>OX402594.1:648516-1297032 GCA_948098905.1 Tiliacea aurago
TATATCGATGTATGGGAGAGCATGTTTTTCAACTACAATGTTAAGTTTGTTTTTGGGATAAATTCATCCCAACTACGGAACCCTTCATTGTGCGTGGTCCGACATGCACTTGGCCGGTTTTTTTATTAGTGTATTTTTGAAAACCACAATGGAAATCTAACAAATCATAACAAAAACATCGCAAAGTTAATTTCGGGATTGGTGGGATAGTGGAGGTGTTAAGGGTCGTGGTGGGTCTAAATTGGTTTCGAAGTAATAATGAGGTCAGTGACATCTTCAAAGTCAAGGTCATCACCGCAAAAGTCAAAGTCAAACCAAATAAATGCTCCAATTTTGGAATATTACCTTGCAACAAGCTCTAAGGTCAAGAACATTCTCAAAGTCTATAATGTGAAACGTCGCGAAGGTCAAATAAAAAAAAGAGTTATAAAAGCATTGTAAACATGGCTCTTTTTTCTGTCTACAGGAACCATAAAAGAAGGTGTCAAAAGTTAGTGTCAGTAACGTCGATTACGTTTCGTTACCCACGATCTTTTAAGAGTACAAATTAAACTTTATAATTTTATTATAGATTTCAAAAAAAGGAGGAGGTTCTCAATACGCCTGTATGTTTTTGTAGTTTGTTACCTACGCGATTACTCTGCCAATTATGAATTGATTCTGATGATTCTTTTTTTGTTTTGTAGGTTTTATCTATGGTATGAGAGACAGGGTTCTCGATCTTCTGACTTCTTATCTGAACAACGGAATTCAGAGGATTAATGTTAATGACAAGGGATCTGCGGTCACTATGTGCGTTCCGCAGGGTTCAATTCTAGGTCCATTCTTTTTTCTAATTTATATAAATAACTAAGGGGTAAGGGATAATCAATAAGATTGTATTATTTGCAGATGACACGTCCCTCATTTTGTAAATCAAATTTCAGCTAGTCAACTTTGAACATGTTAACGGTGCACTTTGTAAAGTTGTCCATTGGTTTAATGTACAGACGCCAGCAGCAGGCTTAGCATGGCGTTTTCGATCTCTACTCTACTATAGAATAGACATAGCTTGTCTACACTTCTCGTTATCTCTTCTTCGCGAGCACGAGGACACACCTAGACTCGGGTTTCTTCGTAGACAGTGACTTGTCCATAGCAACGGGGTATTCGCTAGTGGTGTGTATTACTACCCAATTTTACCGTACTTTTGCGTTTCGTTCTCAAACAAATCTATGAAGCAAAAGTGTTTTTAACGAATATTTCTTCAATTACAAAACGCAAATGGTCAAGGGGGATGCGCTGAGTAGCCCGCGAAATTCAAATTTTCGAACGTTTTTTGAATTCTAAGGATTTTTTGAAGAGAGTTAGTTGTTTTGCCGATTCTAATGATTATAATTCTGTAAAGCAATATTTTTTACGGCCGCGAATCATATTTAAATCAACTTATAACGTGTTACTGACTTGCAAATTGCAAAAAACGTAATAAAATTTGAATTTCACGGGCTACCTTAGCGCATCTCCCTTTTAAAAATATTGTTAAATGGCTGTAGCCAATGACGTATTATAGGTAATACATCATAGGCTGTGGCGCCACTAAGTTTTAAAACTCATTTGTATTGCATACACAGAGCACTTTATAATATTGGTAATTGCATATAATGTACAGGCATTATTTAAATAAAGAGCCATAATTATACTATTTTGATGGCGTCACGCAAGAAGTATCCTTTAAGGGTACTGCAGACTGGCGGGTCGCGCTATCACGTCGCGCCTGTCTGCGGGAGCCCTTGTTTTTACTAGGTACTAACATTGTTATTGTATTGTTGTTTATCGATATTTTATTTATTAGTAGGTAAATACTCCATTTAAAACTGAGTGTGTAAGATTTAGTAAATGAAAATAATAATCACTACATAGTAAAAGCTTCTACAAACCAGCGCGACTCGCGACGCGACACAAAGGCACCGCTTGTCACGTGACGTGCAGGGCCTTTGTGTCGCGCCAGTATGTAGAAGCCTTAATGCAACGCGGGCGAGGCCGCGTGCGGCAGCTAGTACTTCATAAATAAATAATTTAGTGTTCAATGAGGAGATTTTGGCTCATAATCAGATGTTTTATATTCCCTGTGAATGTAGGTATCTAATAAATCAAAGTTAAGGGACAACATAGTGTAAAAACTGTAGGATACTTATATTGTTGTTCTTATTTTATTGTTAATTCCAAAAATCTATTATTTATTTTGGGCGACAGGTCCTAGCCGAGTTCTTCGCATAAACATTGATTGCACTATCTCCTTGCTTATTTTATAATTCTACAGAACTCACTTCCCGTGAGATCAAAGGCTCCCAAACAAGCAAAGCAAGCTCGCTAATAGTATTTCTTTCCCATCTTCGCTGAAGTTTTTCTATAAAAAAACTTAAATAAAAAGCGCAATTTGAACCCAACATGTTAATTTCAGCTTAATACATGATAAAAGTAAAAAAGCACCGCGTATAATTACTCGAATTAACGAAAAAAACAACTAACGAATCGTTGTCTAGGTCATTTTATATGTAGACTATTTCGGAAGAAAGGTTTCTATCCCTAGCTGTCAACACCGGAGAAAGATTGTACGCCGTGCTCGACGTTGTAGACAGTTGTCTAGGGTAGAGAAGACAAGTCTCTTCACATTTGGTTTTGTAATCGCCGTGCTACAGACAGTAGAAAACTTTCTGTTGTCTACACTGAAACGTCACTTTTGTCTATTCTTCCGTCGACAAAACGCGTAGAGAGGGTTCTCGTGCTAAGCCTGCAGGTCAACCTACCCGAAACTGTAAAATTTACCCAATCAACCTTGAACCTTATGCTTTAAAGATAAAGTTGAAAATCTTTAAAAGAAATTTGACAGATTGTAGTAGCTTGATGTGCTGGCGTCTGTACATAGCTAATCTTCTCATGAACAAAAAAAAAATACTCATTTAATTTTCGACGCCAAATGTCAGGCAGATAACTACCAATGTTCAATGGAATAGTAAAACAACTTAATAAGAAAAACTATTGACGCTAAATTACAATGGGGCCCACACACAGAAAAATTATCAGGAAGGCTTAGTTCGGCCGTCTATGTTATTAAAAAGAAAATGACAGATAACTACCAGAATACGACCAGAATTGTTTATATTAGTTATTTTTGTAGTCTTATGTCTTACGGAATTCTTCTCTGGGGAACCTGTGCGGACATTAATACTATCTTTGTTTTACAGAAAAGGGCTATTTAAGCCATTTACAACCTAGATCCAAGGGAGGAATCTCTCTCTCTCAATTCGAGAAAAATTCAAAGAATTAGATATCTCTCAATATCGGCGAGCCTCCTTGCCTGGCTGGCCCTGGTTCAGGCCATGGTTCGGAGCGAGAGTGCATGAGAGGTCGTCACCTCCGTCTGCGAAGCAGTAATGCTTGCGAAGGAGGAGGCGGAATGCGTGAGAAAGAGGCAGGGTTCGCGCCCTCACGCCCCTAGTCGCCGCAGGAGACGCCCCGGACGTCCGGAGTAGTAAGCCGATTTCCGGCCACCGTAGGCGCGGGCCTGCGAACGGTGAGCGATGGGTAGCTCGCCGTCCGATAAGGACCCAGGTTCGGGTCAACGGCGCGTTGTGTGTGGCGTTGCGTGGTCTTACCACTAGACCAGAGAGGCGCTTAAAAATGATGAATGAATACCTTCGAATTGGCGACCCTGGACCTAACTAAGCGATTTGAAAAGATAAAAAATGTCTCATTATATCTACTACGCTATGAGGACTAAGTAACACGCTTTAGAGAAATTATTAGAGTGCTGGTTTTATCTGGTCTGTAATATTTTTTTTTAGTATTAATTTTTCTACATTATAATATTATACTAACAACGATCCAGCAACAATTGCCTACTTAGACTAGTTGTCTATATTTTAAGGTTTTCTCTCTTCGCCTACATATCTAGATATTTTTATATATATTTGTTTCCTTCCTTTCCTTTCTTTCCTACTCTTATTTTCGATTGCTCTTTTCTCTTAGTACACCACCACCATCACAATGAAAGTTTTTACTCCCAGCTGACAAAGGCCACGCTTCCTATTTGGATCCATGTGTATTGGTGTCACACTTATTGGGTCAGTGGTCTAAGGGCCCAACGTGTCTCGTCGCACGTACGGCTTGGATTAAACCTTCCGACAGCTTGACACCGTTACTCATTATCAAGTTCTTACTCCTTGTGGTGAATGTCACTTGCACAATTCGGTATATGATAGGTACTTCGATATCGAACACCCTGTTCTATTTTTATTCATTCTTTAAACACGTGAGTACATGCAATCAATGAATCTACAGAACTGTAGTTATTATTATAATCCTATTGAAGTAACTTATGCAATGTGACTCATTATCGTTACAATAAAACATATTATTGTATGCAGTAATTCAATCTAGTCACTGCAGTTATAAAGCTCTCTGTTCTAGTTAGATTATGCTGTACTCAACAGGAGTCAGAAAAAAAATTGCAATATTGGTTAAGTCTCCTCGTTGTGAGAATTGATTCGAGACCAATTACTAGAGTTGAGCAATCGACGACAATAACACGGCCTTCGATTGACTTCCCGCAGAAAATGCTCACCGAACACGTAAACCGATTGAGAAAAACTCTCCGTAATACTGTCTGTTATTTTACAATTGTATTTCACTCAAATTGGTTGCCACAAGCGTATGTTTGCCTTCACAAAGATCTTTGTGAAATCGTTGTAAATATTACAGTAATGTTTGCAAATGTTTTAGTAAACAGTGTTTCTAACGATCTTATAAACACGCTGAAAGATATGGTTCAATAAATCAAACGTATTGTGAACGATGACTGGGAAAACATTCGGTTATTATTTCAGATGGTCACGAGTTAAAAATAGGTAAGTAGGTACTTATTCTTTGACTACTTTGAAAACTAAAAAATATTTCAGAATAATATTTCATTAGTAAAATTTCGTATGACGCAATTATTGTATCGAGTAATAAGCTAGAACTGTCAGCATTATTAGATTATCGCTTTAAACCACTATCAACTTGTAAAGCTTTGAAACGAGTGCTCCAATTTATTCCTATCCTACTTTTTATGAGAATGCGATTTACGACAATGTTAAGTGGCTAGACGAAATGTTTCGATGATCTCAGATAATGCAGCTTCAAGGACCATCGTATAACCACAGCATCCACTCATAAACCTATAAAAAGATCGATAAAACGTTGCCGATAGATTGTCGTAAACTAAAAATATTGTTCACCTTCGGATTTATTACAGAAGTATTTGTTTTTTTTTGGAAATTATGAAGACCGCTGAAACTTTTATCGTTCTTTTATTTTAACACATAAAAACACTGTAGAGTTGTGATCTTGTGGTGAAGTGGCTCTGTTTGAATGGTTCCTATACCTTCCATATTTTTAAAACTTTGTTGCAAATGTTTGACAGTTGTACACTTAGATACAGTGCCTACTGCGTAGCAATCACTACACAGCGATGCAAACGATCAACAATATAATTAATCTTTGTTGTAGTTACACAAGAACATCTTCACAGTGCTGACTGACGAGAAGAATCTGTTGGATTTGACACAGTTATTACAGTTTCACGTCAAAACCAGCATGAAACAGAGCTAGCCCAGTTTCCCACTTCAGACGGCACGAGTAGCGCTTGCGTCCGACATAATTATCTAAGTATGTCATGTCGTACGTCCGCGACTTTGGTAGGCGACACCCGCGGGACGTTCCTCTTCCGCTATCATGCACACCGCTGCTCCGCGGCTACTGGATACCACTTAGTGGTTGATCTGCCTATTAATTATGCGGCTCTTTGATGGTTAGAGATAAGATGTTATAAACACCGTGGTCGAGTCTAGAGCGATTGGTTGATGTTATCTTGCTGAAAGCTGTACAATTTTACTCGGATATTTGAGTGGGTATAGAGAAGAAACAAGTTGGTTTAGGTTTCGAATTTAGCGCCCATTAAATTACCCGAAAATATGATGTAACATGTAGCTAAGCCACTGTTTTGCAACGGACACAAAGGTGTAACGAAAACTTTACCTCTTATTAGATAAGAGTAGACAACTTTATGCGCGTTCACGTAAAAGCATCCAGTGCTACGGTTTAGTGACACTTGCTATCTTATCTCGACAAGCCCTTGCGCCGTTCGCGGTGTGGCGGTGTGTGGCTTCGTACGAGCACGTCGACTTGAACGGAGCTAACTTGAACGGTGATAAGCTTAGGATTAATACTATATTGCGATACTTATGACAGTTTAGTAGGAGTGTGGCATGCTCGTGAGGCTCGAGTGGTTTTGAGAAATAGTTTTCGAAATGACGTAAACAAGAGGTACAATTTTATTATGGGCTTGGTTTGGCTTAGTAATTTTTTTTTTACTATGAGTTTAGACATTGCAGTTGAGATTGTACCATCTCCAATGTGACTTTTTTAATTTTAAAAGTCTTGTCAAAATATAATGAAGTTTGTATTTATAAGCAGTTGTCCGTAAGAAAGAAAATATTAAGCCACGATTCCGATTCTATTCACGGATATTATGATCGTGATCACGTAAATAGTTTTCAAATGAATGGACGCCTTTTGTGTAAATAAGTATTATATATTTTTATTCAGAATGACCTGAGTCCTTCAGGTAATAAGCCTTATTAAATAACTAAATACTTATTCAGAGGTCAACCAAAACAAAATTTAAAAAGTAACTTTCAGCTTTCAATTTGACATAATTATTATTATACAGGTGTCCCTGAATTGACAACTCTAGGTAGGTCGAACATTTATTTGCATACAAAATCTCACTTATTGGTCCCTGATAGGGGCAGTCAGTTAATTAGAAGTACTTTACCTAGGTACTCTTTATATCAATAAAGTAAAACTTGTTAAAATAGCACGAGCACGTTTTGGGAAGGATGGACCATTCTGGCCAACGGTAGATCGCCTGCCGGCAGAACAATAAAAATGCAAGAATGACTGAAAGTTTATGTTAAATGTTGTGCCGTTCATTTTGTTCTATCACTCGTGTTTCTCTGAAAAAGCAATAAAAAATGCTACATTGAACGGTAGCGGATTGTGGACTAAAGCAGTAACGGTAACGGTGAGAAGAAGCGCCCACTTGGGTTAATCAAACTTTTTGTTCGTTTCCTATAGACCGTTATTGAACTCACTTTTTAGGGTTCCGTACTTCAAAAGGAAAAAACGTAACCCTTATCGAATCACTCATGTGTCTGTCTGTCCGTCTGTCTCAGCCAATTTGCTCCGAATCTACTAGACCGATTAAGTTAAAACTTGGTAAACATATGAATTTCTGTGACCCAAACACGGACGTTTAATGTAAACAATCAATGAATTTTGAATATGGAGTAGACATTAAGTATACAAATGATTGTCACTTTTGAGGACAAATTAGAAAATTAAAAAAAAAATTGCAAACGGTGCCGTGTGAAATATCAAATAAAAGGGCTTGTTTTATTTTTATTTGTTCAGGATAACAAACAATTGCGCAATAATGCTTAATATTTAGGTACAGATATTTTATAAAACACATAAGAAATCACGCAACCAGCATCGTTATCCACAAATTAATAAAGTTGTAAGGATTTCAGATATATTTTTTTAATAATTTAAAATTAAATACTTTTAAAGTTATTTATGATCATATATTAAAGATGAAAATTTACCATTTCCTCCCCTTATCTCTGAAACTAATTTTCAAAAAAATACAGAAAATAGTTCTTTACTTATAGATTACAGAAAAACCGAGAAGTCTATGTCTTAAAATAACATGGTAAATCACTAATATTGTGCATACAAACTTAAATTTGCAGTTGGAATGTATGAGGGAACATATACAAAACAACTACAATGTTAAGTTTGTTTTTGGGATAAATTCATTGTAACTACGGAACCCTTCATTGTGAGTGGTCCGACACGCAATTGGCCGGTTTTTTGTATTAATCCATGATGACGAAAAAGATTCAAATGCGATGAAAATATAACGGTAATCAACAAACAAATTACTAATTTTGACAAAAGAATTCCATGTATTTAAAATAAAATTAATTAGAAATTAGAACTCTTAGCCAAACAAAAAATATTTTGATTTGAAATGGTCAGTACTGCAGAACGACAATTTTATAGGAAATACCTATTTATATATAAGTACCTGAAATTTTGACTGGCGTATTTCATAGGTAATTCTTTCGTCAGAAGCAGCCGAGACCTACGACATAGATAATATAATTATCCCATGCCCACATGCATGTATAATCCATAGATTGTGTGCCTTTTAGTCTGTGCAAAATAAATGTATTTTCTTTCTTTCTTTTCTGTTTTTATTTCCATGCAAGGTTACCTCATCACATCAGGTAGCCCATCTGCACAAGTATAGCTTAAGAGACTACCCAAGTAGCACACAAGCTGCTTAAATGGCGTCTGTACAACCTGAATGTTGTATAGTAGCTATACAAGGAATTTACTCTGATACTTAAGTTGTTCAGTAGCGTATTTAAGATTGCTACAGGCATGTGGCACAATAGTTGTACAACGGTAAATATAATTCCAAAGGAGGTACAAAGACGTTTCACAGAGTTATAGTACGGCATTTGATTTAATGCAGAAATATAAATACCTTTTATGACATTGTGCTGTGTTAAAGAGGGCTTACCTTCTTTTTCTTGCTTAAATTCTCTTAAAACACTTTAGATTGTATATTTTTAAAGCCTTAAGCTGTTAAATAGAACTTATTACAGCCTTTGAAATGCTATATCTACAGCAGATAAATATAATTCTATAATATTGCTTAGGACGTCATGTTTGAGAATTTTACAGCAACTGTGTAAATAGCTGGATAAGGCAAGACAAAACATGCCATATATAGCTTAAAGCGTAAAGAATCCGTTTTTATGGTCTCTTTTTTGGCTAAAACAGGACAAGAGTTGTTCTACTAATTGGAAGCTACCGCACCGTTGCCTTATCACCTCATTTTTCAGCTTTCACCTTATCATTCATAGTCACGCCAGCCATGCTTCGCAAGGAACGCATTTCGGTACGTTGTGCCGTCTTTCTCAGTCATGAGTCTGACAAGACCCTAAAGAAACCACCAACAAAGCTAAAATAAAAACTAAAACCAAATTCAATCAGATCTAAATTCAGAATTTTTATACATAAAACTGCATAAACAGCAGGGGCGTAAAATAATTTGCTAAATTGCATGTATCTAATTTAGTATAAACTGGTACTCGCATGGAATTTGCATGCATAAAAGGAATAAAAACACTGGGACTTACCTGTTGTGTATTTGTTATTTTCAATCTCAATGTCCAGCATTCAACACCTTCCAATTGACACTGTTCTTTGCTAAAGTATAAATATATATAACACATATTTACGATAATTGTAGACATTGTAGAATCCATGCCGAAGCCCCATTTATATATAACATATCAATGCGATGCCCATATAAATTGTGTCAATTTCGGGGGTACAGTGGCGCTGTAGCTGCTTGTACAGCTACTGTAGAACTTGTTTAAGGAGCCAATGCCGTTAATAAGAATTTCTAACCGGCCAGTGTACGGCTTGTTATAGAGCTTGTGTGATACTTGGGTACGATCCTGTGGAAAAGCAGCTCTGTTAATAAATCTCCGAGTGACGATGCGTTGTTGAAGACGTCCACTATGAATCAGCATGTCATTTGCCTACGCAGTTTAGAGTATCAAATGTATCAATCAGCTTGCAACATAAGTAGTTCTCATTTAAACCTGGCGCATTCAACCATAACAAACGGACTATAATATATGACCCATATGAATCACCATAATTTGCTAGATATCAGGTGTATCTAAGTATGTACCTTTTCGTATCGTATCTAGAGATAGAGACAGAGTTATTTAAAAAAGCGTTTGAGTCAACTTCACGCAAATATGCGAAAGTGAGCTTTTCCGTATGATGTTTTCCCGATTCCACTTTCAATATTTGACAGGAGGTTTTATGTATTTTGAAGCCATTTATTAAAACCCTATTGATTCCAATCCCAAACATCGGCCGAGAATCTTACAGACAAATGCCATTTATGCTTTGCGGCTTTCTGTAGTTTAGGCCCTTACATGTCCATCCACATCACGTACATAGCACGCGAAAGTAACGTCTATCAGAATATCGGCAGTCAGAAGCTATTGGCATCATCAACACCTTGGTTCCGGCTCTGGCACGCTCCAGTGGGTCCGAAGGCACGGCGGTCACTCGGGACCGTTCGGCGGGACCCATGGACCGTGACCGAAGACCGGAGTAGAGAACGAATGGAGAAGTAACGGAACTCACCCAATTTGTAAATGCAGCTGTGAGAAAATTTCCGACACTGAAAACTAGATGATCACCATCATTTGGTATAGACTTAGACACATCAATTCCACGTATTGCTCATGTGTATGCTTTGACGAGACTACGGCGATTGCCGCGCGGTTGTGGCAGACATACGCTGTCCAACAAACAACGATCAGCGCGCAGGAACACTCCATTCTGTTATTACTCTACGTTTCATAAACCATCATAATATTGACTCCAGCTACGCGATCACGCCGTCTCGCTGTCCACAGAAGTATGCCAATGAATCATGCAGGACCAGCGTCTTCCAACCGTGACTTTGATTGGAGTCAACGCGATATGATCATCTATCATTATAACATGGAACTTAAGACAATACAACGGGAGGGGCTCGTGGTTATGTGATAACAGCCGCGCGGGTCTATCGAAGGACGCATCCACTATATATCGAACGAGACCCCTCCGTGCCTCGGAAAGCACGTTAAGCCGTTGGTCCCGGCTGGCATTCGCAGATCTTTTATAGTCCTTACGGGTAGTCAGCAGCCCAAAAGTCGGTCAACCAGTCTTACCGCGGGGTATCGTGTTACCCAGTAATTGGGTTGTGGAGGTCAGATAAGCAGTCGCTTCAAGTAAAGTACGGGTAGTCAGCTGCATCCGGGTAGACTGACAGCCGAGCCCAGCTTATTGGGAAAAGACTGGGCAGATTGATTAGGTATAGCAACGGGTTGGGCAACACGGGAATTGTTGACGTGTGCCTTGATGTTGATGATATGAGTGATATGTTATGTGTGTGATAGTGATATGATGTTATAAGTATAATTATTCAAAAACTTTTTATAAACAAAATAACTTCAATTTCGGAAGTCGGTGTCTTTGGATCTGTAATTTAGTTTTTTGCCACCGACTTCCGAAATTAAAGTTATTTTTCACTTTGTAGTGTTTTTTTGGAAGTCGGTTATTTTTTTTATAAAAAGTATTTTTTATTTTTCACTTTTTAGTGGGTCAGTTTTTAATTTATCTAAATTACAATAGCCTAATGTTAACTGCTCATCACCTTTTACAAAATATTGCTTTTCCCGATGCTGGGACGTTAATTGTTGAGGAGTGCTCCTGGCAGGAGAACTGCCACTCACCATATGCATTGTGACGAGCATAAATTGCTTAGCAACCATATTAAAGTACCTAATCGAATCACAACCCATTAAATACTTGTTATTTATATGTTGTTCCGGTGGCCATCTGTGGTCTCCATCATCAGTTCCACCTCACCAAATGGTGATCTCCAGGAGCAAATGCACGACTTACTATAGATAAAATAATATCAATTAGATAAATATAATTCGCTATAGGTTTGCCTATAAAATTTGAGAGTATCCCTCGATTTACATGAGATCCCCTCATCAGATTCTGATTTGGTGGCAATGGGACCACCTCGGAAGCATACCCTTTCAAACAAAAAAAGAATTTTCAAAATCGGTCCATAATCGACGGAGCAATCGGTGAACAAACATAAAAAAAAATTACATACAGCCGAACATATAACCTCCTCCTTTTTGGAAGTCGGTTAAAAACTATTCGGTTCTGAATTTCTGCCTCTGTTTGTTTGGTAGGGTCACGAAGTCGCAGATTCAAGATTGTTATCGCCTTCGTAGATTGATTTTGGCATTGTGGGTAAAGTTATGTGGTCCAAATGCTAATTGTTTACATTGTAGATTAACCGAAAATGTCACTCGTCACTCCATACCTACTTACTCTAAAAAAAACCTTCTTCGGACTTTGGACTGACGTCCAGAAATGATGTGAAAATACTTGTTTTATGAGTTTTGCCGCTACGTCACACTAGACAAGAAATGAATGTATGAATGAATTGAATTGAATTGACATGACAAAGTACCTACTTAAAAAAAACCTGCTATAACGGACTATTTGAATCTAAGTCAGTATACGGAGCAAACCAAGACATGGGGTACGTTGACCTTCAGACTGTGGAGGTTATCGAACTCTGCCACCCCTTGCGCAGGGTCGCAAGTCGAGGCAGGTTCCCGACCCCAAGTTTGGAAACTAGGTCACCGGGATGTCTGGCTGAGTCAGCCGGTAAGAACTTGGTTTTATATTAAATAAATTTTATAAATTTTGTTTACTTACCTCAGATTATTGCTGTTAATATTGTCTCTACGAGTTCATTCAAAACGCTAAGCACTAACACTAAATCCAACGAAAAAGTCCGCCCAATAAGTACCTAATTCCAATCTTATAGTTATCTTCCTATAGTTGCCACGAACCTACCCACAGTATTCCTTTCGATTCTCAATCATACAAACAGCTTATTCATCCGTCAGATATGCATACCGGTTACGTCAACAGCAAGAACACAACAGGTGCAAACTTTAACGCTATTGTAGTCATGTCCATCACAAACGACGTGCCTATGCAAATGGCCATACATTTTTATATAGAACCCCTTTACATTGCACGGCGCGACGTCGCTACCCGCTGAATAGCCGCGTCCGGCCTGCCCACAGCTGCTCGCAGGGACATAATGCCTCGTTCAACACCATTATATCTGAGCACACAATACCTACGACCATACTAGTACCTATAGGTGCTCTATGGAGCAGGCTATGGCAAACACATAGGTGTGGGTTTGCAAACTTATATTTATTTTGTGATACGGTGGCCTGTTTGCGAAGTTTGCTCACAGAAAAGTATGTGCGGTTTGTGTCGCAATCGCTATGGTCTCACGAATAAATTGTGAAAAATAAATTCGTAAGTAAGTAGGTTTTTCAGTAGTTAGAAACGAGAGATAGTACATGGAAAACAACCATGTAGAGAACATATAAAGTTATTTGCCTCTTGCTGTAAACTCACAGGTATGAGGTACTACCTAACTAATAAAGTACCTAACTATAAAACGAGAACTACTGCCGACAAACTGTTATGCAGTTTGGCAGGCTTTATGTGTGGTAGGTATTGTTAATACAGATTTTAAATAAAAAAATAAAATAAAACATTTTTTTGCAGCAGCACCAACCAGCACATTTAACAAGGTCACTTATCTCACGACTATTTACTGAAAAATAACTGACATTGACGAATTACATAATATACTTAAAACAAAATTACGACATCTTCATACCGGTTCAATTATCATGTAAAGCGACAATTCATATACCTACTAACAATTTAACTCATTGAACATTTAAATTATGTACACGTTCCTAAGATTTGGCGATACTTTGCTTATTATTGAAACACGAGTTCGGACTTTTGAATTTTAAATAGGTAACATTGAAATTGTTTATTTTGACCTTCCAGCATAAAAGTGATATGTATATTTGGAGGATCCATATGTTTAAATGGCTAATTGATTATCTACGAGTACTGCATGCTTATAACGCTTCCTGTTTTCTCTCTATCTGTTAATAGATATTGACTCTAATTCGACAAGAAAGCATCAACATGAGTCGTGGTACTGTTACGCGGAACCGGGCGCGGCTTGAAACAAAGCCAATGAATTTATGCAGTAGGGCAGTAGGATGCGCTTGCGCACCGCGCACCGTTACACATCGATAGTGGAACCAGTCGTAGTGGATTTCGGGAAAGAGATGCATCATGCACACTATGCGCAGTGTGTGCTGGTACATACAAAAGGTACCGAATAAAAATGATTAAATAATCATCATCATGCAGCCGAATGTCGCCTTCTACTAGACATAGGCCTCCTAAGTAAGAACTTATTCTGAATTAATTTGAATCACATAAGACACGCGGCCGCGGTCTATTACTTACTGGATAGTTACGACGCTGCGTGTGTATGTAAGAGCCGCAGTACAGAAATTATTTGAAAATACTTGTTTTCTGAGTTTTGCTGCTACGTCACACTAGGCGGTGACACATGACAGAGTATCGGACATTTTTTAATATTAGCAGTAACTGCTAAGTGATTGAGTATATATATACTACAAACACACTTCATTGGGTATTGATCTATTTAGTTATAGGTACGCTAAGTAATTAGATTTGATTGGCGAAGCGGCTGGTCTTAATAAATTAGGTATTTGTTCACTTACATATATTCTGTGTGCAGGCCAGTTCTTAGGTCCAGTTCCAACCGGAGGCAGATGTTGAATACTAAAATGTTTAAGTGGGTGGATGATATTGCATTAAGACTGTAAGATGATTAGGTAATCATCACGAAGGTCACAGCTATCAGAGATGCTGGCGACAGATCATGACATTAGCTGATGATTTCAGACAATGAAGGAAATCCTCCTTACTGGAATGAGCCGTAGGTATTACCTAAAGTGGCATTTAATGTGGTTTCTTGCTGGTAGTACCTACTTGGAATTCTTTACCTAACCCCCGCTGATTTACAAACCATAAAGGCTTCTACAGACCGGCGCGACACGTGACGCGACACAAAGGCCCCGCGTGTCGCGCGACGAGCGGTGCCTTTGTGTCGCGTCACAAGTCGCGCCGGTATGTAGAAGCCTAAATACCTATCGCTTCTTTAAGGCTTCTACATACTGGCGTGACTTGTCGCGCGACGCGACACCGGTAGAACAATTTCTATGAAAAATTCAAGGAAATTGATCTACCGATGTTGCGTCGCGCGACAAGTCGCACCAGTCTGTAGAAGCCTTTATAGAGGCGTAGGTAAAACTAGTGACTGGCGACATAAGAGCTGGACTAGAAGACACCAAAATTACGTTAAATTGATTGGTTTCTCAAAGTCAAAGTCAAATTATTTATTTCAAATAGGCACTTAAAAGGCACTTTTGAACGTCAAGAATTACAAAAAAAAAATAGAATTGATTCTAGTTGCCCCTTCCAAAACGTAGTTTTGTATGGAGAAGAATGGGTAAGAAACTCCACTCTCGAATGCTTTTAATACCATCAAATCAAAAAAAAAAAAAAAAAAATCAGTCACGACATCCTGTTAGCCATTCTATCATATGTTATGGTCTCTCCCGAAGCACTGGAATGGTTCTCTTTTTACCTTCAGGAGCATCAGCAGTCCATTCATGTTGGGGATTCTTCTTCATGCTGGTGTGATTTGGAGTCTGGCGTTCCTCAAGGCGGTATACTTTCTCGTCTTCTGTTTTCTATTTTTATAAATCTTATAACTTCCGAACTTCAGTGTGCGTATCATCTGTATGCAGATGACTTGCAGTTGTACTGTCATGCAAAGGTTGATGAATTACCTGACGCTATCGACAACATAAATAGAGATCTGATAGCCATAAAAACCAGGGCTGATAGATTCGGTGTAGCTGTAAACCCTACGAAGTGTCAGGCGATCATCATTGGCAATCCTCGTGGCATTTGCAAGGTGGATGGTACAACCTTGCCTCCGGTTCTTTTCAATGGTACGATCGTTCCTTTTGGCACTGACGTGAAGGATCTGGGCTTGCACATTGATAGTACCCTGAACTGGCGTACTCAAGTCGCTAGGGTAAGCCAGAAGGTTACTGGAACGCTGCGAACTCTGTACCGGTTGAAAAATGTATTACCATCGAGTACGAAGTCAATGCTTGTGCAGTCCTTAATGTTCCCTATCATCGATTATGGTGATGTGTGCTACTATAACCTGAATGCAGATCTCTTCGACAAACTTGACCGTCTTCTAAATAACTGCATTCGATTCGTTTTCAATCTGCGTAAATATGATCATATCTCTGTGCATCGGTCGCTTCTAAAGTGGTTGCCCATACGCCAGCGCAGAGAGCAAAGGACGCTAACCACCTTGTTTTCATTTCTTGACTCTCCCTCTTCCCCTAGTTATCTAGCCCCCCACTTTCAGTACATTTGCACCAACCATAATAAAAATTTACGTTCATCTCACAATCGTCTTCTTCAATGTCCCACTCACCGCATAGACTTCATTCACTCTTCCTTTTTCGTTTAGTCTGTCTCTCTGTGGAATGCACTTCCCAGGAAATCAGGATGGCAACCAACGATTATCCTTTAAAGTTAAAGTTCGCGAGCACATTCGCAAGAAGCTGGCAGTATCATCACAACGGTAATGTTTTCCCATTGTTTGTCTTAATAATTGTTTAAATAATTTATGAATATTTATTTGTGCATAGATTTATATATATAATTAGGTGTATATATTATATTATGTTCCGTGCGGTGCCGGACGTAAAGAATAGCATCTTCCCATTTCTTCCCGTGGGTGTCGTAAAAGGCGACTAACACTCAGTTGCAGAAACGATCTTTAAATTTTAAAGACTACATTAAACACTAATGTAGCATTAAATCATTGCACAAAACCATTTTTTATTTTATTTTAATGCTCCATTACATTTAACTAATGAAATGTCAAACCTAATGAAACCGGCCATTTTAAACACTTTTACGTTGCACGTAACTTCATTAGCGCCCATTAGCAGGTGGTGAACTTTAAGTTTGACATTTCAGATTTTTTAATTTTAATGGGCCGAAAAGCATCCATTAAAGAGCAACATTAGTGTTTTCTACGGTACTTGAATGCATTTCTGTAATTGAAAGATGTCTTTAACCAGTCTTTCGTCATTATCTGATTCTTATTTAATAGATTTAGGTACCTCGCCGTCGAATCCCAGACCGAGTGAATTTATTTTTAAAACATGATGGAGAAGAGTTTCGTGTAAGGTATAGAATTTCCAAGGAGGCATTTCTTCAAATTTGTAACCTACTTGATTAAGATTTAGAACCAGTGACGCAAAGAAATAAATCCATTAATGACCTTACACAGCTTTTAATATTTTTGAGATTTTTCGCCACTGGATCTTTCCAGAAAGTATTGGGTGATTTAATAAACATAAATAAATCAACAGTTTGTCGGAAACAGGTTGGGTCGGGTTGTTTGTCAGTTTGTTTATACAAAAAGTATCCCGTGAACTAGCAAAATTAAGCCACCTCTATATTAAAATGCCAGACCGGACGGAACTACGTAGAAATTGATGGATTTCCACGTGTGGCAGGAGCTCTAGACTGCATACATGTTAAAATTATTAGAATAAGGGGGATGCGCTAAGGTAGCCCACGAAATTCAAATTTTATTACCTTTTTTGTAATTTGCAGGTCAGTAACACATTGTATGTTGATCTAATTATGATTCGCGACCATAACCAATATGGCTTTACAGAATTAATCATTAGAATATGAATCAGAAGTATAAAATTTGCAAAAAACGTTGGTAAATTTGAATTTCGCGGGCTACCTTAGCGTATACCACTTAAACCAGATTATTTAAACTAGACTAAACCACAGAGTACACTGAATACACATAAATCAACTACATTTACTATATTTTATGCTAAAATTGTGGTGTACTTGTACGTACGGATAATATCAGAACGCAAATGTTCACTCTTTTCGTTCAATATGGTAATTTGTTCCTGGCAATATTGTTTAAAGTCTTCTTTAACTAAAGTGACATTAAAAATGTCTAATGCCATCTAAAATTTGTTTGTGCAACTTCATTAAAGTAATGAATTCATTAGCGATAATGCTGCTTTATGTAATGAAGTGTTAATGGTGAGCTTTCTGCAACTGAGTGTAAGGGACTTACTAGAGAATGGGCAGCAGCGTTCTCTATGCTTTTTTAACACCATACTGCGATCGCCAACCCGCCTGCCAAGCGTGGCAATTATGGCAATCCCCCCCCCCCCTAACCGCCCCTTTACCATCCATAAGTCCCTTGTGAGCAACGTGTGAAGATCGAGTGTGTCAACCAGGGTGGCGTACCTTATACTCACAATATCCGCACGATATTCGCTGAAGGTCGTACAGGTTTACGCCCTGACTTCGTTACACCCCGACGATGAGGTGGAGACCATGTATGAGGATATTTCAACGGCGTATGGCAGCTTGTACGAGATTAGGTTGGCTCTGAAGCAGCTTAAAAACAATAAGGCGCCGGGTGATGATGGAATTACGGCCGAGCTCCTGAAGGCCGGCGGAAACCCCGTTCTCAAGGTCCTCCAGAAGCTGTTTGATTCCGTCATACTCGAGGGCAAAACGCCACAGGCATGGAACAGAGGTGTGGTGATCCTTTTCTTTAAGAAGGGTGACAATACCCTCCTTAAGAATTATAGGCCCATCTCACTTCTGAGCCATGTCTACAAGCTGTTTTCAAGAGTCATTACGAACCGTCTCGCGCGCAGGTTTGACGACTTCCAGCCTCCCGAACAAGCCGGATTCCGTAAAGGCTTTAGCACAGTAGACCACATACATACGCTGCGGCAGGTTATACAGAAGACCGAAGAGTATAACCTGCCTCTCTGCTTAGCGTTTGTGGACTACGAGAAAGCCTTTGATTCGATCGAGACATGGGCTGTACTGCAGTCTCTTCAACGGTGCCAGATCGACAATCGGTACATCGAGCTGCTAAAGTGTCTGTACAAAAACGCCACTATGTCGGTCCGACTCCAGGACCAGACCTCGAAACCTATCCTTCTGCAGCGAGGTGTGAGACAGGGAGACGTTATCTCTCCGAAACTGTTCACCGCTGCACTGGAGGATGTCTTCAAGGTACTGGACTGGAAAGGGCTAGGCATCAACATCAATGGCGAGTACATCACTCACCTTCGGTTTGCCGACGATATAGTTGTCATGGCTGAGACTATGGAGGACCTCAGTGCAATGCTCGATGACCTCAGTAGAGCTTCCGAAAGAGTGGGTCTGAAAATGAACATGGATAAGACAAAGGTCATGTCAAATGCCCATGTAACACCCACTCTCATGAAGATCGGAGGCGCTACACTCGAAGTTGTGGACGAGTATGTTTACCTCGGACAAACTGTCCAGTTAGGTAGGTCCAACTTCGAGAAAGAGGTCAATCGTCGAATCCGACTCGGCTGGGCAGCGTTCGGGAAGCTTCGCAAAATCGCAATATCTTCTCGTCCCACATACCGCAGTGTCTCAAGACGAAAGTCTTTGACCAGTGCGTGTTGCCAGTGATGACCTATGGCACTGAAACGTGGTCGCTTACAATGGGCCTTATCAGAAGGCTAAAAGTCACCCAAAGGGCAATGGAGAGGGCTATGCTTGGAGTTTCCCTACGTGATCGAATCAGAAATGAAGAGATCCGCAGGCGAACCAAGGTAACCGACATAGCCCGAAGAATTGCCAAGCTTAAGTGGCAGTGGGCAGGGCACATTGCTCGCAGAACTGATGGCCGATGGGGCCGAAAGGTTCTGGAGTGGCGACCGTGTACCGGAAGACGTAGCGTTGGAAGGCCTCCTACAAGGTGGACCGATGCCCTTGTGAAGGCCGCAGGTATCCGCTGGATGCGGGAAGCACAGAACCGGTCGAAGTGGCGGTGCTTGGGGGAGGCCTATGTCCAGCAGTGGACGTCTTTCGGCTGAAATGATGAATGATGATGATGTATATATTATATTTATAGTTTAAATAGGTATATGTAAGTATATCTTTATATTTAAATAATATTTATTCCTCAATTCTCACTATTGCACCTACCACTGTTTGTCTCTGCATCGCCCAAAGGTTGACTGGTAGAAAATGCCTATGGCATTAAGTCCGCTTCTGTACATTTGTGTGCTTAAAGTATTAAATAAATAAATAAATAAAACTAGCTGATAGGTAATCGAACTCATTTGCTGGTGGTGGTGGGATTATTTGACGACCAAAAAACCAATGCACGCTCACTATAAAACTGGTATCATACAAAATGATCACGTATTTCATTAGTATGTACCTACTATTCGTCATGCATTCTTTGGATATAGTTTTAAGGAATAATGTTTGCCTTCCAGACTTTCAGTTTGATAGGAAGCGCATTGTTGGATTGACGTGAAGTGAATATAATACCTATCATGGAACAGCTACGTGTCTGATAAAGCTATTGCAGGAATTGCAAGGAAAATTCGTGATTTATATGAGACAGTGAGAAATAAAGCAGACGCAAGCGAAATCGCTGATAAGTTCACAAGAATTGTTTTTTCGAGGAAAACACGTGAGGAAAACTGGCATTAATGTTAGACTGTTAGTCATAGATATAAGAAAGAATATTTCTATGGTGTTAGTGGTCTGAAATCGCCAACGAGGAGTGAGAAGGTAGGCCTGCCGAAGATATTGAGAATATTTTCTTCTCCGTATAAACAAAGAAAAGTAAAGGTAAGGGCAGTGACAGTCACTGGCGGATACAGCAGGGGGCCATCATGGCCCCCTCTAAAAGACCCAGGAAATCTATACTTTCAACTCAACTTTTCGATTTAATTCCGGTGCACTTTTACAAAGCATACTCATAGGTAGGTTGCTGTCAAGAAACGGAAATAAAGTTTTCATTTCTTTCCGTCCGATCCCAGTAGCGGGTGGGAGACGCTGCTCCCCACCTTTGGTAATTGTTTCCCTCTCTAGGGCGGGAACGAAATTTAAAAATAGAACTAATTTTGGTTAGGTGGTCGGCTACGAAAAAAATTACTAAAATATAACGATTAAACAGCTTCTTGGCGGGAAAGTGAAGCGTCATGTTCAGCAGTTTGTTTAATTTTCCAAAATTTGTGTTTAGCCGAATATTAATGTGTAATAATGGTGGATTATTAACCATTAAGTGTTTGTGAACGTGCATTAGTGTAGGCAAATGAAACAAAACAGTGCAACTTTGCTTCAAGTTCCCTCAAGAAGTCCGCGTGAGGTCTCAGTAAAGTGCCACATCTTTACTGAAACTCAAGGGGAGTGGGCGGGGGGATATCATCATCATGCATTTATAATCCATTTCATCAATATTATACAAGAACTAAAACGTGACATTGGCTAAATGCACAAACCGTGCGAAGCCAGAAGGAAAGAAAAAAAAAAAAACGATTAAACAAAAAAAAATGCTGCGGTCTTGTCAGTGTATAAACAGCCAGTGTGAATTTAAAAAATACCTATTAAGCGGGACGCCCCGCGGCGGTTCGGTGTGTTACATGTAGACTGTATAATTTGGCGTGATACTAATTCTGTAAGCTGCACAAAAATTCTAAATCGTTGAGTTCAAGCGATTCTGAAATATTGACCCCAGATTCGGTTAAAGACGAGGCAAGTACAGTAATCGAAAATCTTTTGCCAAAAATGTCAAAGGAAAGATACTTATATATAACGATTTTATGAAGTCGCGAGCAAACAAGAAAATAAAATATTTTAGAAGGAAAACTACTTTTTTTTTCCATAGATTCTAAATGAAAAGTAGAGAGAAATGGAGACATAAATATAACAATCATGCACATACTTAGGATCACTAGCAAGCAACCCACCTCGTAACCACGTCCACTTGCGACCTTCAAATGAACATAAATCCTTAAAAACGCAAATTTTTACACTCTTGGGTTGAATTTCTAAAAACGCTAAACACGTTACTTTTCATCAAGCAAAATCCCGGAAAACTAATTCTTACCTATCAAATTTAATGGATCGAAAACTTAAGCCGAAAATTGGCGAATTTCTATAGCTCCGAACCTTCTCAGAATGCTCCCCCCCCCCCCAATGAAATCCTGGATCCGCCACTGGTGACAGTCTATTATAATAATATAATATATTATTTATAATACAAGTGGCACTATATATTTTTTAAACTAACATTTAGCAACTACCGAGCTATTGATATCAGTATGACAAGACGCCACCTAATTAGCACACAATAGGCGAAGAAAAACTGACGTTTGGCCTGTATGGGGCAACTGCGCGGGCGCCACAGTAGCTGCCATGATTGACTAGACAACTTTCTCACGAGCGTGTCGTAGCAGGCACTAAGCATTGTTGTTACTTAATTGTTTTACTAGGTCTGCCCTATTACGTTCAAACTATGGGAGTTAACGATCAGAGGTGTGAGTCTTGAATGGATTATCGCTGAACTGGAATAGAAACATCAACGTTGTAAGTAGTAATAAGATGCAGGATACGGTTTTGTGTTTTGAAAAGACTAGAGAAAACAGTAGCTGGGACAGTCTCGCTCATAAAGTCATACCCCCTCTCTCGCTCGATCGTTTCAGAAGTGAACAGACAGCCTTGTCAGTTTTTATTGGCAGCAATAACTGTAATATTAGATTAGTAAGGTTCACTGTAACTTACAAAAAATTGTAATATTTTGAATGGGTGATTATAATGAAATAAATGGATAGATTTCCTTGTTATAATTAATGTGTTTGTGTGGTCAATGAGTAACCCCGTTCTTGTCACTATAAATGAAAGTTAGTTTCTATGGTAATTACGAACCAACAGTGTCGGCTCGACTGACTTATTTACTCGGTTAACTATTCGGGGTAGAACCACATGTTTCATATGTTAGACAAATCAGAAGTTAGGTTTCAACTAGATATATTTTATTGTGTTTATCTGTTGAAGCTCAGATTATATTCTATAATCTGAGGTCTGAAGGAACATAGTAAATAAAACGTATTGTAAGGTAACCTTCAAATCACACATTTAATAATTATCATATCATGATTTCTCATAACCTCTTTACTTATTTTACAATAATACTTAGTATTCTTGGAATATAAAACATTGTACATACTTGCTGCATAAATTCCACAACTAGCAGTAGTTACACAATAGAATCTAACATTTATAACAAAATAACGGCCACAGTTTATAACTTAGTATTAAATTAAATCAGATTGACTTACAGTAGGTCCTTGATACTATTACCACTTGTTCCCTTGGTGCTCCGTGCTATAATGCGCCGGAGCCCAATGTTCTCAACCTCTTGCGAGCGTTGAATCAACAGACAATAAATTCAAAACTATCGTTGTCACGTGACAGGCAAAGGAAATATAATCAAACAGTTAGTATAATTTTAACAAAATTAAAAATGTAGTAAACTAAATGTACTTCTTGTTGAAAAGTGATAAAATACAATCTTAATTATCTAACACATACGTAAAATAATAACGAGTCATTGGAAACAACAGAACGTCATCGTTTTACTTTTGTGGAAGTTATTATGTAAATGTCGATGTACGATAGGTACCTAGGTACTCCTAATTTAGCTAAGCCACTGCTTAATTAGTATTTTGTAGAGTGCCAATAAAAAGGGCTGATAATAAAGTTAGCTACAGTAGCTACCGCTACATAGCTAAAAGTGCGCTAACTTCATGTTTTTTTTTAAACATGCTTGACAAACAGTGTTGACAACTTCTTTTCTATAATCTGAGGTTGACAATAATTTATTTGCAAATTTCAAATACGTAACTATTGCATTAGGTAGGCTAATGTAAAGCATAGGTACCTGCTATGAACTTCTAATAGTGAAAGCAATCCATTGATAGAGATACTCGTATAATTTCAGTTGACGTCATGGAATGTATCCAGTAGTCTGCGAATAATCTGGGACTGCCATCCTATAGCACCCCCTCGAACTATTACGTGTGCAATGTGCCCTAGATGACATCACATGCTATAAAATGGCGCCCCTACAATGTACTTATACCTACCTTCAGTAACAGTTTGTAAACAGTCGATCAATACTCAATAAAGAATTGCAAATTTGTGAAATTTGCAATTAGCGATAATAGTCTGTATCGAACGTAATTTATTTGTGTCGTTGCTAATTAAATGTAACTGAAATGTAAATTAGTTCGTTATTGTTGCGACAAAGGCTGAAAAAATCCGACAGGATGTAACTAATAAGAATGAATAAAATAATGAGCTGAGCTGTGTCAGATAACTTCGTAACTTGGAGTTTATTAGGTAGTGTTTTAGTAATTAAATATCCCTTTCTTACCGTCACGTGCCTAGCAAGGAGCAGTAACAATATGAATAAAGGATGAACGGTTTGTGAACATTACTCACCTAACTGCAGGCACACTAACTTGACCTACAGGTGGATGGCTGACGTGCTTTGTGTGGCAAGGAACGCTCAACACTTGGTTGCTTTGAACCACGGCCGCAATAATATAACAAATTAAGTACATATAGTAATATCAGTATAAAAAGTGTGTAGGTAGGTGTATTGATCTTGGTGTGCCAATTAAGTTGAAAAGTACTTAAGTTACTTGAAGTGTTTTTCTGTCCTTGACAAACATTTAATTTATTATTTTTTGCCTAATTATAATTTCGCTGAAGTCCGTTGGACTTGGTTTCATGTCGGGTATCAGATATGAAACAGTTTGGTCGTTTCAAGGTGGTTGGCTGGTAATGGCGGCTAACTGGCGTGGCGTGTCGATAATCTAAGCGGTCATCGCTGATCAGACGATCGCGATCCCCATGAAAATGATGTTGAAGGAGGTAATAATTATACCTACATAATAAATGGACTCTGACTCATGGAACACAGTTGAGTGTCTCGATGTCGGTATTCACATTGCTTTGACCCCTAGGGCTCTCTCCTGTGTGGGGACCAGTCCAGTTTTGGTTTTTATTAAGGTTCCGTACGTCCGAAAGAAAAACCGGACTGCTAATAGGATCACTCGTGTGTCTGTTTGTCTGTCCCTCTGTCGCTGCCAATTTGCTCAAAATCGAATGGACCTATTAAGTTGTTTGGTACCTAACACATAAGAATTTCTGTGACCCAAACACGGTGTTACGTAAATAAATGAATTTTGACTATAGGAGTTATTTTTTGTTTTTTTTTAAAGGCCTTACTGGGAGGGTCATATTTAAAAAAAATATAATTTTGCAATAAAAAGTTATTTATGAAAATAGATGAATATTGACCATTCCTTCCAATATCTATCAAACTTCTGAGCCTATAATTTTGAAAGAAAAAATACAGAAAATATGTCTATAAGTAGCGGCATCAACATCGCCACATGTAAACTCGTACGCGTCACACTGACGTCACGCAAAATTCTGCATCGCGCAAGCAGAGTTTACCGCGCGAATAGCATATACACAACACCCGTCTGGTCGGAGGATCCTCCCTCTTCAATAGAGGATGAGTAAACTTTACACCCTGTTCCTCATACCTCTAAACTGGTGACCCCGAGTATGAACGTCAGCGCAGCCTTCGTGCAACTACTTCAGCGTGACGTCATCATCATCATCACTTCCTCAAGCCTTCGAGCGGCGAGTCACACAGCCAGCCAGCGCTCACGGCTTCAACGGGTATCCTGACCACCAGCATGCAGCGGACGCGCATTCCTGGTCATCACCCACAGCCTCATCTGCAACCTTGGCACAACACACTGCACTTTCAGCCGGTTCGCAAGCAGAGAACATGATACCTCTCCTGGTCGAAGCCAGCAGTCAGCCACAACCCGGCGCTGTACTACATCTAACGCACTGGAGCATAACGCAGCGCCACCGAGAACTATGCGGCACCCGGTTCCGACTCACTGGAACCCTCTACTGGCACTGGCAAGTATCGCAAGATACACGACTCAGCCCACAATTGACCTCCGGTCTCCGGAGGGGAGTGATGTAGCGGCATCAACATCGCCACATGCGAACTACGCGTCACACTGACGCGTCACGCAAAATCCTGCATCGCGCAAGCAGAGTTTACCGCGCGACTAATAGCATATACATATACAACATCCCGACATCAACCGTCACCACGTCGGGCAGTTGCCCACCAGACACAACACCCGTCTGGTCGGAGGATCCTCCCTTTTCAATAGAGGATGAGTGAACTTTACACCCTGTTCCTCATGCCTCTAAATATACTTGTAGATTACAAGTACCATATAAGAAGTCTCTAAGATCTTGAAATAACATGGTAAATCTCTCAATAAACTACGCGGCGAAAACCCTTCATTGTGCATGGTCCGACATGCACTTGGCCGATTATCTCTGCATTTTTTTACAATTAACAAAATTGATAGAAAAATGTCCCAATCCCATGATCCTATTATCATAACCGCGCAAACCATACCTACTCGATATTTAGCTGTACTGCAGTGGAACTTTTAATCTGGAAACCCAATTGTTCTTTTCATCACCATCGTGTGACATTAATTTGATGATTATTACTAGCCTATGTTAACACCCAGGTCATGTGGTCTACCATGTGCCAAATTTCATCCTTGCCAATATTCTTTGACTGTACTTAGCTGACCGTAGCTCTCAAGCATCTCCAAGCAAACTAGCGAACCTAATTGAAGCTCAAACCTATAAGTGATAGGTTGTGTTTCCGTATATCTCTTGCTGATTTCTGGTCTAAGTAGTAGATACGGTAAACTGTTTCTGTTAGAGCAGATTAGATAGTTAAGACTTTGGGTTCAGATCTCGAGCCCCTATGAGGTCATTATGAATTGTTGCTAAAGAAGTTAAGTTAGCACAAGTGAACAACAGTTTAACGTACGGAGCGTGTGGAGAATTGTTCCAATTATGGCTGGTTGGCTAGCCTAACTGGGAAACAGCGCTGAATTAACGACGACACGCGACCAAGTGGCGGGTACCTACTCACCCCTAGCCGCTGGAAGTATGGTACTTAAACGAGCCTTAACTATGTATTACCTATAGGTACCATCTGTCATAAATGTATAATGCCTTCAGAGTTGATCATGAGATCATTATAGGCACAATGATGACTAGAAGTTACAGAATACAGCTGGATAAGTCAGTTATCGAGAGCCAAGGTGTTAAGAGCTCTATAGTAGCCATAAGATTCATGAAAGGGATGTGGTATTTAGAAACCCTTTGGGTAGTTTGACTAAGTTACTTCAATAATTATGATTATTTCGTATATTTTTGTAATAAACGGTTTCAAACCCGGTTCAGTAATTGACCCTTCTATGCTATAGATAGGTACCAATTAGGGTAAGTAGGTACTTATATTTGACCAAAACATTAGACTATGGGTCAATGCGACATACCTACGGTTTCAGTGTAGGTATAATGATGGTTATGTTGCTTTATATAAATTAAGTTGATAATATTTAAATAATGTTGTTTTCAGTATCTCTGCTTGCTTTGATTCTAACAAGAATCTAGTTGGATATTTACAAGGTCTCAAACAAGTTTTTATTCATAATGTGGCAGAAGATTGATATTATTTCTAAATAAAAAATATGGGGATAATGTATAACTTTCGCAGCTGTTCAAGTTACAATAGAAACTACTAACAATAATTATAGAAACATTTCTAATAAATACTTACACGGTCGAGCCGGCGAAGCAGAGCCGATAATCCGTCCCCTTTAGAGCACACAAAACGTATTGATTTCCAACATGCACTGACATAAACACACTCAATAATATATTCCAGTGATTTTAATCCAAAACCAAGTAAATTATTATTCACGATTCCCCAGACGCGGCTGCGATAACCATCGTGTGGAAATATGTAAACAAAAGGTTCGCAGTGGACGCAGCACGCATGCGCGCGCTCGCGGCCGTCGGCACGTTGTGAGCGAGAGTGTGCGGGACAGTGGCGGGCCGGCGGGACAGAGGCGGGCCGGCGGGACAGAGGCGGGCCGGCGGGACAGTGGCGGGCTGGCGGGCTGGCGCGCCTGTGGCGCGGGAAACGTGGAAAATCACAGCCCATTTATCAACGAAATTTTTATTAAAAATAATCAGATCAACAAAATCATAATTTTAAAAATAATGATACAAGGTTGCTCACAAATTATTATAATTTTCAACAATATCAACATCAATAGCTAAAAGTAAACTCACTCTATGTATGTAGGGTTAATTTAATTACAACTAGAGCAAGGTTAATATGATAATAATTATTAATAAGATGAATACATAGAATATAATAATTAATAATATTAATGAAGGATAGGCTTGAAAGCAAAGTTTGTATTTCGTTTAGTTTTGTACATTCAAATAGTTATGATCTCCTAAACTAGTTTATAAGTATCTTTTTAATTTGATCAATAAACATTTAGACTTCTATAGTTTTAACATGCCTTTTAATAAAAAAATATCTTATCCTATTGCTGAAATTTTAATTTACGTAAAATGAACAGTCTTCATATTTTATTGCTCTCTATAATTTTCGCCTACAGATTAATACATACTAAGAATTTGTTGGTACACTATTACTGGCCCGTTACATCCGTGGTGGATCAACATATAGAATTTTCTTATTCTACGCGAATAATAAGTTCTACAATATATAGTTAAGAATTTTATTTTAATTGTTACAAAAGCTTCTTTCGATCCGCCACTGACATTTCGAGTAATTAATACAATACTTAACAATAACGAATACAGACCTACAATGTCCAATTTAGGTGAAATATACCAACCATGTATTATTATTAATTTGCATTTGCCCAACACCTGCATTTTCAAAACATTTGACGATTTGTAGTCATGTATGTGAGCTTTTATTTTAGTAACCTGTAGTTACTTGTTATCTTAGTAACTGACCGCGCTGGGGATTTAAAAGTGCTGGTGACTCCCGAACTAGCGAGCAGTACGTGTTTTCTATCAATATTGTAACCAGGCTGGAGCAGTCTGAGCAACAATTGGACAATGTATTGTTATCTATATACTATGAGAGCCACATCAGAATTATAGATAGTTCATTCTTATATTCAGATCTAAGGAATTAGGCTTTAGACCTTAAAAAAATAATTATAAGAATTAAAACCCTAAGAAATGTAATTTCCCGAACACGTTTATAATAGCCAACTATGCTGCCGATAAACCTAGTATTTCTTGTCTTGGCTCTCAGTAAAGTAAGGGCCTAAGCGCACGGTTTTTTTTTACGCGAAGTCGACGCGCATTATCGCGCTGCAAGTGTAAAGCGCGTTGACGCGCGTTACACGGTACACGCGTGAGCATAGGTCCCATAATCTAAAATTACAAGTTCGAATCGTATTTACACATAACGAGTGAATTATAGGGTCTAGAGCATTGACAGTCTGTCTATCGCACTGACAAACTAGCAACCACTACATTACCGAGACCGTCAAAGAAAAAAATAACAATAATTTTAAAAAAAAATTTGTTCGAAAAAAAAACATAGAGAACGGACACGCCCAGCGCGGCGGCCGCTGGTAGAGATGGCCAACACTTACCACATGAGCCGCGCGCGTCACTGTTCACTCGCACTACGACACGAATGACGTACAGAAACTGACGGCTTTGAAGGCGGTCCGTGACCGAAGTTGTGCGCTCAACGCACTTTCGGCGCCAAGAATTAATGATTACTGCCGTCTCTAGGCGCTACCGAGACGGCGATTCCTCGTCTGTGATTTATTCGAACAATAATTTTTAGTTTTTATCATTAATTTGTTTCTGTGACCATTTTTTTTTCAATAATTGTCCCGTTCAAGCTGTGCTTGCACCTTATTAAACCAGACTATCGATCCCGCAACCATATTGGTGGCATTACAATCCCAGGATCATTCAAAATCGATATGGTTAAGTTGAAAACCACACGTTATTAGCACGATCAGGGAAACGGATAGTTCATAAAATTGACTATCAATTTAAATTGTCTGTTTATTCAAATCACAACTGTTATTCTCTATAAGTCGTATGAAATGGCTATAGCACGGCACGTAGTGTGTGAGTTTTCGTACGCACGTTTTTTCTGTGACAATTAAAATTATTTTTCTTTCTTTCTAGTGTATCAATCTGTCAAACAATACATTTCCCTGGGTGTACTTACTCCTATAAAGTTTCGTTATCTGCAGCTATGTTCCGAACACTTAACATAATTACATCTACATCAGTCTGACAGCACATCATCGAATGGTGAGTTATATGTTTGCAATTCGAGTGACGCTCTCGGCTCGCTGAACATTTAACAACTTCTCTCTTTTGACACTTAGCCAGCTGCCTGTCTAGCTGGTGGATCTGTTGTTACGGGTACGTGTTGTGTTTAACAATTGTGTAGTATTACAAACATTAAAACTACATAAGTGCAATATTTTAACATATTGTATAAGCGTACGATATTAAATAAGGGGTTTATTTATAAACGTTGCTTAAACGTAACTAATGATTTTTTGACGTTTAAAAGTCTTTTAGAGGTATGAGGAACAGGGTGTAAAGTTCACTCATCCTTTATAGAAAAAGGAGGAACTTCCGACCAGACGGGTGTCGTGTCTGGCGGGCAACTGCCCGACGGTTGATGTCAGGATGTTGTATATATACTAGTTGTGCGGTAAACTCTGCTTGCGCAATGCAGGATTTTGCGTGACGTCAGTATGACGCGTAGTTCACATGTGGCGATGTTGATGCCGCTAGTCTCTTAACTTTAAGCAACGTTTGTATAAACCCTTATGACGTTGTTAGTAAGAATTACAGTCAATTCTGAAACACAACTAAAATATCAAGTTGGTCCTTAGCCGCCACTTGTAACTTTAATGTGTGTAGCTACAGAAAGGCTTCTTTAAGTTTAGTGTAGTTTGAGAATTCGGTTGTGAGCCAAGAATGTCAGCCGGACGCGGTTCGATAACCCAGCCGTAGCGGGAATTATCTAACTTACATCCTAAGCACTTACGTAACTAATACAATAATAACATTTATTAACATCTCTCACTATTCTGCGTTTCTGGATACTCTAAATTTCTAAAAAAAACTTTTTTTTTTTTTGTATGTGCATGTCAGTGTATACGATTGGCTACTCAACTTCAACTTTTGTTTAAACTTCAATTCAGATTCTTAGAACAAAAACAAGTGACGTTTGGGAACAAAAACTCAATGTCAAACATAACAAGGTTCAAATTCCATTGCCACGACCTTTTAATTACAAATATTGTCACTCAAAACTCAACTTAGACAAAATAACTAGTTAATAATTGAGTAAAGTTATCTAAGATTCTAAATTCAACTAAAATAGTGGTTTTTGTGGTCACCACAATATGCCAAAAAAATACTACGATAGACCATCAAACGCAGTTTTGTTGAATTGGTTTAAATTTTGTTGCAACCTCTTTGTTGACATTTGACAGCACATTCACTGATCAGGCTTTTATGCCCGGTACAGATTGGTGCAATGTAACACAGATTAGCCGTCCTAATGTATACAATGCAACAGTCATGTAATGTAACACAACTAGGCGAATTTGTTTCAAAGTGTGCTACATTTCACGTTACGTTCCACCGACCTGTACCCGGCATTAGAAGCCGTAAGGAGGGTAAGGTTTCATTGAAACGTTTCAATAAAGAAGAATTCTCATTCGTAACTATGCAGTTTGTTTTGTGACAACGATTTTTATAAGGGTTATTAATATAACAATTTATTATGAATAAAATTCTCTAGATGAAGGTGCATACTGTTACTCTATATAAGTTTGATTTGTGAACACTTGACGTTACATGCTAAAGTTAATAAACAACTTGGCAGTCTCTAACGGCAAAGTACTTAAGATTAAAACTTTGATGTTTTAAACCGAATAGCGAAAGACGAATACTAATTAAAATACTATTAATTAAAAATAACTTATTCTATTGTACTCGCGTCTTAATGAGACACATCGAGCTTTAGAAAGAGACAGTCACACAGGCATGAGTGACACACACAACGCTCTACAAAGCCGAACTTGTCTATAACTAAACTCCGTTTGAAATAAGATTAGACATTCAAATAATCCCTTTTTTACAGTTCGTTCATTCGATTTTGACTTCTATTGCGTTGGTGGCATGACCAATGACAGCTGTCATAAACAGTTGGTATTGTAACCACGTTTTTGCTTTCAATGCCATCCTTATGCGTACGGAATAGAAGTCAAAATCGGTTGAACGGACTGTAAACAAGTTTATTTAAATGTCTAATCTTATTTCAAATGGCACATCTTTTGGCTTGAACAAAAAGAAATAACAACAAGGGCAGAGAAGCCGGTTGTTTCACAAGCTTTGCTACAAATTACTTATTTTTTACTAAGCTCTATTAAGAATCTATCCTAAGACCTAAATTATCAGACTTCAATAAGTCTTTCACGACAATGTATTTATTACAGGGGTTCGTTTATGTACTGACATTATTATTTTATAAGCGATTTATGTATCTTTTTTTACTTTGATAACGCCTGCACTGTGTAGCGGTGTGGGCCGTTTCCGTAGTTCAAGTGACGTGTGGTTGATCGTGCGGTCGCCTAACGAGAACCTTAACTATAGGTAGAACCTGACGCGTTTCTGGGGAGTTTGTTGCGCTAGTTCTTCCCAGCGAAAGAAAGCAGTAGGCAGTATGAAGTTTTGGGGGACTGTCGTCTGTAATTTTTCCAAAAGAGCTGATTCTCAGCCTAGTTTGAATAAATGACGTTTTATTTGCGTCAACGAACAAGTGTAATGTGACAAAGTCAAAAGTGATCAACGTTTTCGTAAGGTGACCGTACTTATAGAATTTAGTTAAGTTTACGCCTCTTGCATGGAGTCGTTGCGCGTGGTGTCGACGCACTCGTAGCCGTACTTGATGATGTAGTGGAACCGCGGGTCCGACACCAGCTCGGCCAGCTCCGGGGCCGTCAAGATGTCCTCCACGGGAGGCAGCAGGAGCTCTAGGTCACCGCCTGAGGAGAAAATTCAGATTCGCAATGTGAAGAATTAAAGTTTAATAAAATTATAAACAAAAACACTATTACTAGTAAGATCTTGTAATAGTAGGGCAGTAGATAGCTATTTTGATCTCTGTTAACAAGCAAACAAACATCGTTTTCTATGGTCAGAGTCGTAGCTTCAAAAGGTATCATGTGCCCGTGATAAAGGGAGTGTACTGACCCATGACGTGCACGAGGTCGATGAGCCGGAAGAACATGTTGTCGCGCAGCGCGTCCGCGGGCGCGCGCCGCACGCACGCGCACCACACCTGCACACGAGCTTAGGGTCACACTAATTGCTCTAGGGCTGAAGTTAAGCAAAATTAGATGTACAATCGCGGACTAGTAAATAACAGATTTTTTAATCAAGGATCATTTGAATTAAGCGGTTGTTTACTTTGCCGCTCTAATTGCTAAAAGTCATCAGATGACTGACAGACAATCTGTAGTAACAGTCTGGATCTACTTAACAAAAATCTTAAATTCATCTACAAACAGAGAATACATGACCGCTCCACTGGCTCTAGAAGCATTCAATTTTGCGTTTTCGGAGTTCCTTTTATAACGAAAGTGAACACAAAGAAAGGATTTTTGTAAATTTATCCCCTAATGGAGTTAAACAGGGGACGACAGTTTCTATTTGTTTTTTTTGTCTGTAAAAGTTCGTCATTATTGTCGATGGGAACCCGTCGGGCGGACGACTTGTTCTAATATAAAAACTAGACCGATCTTATTTCATCAAGGATTAGACATATCTGTTCAAGATATTATGTTACCCTGAGGCGCAGATCGTCTCGTCGCTCCATGTCCTGTACGTAGTCGGTGAGGTCGAGCGCCTTCTTGTAGTCGTATTCCGTCAGCGCCTTACTCTCCGACTCAATGTACATCTGTGAGAACAACAATAGTATATTCATAGACTATCGAAGCAAAATAAAGATTTAATATTGATGTGTAAGTGAGCGCTGAGCTAGCGCATTAGTTAAACTGAGCTAGCGCAGTAGTTAAACTGAGTTAGCGTAGTATTTCGAGTGAAATTAGCGGACAGTACAATTATATAGGGGACAGAACAAAATATGATGTTGCACACATGGAGGGCTCGTGGCTACATACTACATAAACAGCCGCACGGGTCGATCGTTCGTCGAGCTACGGTTGCTGCGGTTGATGGTCCAACCCGCATCAAAATCCGTAGCGTAGTTTAAAAAAACAAGCAGTCACACAAACAGACACGAATAGCAACTTTGTTTCATAATATTTACGATTACATTTTTAACATTTTTGAAATACAAATGTAATGCTAATATTTAAAATCGTTTCATGTCTGAGATTTCGTACAACGGAACGACATCATGAAATAGACTCATGTTTGACAACGCACTTATACGGTCGGGTGCGTCCGCTGCAGCCGCCAGGGCACGCACGAGCGACGTGTGGCCGGCGTCGCACATAGTTGGGTTAAGGCGACGTGTAGTACCTGCACGAGGTCCTCGGGCGGCAGCACCTTGGTGTCGGCGGCGTCGAGCCCGTGCTGCCGGCGCAGCTCGCGCGGCAGCGCCGCGTGCTGCTCGCCCAGCGCCAGGCGCGCCTCCAGGCGCCGCCACGCGCCCGACGCCTGGCTGCCCGGCTCGGCCGACGCCACCAGGCATAGCTTGGCCAGGGACGCTGTGGTCTGAGGAACATTTTAAGTACAGTACGTGACCGAATTTGTCACCAACATTGTGAGCGGCGTTAGTTTATAATATTTCTAGCGAGATTATAAACTATAGAAAAAATATGCGTTAAATTGTAAATGGTATGTTGCAGTCAGGGACCATTTTGGTTACCCATTGAAAGGGTTTTCGATAGGGTTTTTCTAAGCGGTTAAACAAAACCCCATACGATAAGGGTAACCCTTATGAACGGCTTAAATTAAATTTTGGTAACCCTTTGAAAGGGTTTTCGATAAAAACCCATACGGTGTGGGTAACCCTTTTGAACGGCTTAATTTAAGCCATTCAAAATTACCCACACCGTATGGGTTTTTCTAAGCAGTTAATCAAAATGGTCCCTGGGTAGAACAGAGATAGAATTGGTCCTGACTCCTGCTACGCGTGCGGGGCGGATATGGAAATAACATAATATTATGATTTTTTAATGTTACTGGGTTTCAAGTAGGTATAGAACCAATTGAAATGGGTTATCATGTAACCTTTTCACTGGGTTTCAAGTACAAAACCCATTCAATGGGTTATCATGTAACCCTTTCAGTGGGTTTCTAGTACAAAACCCATTCAATGGGTTATCATGTAACCCTTTCAGTGGGTTTCTAGTATAAAACCCTTTCAATGGGTTACACCATGATAAAGGCAACCCATTAAATGGGGTTACCCCTTCGAAAGGCTTAACCCTTAACCGGGGTTGTACAGTCCCTGGTTGCAGTTCACAATTCTGGTGTAGTTGTGGCGAGTGGTAGGGACAAACTGGAGACACCGGGTTCCAATACATTTTCAACTACCTGGGCATATCTCTTTCTTTCTTATATCTATGGGGAACCCTATTACTAAGGCTCCGCTGTCTGTCTGTCTGTCCGTCTGTCACCAGGCTGTATCTCATGAACCGTGAGAGCTAGAAAGTTGAAATTTTCACAGATGATGTATTTCTGTTGCCGCTATAACAACAAATACTAAAAAATAGAATAAAATTAATATTTACGGGGGCCCCCATACAACAAACGTGATTTTTTTTTTGCTAGTGTTTGCTCTATATTGATAACGGCAACAGGTAAACGCTTGAAATATTCACAGAAAATGTGGATATTGACTTTAAAAATAAATTAAAATAAAACACATATTTAAGGGGGGCTCCCATACAACAAACGTGTTTTTTTGCCATTTTTATAGATAATGGTACGGGACCCTTCCTGCGCGAATCCGACTCGCACTTGGCCGGTTTTTTTTTATGATGGTAAGACTGGCCGACAGTAACCTAAAAAGATTAACTTCAAATTTCGAACGAATACGTGTTGTAAGTAATTTAATGTGGTTTGAGAACAATATTTACATAAGACTTTTTTAACGTTTTCTACAAGTTTGTTCTAAATTATTTGAGGTAATTTTCTTCTCAGAACGAATCACAAATAACAAACTATTTTGTTCTTAAATAAATTTATGTTGTGTATTCCGTGCGTTTGAAGTTTAATTTCGGCTAATAATTATGTTCATCATAAAAAGTAATTTGGAGTTTATTTCCTATGAAATATATGGAAAGTTTATTGGAATTTTTTACTTTTCTAGTATTTAAACTTCTTGTTGGTCCGATAGAGTTAATAGCTTGTAAGAAATAGGGTCGATTGCTATCATAAAAAAATTGCTTTTGTGAAAACTGTCCATTTTTTTGCTGGCTAAAAAGTTTTCAAAGTTGTGAATGCTGATCAAAAATCTCTTAAATTTCGTAGGAAATGTGACTTATCTATTTATGATAGATAGACGGGGTCGGAATGAACAATTGCTTTTCTGTCCCATCTCAAAAATCCACCCTGTGTATGTGTGTGTTTGATAAAAAGCTTGAAGTGTTACAGTAAAGAACGATTATTGTTATAAGACTAAAGATGAAAGTGATTTTCGGCCGCGTATTTACATAAAGGCATGTTTACCATGAGCCTATTGACGGAGTCCAGCTCGTCGTTGGCGCAGAGCAGCAGCGCCTCGGCGGCGCGCGCCGGCTGCTGCGCGCGCAGCTCGTGCAGCGCCAGCAGCTGCGCGCGGCCGGGCGCGGCGCGCAGCCAGGCGCGCAGGCGCCCCGCGTGGCGCGCGCCCAGCGCCAGCAGCTGCGCGCGGCCGGGCGCGGCGCGCAGCCAGGCGCGCAGGCGCCCCGCGTGGCGCGCGCCCAGCGCCAGCAGCGCGCGCGCGCCGCGCCGCTCCGCCAGCCGCGCGAACGTCGCCTCCAGCATGCCCTGCGCGGGGGACGTCTACTTGTATAAAAACAACGAGATGGCGGCAACAGTTTCTATTCTTGCCCCGCGCCGTAACATTCTTTTACAATAGCGCTCGAAATAAACATAACGTTCATTCGAATCATTCATAAACTTTGTGCATGTCGAATTTTTGTTTACTAAAATACTACAGTAAATTAAAAAAATCTTTAAAAAATCGAATACGTTAGTACTAAACCTATAAATAAATATAACAATGACAGTGACTAATTAACATCGAGCTACGCTACTATTTAATTCGCTTCTCATAAGGAGACAATTAAAAAGTACTGCGCTGCCCTTTCTGTCGTTAACATAGCAAAACTTTGGTCACAACCACGATCACAACATACGTGCTCTCTCTCCTCACGCCCGCACTTGTTTCGTCTCTTTTGCTAGCACGTTCGTACATTGCTCACGCGCTCGACAAAACTTAAAACAACAACTTATGTACGTTTAAAAATCACCAAAACAATTGTCTCTGCTTTCTTCAAAAGACAATGACAGAAACACAAAAATGTTTTAAATACGTTTACACACAAACGTATTTAGCGATTTGTGGTGCAAACGGATTATCGTCGCAAAATTGTTTAATTACTTTCGCGTTTAACCCATCATCATACATTAAAGCGATTTAGTAGCTAAAAATAACAATAAAGTATTATACAAACCTCGTCAGAATACTTGTCAATATACGAGAAAAGTTTGTCCATGTCGTTGTTCTTGATACACATCTCTATCAACAATTCAAAATCTTTGAATTTCTCAGCAAGAACCGCCGCACGCTCCGTTTGGCCTTCGTCAACTGAAATAAACGAAGTCACGATAAAATAGGCTTTTAAGATAGACAGTTTACACCATTCTAAACTGTGTCAATTTCAAACTTGATTTAATGATACTTACTGCTTTAAAACGCAAATAAAATTCATTAAAAGCATCCAAGTTATGTGCCATGTTTACAACCGCTATATAATTTTTTTTAAGGATATTATAGTCATAAATCCATTGCTTTATAAATGTTTGGAACATCTTGCTGGACAAAGTAAATAAATAACGCAAAAAAAAATCCACCTATTATTGTTTGACTGCAGGATAAAGGCCTCTCCTCACACAGAAGGCACGAGCAGTGACCACCACGCTTGCTCGAGACGGGCGGCGATTTCAAACTTATATTAGTATACGTCCAGGCTTCCTCACGATGTGTTTATATCACCAATGTCAGTCTACGAGCTACGCTGTACGTTGACCTTTGTGATAGTTTGTACGTCACACTCATTTATGCACATCAATATTATTTAGCTGTGCATTTCTCCAACATAGCATTTAAGTGTAATCATTGTGTAATTATTTTCAGTAGCAATAAATCCATCAAGGGAATCATTCGTCTACTCATTTACATAACATAACATACCTAACAAGTGTACCTAACATTTTCACTGTTGGGCATTACACCCCAACATTTGGTCGATCGAGCAATTTAGTGTTGTGTGATTTTTATCTTTTACGGTCGCGAATCGGTTGGACTGGTCTCTCACAAGCGAGTCGCCCCAGTAACCAATTGAGAAGGCGCATATCGTGGAAGAGGCAGGTTGCTCAATACCAAGAACCAGGAGTGTGGAGCAACAGCCTACTTCTCGAAACAAAGTTCGTAAATTCGTCGGAAAGTTTTACAACATGACGTCGACGATGAATCAGCACGAACTTTACTTTTTTTTTGGCAATTTTAATTATTGTTTTTTTTTTTAGTTTTTTGGGATAAATTAATGAGTTGTTAAATATTTAAATTTATTTGGTTGCAATTTTATTTTGGGTTTTTGTCTGTTTGGATAGTTTGTATGGTCTATTTCTATTAATTTATGTTTGGCAATGGGTGTTATTTACCTGAAATAAAAGAATTTATTATTATTTACGAATACATCAAGAAAGTCGGCATCAACATCAAGAAGGATGGCTGGGACAGGAAGAACTTGGACTACGTCAAACGGCGAATGCAAATGCTGGAAAACTTATGGAGTGAATTCCAGTTCAACCATGATCATCTGTATCAGAAGTAAGTGCAGGTCGTCCTTACTTTACAAGTGATTTATACAACACAGCATTGAAGTGTAATAAAGAAGTCAAGGAGTTAATTCTCCAACATAATCAGCAACTGTCGACGCACGAACGGTCCATAGAGGGTGTGCAACCAACACTGTCCGAGAGTACCTCTGGACAAGATAAAGCAGGTACATCGAACAAGAAATTACAAGAACAACAAGACAGTGATGTGGAAGAAGAAACCAGTAACACAAATGAGAGCAACAACAGGGATCAATCGTCTCCTCGGCAACAACAAATCCCAAACAAGAGGGACACGGGGTCCAACAGGAAACTGGACGACCTCTTACGCAAACAATCGGCGAACTTCAAGGGCTTCAAGAGAGCGGTCGCCAACATTCAAGTGGAATTTATCACGGAAAAATGGGAATTCCAGGATGCGTTGCAAATGTTACAAGCGCGTTGGTCTGCGACAGTCTCCATTGGAGATCGAGTGCGAACTCAACGGGGACAAGAACGCAGTATATGAAGAGCGCTATACAAGATTCGAGATTCAATATATCGATCTCAAGAAGGCATTAAATACCAAGATGTGGTGTGGAGCTTATCAAGACAAAATAACACCAAAGTTGGAGATACCTGTAATTCACGGAAAGTTTAATCAGTGCATACCGTTCAAAGACCTGTTCACGGAAGCTCCATAACAATACATCTTTGTCAAATGCGCAGAAGATGCAAATTTTGAAAAGCAAGGTCCAAGGCGAAGCTGAAAGGTTGTTACAATACTTAGCTCGGACAACTATCTAGTGTGTTGGGATATTCTCAACAAACGTTACAACAAAAAACTTAAGTATATTTACATCGCATATCGACATGCTTTTCAATCTGCCTACTATGCAACAACAGTCATTAGCATCAATCAAGAAAATACATGACGTCACTATACAAGCTAAAATTTTAATAGTTGTTTTCCCGCAGCGATATGATTTGGTTTTGGTAGTACAATCAATTTATAAAAAAAGTAGAGTAAAATATTAATAAATGGCAGATTTACAATTGTGAAAAACAAAACTCGAAACCGACCTAGAACCAATAGTGATACAGCGCGAACGGCCGACAGTGCGCGGGGCGGCGCGCGGGCGCCTGCCACGCGCGGTCGTTCACCTTCGCGCTACAGCTGATAGCTGCCTACTCCTGAGTTAACACATACAATACTTACCTAAAAGTTATTCCAATTTTCCCTTCATACTTTTACGGGCTTAGGACCGTCATAAATACTTTTTTACCTACAACTTACTAAACACAAAACTGGAAAATAGATTTAAATAACGTACAACAAAAAACAATTTTCTGAGTTAGACAATAAAAAGTATTTAGGGCGTATTAAAAAAATTGGAATCAGCTTATTTACAATGATTTTAATTAACTAACCTACTTTTAAATTATCGATATTTACAAAGGTAACGAAGTAATTGTTCGAAGTGCAAGCCACTGCGTTCAGTACACAATCAAATTAGCCCTAGCGTACAGTTGTACCATAGCGAGGTACTCCAAATTAGAATAATTATAATGCTGATTCATTTTTGCAAACCACGATAACGTATTGCGCGTACGACGGTCGCGAGAGTCGCGAGAGAACTGAGATGGCGGCATGGCGGTGGCGCCGGGCGGGTCTCGGTCTCGACTTTATCGGCAGCGCGCGGCGGCACGTACGCATGTGCGGTGGAAACTTCGTGATACCTACGCTACGTGTACAACTATTGTTTCTCACGCTTTCGAGTTGATGCATATTTTTTTACTATTTAAAAATATTTTTTGTTTTATTTTGTAAGTTTTATCATTATGAATCGATAGTACTACTGAGGGCAAATTGTTCTACCACGGGAAAACAACCATGAAAATTTCAGCCTGTATACTGTTTGCACGCCATCAAGAATTTACAAGTGGATGTCAGGGGTCTGCGTTATACGTACGATATTGTACGTACTAATCTCAGATTATAGAAAAAAGCAGATAGACCGCGCGGAACACCGAGAGTGCGGCCAAGAAAGCAAATACAAATTCAAAAGCGAATACTCTCGATTCAGTACAGCACGAAGCGTAGCATCGTTAGTACGTCACGGGCTCTAACAGATCATTTCAGAATAATGCCGTCTTGTACTCTTAAACATTGTAATAACTGTTCCCAAAAACAAAAGAAATAAGATGGAGTATCTTTCATAGGTAAAATATTTATTATTTGTCTATTTGGATTTATTTTACGTGTTTATTGTTAGAGACATCTTGAAACACAAAACCTTAACAAAACTCATTCGGAGTTGCTAGTTTATATTGAAACATTTACCCCTAAGTTAGGAAATAAGTATAGGATACAGGAGTATCGATTTACAAAAATATTTATTTTGATAATACGAGTAGTGTTTTATTTTTCGCCTTTTCTGGTTGGTATGTTTATAAATAAATAAGTATGTATGTGTCTTCGTAAGTGTAACTATTAATGGATTTTATAATACTTATTACATCAGTCGATTTGCTATATCATGGGTTATATGACGTCACCATAAAGTAAATACTTATAGCTACCAAAAACAATAAAATGTTGGTGTCTCAAAATAAAAATGTATCATTTATATGGGTATTATTAATTTGACGTATACTGTTAATAAAAACAACTGATTTAAGAAAAAAAAATTTTTTTTTCATGTATTGAAATATTATGGCTAATTTTTTCATTATCCTGGCAACCATACACACACATAAAGGCACCTGTTCTTATAGTCCTGTGACGTGGCTGTAACGCACACATGTCTACAAACGGGCCTCACTTTATTGTTCCGCGCGGTCTATCTGCTTCTTTCTATAATTTGAGGTACTTATATTAATTTGAAAAAGTATGACATGTGAATTTTAATATTCATTTAAAAAAAAAAAAATGTAACCCACAACCTCGTACATGTGAGGCGAGAATTGTTAATTTTCAAAATGGAGGGTATTTTTACTCTATTTATTAATTTGGTGTTAATCGAGTCGAAGATATACTTACTGAAGGGCTGTATAGCTTCCCGCCGGATCCGCTCATAAACATGCTGCGTGTGCGAGGAAGCATTCAGATGCTCGGCATCCGTCAGTATGAGGTCCGCCAAGGCCGCCGCCGCGTCGTACACCTGCGCGCGCAGCGCGGGCTCGGGGCAGCGCGCCGCCTGCGCCACGCCGCGCCGCAGCAGCGCGCCCAGCGCCGCCAGCAGGCCGCGCGGGCCCGCGCCCGCCCCGCCCGCCCCGCCCGCCACCCCGCTCGCCCCGCCCGCCGCCCCGCCCGCCGCCCCGCCCGCCGCCCCGCCCGCGCCCCACTGCCCGCGCGTCTTGTGCACCGCGCTCAGCACGTTCTGTACAATGATAAAATATGTTCTATCGTAAATGATTACAGGCAACTTACGAGGTAAAGTCACCAATTTCCAGCCAGTTAAGTATCATCGCAAGACTGCAATATTGTGAGCTAACGTGCCACGTTCGTCGGAGTGTCTTTTTAACCAACTTCCAAAAAGGAGGAGGTTATATGTTCGGCTGTATGTTTGTTTTTTTTTTATAATATAAGTAGCGTCCCGTCCCTGCCATCTGCCGTCGAATTAAGCCGTCACGAGACGACTGGAAGATGTGAAACATCGCACTACACACACATTTACACACTACTGCATATAGACTGTATAGTGGCCGATCGCCACGCGGCATGCGTCGCCCCGCCAGCAATCGATTTTACGTGCGCCTATAAATGTTTCACATCAAAATGAAAAATGCGTCATTTAACGTCGCCCGGAGGCAGTGCGCCTGGTGATATCGCCGCTTCTACTATGTATGGGCCACTCACAGCAAGTATGTTGATGGTAGCGGCCGCATGGCTGGCGGCGGCGCGCGCGTCGTGCGCGGGCGCGGGCGCGCGCGCCAGGGCCCGCAGCACGCGGCCCACGCGCGACACGCGCCGGTAGCACACGTCGCCCGGAGACAGTGCGCCTGATGATAACGCCGCTTCTACTTCCGGCTCCTCTTCTACCTCCGGGTTGTCGCCGCACACCACCTGACACATTTATTTATTAAGGATCTCCAATAAAACATGTACACAAACAAATCAATTTTATTCAGATATTAGGTTGCTGTCTAATGCACTCCGTCAATTAGGAAAAAAAAACAAATGTGAAATACGAACACGTGTTATATAAAAACATGGCTGTCAGATATAAAATTAGCCAGGAGGCAACACTGATGTTCCGGTTCTGAAGCTGTCATTGTAGAGGAGATTATTTTATGTGTGTTTATGGTACAGGGAATAAACGCGGTTTTCAATTAATGAATTTGAGTGTATTCATTAATTACTTACATCTTCCCAAATTATATAGAAAGAAAGAAAATACGTTTATTTGCGGTAAACATGACGCAACAAAGAACATAAACACAAAAATAAGAAAAGGTTGGGGGAGACATGCGTCACATCCACGCAAAACGGCTATCGCTCAGCATTATACTGCGACCCTATGCAAGACAGAGCCCCAGCGCTGGTTTTCAGCGACAGCCGACGCCGACGTATGACGTCGTACGGTGCAGCAAACAATTAATAGGATCATAGATAAAGAAACATAATATAATAATAAAAATAAGTGGTAGAATAAACTAAACAGAAATATTAATAAAAATAGACATACATGCTATGAGAATATCATCCTCCTTAAACGTTTTACGCTTTATGTAGTGGCAACATTTCGAAAGTTCACATCTCCGTTAGGAGTTTATGTGTTCTGTGCATTTGACGAGTACTACGTAATCTGTGATTTGACGTAAGTACTTCCTACATAATAATTATGATGTAAGGAATTACAAAATGGCCAATGATCTAATACTATGTGTTGTTATTATGCAAAAGTTATTTGTCAGTGCTTTATACGTTTATGAGTGAATGTGAAAGATAAGATGGACCCAATATAATGACAAAACCTTGGAAACTGGAGGGAGACCCGACATGCCGAACACTATGAAGAGCTTAAGAGCTCCAAAAACAGGAAGGTATGAAAAAAATGGAAATCAGTCACGAATAGAAACGTGCTACACTGAATAGGACAACACAACTTACAAATAATACGATTAATGGAATTTAATTTTGAAATTAGATTGTAAATGGACGAATAATAAAAAATAATTATTTAGCAATAAACATGGACAAGTAATATGAGCAAAATGTATTTCAATAAATAGGCTGTCAACATAGAAAGAATGTGAGCAAGGGAGACGCTGCCAGCAGTCCCAGCATACAGGGGACCGAATACCATGCCGCAACGCTGCTGGAGATCCAAAACCAAGTACCGCAAACAACTTTATGAAAACTAAAAACTTAATGTTCAGAGAGCTGTTTAAGCAACAATAACTTCTTCAGTTGAAATTTGAATGACTGTATTGTTTTTAGGCCTCGCATTGGTGGTGGAAGATCATTCCAGCAGCGCGTGGCGGCAAACTTGGAAGCTACCTCTGAAAGCTGCGGTTTTATGTCGCCACATGTTCAGCGGGCCAACTACAGAACGAAGACCATATTTGTAATGAGGTTTTCGCCAGGTGAGCTTTTCATATAAATAGTGCGGCTTATGGGTCGTTACAATACCAAACATTAAACTCGCTAAATGAAGCTTTCGTCTGGCAGCCATTTTTAGTGTCTTGAGTTGGTTTATGTAAGGCGTCACATGATGCCTGCGAGGGACATGAATGCAGAAACGAACACAGGCATTCTGAATTCGCTGAATTAACCTATTTGTCCTATCAAGCAGGCAGGGCCCATAGACAGTGTCACAGTAATTGAGCTTAGATAGGATCAGACTGTCAACCAGTTGTTTTCTAAGTGGTATGCTAAGAAAATTACGTATACCATATAATACTTTAAGCCTATAAAAGCAATTTCTGAGTACACTCTTTAAATGAGCCTCGAAACGTAGCTCAGAATCTAGGATTAGACCCAGACTACATGCCTGTTCTGTTCTACTCGCTCAATTATATCCCCCTTAATCAGAATCTCTGGTTTGGCAGACAGTATTGTAGCAACTTGTTTTCTTGAACCCAGTACCATGAACTTTGACTTCAGTGGGTTCAGAACCAGAGAGTTCTCTTCAGACCATGTCACCACTCTATGGAGGTCCTCATTTAGCCTTTGCACCGCCAATGCTGTATCATTCCCTTTGAAGGATATGTACAACTGGATATCATCAGCATACATATGATGATGATATTTGCAGTGTACAAAGGATCCGGTAACATCAGCACTGTAGAAGATGTACAGCAAAGGGCCCAAAATCTATCCCTGCGAGACTCCCCTAGACACCTGGAGTGGAGAGGATGACACAGTTAATCCGTCTTCCTTGTGGATCTGAACGTACTGCGACCTGCCAGTTAAATAGCTATTAAACCAATCCACAGCGTCACAGTCAAAGCCATAGTATGTTAGTTTGGACAGCAGTAGATTGGTATTAATAGCGTCGAAAGCCCGTGAGAAATCCAGCAGGACCAGGATCGACCCCTCCCCCCCATCACGTGCCTCCAGGATATTGCCCACTACATCGATCAGAGCCGTTGCAGTGCCTCTTCCCTTACGGAAACCTGACTGAAGTTCAGGAAGAATGTTATTAGCCTCCAAGTATTCAATCACCTGCAGATACACTACACGCTCCAGAATCTTTGACAGGCAGGGGAGTATACTAATTGGCCTGAGTTCTTTTAAATTGGTTGGATCACTAATCTTAGGGATAGGGCGAACAATTGCGCGTCGCCAGAGACCAGGGAAAGTGCGCGACTCTATTGACCTGTTGATGATATCAGTGATGACTTGCAGGGTAGTTGGCAATGTGAGTGTTAACATATATAACAATGACTACTTATTTTTATATAAACTTAGGCAAAGATGTAAACTGAAATATAAATTCTATTTTTCCAATAGTATAGAAATAAAATATAGAAAAATATAACCACATCAAAAATAAAATGAATTATGAGACATGACTGCATGTAGGTCCAAGCTGTTGCAATGCAAATCTGGTAGGTTGCCTTAAAATACAACGTCTAAGATATATTTTCTATGAAAAAACACTTCGCCTCACTTGCTCCACAAATCACTAAATGCATCTACCGTTAAACTAATTGACCATAACATCGCGCCTGTATTCCCCGAAGGGTCAGGCAGAGGTGTACCTGCAGCACACTCACATCTCACCAGTTATGTTTAAGTCCCATGTAATATGGGGCGAGCTTATTGCCATCAACCGGACCAAAATCCAGACCCCGGGCTACGGCTACTGAGAAATTTCAGAAGACCAACGAGGCAGTGTGATGTTATAACTGAAAATGCATAAGTGATTAGTGGTGCAAGTAGGCCTCACCTTGTGTATGCAGTAGCAACTAACCTGGTAGATGGCGGCGTCGATGAGCTGCGCGTCGGGCCCCTGCTGCAGGCGGCGCAGCGCCGCGGCCGCGCCCAGCGCCTCCGCCAGCGCGCCCAGCTCCGCCGCCGCGGGCCCCACGCCGCCGCCCTCTGAACGTACCAACATTATAGCGAGGCAGAGGCTACCCTCAACTTGGTGGTTAAATATAAAGATACACCTTTTGCAAGCCCTAATGCCTGAACCGAAAACCTAAGACAGATTGTCTTGGCGCAGATAAATGAGGAGACTCGACCTAAAATCCGAATGGGAAAGGAAAGGACAAATAAGAAGCTAAACAACCGGCTAATTGCATGTCGGACCACGTCCAATGAACAAACTTAACTTGTGTAGTCCAAAATATGTTCTCCCATACATCGATACACGTCACGGTCAATTCTCGAACTGTAAATGTAAGTTTGCAACCGCAAAAACATTATTTATTTATTATTATTTTTTAAACGTTGCCCAACACTAGGAATTTCTCCTGTATTGTGGGTGCGTTTACAAACATTTAAACTCACATACACAAACAGCCGCAGTCGCAGTATTTATGTAATAAAACTACAAATTAACGATTTTCGGACATTTTCCTTTACCTGTTGCCCTTGCATCTCCTAGACCTTGCTTCATGCTAAATTTCACGATTCAGGTTAACGGGAAGTACGGGTTTTGATATATTATATTTACGAGTATCAAAGTATGTCGCATAAATGGCCATACATTTTTATTACGTTGACTTAGAAGCTTGATTTTTTTTAGAGATTCAAGTATAGTATTAGTTATAGTATTTGATATTCATTTCAACTTGGCACCTCCACACGTTCCTGAGTCAAAGTCAAATTATTTATTTCAAATAGGCATTTAGGAGGCACTTTTGAACGTCAAAATCCATCTATCGTAAGTATATTTAAATATCTTTGGCTACAAATCACTAGAAAATTAATTTTGACACAATGTATGGCATGAATTGCTTTAAAGCTAAAAATGCAGATGTTGTAATGGTGTTATTGCAAGAGTACGCGCTGACCAACCCTAAAGTAAATAAAGAAACAGTCGAGAGGTATCGTGGGACACCGGGTTGGAGCAAAGTTCCTTTCGCTTTTGCACACTTGGCGAATAGTTCTGTGTTGTCAAGTAATTCTTGACGATTTGTTAAAGGAAAGAATTTGAAAACTGACGAAGGTATAAAAGACTTGACTGTACCTCTAGTGACGAGCCCGAGGCGCTGCCACAGCCCCACCGCGCGCAGGAAGTCGCAGAACAGCGAGAAGGCGCGCTGCTTGTCGCGCAGCTGGGCGGCCACCTGCAGCGCCGCCGAGCTGCCCAGGCAGATGTTCGTGGCCGCGCCGCGCTGGCGCCACCTGCGGGGCGAGCCATGGAGTCATCTCGGACGTCTTTCATTCATCAGAGAAATACAGATCAGACCTTGTAACACCCACACGCACACGTACACACCTCCATACACACACGGCACGATATGATAATTAAAATAAATTATATTTTTGATGTTTTTTCTCATACTTTTAATTTCTGTTAATGTATTTTGTTTTTACTTCTTTTAAAATTGTATTTTGTAGCCCTATGTTGACATTATTATCTAAGCCAAATAATATGGGAGAGGGCGCTGACTCCTGACATACAGGTACACCTAGTTCAGGAGTCAGAGGCTTCAAACAAATTCTGTACTTATCCTATTATGTCAATAAAGAATTATTTGATTATTTTATTTATTATTTAGTATTTTTAACCGACTTCCAAAAGGAGGAGGTTATCAATTCAGATGTTTATATTTTTTTAATGTTTTTTTTTATGTTCGGGCATAACTCCGTCATATACAGAATGAATTTTTGAGATGGGGCAGTAAGGGCAACTACTCTAACCGTTGTAGCAACAGGAAAACGGTCTGTCCTTAACTTTTTGAGAAATAGTGATCAACATTCACAGATTTTGAAAAAAAATGTACAGTCAGCCGGAAAATGGGCAATTTTCACAAAATCTTTTTTTATGCCATTCGATCGTGCTTCATATAAGGATCAAAAACCTCTATTGAACCAAAAAAAATACAACCGACTTCCGAATTTATAGTTATTATTCACATTGTGGTGTTTTTTTTTGAAGTCAGTTGTATTTATTTTTTGTAAAAGGTTTTTTTTTTCACTTGATAGTGGGTCAGTTTGTAATTAATCTAAGTAACAATAGCCTAATGTCAAATGCTCATCATCTTTTACAAAATAGTGCTTTTCCCGATGCAGGGGCGTTAATTGTTGAGGAGTGGAGGAGAGAACTGGAACTGATGGTGACTTCTCCATATGCATAGTGACGAGCATAAATTGCCGACTTTTTAGTGGATCAGTAAAACAGATTGTACCAGCTTACGACCATTTATTAATTAAAAATCTTTTCATAAACATTACACAGCGGCACAGCCGTACCAGATGCTACGAATGTTACTACTGTTTCTGTAGCTAAGCCGAGGAGTTGCGCATTGAAATATTCAAAACCGGTCAAGAGCAAGTCGGACTCGCGCACCGAGGGTTCCTTACGTATATAATTATGATGTTGATGATTTCTGAAAAACTGTGCTATTTAGAGACATCGTTTTATTTTCCTGTAATCTTTACATAAACTTCTATCACATAGGATAATTTCAGATTTTTATCTTTGCAAAATTCGGAGATAAGGGGCGGGGAACGGTATTTTTTTTACATTCTTCATCAATAGTCGGAAACATTGCTGCCAAAAAAAAAATGTTTGAGATAGTGCAAACAGCGCTCTTTTATATGATACCCTACATGCCCCAGTAGCCCCACTTCAAGTTTTGAAGACCCCAATTTCAGTCTCTTTTGCAAAAAAGTTTTTTTTTTTTTAATTTTTTCATGTTTGCAAAAAGTTGGGCAAACGTCATCTAAAACTATTCTAAATTTCAGGTTGATAGCATTAGTAGTTCTTGAGATATCCAGGTGTGACTGACAGACAGACTTAAGTCTCACCAAAAGGGTTCCTTTTCTGAGAACGTTGTAGGCTTAAATACCTGCAATTTTAATTTCGACAAGGTTCTAACTTTTATTATTTTAATTGTTGATTTTGTTAATGTGAGGATGTTGTAGGCTTAATAGACTATAGATCTGTAGACCATTTTCTATTTTGTTTAGTACCTGGTACTTTGACGGGCCTACGCTGTCCTGTCATACCTATTAACACTGTAATTTGAAAACATTGTAAAAGCCATTTTTTTTTTAAAGAGTAACCGTGGAGTTTCTTGCCGGCTCTTCTCCATAGGAAACGACCAATTGGAACCGTGCACCTAGCTTCTGACGTCATAAGTGCCCATGTAGGCTTATGTGAAATAACAATATTTTTGATTAGATTTTTTTGATTTTGACTTTTTACCATTTTGATACGGAACCCTAAAAACTTAATAAAGCTTTCTGAAGCCCGGTTTAAAAAAGAAAACGTAGAGTTTCCAAAAACCCTACGCTGTAATCAAAATGTAAACTAATTTAAGGTAGAGGTTAAATTGTTCACGAGTTTAAAAATGCATAACGCTGATGTAGTTAAGTAAGGGAGGATGAAATGTAAATAATCTGAGATTACGAATGAATCATCGAGTAACTCGAGAACTAAAATCACATATTTTTTGTATAATTTTCTAGTTTTAGTTTTGTTAACATACGTAATTATAATCTAACTACACCATGGGCCTCGCAACAGGTTCCGTCCTTGGAAGGGGATTATTCTAGGAAAATAAGGAACCAATTACAGAAATTATTTCACTGATACGAGTGCTACATTATTTCCTAGTGCAAGTGAAAAAAGTGCGCGGGCATCTTCATGCGGGTGAAACCACGGGGCACAGCTAGAGCAATTTATTTATTTGGAAAAAACATGCACAACATTGCAGAGTTATTGCTCAGTTTTTCAATAACAACAGACATATTTACAATAACGTAGGAATAACAATAAAAAAATACACAAAAAATTGTCATCTTTCGTCATCTCACAAAATCTCAAACATGGACAACACACGCCTATCCATCTTGCAGCAACCAAATGACTGTCCTGTGTGAACCGCCACTGACCTGGGGTCCCCGGCGGGGACGTCGTCCAGCATCTCGGTGGCGATGCGGAGCACGCTGCGGTCCAGCACGCTGTCCACGTCGCGCTCGTCGTGCTCGTGCTCGTGCTCGTGCTCGTGCTCGCGCGCACGCGGGAACAGCTCCAGCACGAGCGCGCGGCACGCGGCCACGTCGCGCCGCACGTGGAACAGGAACGCGGTCTTCAGCTTGCCGCACGCGTCGCTTGTGACCATGCTCACCTGGTGAAGTGACACAATATCATTCAGTACAGATTTCTAAGGCTGAATGAGTTTTGTTGGTGGAAATTATTTGCTGCACTCGGAGAGGTCATTAAATAATAATCAACCGATTCACTTTCATTTCACACATAGGTAAGTCAATTTCACCTTTGATTGACCATACGAAGTTGAAATGTTCTGAATTGTAATATTTTTGACCGACGATCGATGGAAGATTGTCAAGTTAAAAAAATAGCACAAGTATAATCAGCCTACAATGTTCCCCCTGCTGGGACACAGGCCTCCTCTCGCCGAGAGGGAGTGGCACCATGCTGGCCCGGTGCGAGTTGGTAGATAAAAAATAAATTAAATGTTTAGACTTTTACCGCCTTATTAGAAAACAAGATTTATATTTTGACATGGCTTAAACCATGGAGTATGTTTTTGTAATGAGAACGTAACAGTGATTGAAATACCGTTCTTTATACAAAACTGAAAACTTAGTTCGGTACTAGGTTGTCAGTTTTGTGTTTAGAAACTTTACCATAGTCGGAAAAAAGTTCGAAATTCAATAATGTTTTAAACCTGGGTCTGAAGATAAACCTTGATTTGGAATAAGAGGGTTAGAGTGTGGCACTTGAGGGCACAATCAAAATCAAAATAAATAAAAAATATTTTTATTTCACATAAGCCTACATGGGCACTTATGAAACGTCAGAAGCTAGGTGCACGGTTCCAATTGATCATCTAAATTTGGGTATCACAATTTCTTGTTCACTACGTGTATTAATACGAGTATTATGGAAATCGTTTCTTATTTCGAAAAGTCCTAAGTTTTTGCTAACATATAAAATACTTTCCAAGATATAAAGAGAGGGCAGAGTTAAAACATCAATTTCTTTGAATTTGTTTCTAAGGGACTCACGGATTGCCCTCTTTTGTAAAATGAAAATTGAATCTTCGTTAGCTGCCGATCCCCACTGCAGAACGCCATAAGACATAATACTGTGGAGTAAGCAAAGTATACTAACCTAGCTGTGGCTATATCTGTCAACTGCCTTATTTTTCTTACTGCATAAGCAGCTGAACTTAATCTACCTGAAAGAGCTCTAATGTGGGCACCCCATTGCAATTTGGAATCTAGAGTAATTCCTAGAAATACAATATCATCATACGAGTATGTGGCGTCAAAATGTCGCGTGTGTCTGACGCTTCGTGTAATGTAAATGTTTAACACACGGCGATACGAACTTACCTCATGAGGATCAATTTCATAGAGAGACAGGTTTCCGTCGTACATGTCAGACGGACAAGGCGAGCCCATCGGACTCTCGCACATGGACCTGGTGAGGAGACCACAAACATTTTAATAGGCTCTTAGTGTATCAAAGTTTCATTAATCTCATCTGCACAAGGCAGGCTGCTTCTTTATACAGTTTGCCATAGCATTGGGGTAGGTAGGTGTTCAGCCAATTCATGGAACACAAAAAGTTGAGTTGTAGCAGTATGCGATATGCAATATGGCTAACACCACAAAATAATATTGCTGAAATAATGATGTGCAACGTTTGATTCCCGTGAATACGGGGCTTTACTGATTTAACGACTTACAACCACTTTAAGGGATCCGTAACTCAAACGGACAAAAACGGAACCCATAAAGGATCACTCGTGTGTCTGTCTGTCTGTCCGTATGTCACAACCAATTTGCTCCGAATATACTGGATCAATTAAGTTAAAATTTGATACACATTCTGTGAGCCAACACGGAGGTGTAACGTAAATAAATGAATATTAACTATGGGGGGGCAAACTAATATCACTTTTGGGGGGCAAACTAGAAACTATTGTTTTTTTTTGCGAACTGTACCGAGAGACATATCAATTGAAAGGGCTTGTTGTAAGGATTTCAGATATATTTTTTTACAAATTTTCAATAAATACTTTTAATTTTTTTTAAGAAATTAGATGAAAATTGAAACTAAAGAGCCTAAAATTTTTAACAAATAAAAACCAGAAAATAGATTTTTACAAATATATACATAAACTCACGCCTTCTTCCCATAGGGGTAGGCAGAAACTAGCTAGTTCTTTACTTATAGATTACAGGAAAACCTATAAGAAGGCTATGGTCTTAAAATAACATGATAAATCTCTCAATATTGCGCATACAAACTTACATTTGCAGTTGTAATGTATGAGGGGAAAAGTTTTTCAACTACAATGTTAAGTTTGTTCTTGGGATGAATCCCAATTATGAAACATCGTCGTGCGTGGTCCGACACGCACTTGGCCGGTTTTTTTTTATTTTCATGCATGATTGTAAAGTCGATCTCGTAATGGCTTTATCACTTTTGACAGTTGTGACAAAAACTCCCAGTAAATTTGACTTCACTAAAGTTGAAATTGAAATTATCTGTCACATTGGTCTTAAAGACCTTGACATTTTATGATGTGCCTAGGAGAGGTCGCCTATACCATGATTTTTAATTAGCCGCGTAATGGTTTTGTGATTACACTGCACAAGAACTTTTGGCGCTCGAATGACGTGGACGGGGGGCGCTATTGGTTAGCATGTGTGCAATTTTAGTTACAAACATATCGCATCGTATGGTACCCAAGGGCATAACCTAACTCATGTAATTAACAACCATAACACACAATCTGTGGCTGCTGGCAAATTCAATGTACCCAGAGTTACTAATTATTATGGTGATAGAACCCTAACGAATACCATATTTATCGAACAATCTGCCAGCTGACATAAGGGGTGAAATTAATAAAAATAGTTTTAATTGAAATTAAAAATACGTTATTTAGAGCTATGTTAAAATGCTAATTACCTAATAATTAGTTTTAAGTGAAAAGTTTATTGAATGATCACCGACCTCGCAGATTTTGTAGGGCTTAGTTTATAAGTTGTACTTATCATGTAGAATAAAGATAAATTAATAAATAATTTTATCAAATGTGTTGAAAAAACAAGATGGCGGCGTTAGTTCCGGTTATCGGCACGTGCCGTCAACAGATCCGTGTACCGCGCATACTCACGGCGCGGCGCGCGCGTCGGGCTGGCGCAGCGCCAGCACGCCGTGCTTGTGGCTGAACAGCAGCGGCAGCCCGCCGCACAGCTCGGCGCCCAGCAGCCGGTCGCCCGAGCCCGCCACGTCGATGTAGTCCACCTTGTCGTTCGAGACTGTCGCTGGACAATGCGAACGGAACATGAACACCTCACAGCCGTGGCCGCAGACGACGATCATGTCAAAATGCTGGGTGACTTACTGGACACGACGGCGACGTACTTGCTGGTGTAGAGGATGGCGCGGCCGGCGAGCGGCAGGAAGCGCGCGGGCTCGGCCGCCGCGCCCGCCCAGCCGCGCGCCGCCACCAGCGACGTCACGCGCGGCGCGCGGGCGTCGGCCACGCACACGTGCGCTGCGGAACTCAGCGTTAGGGCACATGTCCGACTGATTTTACATTCATTTGGGGACGGACCGACTCCTTGACAATTCATTGCGTTTGATTACAGTGTGGTGTACTTACCGATAGCATATCTCATCTCGGGCGAGCGCGCCACGTTGACGGTGGCTATGAGCAGCAGCAGGGCGCTGTTGCCGCTCGCTCGCACGTCTAAAGCCATGATCTCCAGGCTATTCAGGTCGCCTGCAATAGAATAAATAATAATCATTTATTTAGACTCAAAGCTATTTAGTATTACATATGGGACTTTCAAAATATGCATTGTTAAGAGAACATGATGTACACACGAATTGTTCGGTGAAGCGCTGCCCCCCAGCTACATCACCGAGTAGCTAAGGAGACAGTTTCGCCTGGCTAGTTGGATATCACAAATATTGCTGCACTCGTGTTTTTGGAGCTTACAATAAAAAAAATTAAAATTAATTACAACAAGTAAGAATTAAGGAGTGCAGAATCAGCCACTATACATTTTTTTTCCAGTCCTGTTTCCAAAGAACATTTATTCTAAGGACAGGCCTTTATTTTAGCATGGTTGTCAACCGCACCAAATCCACGAAAATCCCCCTTACTGCTACGCAATAGAGCTGTCAGTGTCAAATTGTTATCACTAAGTGCGGTTGTCGATACAGCTATACAAGGATAAAGCACTACGTAGCTCATAGCTACGATTTGCGAAATGGTGCCAGACCCAAGTTATTCGAGTCGTGGAGAAAAAGGACACCACCGCGTCCCAGGACTCCTCCGTGCCGACCATCGACTCGACCACGGCCGGCAGCGATAGGTCACTGCCTACTCCTGAAATGAGGGCACGGCGTGGCTCCTCCCAAGCGGCACACTCTGCCAGCGTATGCCGCGCCGTGTCCTCCCGGCAGTCGACGCAGTGGTGACACCGGGCGTCCGGCTCCCTGTTTATGCGACACAGGTACTTCCCGAACAAAGACTATATAACCACTTGACTGCGGATACAGTGCCCCGACGCTCGAAAACTATTAGTATTTTGTCGCTTATGTTAGGCCACGGTACTAGTAACCATTTTAGTTGTGCCCAAGTGTTAAACCTGTGTGCACGCTAAATTATCACAACTTTTTTTAACTGTTTATGCAATTATAACGCATCAAAATGCCTTCATGCGCGGTGAAGTGGTGTGGGAAACATTCCAAGACCTCAAGTTACAACAAGGATGGCATAACTTTTCATCGGTTAGTAAAATATATTTATAATTTCATAATAATAGGAATAATTGCAGGGCTCAAGCTAAACTGGTTGGTTACGTAAAATTGCACAAAAATGTATAACGCGTTGATGTCTTTTTGAAAAGTCCCTTTCTCTCACTAGGGTATTGTCAATACATCTGTCCCTTTCTATCTGTACGAATGCTGCAGTGTTGTGACAACTTCAAAACGAATCGCTAATGACAATTCAAATTATCGATATTTCCTAATGGTAAAAAAGTTATATTACTTAATGTTTACATTTTAGATTTCCAAATATTCCGGAACTGAAAGAAAAGTGGATTTAGGCAGTTCACAGGGAAAATTGGTTTAAAAAAAAATATAGCGTTGTTTGTTCAAGGCATTTCACAACTGATTGCTTTGAAACTTTAAAGAACCGACGCCGTTTATTTAGTTCAGCAACAGTTTCATATTTTTCGTTTTTAGTAAAAAAAAATGCAGGATGAATACCCGTCGATTTTATCGATATCGAAAATATAGTTGCAAAACTGACTTGTGCATCACTATGTTTGGAACATTCGTCCTGACATTGTTGCATCAGCCAATCACAACCGCTGTATTTTCTTCGTCTCCCGGCCCGCAGTGGTGAGTCGTATCCCTAGACGAAATCGGCCTATACGCTCTCTAGTGGTTATATACTCTTTGTTCCCGAAGCAACCATGTCCCGAGAGCATCTGCGTCACCCGAAACGACAGGGAGCCGTGCCTCGTCCCGAGCCAGGGTTCGAGTACCGGCCGGACCGCCTCGATGGTGACGAGGCCGGCGGTAGGGCGTGAAAGCCTGTCCCGCCATGCCGCCACCAGGGCTGCGCGAAGTTGTGACCGACGCAACTCCACATGTCGCTGCATCAGCCATTCGCCCCGCGCCCTCGCTTCCTCGCCCTACTGATACAGTGACGTGAGTACTTTCGCCTCGAGGTCCCATGGCGGGGATCCGGCCAGTACGCAAGCCGCCTCGTAGGAGATCGTGCGATATCCCCTGATGATTCTGACGGCCATCGCTCTTTGCGGTTTTCGCAAGACAGCGATGCTCCCGCCCGTCAGGTCAGCCGCCCAGAGGTCATGGTCAACCTAACCCAGGTTATGGTCTACCCATGTGCCAAAATCCAAATTTGTTTAGCCGTTTTACCGTGAAAGCGTAACAAACAAGCTCACTTTCGCATTTATAATATTAGGAAAACAATAAAGGATGAGAGAACTATTTATATGAAGTCTGACTTTCATCAAGAAGATTATGACTGTTTGGATATTACCTACTCGTAACATATCTAATAGACGTCCGGCTCTGACAATCCAGAAAGAGGTGTTTTTTTATGTAAACTATGGCTAAATGAAAAACTTATCGCAGAGCCCACGCTACGTGATATTAAATCAATAAGACATCTAATACCAGAGGATGCGACGACACTTCTATTATAATTTGACATGTGGAGCTGAAAAGGTAGCTTTTATTTTATCATCAGCAGATTTTATTTTATTGCTAATATCAGCTTTAGCTATTTTGCACACACTTTTAAAAGTTTTAGAATATTTGCAACATACCGATGAAAGCTTGTATTATTCATATATTGCTTTAGGCCATAAAGCTCAAAAAGTTTTCCCAGTTTTTACGAATACCTGGAGTCGCCCAATCACTAAAGCAAGTGTTACCGTGCGGCGCGAGGTGCGCGCGCGCGTGCGCGTCCGCGAGCGCGCGGCGCAGCTCGTGCTCGTGCAGCTCCGCGCCGCGCCACAGCTGCAGCGCCGGGCCGCCCGCCACCAGCGCCACGCAGCTCGCCTGCCCCGCGGCGCCCGGCAGCACCACCACGCCCACTAGTTTCTGCAGCCATACAACTACCAGTTAGCAAATGCACGCTTATTGGTGATATCCACTAAGGTGGTTTTGTCCAGAAACGGACGGCATTCTATTTACCATTCTATGTAATTTTCAATGCATCTGCGACAGTTGCCGCTACTGATTTGTACAAAAGTATTGCAGCGACTCAAATCGGTCATACATAAAGCATGAAAAAAGTAGGGCACTCTTTAATTATTTACAAACTGAGGCTCACCCGGTTTAGCAAAGGGTGTGATTTCTATGCTTTATCTAAGTTAAATATGAATGTATTATGCACATAAACATTCCAAAATAAATGCAATAAATGATGGTGAAAACTGCAATAAAATCCATTGTGAAGTTTAGAAGTTTTCAGCGGCCACAGACAGAAACGAAAAGCATCTTTGTTTTATACCATGATGTAAGTATACATCTATTATGTAGATACAGATAAATGATTCCTCACCGTATCTGCGTGAGCCGGCATTGATCCGAAGAATAGCAGCGACACGCGGCGCCCGATGCCGCCGAGCCAGCCACTCGGCGGCCGCAGCGTGCGACACGTGACCGTCGCGCGACCGTCTGCAACCAACCACCATCCAACATGTACCACTAACCAAGACCGCAATTGTACCCTTAACATGTATGGTTGTGTAAATGGGCTAACATTTTGGTATAATAAAGCATAGTTATTCTATCTATCTATCTATCCACTAGCATTTATACTGCATTTGCTATTAGTTTCCAAACATGTAAACAAGAATATTTCTTTCGGAAAAAAACACTAAAGGAACCACACTTAGGTTCAATTAGTGCTAAATCTTCAATCATTTTAATGATTTTTTCCATCAACTTCATTTCACTAGCATGAGTCGATATTCGTTTATGTGGAAATAACATCAATTGGAATCGAGGATTTGAAGACTATACTTACCAATTATTGTAAATTTAATATTTACCACTATCAACTACTAACTCATTTACTATGTAAGACCAAGGCTTTGAGTGTGGGAAACATAATTGATGTGTCATGGAACTGCAGATCATTAATTAATTGAAATAAATAAATGATGATTATTAAAACGTATAGCGCCAAAACAACACGATACGTGTACAAAACGTTTGTTACATCGGCTCTCGACTTCAGCGCGACGATAACCGACTTTTAATGATTTTATACTGAAGATCACGTCTAAACGAGTAGTGTTAATGATTTGAAAAAAAATATTTTAAATTAGAGCATTTTTTCAATAATTTAATATGTGAATATTTTAGGTTATGTTTATATTACATAGAAAAATTAATTTGTAAAGTTATGTCTAACACGGATAAAAAACTGAGAATGGCGCTAAAACTACCAAGCGTGTTTTGCTGAAACCTTCACCAATTTAAAGACAATTTAATTATTTATCTTTTAATATACGCCTTTTATTAAAATACCTTTTGTTTTGTGTATAATAAATTAATAATGCGTCAAATTGGGGACAGCGCTCCTTGATGGGCGAGTCCTATTACTGGCTGAACGTACGACGCATTGCGTGAGCTCAGTACAGAACACGCAAGCTAACCACTCAAGGTCACTGGCATATATCTGCGTCTTAATATATCTGCGCACAGCGCGAGCGGGCCAAACGAGATAGCAACACGGCGAACTTACCTCGAGCTCGGGCGGCAGTCAGCCCGCGAACGCGTTGTTTGTAAGTCTGTTACAGCCAATTTGATTCGAATCTACAGGACCCATTAAGTTGAAATTTGGTACACATATGAACTTCTGTGACCCAAACACGGACGTGTAACGGGGTAACATGTTTTTTTGTAAATTTTGACGTTCAAAAGTACCTTGTAAGTGCCTATTTCAAATAAATAATTTGACTGACTTTGGACTTTCAACTACAATGTTATGTTTGTTCTTAGGATAAATTCATGCCAACTACGAAACCCTTCATTGTGCGTGGTCCGACACGCACTTTGCCGATTTCTTTTTGTTAAACAATTTGATAGAACGATATCGTACGAAACAACGCGTCATCAAAATTTTTTTTTATAGTCTACCTACATATAGTCAACATTAGAGGCAGTTTACAAATAAATAATTCTCCTACAGAACAGACTGACTCGCGTGCGTATCGCGTCTGTATCGCTACAAACGCGCGTCAACGGCGCGTTTAAAAAACGTGGTGTGCACAGGCCCTAGCGCAAACTAGTGGTAACTCTTGCACTATGAAAAGCACCCTCACTGCTATGATATAAAGGAGAAGGCAATGATGTCAAATTGTTACCACTGATGTGCAGTTGACTGTACCTGTGATATGCTGGAAAGATTTTTTACTTTGTGGCTCACAGGACCTATGTAAATGATTGATAACTTACCAACAATAGTAGGGTTGAGGACTACAACTGTGCACGTAGTGGTGGCCAGCACCAATCCTTCCGGAGAGTAGTCTCCAAGTTTGTCGCACTCCTGGCCGGCCAGCTCACACGAGACATCTATGTACACGCCCTCCTGCCCCACGGATGGCCAGTAGCGGACCGTGCCTTCAGGGGACACTCCAATGCAGGAAGGCATCTGTGGGAGATCCAGGAATTAAGAATTTAACCTTCAGGTCATAATACCTACTTTTGGACAGTAGTTGTTTTTTTCAGGTATCAGTCCCTAGACTATAAGCAGATTTGTTGTTAGATTTGGTAGTGCAGAATGGTTTCGCCAAGGAAATATCCCTCCTTTTTTAAAATTTATTTGGCATTTTAAAACAATCTTATTTTAAAAGTGCACATGATACTTTTTCAACAAAGAACTTACATTTGTACATTTATTCATAGTGATAGTGTAACACATCATCTTACCTGTGCCCCTTCCATATAAAACAGCACAACCAGATCAGCCTTATGTGCAAGATCGGTCTGTGGCAGTGAAAGCTCCCGAGCAATTGTGCTGGTGGGTGCAGCTGAGGCAGGGCTGGATGAGGTGGAGTTGCGAGGCCAGGATATGATGCGGCGCCCAGATACGACCCAGCACCACCCACAGGCAGATAGCCGCACGCTCACCTCACCACTGGCTGCAAGAATTGGACCTTGTTTATTGATTTAAAGGAGTAAAACAAAATAATACATCCAAGTGTTCTCAGTAAACTGAATTAATGACTGTTAGGTTTCCCTTGTGATAGGGCAATTGCTCTTGAAAGATACTGTTAAGTAGGTCAGTTGTGCTCACCAAATGTAAGGGCTTCTGTGACCATCACAGGGAGGGGCATTCCATAAGTTTCTATTGTCGTTACTGGAGTCTTGTACACAACATCCCCAGTTTGTTCACCCGTAGACTGCATAAATGTACTGTGAAAAATATCATGCATGGATTATTTCCCTCACATTTTCAATTCAAATTAGGCAGAATAGGTTAAGTACAAACCTTTGGTTCTTTTTAGCTGACGAGAGCCCAATGGGCCTTCGTCCTGTGATGGACTGCCTCACTCGAGGAGAGAAAGGACTCCTCATCGCACCTGTGCTACTATAATCCATTTTGATTAAAACTAAAAGATACGCAAAATAACCGAAACAGCATTAATTAATTCAAAACGTCAAACAAAAAAAAATCAATAGATTTCGTTCCAGTGCACGCATGAACGTTAAAAATCATGCAATAGTACACAAACGTTTTAAGCGCGTTAAAATCGATTACAGCGATTATGGTCTTTAATTCGGAATGTAGCCTTATAGAATGGTGGATCGAACCCTCTTCTTTCAAATAACGATCATTTTTTTTTTCTGTTGCTCCTCTTCTAAATCTCAAGATTAGATATTTTTAGGGAGTGGCACAGAGCAAATAAAACCTGAATAGCAGACTGTTTGGTCTACTATCTTCAAAATGCAACCTATCCGGTATCACCGAAGATTCTTCGAGGGCTCAGAAGATGTCAATCAGCGCATTTAGCGCAAAGAGTACACTCACAAAACGCAATGTTTTTTTTAAATCAAAAATGAAGTATTAACATCAAAAGACTTCATGTATATAGTGTCCTTTCGCCACGCACAGCCATCTCCTTTCACTGCACCTTCAACTGCTGTACATTAAAGCAGTTTGAGCAGTCCAGCGATAAAACTAAAAGGAGAAGAGTTGACGATCTGTTAAGTTCACCCGATACAAATCAGTTAGTGGCTGCAGCAGAATTCTCAGTGCGATTGTCTGGGCACCGGACCTTGGGTGCTGTCTTAAGGGATGCAAATAAGTCCCGAAAAGTGCAAAACTATGAAAAATTTAGTTGAAAGCTCTGGTCAAAGGCTAGTATTTAACGAAGGAAGAGCTTTGGCATTGTAGAAGTTAACGCCTGCTTGGTTTAGCACTAACTTCTGGGTTGGTTAAAAATAATATTTGGTTAATATGGTGGATTTGGTACTATATTAGACTGGTTATGATTTAATGATACGAATTAATATTATGGTTTTAAAGATTATATTGAATACTACTAGTTATTACAATACAATTCAATGGTAAATCTAAACTAAATTAGCACTAAAATGGTTTGACGTGGTTTGGTTTGAGTTACGCGATTGGTGGTCGAATACGTACTAACTGGAACTAGTTGCGATACATGCATTTATGGAAATGCATGCAGGCAAAAGTGTAAATATTATACCAAACAGGCATATTATGTGAAAATGTGGACTCAAAATCATCAAGCCACTCCTACAAGCAGATGCGTAATGGAGCATGAAAGCTATTTAGAAAAGAAGATAAGAATATAGTATTTCCGTTAATTTATAGTCTTAGGAAAGCTAAGAGAGAATGTTTCCCTTTGTTTAATTTTTAACCGACTTTCAAATTCTTTCAATTATTATGTTCGGCTGTATGTTTGTTTTTTTTTGTCAATATGGACCGATTTTGAAAATTATATTTTTTTTGTAAGGGTATGCTCCCGAGGTGGTCCCATTGCCACCAAATCAGGATCTGATGATGGGTTCCCATGGAAATCGAGGGAAACCCTCAAATTTTATAGGCAAACCTAGCGATTTGGGTATTTTTTATAGTAACTCATGCATTTGCTCTTGGAAATCACCATTTGGTGAAGTGGAACTGATGATGGAGACCACAGATGGCCACCGGAACAACATAATAATAAGTATTTAACAGGTTGCGATTCGATTAGGTACTTTAATATGGTTGCTAAGCAATTTATGCTCGTCACAATGCATATGGTGAGTGACAGTCTTCCTGGTTGTTGCCAGGAGAACTCCTCAACAATTAACGTCCCAGCATCGGGAAAAGCAATATTTTGTAAAAGGTGATGAGCAGTTGACATAAGGCTATTGTAACTTAGATAAATTAAAAACTGACCCACTAAAAAAAAATTAAAAAACTTTTTATAAAAAAAAAATAACCGACTTCCAAAAAAACACTACAAAGTGAAAAATAACTTTCGGAAGTCGGTGTCAAAAAACTAAAATACAGATCCAAAGACACTGATTTCTGAAATTAAAGTAATTTTTCACTTTGTAGTGTTTTTTTGGAAGTCGGTTATTTTTTTTTATAAAAAGTTTTTTTGAGTCTTATTTTCATGCGAGCTGTGTCCCGCGATTTCAACTGCGTTAGTCTTGATCCCGTGGGAATATCGGAATAAAAAGTACCCTATATTAATCCTGGGTGTCAGCTACCTCCATACAAAATTTTATCAAAATTGGTAAATCCGTTTGAGCGTGAAGAAGTAACAAACACACACAGTCACAAACTTTCGCCTAGTGTGAAATGTGATGATAGTTTCAGTACAAAAAAGTATGAAAAGGTTTTTTTTTACATAGTCTATAACCACCACTCCCTCTGCCTCTAATATGGGTCCCCTTTTATCAGAACGAAATTATGGAGTCTTAACGGGTTAAAAGAAAGCCCCTGGGAACCAAAAATCACAAAAAAAAAAATTACCGGCTAGGATTTTCTAGACTTTGAGTATTTATTCCTGACGCAATATGGTTCCATATTGCGTCAGGCGAAAGCCCCGCAGTTGACAGTTTGACACTGTTGACAGTTGATTAAAAAAAATATTTCAAGAACTTGTATTTTCCAACGGCGGCAACGGCGGCGGCGGCGAGAATTTGTACAGTTTTTGTTATGTTATGATGCAATAGTGCATGCTATCATCAATTCCTCGATGAATTGATCATCGTCAATATGCATATAAAGTCTATAGTGTTGGACGGTTTTAAATCGTATGGAAATCGTGTGGAGATCACTGGGTTCGATTCTGAATTCAATGCCATCACCGGGCTGAACGGCACAGGCAAGTCAAACATATTGGATGCGATATGTTTTGTCTTAGGAATCACGAATTTGTCAAACGTAAGTACTCGATTCATACATTTTTTGGTAAACATTGTGTTAGTTAAGATTTTCCCGCCCAAGCGTTTTTGTTCCAATTTCCATTTCTTTGTGGTTTTCGCAGCCCTCTATTCATGGTAGACACAGTAACTGTAACAAGTAACAGTTTAATTTATGGAGATCTTGTAAATTTATTGATTCAATATAAAGAAAAAACTTGTGTATTCTTGGTTAGCTGCCTGTACCTATTTTCCAACATAGGCATGCTAGTTAATAACTGAACTGTTCAACATTGGATGTAGGGGATCTATTAGCTCAACCAGGTTTCAGACTGGCAAAAGTAGACTCATCTTTCATGGGGTACTGTTTAAAATGTTATAATAAAATCCCTCCCCTCATACTTCAACTGAATGAGACGAAATTCAAATCTTGTATAAAACGCACACTATGCAAGCAGGCATATTATAGGTTGGGGGACTACATCGCTGATAGAAATGCTTGGCTCAATGCTGGTCCAGCTTCACAACCACAACTAATTTATTAACATTTGAAAATACTGTTGGAGCTGATGAAGATTGGAAGACTATCTTTTCATTGTATAAACTCGAATCTCCTTTGTATTATATAATTGCATATCACAGGAGTGATGTCTTTCATTGACTTAAATGTGCCCTGGCGGCTGAGAGTATGTCATGCTCACTCAGATGTCTCGCTTATGGTGGCGTGTGTGTTGGATCATTTAGCTCCCTTCAAAATGGTTGAGCTGAATGGTGGTGTGTGGGACTGGTCATCTCTTAGCTGCCACGGCTTATTTTTAGTTATTTTAGTTTTGAATTCTTATCTTTTTATCACGGACGCTTTTGAAGTATTGCATCGTTCTCACATCTTTAACTTCAATATGAATGATGTAACCAATATTTTGTATCAATATTTTAATTTAAAAGAGTGTCCGTGGAGTTTCTTGCCTGTTCTTCTCCATAGGAACCTACTATTTGGAATGGGCAACTAGCTTCATATTTGTAACTGACCGACTTCTTGACAATTCAAAAGTGCCTGTCAATGGTTTAATTGAAATAAATGCTTTGAGTTTGATGCAGGCTAGAAATACCACATTTTTGATATTGAATGATTGACAATGTCTTAGGTGCGAGCAGGGAGTTTGCAAGAGTTGATATACAAGCATGGCCAAGCAGGTATCACCAAGGCCACTGTGAGCATCACATTTGACAACCGAGATAGGAGGCAGTGCCCCATTGGCTATGAGAACCAAGATGAGATCACAGTTACGAGACAGGTATTTTCATGAACTTTATATTTTTTTGCAGCTGGTGTCTGTTAATAATCATTAAAACTTTACGTACAATGACCACTTGCTTAGATACACAACGAAGCACACACCTATGGACTTGTCTTATGTATCTAAAACCTATTGGCTTACTTTTGTGCCACAGTCATTTATTTTTTTGTTGAATTATACAAAGTGTTAATTGAATCAATCATTTCCATTGTAATGCTGTCTGTTAAAATTACACTGACATAAAAAGTAAACATTCATGGCCACAAACCTAATTACAATTCAATTGTTTGAAAGCAGCATGATTTATTAAGATGATATTCCCAAAACTCACCAGGTTGTTATGGGAGGCAAGAACAAGTACATGATCAATGGCATCAACGTGCAGAACAAGAGAGTGTCGGACCTGTTCTGCTCCGTGCAGCTCAATGTGAACAACCCTCACTTCCTCATCATGCAGGGCCGGATCACCAAGGTCCTAAATATGAAGCCTGCTGAGGTAAGCTTTTCTATGATGTTTGGGTGAAGCTACTAAAGGGTTTGAAAGAACTTTGGGATGTGTCACCACATCACATTTCTAACCCATGGTGGTCCATAACAGTGGCGAAAGCACCGTATAACACGATTCCTACCGGCTTCCCTTCGGAAATTCGGAACGCAACCACTCTATCGTTATTTAAAAATGGCACACAGTCAGTAGTGTTTAATAATGCCAAATAATATAATAATCACATTGTAGGTATTTAATACACCATACAATTAAAACATTACAAAACGCCTACTATTACATTTTTTGTCTTTATATCCCAACAACAAAACATTTTGCTCTAAAATAACTCAGTGAGTCCAATTTCTATACAAAATCGACGTCATTACGAGTTTATTTTGTGTAGAAAAGATTTTTTTTTGCTCCGGCTTAACTCTCTTATAAAATCACCCTTCGCCACTGGTCCATAATGTCTATAAAACATTAGAAACATTGTAAAATGTTATTGAAATACTAGCCTGCGGCTTTGCCCATGTGGAGGTCGGAAATTATCCCATGGAAACTTACTACCAATATTAATTTATCCTGTGTTAATCCAGGTTATTAACTATTTGTGTGCCAAATTTCATTCAATTCTGTTCAGTTGTTTTTTCTGTTGTAGCAATCAACCATAATTGTTTGGTTACGCATCATTTTGAATCTGTGATATCTTTAAACTATTAATTTAAATGATATCATGTCAAGGCATATTTTAATTTTAATTAAATTCCTAAATTAAATAACATATTTTATTGGTTATGGACAGGGACCATTTTGGTAACCCATTGAAAGTGGTTTCGATAGGGTTTTTCTAACCAGTTAAACAAAAGCCCATACAATAAGGGTAACCCTTATGAACGGCTTAAACCAAATTTTGGTAACCCATTGAAAGGGTTTTCGATAAAAACCCATACGGCCACACCATAAGTATTTTTTTTTTTCACGGTTGGGTGTCACCCCCAATCAGGTGGCACCCGGTGCGAATCGCCCCCGACGCCCCCCTCCTAGCTACGCCACTACTTAGAAGATAGACATAATTATGCTATAGAGGACTTCTTTGTTGATCTTTTTAAGATGTACAATGATGTAGATCATTAATTTTAAGTATATCTTACGGTTTACGCGGATCGCGCCAGTAAAGCACCCAGTCGGCATGATGAATGGTGATTCATGAGGAAGATTTAGGTGTAGAATTCATAAAAGTTTTGCTTAACTTAGCTGTAATACAAACGCAGGACGATTATTGTAGAAGATGTCGTAAAAAAATCATGCCGACTAGGTGCTTTACTGGGTCCATTGGTGAGAACCGTTTGAAAATTCGTCCAGTATTTTTTGAGTTTATCGCGTTCAGACACACAGACAGACGCGGCGGGGGACTTTGTTTTTGTAAGGATATTATTGTAGGATAAAGAATGAAACTTATTTCATATTATTATTCAATGATTTGGTTGGCTGATGTAAAACTGAAATAACACCAGGCAATTACAACAGTAAACATGATTTTTTAATTCTTTAGTTTGAGTTTAGTTAATGGTCTTGATCAGCCTTTTAAAAACCCTCATGAACATGACACATGACATGTGCACATGAACATAATTAGCTGTGCATTCAACCCTAATGAGGCCCTTTGTACACGGCACAGTTTCTTAACGGCTCTCTGAGCGCTCTCTCTACGGCGTATAAATATCGCGCCGTAGAAAAAACGTGTATTCAAGAAGTTTCCATAGTGATTCAATACAACACTGACGACCGTGCCTACACACGGCTAATAAACCATAGTTTTCCATGGCAAGAAGAACGTGTGTACAAAGGGCCTAACACTACCGCCTAATATTAGCATTTTAAAGTCAGAGAAATTAAAATATTGTGACGTATAATTAAATGCACTTGTAAATGACATGCAGGCTTAGCATGACGCTTTCTATTTCTACTCTACTGTAGCATACAAATCGTTTGTCTACCCTTCACGGTAGAAAACGTCAACTGTCTATGTATACGGAAACGGGAAACGTCATTTTTGTCTACGGTTCTCGTGCTAAGCCTGCTGATAAGATGTTGAGATGAAAGAAAAGATAACTGATAATGATACTGAGGAGAGATGCAAGGTGTTATATTAAATAATAATTATTATTTATTACTATAAATTTGTGTTCAATGCATGATTTTTATAGATCCTGTCAATGGTAGAAGAGGCAGCAGGCACCAGAATGTATGAAGCGAAGAAACAGGCTGCTCAGAAAACTATTGAGAAGAAAGATGCCAAACTTAGAGACCTTAATGAGGTACGTATTCGGTAAACAACAACACTCTGTATTTCCCAAAAACAGACAGACACACCTTTGCCATACCATCTCTGCATTGGTGAACTATGCGTAATACACAATATAGAGTAAAAATCACAACAGAAGTCTTGCTTCAAAGACAGACTGTAGAGTGTGTCTTCAATTCACAAAAAAAAAAAATGGTATGTTTCAGATAATACGTGAGGACATTGCACCGAGATTACAAAAACTACAAGATGAAAGAGCTCAGTTTCAAGAGTACCAAAAAGTTGTGAGGGAGCTCGAGAATCTCACTAGATTATACATAGCTTTTACGTAAGTCTGCTGCACAAATAATGTATACTTATACAGGGTGGATTTTTGAGATGGGGCAGTGAGGGTACCTTAACCGGTTGTAGCTACAGGAAAACGGTTTCAAGAGACAGTCCTTAACTTTTTGAGAAATTTTGATCTGCATTCACAAAAAAAAAAAAAATGTACAGTCAGCAGGAAAATAGGCAATTTTCACAAAATCCTTTTTATGCCGATCGATCCTGTTTCTTATAAGGATCAAAAACGTCTTTTGGACCAACTGAGGTTTAAGTACTTGAAAAGTCATAAATCGCAAAAAACTTTTCCCATACATTTCGTAGGAAATGAGACTACAACTTACATTTTTTACCATCATTAAACTGGCCGCTACAAAAAAGACTGATCGATAAACAAATAAAAAAAAAACTTTTACTTTGGGTATTATTTTACCTTAAAATTAAAAACTTTACATTTGGTCTAACTAACATCACGCTACGACACTAAGGAGCTGAGCAAAAATAAAAATAAACCGGCCAAGTGCGTGTCGGACCACGCACAATGAAGGGTTCCGTAGTTGGGATGAAATTATCCCAAGAACAAACTTAACATTGTAGTTGAAAGACATGTTCATACATTCCAACTGCGAATGTAAGTTTGTACGCACAATATTGAGAGATTTATCATGTTATTTTAAGATTCCTATTTTCTGTATTTTTTTTCAAAATTGTAGGCTCAGTAGTTTCGGAGATAAGGGGGGTAAATTTTCGTCTATTTTCTTAAATAATTTTAACAGTACTTATTTATTTTAAAATTATAAAAAAAAAATATCTGAATTCCTTACAACAAGCCCTTTCATTTGATATGTAACACGGTACAGTTTGCTAAACTATTTATTCGTTTTTTCTAATTTGCCCCCCAAAAGTGACTTCCATATTCAAAATTTATTTATTTACGGATATGTAAATCATTGAGTTGTGTAGCGACGAGCCATGCAGACAGTATAATGTGCCACATGCGTGCACGTATATGTAGGGCATTGAGTTGTGTAGCGACGAGCCATGCAGACAGTATAATGTGCCTATAATGTTCCCACTGCTGGGACACAGGCCTCCTCTTGGTGAGACGGAGTGGGCCGTAATCCACCACGCGGGTCCAGTGCGGGTTGGTAGATGTCACATGTCTTCGAATTTTTGGTTCTACGACATGCCGGTTTCCTCTCGATGTTTTCCTTCACCGTTTTGAGAGCAGTGGTGATGAAATAATTTACACAAAGTACAGCGCCTGCCTGGGTTCGAACCTACGAGCTGCAACTTGTACCACTGGGCCACCATTGCTCACACAGACACGTCATGCAGACAGTGCCTGACGCGAAACAAAACTTAATCTGTCTTCCTCTTTACTGATTAGATATTACGAGCTTAAAGTTTCATAGATTTAATATTGCTCCAAACTCATTTTAATTTCCAGGTTCATAAAAGCAGCCGACAATGCGAAAGAGGCCGAAGGCAAAGTGACAGAGGTGCAAGATCAAGTCAAAAGTTTGAAAGAGGAAATAAAGAACAACCCTAAAGAAATCAAAGAATTTGACAAAGAAATTGCTGAGATCAGCAAAAACCTGAATGAGGTAGAGTATCGTTTAGTTTCCATTGTATCTAAAACTAGCGACTTCATAAGTCTGCACCGTCTAGCTGTCTAGCTGTCTATACGTCAGTAGTTCGTATTGTATCAAAACCGATAGCTCACGAACGCCAATTTCGTTCGTTGCAGCAGCCGCAGTTTCAGTATCGGCCAAAAAATGGGTGAAAACTAAGGGCGAATTTCACCAATGAAAACTGAACGCGGTCAGCACATAAACTATGTTTAAGAGCTGTCAGTGTCATTATTTTCTTTGTAATATTGACACTGACAGGTCTTGAACTCGGTTTTGATGTGCTGATCGCGTTCAGTTTGCTTGGTGAAATTGGCACTGAATCTGCGGCCGAAACTTGTTATTTAGGCTGAAACCAAAACTGAAATCGAATCTTTGGTCGGACAGTAATTAGTTCTTTTGGATATAATAATGTATTGGTTTTCTAGTTTTCATAGCGGGTCTGTGTTTTCTCATCAGGATTATCTAATACTAGCTTTGCCCGTGACTTCGTCCGCGTGATATTTCGACCCCCGACCCACCGCATCGCATCGCGTCGCCCGCCTGTGCTATTACTTCGTTTTTGCTTAGCGATCTTACTGGATTTAACTTTTTGCTCGACTACTAAGGGTCGTAGCGTGATGTTAAATAGCCTATAAACTACCTCAACAATTGAGCTATCAAATGCATTTTTTGTTTGTTGAAATCCGACTGGTTGTTTAGATTAGCCCGTTTAAAAAAACAGACAAAAAATAAACTCTTGAGCTTTATTTAACACCGCTGTTCTCCCAACAGCGGTGCTAAATAAAGCTCAAGTTCAAGCTCTCTAATTTTTTCAGGCGGACTAGATTACCATACATTATTTTCAATTGTTTAGATCACACAATTGGCGCAGTGGTTAAGCGATTGACTGCTGCGCTGCATGCGTCGAATTCGATTACCGCACGGAACAAATATTTGTATGACCTACAAGTAGTGGTTCTGGGTCTGGCTATTTGTGTATTTGAGTTTTAAATGTTTGTCAATGCACCCACAATACAGGAGAAATTCCTAGTGTGAGGTAACGTTTTATAAGAAAAAAAAAAAAAATATAAAACTTATTTATTTGACCAGAATCCATAATATCAATTTACATAATCTTTGCTATCACCCCAGGAGTGCGGCAACGATCTGAGGGACTTAGAGACAGGGCTGCAAACCGTAGAGAAGACGGAGGCGTCGAAGTCGGCCGCGCACAAGGCGGAGCGCGAGGCTCTGACGTCACAGGAGCAGCGCGCGCGCCTGCTGGAGCGCGCCGGCCGCGACGACGACGCCGCGCTGCGAGCCAAGAGGGACGCCTTGGACCAGGTCACGTGACATGATCGATTGTGTCATGTCTTGTCTTAAATGCTAGCACGGGTCGACCATGTGACAATCTAGAGGCGCGACATGCCTTTCTTATTGCTGACTTTATAGTGAGACTTAACATAACACAACATAACATTACGCCTTGTTTCCCCGAAGGGTTGGGCAGTGGTGCTATCTGTAGGACACCCACATTTCGCCAGCTATGCGGGACATAGTAAATATGAAATAAAAATTGTCTGACCATCTGAATATGAGACCAAATAAAATAATACGTACAAAAGAGTGCAGTTCATACAGCTAAACAACTTTTTAATTTTGTTGGGAACAAATTAATTTTTGACACGGACGACATTCATTTTGTTTATTTGGGTTGTACATTTTGTGAAAATGTTATAAATTGTTTAGTTATTAGTAGTGTCCGACTGAAACAGGATTTTCAGCCGAAACCGAACCTTCGGTCTTGGCCCCAGTTTCGGCCGAAACCGAAACCGAAACTTATTTGTATTTTTATAGCATGTTAAATTTATTGTATACCAGATTGTATAGACAGATAACACGTGTAAAAAAATATAAGTATAAAAATGTATGTAACAAAAATAGTTCTTTATTTGTAAAATAAACAATTTAAATTAAAAAAAACACATTCAACATATTTATCAAACTTTTTCAAAAATCAACATTAATTACTTATGTTTACAATAGTCTTAATGATTAGATAACTTGTGTTGTTGTGTAAATAATGAAGTATAACTAGAGAACTTTCACGTACTACGAATACGCCTCCGAATTGACTAAGCACCTCGCGTACTAAAGGGAAAAACTGAGACATGACTAATAGTACTAAAGGTCAGTCACGGTAATAGTTAAATCACCGGAGGTAGTTGTGTATCGGATTTATGGGGCGGTTCGAATTTGGGTACAAAATTTAATCCAACAACAATTACAAACAAATATAGTAATGTTTGAATCAAACATCACAGGTATCTTCACACATCTTTTAAGTGTTACATTAATTTCTACATAAATTTATTTATTGTATAGGTTCTAGGGAATAACAACAGAACCAAGTAAAATATCTAACGAATTCTATTCTATTACAACTTAAAACCTATTTATTTTCCACTGTAGGACAAGACTCTAATGAATGCCATAAAAATACATCATCATTAATCATAGGTAAAAACAAATACTTACCTAATAATGTTGAGAAACACACTTGAGAAAAACTACATAACCTCAAATCATTACGATCGCGCCGGCTAGAAAACTCAACTGGCAATCACGTTCACTCACTCGAAGTTAGCCGAATGATGCGCGACAATTCACGAACACCTAGTTTCGGTGGGGCCGAAGGTTCGGCCAATTATTGGCCGTAACCGAAACTGAGGCCGAAACTAGATTTTTTGGCCGAAACTAGCCGAAACCGAAACCGAACCTTCGGTCGGTCCTTAGTTATTAGTAGGTCCCATTTATGCCTGTGATGTATGTATAGTCCATCGTATATAGTAATGAATGTCGTCAGCTTATAATCTATCGGTCTTATTTCCGTTAAATAATATACTGTCGAAAAATTGTGAACTTCAACTGCAACAAACATTTAAACGCATTATTTTTCAATCGTTTATAATCTATCCATGGGAAACCAACACATTGTGAACTGGTATCAAACTTCCTTGCGACATATCGGACCTTGCGCTAACACTAAATATAGCTTGCTTAGCTGCGAGCGACTTGCAAGTAGCGCTCGCTCGGCACGGGCGCGGTTGGTGAAAGTGTTCTTAATTAACTTTTAAGACCTTTGTATCCTGCTTATGCTATGAATTTTCATTAAAATCGGTTTAGTAATTTTGAAAAACAAGGGCTTGAAAGTTTGTATGAAATGCCGTAAGTCGCCGGTCTTAAAAGAGTCTTTGACCCTGAGTTTGTTTCGCCATTTCTTCTCAGGGGTAGTCAGATAGGAAATGTCGACTCCATCTAGCTTATTTTTTAATATGACGTGTAAAAGTGATTCCGATATCCTATTTACAGAATAAACAATTTCATTTTATTTACGCTAAAAGGAGGAATCATGGCTGTTAAACAACGATCACAAGAGTTCTGGCGATAAAACCACTATGTTATAAGGGTATTTTCCTATTTGGGGGGCCTTGCCCGAAGGCACGAACAGAATTACAATAATTTATTACCATGGTGTAGTAATTATTATCAAATAAGTAAGTCTTAATGAGTCCCAAGTAATCGTCAAGAAGTTATGTCACATGTTAAGACATTATCTCACCCCGCCGTGCTACCATTTAAGTTAAGATAAAACTGTTTTATCGCCCTAACTGTGATAAAATGTGGGACTCAAGCTATGTCACAGTAGGCCGTGCTCGCCCCGCTGGGCAGAAGCCGTGTACTCAATGGGATTCCTGGCGGCAAAAATGAAGAACTTCCATACAAACTGTCATTCCCTTATCCCTTTAGGAGAAGAATTTTCAAAAATCCTTCCTTAGTGCCTCTTACTGAACCCAGGTTTTAGGCTGTGCGTTGTCTGTCTGAATGAATTTAGGATTTTTATGTAGTAGATTAATACCATATTTCTTCCCGCGGGTGTCGTAAAAAGCGACTAAGGGACTTACTAGAGAATGGGCAGTAGCGTTCTCTATCCATTTTAACACTGCGATCGCCAAACCGTCTGCCAAGCGTGGTGATTATGGCAAACTCCCCTCCCGCCTCCTCTCCTTTGGAGGAGGCCTATGTCCACCAGTGGACGTCTTCCAGCTGAAATTATGATAATGATGATGAGATTAATGCAAATAACTTAAAAACATTAACGCAACTAAAGAAACTCCAGTTTTCGTTTTAAATAACAGTTATTTAATAGATCTGTAACCTCTCGATGATATATTACTTTTTCCTGGCATCAGGTTGCGTCTACATTCGAGAAGCTCCGCGTGGCGAGCGAGGCCAGCACCGTGCAGTTGGACGGGGCGCAGCAGAAGTTCTTGGCCGTCAGCACCGGGCTCGAGGGCGCGTCCGAGTCGCTGCAAGATCAGCTCATAGGTACATATGTTACCTTTATGTAAATAATGTAAAAGTTGTTGTTAAATAAATAATGTTACCCTTGTACGAGGATGTCACACTTATAAATGCGAAGCCGGTTGACTACGTTGTCAACCGTGCGGTAGATTTCGGCATCAACTGGTTGCCTACCATTTTCGACGGCTTGAAATGGATAAAAACCTGCTTTTTTTAATGGAATCAGTTTTTCTCTTAGGTAATAGACGGTATAAATAGCCCCATTTTACGGTAATCGATTGCTTTTTTTTTAATGAATAATAGATTCGTTATTTTAATTTATTTATTTATTTATTTATTTATTTATTTAAAACATGGAGGACTTACAGCTACTAAAAACAGACAAAAATAAAGAAACCTTAGTCACTAGAAAGCCAATTACAAATCCTCACTTATAGACTTATAATAATAAATTATGGTGTGAGCAAAACAAAAAAACAACACAAAAAAGCACATCGCCTTAAAATGTAAGAAGCAATATAAAACATACATAATATACATTACTTGGTTACTTGGTTTGCAATTAAATTATATAACAGAGAAAATATTATGAAAAAAAAAAAAAAAAAATAATAAACAAATAATAAACCTACTGCTACTTGAAAAATTTGAGGCTTAAGCACCTTCTGGCCGAATTCACACTAATTGTGAATGGATCAAAATCATATTCCTTGCATATATCATTGAAATTTCTGCTTGCGCGCACAATATAACTGTTTTGCCTATAATTCGAAGAGGTATGAGGTACACGTATGGGTGGATAAAAACGAAATGCTTTACTTGGCACATTAAAATAAAATTTTGACAATAACTCAGGGTTATCAATATTGTTATTGAGGATTTTCAACAAGAATAAACAGTCTGCAATTTTACGTCGATCTACCAGTGGTAGCAGATGATACTTCTTACAGAGTCCAAGATAATCAGTTGACTGATATGGAATCTTTTGATGAAAGCAAAGATATTTTATGAACCGTCTTTGTATGTTTTCTATGCGGTCAATGTATTTATGATAACGTGGATTCCATATCTGAGACGCATACTCAAGCTGACTTCTTACAAAAGTGCAATACTATATTTTTAGTGTTTTAGCATCAGTAAAACACTTAGACAGACGTATAATAAACCCAAGCAGTTTAGAAGCTTTTTTGACAATTGCATCAATGTGCGTGTCAAAAACTAACTTACTGTCTTGATGAACGCCCAAGTCACGAATAGTATTGCATCCTGACAAGATCTGGCCCGCCAAAGTATAAGTAGTGGCTAGGACTGCACGTTTTCTAGTGTAAGTGATCACCGAACACTTGGATGGGTTGAGATCTAGTTTATTAGCCCGACAATACTCTTCAAGCCGATACAAATCAGCCTGAAGTGCTAGACTATCTTCGAGCGTTGAAATAGTGGCAAATATTTTCATGTCATCGGCAAAGCATAATAGTTTGGATGACTGGAGGCACTGATCGATGTCGTTCACATAGACTACAAATAACAGAGGACCGAGCAACGAACCCTGAGGCACTCCGCTGGGGATGGTTACCCAACTAGACATATAATTATTGAGCACTACTGCTTGTGACCTGTTATCAATGTAAGAAGAGAACCACCTTAAGAGATCCCCACGGATGCTCATGTAGCTTAGCTTCTTTATCAGGGTATCGTGGTCGATCCGATCAAATGCCTTGCTATAATCTGTGTAAACCACATCGACCTGCTTACCATTATCCATAGCATCCGCAATGAAATCATTAAATAAAATCAAGTTAGAAGTGGTAGACCGTCCTTTCAAAAATCCGTGCTGAAAGTAGTTGAACGAGCTAGCAAAGGCGGAATATAACTGGTTATAGACAATCCTCTCAAATATTTTAGCTATAATACACAGCTTGGATATAGGCCTATAATTGGTAATCTCCGTTTTAGACCCCTTCTTATGTACGGGTGTAATAAAAGCAGATTTCCATACTTTGGGGACAACACCTTGAGTCAAAGACTTGGAAAACAAAATTGATATAGGTAGGGCAATAGAAGGCGCGCATTTAATTAGAAATTTAGATGACATATTATCAGGACCAGCACCTTTAGTTGGATCCAAGTTACGAAGCAAACCGGTCACAGCATCAACATTCACTTCTATGTGACAAATATCAGATGAAGTTCTGTTAGTATCAAAAGAGAAGCCAGGAGGTGGGCTGGGAGTATTAGACGAAGTGGGGTTGAGGAAGGTCGACATGAAATAAGATGAAAAACCCTCACAAATTGAGTCTCCAGTGAGTAATGATTCATCGTTATACTTTAATGTATTAGGTATAGAATTAGAGTTGTAGCGATTTTTAACAAAGGTCCAGAAGTGTTTAGGGTTATCTTTAATGGATTTTTCAGTTTGACTAAGATAACATTTATAACAAGAAGCTTCCATAGTCTTGACTCTGTCACGCAAATATTTAAAAGTTAACTCGTCAGATTTATTGCCGTAAATCTTGAATTTTTTTAGATATTTATATTTTTCTTTAATTTGTTTGACGAGCGATGAGCTGAACCATACTGGGTATTTATTATTACATACTAGCTTTTGTGGTATATACTTGTTTTGAAACTGTTTTAAAGTGTCTATAAAGTACTCAACCGACTCATCCAGTGATCGGATTGAAAACTCATGTTCCCAATTAGTGCTAGTAATCTCGTTATTTATAGAATCAAAATCGCCTTTGCTATAGATATATCGCAACCGCGGCGCATGGTCAAGGGGAGGTATTTCAAAGATGTCAATATTGATTAACAACGCAGGATGATAGGGATCAATAGGCACTAGAGGGTCAACACACTCACTAACACAGGCTAACTTATTTGAGAGGACTAAGTCCAACAGTTTTCCGTACCCATTAGCTACCCCATTATACTGTCCAAAGTCCAGCGTACATAGCTCGTCCGCGAACAAACATTCATCACTAGTGGTGGGACTCACTGGGACCAACGAAAGGGTATTCGATGGAGCCCACGTGATTCCACTCATATTAAAGTCACCTAAAACTAAAAACACATCTGAAGTTTTATTCAAAGCTGTATGATTTAATTTGGCCAGGAAGTTATGAAGTTGTTCCGAAAACGAAAACCCTTTGTTTTGTTTACACAAGTAAACAGTGCAAATAAATAGGTTCACGTATTCACGTGACTTCGAATTTTTAATCCGTAAGCTGATCCAGAGATCTTCCGCCGAGGACTGCAGGAATGGTTGCGGAGTGACAGGTAACTCCCTACGCGTCGCTATAAGCACACCACCACCTCTTGATTGACCAGTCATAGCATAGTCCCGGTCACGGCGCCACACCAAGTAACGATCATCAAATAACTCTGAGTTTAACATGCCATCCATTAACCACGTCTCCGTTAACACAATAACATCGTAAGAGTTCTGTAGAACCTGACGGTAGAACGAGTCAGACTTTGTTCGCAATCCCCGTACGTTCTGATAAAAGACAGTAAGACACTGTTCACTGTTGTTAGGCATTGCACTTAAATCCATCAATAATTGAATAAGCATCAACAACAATATAATAAAATAAAATTAGCCAAATCATTTCGACACAGTTACTAGTTACGCATAAAAGAGGTATGAATTTATAATGTGGGTAAAAATAAGTAAAGTTAGCAAGAATGTGTAAATCATACGATGTTAGGCCAGACATGACTGTGCGAGCAAGCCAGCAGCAATATATCACACGCGTATGCGTAAGCGAGACAAATATGTAGTTAAGTATTGGAACTCGAAGATGAACAGCGCGATAAGGAATACAATGGAAGGTCATTAGCAGTGCAGAGGTGCTAAACCTTTTACAAAAACAAAGCAAATAACAATTGATGTGCGAACTTCGATACATTTTAAAAGTAGAAAAGCAATAAATTAAACTTGGATGTAAATAAAAGCGGTTTAGACAATTTTGTTTAAATCAAATTCCTTTCTTATTATAAAGGTTTTGCAATTAACACCCTTTAATGTAAAGTAACTTTTATGAGAGATTTCGCGGTAGCGGAGCGGCATCAGAAGCATGATGCACGACACGGCAACGTCGCTCACGGTCACGAGACGACTCCCGCGCAAGAGTTTGTACCTAATTATTTACGAGTTACGTATTATTAACGTAGTAACGTAGGTACCACCGGGTAAAACGGGGTAAATAGAGATCCACGGGTGAATAGATACAAAACTTTAAACGGATTTTCAAGGTTGAATGAATGTAGTTTATTACTAACACGGTAAGTATCAAAATTCTTAATCAGTAACAATCTAATCAAATACTGAATTATATAATTCAGTAACAAAAACGACACATTTTAAAGTTACAAATAACTGTAAAAATAATGGAAATTATGTTATGGTATGACAAACAAGCCGGCGCCGACGAAGCGACGGCCTACTTGTGTAAGAGGTGGACGCGTACTCGTCCGCGTCGCAGTCATCGCTTGTGTAGCCTCGCACTAGTCCTGCACGCACCGCGTCGCAGTCATCGCTTGTGTAGCCTGGCACTAGTCCCGCACGCACCGCGTCGCAGTCATCGCTTGTGTAGCCTGGCACTAGTCCCGCACGCACCGCGTCGCAGTCATCGCTTGTGTAGCCTCGCACTAGTCCTGCACGCACCGCGTCGCAGTCATCGCTTGTGTAGCCTGGCACTAGTCCCGCACGCACCGCGTCGCAGTCATCGCTTGTGTAGCCTCGCACTAGTCCTGCACGCACCGCGTCGCAGTCATCGCTTGTGTAGCCTCGCACTAGTCCCGCACGCACCGCGTCGCAGTCATCGCTTGTGTAGCCTCGCACTAGTCCTGCACGCACCGCGTCGCAGTCATCGCTTGTGTAGCCTCGCACTAGTCCCGCACGCACCGCGTCGCAGTCATCGCTTGTGTAGCCTCGCACTAGTCCTGCACGCACCGCGTCGCAGTCATCGCTTGTGTAGCCTGGCACTAGTCCCGCACGCACCGCGTCGCAGTCATCGCTTGTGTAGCCTCGCACTAGTCCTGCACGCACCGCGTCGCAGTCATCGCTTGTGTAGCCTCGCACTAGTCCCGCACGCACCGCGTCGCAGTCATCGCTTGTGTAGCCTCGCACTAGTCCTGCACGCACCGCGTCGCAGTCATCGCTTGTGTAGCCTCGCACTAGTCCCGCACGCACCGCGTCGCAGTCATCGCTTGTGTAGCCTCGCACTAGTCCTGCACGCACCGCGTCGCAGTCATCGCTTGTGTAGCCTCGCACTAGTCCCGCACGCACCGCGTCGCAGTCATCGCTTGTGTAGCCTCGCACTAGTCCCGCACGCACCGCGTCGCAGTCATCGCTTGTGTAGCCTCGCACTAGTCCTGCACGCACCGCGTCGCAGTCATCGCTTGTGTAGCCTCGCACTAGTCCCGCACGCACCGCGTCGCAGTCATCGCTTGTGTAGCCTCGCACTAGTCCTGCACGCACCGCGTCGCAGTCATCGCTTGTGTAGCCTCGCACTAGTCCCGCACGCACCGCGTCGCAGTCATCGCTTGTGTAGCCTCGCACTAGTCCTGCACGCACCGCGTCGCAGTCATCGCTTGTGTAGCCTGGCACTAGTCCCGCACGCACCGCGTCGCAGTCATCGCTTGTGTAGCCTCGCACTAGTCCTGCACGCACCGCGTCGCAGTCATCGCTTGTGTAGCCTCGCACTAGTCCCGCACGCACCGCGTCGCAGTCATCGCTTGTGTAGCCTCGCACTAGTCCTGCACGCACCGCGTCGCAGTCATCGCTTGTGTAGCCTCGCACTAGTCCCGCACGCACCGCGTCGCAGTCATCGCTTGTGTAGCCTCGCACTAGTCCTGCACGCACCGCGTCGCAGTCATCGCTTGTGTAGCCTCGCACTAGTCCCGCACGCACCGCGTCGCAGTCATCGCTTGTGTAGCCTCGCACTAGTCCCGCACGCACCGCGTCGCAGTCATCGCTTGTGTAGCCTCGCACTAGTCCTGCACGCACCGCGTCGCAGTCATCGCTTGTGTAGCCTCGCACTAGTCCCGCACGCACCGCGTCGCAGTCATCGCTTGTGTAGCCTCGCACTAGTCCTGCACGCACCGCGTCGCAGTCATCGCTTGTGTAGCCTCGCACTAGTCCCGCACGCACCGCGTCGCAGTCATCGCTTGTGTAGCCTCGCACTAGTCCTGCACGCACCGCGTCGCAGTCATCGCTTGTGTAGCCTCGCACTAGTCCCGCACGCACCGCGTCGCAGTCATCGCTTGTGTAGCCTCGCACTAGTCCTGCACGCACCGCGTCGCAGTCATCGCTTGTGTAGCCTCGCACTAGTCCTGCACGCACCGCGTCGCAGTCATCGCTTGTGTAGCCTCGCACTAGTCCTGCACGCACCGCGTCGCAGTCATCGCTTGTGTAGCCTCGCACTAGTCCCGCACGCACCGCGTCGCAGTCATCGCTTGTGTAGCCTCGCACTAGTCCTGCACGCACCGCGTCGCAGTCATCGCTTGTGTAGCCTCGCACTAGTCCTGCACGCACCGCGTCGCAGTCATCGCTTGTGTAGCCTCGCACTAGTCCTGCACGCACCGCGTCGCAGTCATCGCTTGTGTAGCCTCGCACTAGTCCCGCACGCACCGCGTCGCAGTCATCGCTTGTGTAGCCTCGCACTAGTCCCGCACGCACCGCGTCGCAGTCATCGCTTGTGTAGCCTCGCACTAGTCCTGCACGCACCGCGTCGCAGTCATCGCTTGTGTAGCCTCGCACTAGTCCTGCACGCACCGCGTCGCAGTCATCGCTTGTGTAGCCTCGCACTAGTCCCGCACGCACCGCGTCGCAGTCATCGCTTGTGTAGCGTCGCACTAGTCCCGCACGCACCGCGTCGAATGGGATAAAAACTTCCACTTGCTCACTTCAAATGTCGCTACTATCACTAGTCCAACAATTTCATCCATCCTTTTTTTGTAAACAAGTGACTTCTTTTACGCTTAATTAATTAACCGGTTGCCGCGTTGCTCAGCTGTTGACTGCAAATGAATGGGAGGAAATCTCTCCAAAGAAAAAATGGATACCCGAGAATTCGTTGACACTACTTGAGAGTATGTGCTATCCATTTTAAACCTGAAGACTTTTATGGGAGAAATTCGTAAACAAGCGGTGCTCCTTTTCATAAAACAGAGAACTAATAGAAAAAATAAAATAAAATAAATAAATAAACTCCGAGGGCCAATAATATAGCGGTTTTACGTAAAAATAAAACCAATATTATGTGCAGAGAGGGAAAACATACAGCATTGTATTATGAAGAAGCAGTGTATACTTAGCTTATATGCGCGGTCAATACTATGGTTAGTGTAGTTTAACTTTAGAATACTAGATGGCGTAACTATCGCCGACGTTGTATTTAGTCTGTACCAGCTAGGACGCGGGAACCGCTGTCACTTTTCGAATTCATAGTCTTCACCAGGAAGAACTTCCTACAATGCTGTATGTTTTCCCTCTCGGCACATAATATCGGTTTTATTTTTATGTAAAACCGCTATATTGATGTGCCTCCGGAAAACATACAGCATTGTATTATGAAGACGTGTTTGTTATCTGCTGGTGAAATATTATAGGCGAAACACAACGCTATGATGATTATTAAATGTTTACTTTGAGAATTAAGTATCTACTTAGAGTAGTAATGTTTTCTTAATTTATATTCCAATAGCTAAAACACACCAATGTATTTTATATTCTACATCGAAAAATAAAATATCTGCACAGTTATAGGTAACGATTAGAGTAGTAACTAGTAATGTTTTCTTAATTTATATTCTAATAGCTAAAACACAATAATGTATTTTATGTTCTACATCGAAAAATAAAACATCTGCACAGATAAAGGTAACGACAATAACGATAACGATGTTTTACGAATAAATATAATTCTCTAGGAAAGTATTACGGATGATTTTAAGTTTATTTTTACGAAATATATTGAAAAGTAAAATACGACTGCCTTGGAGTTCTATTTTGCGACAGTAATTATTAAAGAAGATTTGTTAGATAATTTCTTATACCCCATGATAGATCATAGATCATCAATTGGTTGATTATTATCTAACAAATTTAGGGAAGCAACTGCTAAAGTACAGTTTCCCGATGATGCATGAATGCCACTATCTCTAAGAACCGTGCGTACTACGTTCCCAATCACAATGCGTGACGCAGCTTTTGTACTAAATACAGTGATAAAAAAATTGCTCAAATTGTTAACAAGCTTAACTAAAGTGATAGAACTTTTCTGTTGTGAAAGTTTCCATGCGGATTGTCGATATTAATATATTGGTTTCAGGTCAAAATGCAGGTATTGACGCTTTGACGGACACTAAACGCCCATAGGCATCATAAACATAAAAATTATTTTGTGTCTCGTTCAGTGTCCTTCAACCGATTAAATAGATATTATCGCCGTCATCCAAGAAGCTATCATTTGAGTTTTTCAGCAAGGTTATGTCGTGAACCCTACGGCCTGATGCCAGCAACCAAACTATAAATAACAATGTAACTTAAGGTGCTTTTGATGACAGCCAATTTAGTACGCCAGGTGAATTCCACGTGAACGATGGCTTGTTTTGGTTTGGTTACTCCTAGTTAATGTTAGCCTTAATTGTGTATTTTATCATGAAATTAGAAAAGGTTTGTTGTTCCATATGAGTGCTGCAAAAGTTAAGACTGCCGATTTATGAACAAGGATAGAAATTTAGCAAATATTCTTGTTTAGAAAGTAAACAAAATTGTTTGCGATGTCAGCAGGTTGAGGATATTTGAGTTTACGAGAGTTGGGGCATCATCTCAACAGAATTCTTGAGGCCACTCTGGAGCCACTACCAAGAAAATTCCCGATCGAGCTCTGCAGTCTAGATACATAATTTTTTACTACCGCAGTTTCTTGTATTGCAAACAAGTCCATTGCTGGAAGCCCCCCTCCCCCTGGTGAAAGACTTCCACGCCATTCAACGGGTTGTTTTCCTCGTGATAGCCTTTCCCTATTATATTGTATCTCCCCGGTAGATAATGGGCTGATAGGGTTATGTTAAACTTGTCCGTAAGGCGTAATAGTTTGAAGGTTAGGGCTAGTGGGTCTAACGATCTGGTTCCTCCCTCCTTTCGGACTTATGCAATCAGGGATTGGTAGTGTGATTGAAACAGCACGAGTGACTTTTACAATATCTTCACATTCATTTTTATGCTATTACTGCATATAGCTCCTTTATGTTGCTGAGCCATCTTATTTGGTGAGTTTCCCATAAAGATGACATTAAATTCCCGTCTATGTGGGCACCCCAACCCGAATCCGAATCATTCATCGGAACGAAATAGGTAACAAGCATTTTGTGTATAGGCAATGTGTTACTTGTGGCTCCGCGCCACCACATTATCTATTAGACGTGGTAGTGACGCAGGAAGATTCACATTTTGCAACAGTGTAGTCTTCCTCAGGGTACAACTAAGTTGGCGAAATTTAACTGAGCCAGCAGACTTTGCTTCCAGAGGTTTATGTGAGTTTTCAACAACGACCGTTCTAATGTGTAACTTATGTTTTGTCGCCTATTTAATGGTAGGAACATTATATTTACAGTTGTTTGCCAACGTATGTCAAGATGTTACCAATATTGAGTTGGTATCAAGACAGATTTTTGGCGGTTGAATTGCCAACTCAGGTATTCCAAGTGCCTCATGGCATCCGCAGCTTGAAGACATAACTTGGATTGGTCTTGGTTAACCAGAAGGAAGTCGTTTAGATAGACCCTCTTTGCACGCAAGGTTTCCACGACCATGCATGTTATGGAGGAAAATAGGTGCAAAACTGAAGCCAGCCCGAACGGTAAACCTGTCATCTCGTTTGATAGATTTGTCATCCTAGGTGTTCCAAGTGCCTCACGGCTTCCGCAGCCTGAAGACATAACTTGGTTGGGTCTTGGCTGACCAGAAAGATATTTTCTTGGTAGACTAGCACGATGTTCCTTCGCACGCAAGGTCTCCGCGACCCAGCATGTTACGGAGGAAAATAGGTGCGGCACTGAAGCCAGGCCAAATGGCAAGCATATCATCTCGTTTGATAGATTTGCCAGCCTAGGTGTTCCAAGTGCCTCACGGCTTCCGCAGCCTGAAGACATAACTTGGTTTGGTCTTGGTTGACCAGAAGGAAAACGTCTAGGTAGACTAGCACGATGTTCCTTCGCACGCAAGGTCTCCGCGACCCCCGCATGTTACAGAGGACAATAGGTGTGGCACTGAAGCCAGGCCAAATGGCAAGCATATCATCTCGTTTGATAGATTTGCCAGCCTATGTGTTCCAAGTGCCTCACGGCTTCCGCAGCCTGAAGACATAACTTGGTTTGGTCTTGTTTGACCAGAAGGAAAACGTCTAGGTAGACTAGCACGATGTTCCTTCCCATGCAAGGTCTCCACGACCCCCGCATGTTGGAGAAAAATAGGTGCGGCGCTGAAGCCAGCCCGAACGGTCAACATGTCGTCTCCTATAACAGTCAGACAGTCCGGTGAGATTTTGATCATGATCCTTCTTGTTGACATTAACAGAGGACGTTTTTTGTAAAAGGCTTATTCGATACTACGAAATTGCTGAAAATTATTATTATTTAGTATTTGAAGGTAACGATGTCGGTTCCTTGAATTTTGTGTTTGGCCCTTCGTTTTGTAAGCTTGTGGTGGTGATAACCAGCAATTTGGTCCTCCGAGAGACTGGATAAGCGACATAAGTTTTAAAGATAAAAACTGTTCATTAATTTTGCAAATAATTATTTTACGTCTAGTTTAATTACATTCGGCCCTTTTACTACAAATTATTTGTAAGGTATGTCGAGACAATTTATAAGACGACTCATTATCGAATGTTAAATTGTATTTAAAAAACGAGGTCTCGTGGGACACCCGGTTGTTAACAAAGTTCGTTCGTCATACGCTTGTAAAAACAAACACACATACTAAAAGTCAAAATGGTACACTTTTATCGGCTTAGCTCTCATTTGCTAAATGTGCAGAATATAACGTGCCTTATGGAACTTCGTTCCAAAAGGTTATTGTTTGGCCCTCAATGATACCCTTTAAACTGAATTGCGATAGTTCCCTTTGATGTAGCAAGACGTTGGTAGTTGCGGACATGATTTCCTCCCGAGCGATGAGGCCAAGAAATATTTTCCTTTGTTCAGACAACACAGTTCATCGTTAATTTTTAAATTGTTAAATGCCTGGAAAGGCGAGCATTTCTACCAACGCTTTCTTATAACATATATGGTGTTCAAATGTGTCAATATTATCCGCTGATTCGATCACGTTACTAGTGTTCACATTAGTATTTGGTACGTATTGTTGGTGCATTATAAAGTTTGTAAGAAAGCTGACCTGCTTGTAACGCGTCGATCCGAGGATCGACCGTTACCTGTGCATCCTACTCTACGTGGAGGTTCTTCTCGTTCGGCTTCGATGTCCGATGAACTGCTAGCGCACGAGGAATCCTCCTTTTCTTGTCCTTGGTCCCTCTCGGAAGTCGGCGAGTTCGAAACGATCGACCGATTGGCCCCGGCGGTGGCCTCATCGGGTTCGTCAATCGGCGCGGGGTTCATTACGAAAAAGCCGTTGTTCTAATGTTTTAAGAATGAAAATACAACCAATAATTATTGCGCTAATAAAATGTCTAACAATATGATAAATTAATTTTAGGAAAGGTTAAACGATTAATCGAATATTTTTGGATTTCGACCGCTCGCGGCGAAAGTACACAACGCTATGAATTCGAAAAGTGACAGCGGTTCCCGCGTCCTAGCTGGTACAGACTAAATACAACGTCGGCGATAGTTACGCCATCTAGTATTCTAAAGTTAAACTACACTAACCATAGTATTGACCGCGCATATAAGCTAAGTATACACTGCTTCTTCATAATACAATGCTGTATGTTTTCCGGAGGCACATCAATACAAATGTTTTTTTTTTTACTTTTTAGAGGTTTTTGGTTGTGTTGGTGTTTATTTAAATTACAAATTGAACCTTTATTTCCTGTTTTTTTTAACTTTATGTATATGTATACTAGACGCAAGTCAAAATGCGGCCAAATTTTATCGATTCTCGAACTTTGATCTTTAATAAAATGTTTACATTTAGAGTAACCTGTAAATTATTATGACCCTAACCGCTAGCTTGTATTTGCATGTGCTCGTCAAAACACATCGTATGAGCCCACAGATCAGAAAAAGACAGGAGATATCGCAACGGGACGGGGCGTGGAGCTTGCGAACGCATCTAGCCGCAAAGCGGCTTGATACCAGTTTCAGTCATTAGTCAAATATACAATAATGTTGTGTCTACTAAAAAATCAGCAGTTCCATACATTTTGTCGATTTAAGTGAACACAAATGTAGGGAAGAGCTGATTTTTTTTTCGCAATTTCACGGTTGGTTCCATCGAAAAAATTGTGAGTACTATGAATTCTTTTCGGGTTTAGTATAAACAAAAACTAACGTTGTATACAGGTAGATGCGCCGCCCTTTTTTAGCTGGTGTTTTATTAGTGTTGCTATAAGTTTCTTTGTGTGCAGGAGAAATTATGAGCTCGTGTGTCGTTCTTATAGTTTTTGCTTTTGTGTTAGTGAGTTAAGTGGGAGAAACGCGGAGACATCTGAACACGAATACATTTGTGTACATAGCTGATCTTTCTTCTATGGTCTATGTATGAGCCTAAACACAAGGAAGATGCCGTACACCCTTGAGGAGTTCTTCTGGCGGGTTGGGTATCCTGCAGGATCCTGGTGATGCCTGCGCATCAGGTCAAGGTTATCATGCTTTTGTAATATCACTGACAACCTGTCCCATTGACAGGATTTAAAATTTTGAATCAATCAGACCTGTGGAAGTTGTTTATTATCTCTTCATCAACTAGAAACGGCTGAGCAGATTTCTTGAAAAATAGCTAAGAACACTTTCGATTAAGACACCTTTCAAACAAAAAAGATCTAAATCGGTTCATCCGTTCAGGAGCTATGATGCCACAGACAGATACACACTACAAACATATACTCTTTTTCGTCGGGGGTTAAAAACTGCGGTTTCTGGATTAATAACAGTGCTGCCACCTATGACGAGCTTTCAGTTTTAAACCCCATTGCCTTTGGCCGAAAGAGTGAGAAAATTAGGCCGCTCGGGTTCTGCGGCGACTGCGGCGCGTACGGTTGTGCGAGCTGCCTATACAGGATGTTAAAGTAACTGCGTGCCATAGCCATTTTTAACCGACTTCCAAATAGGAGGAGGTTCTCAATTCGGCGGTGTGTTTATTTTTTATTGTATGTTTGTTACGCGATTACCCCGTCAATTATGGACCGATATTGAAAATTATTTTTTTGTTTAACGGGTATATCCCCTAGGTGGTCCCATTGCCACCAAATCCAAATCTGATGAGGGGATCTCATGGAAATCGAGGGAAACCCTCAAATTTTATAGGCAAACCTATAGCGATTTGGGTATTTTTTATAGTAACTCGTGCATTTGCTTTCGGAAAGCACCATTTGGTGAAGTGGAACTGATGATGGAGACCACAGATGGCCACCAGAACAATATAATTATGAGTACCTATTTAACGGGTTACGATTAAGCAATTTATGATCGTCATTATGCATATGGTGAGTGGCAGTTCTCCTGGTTCTTACCAGGAGAACTCCTCAATAATCGACGTCCCAGCATCGGATAAAGCATTATTTTGTAAAAAGTGATGAACAGTTAACATTAGGCTATTGTAACTTAGATAAATTCAAAACTGACCCACTAAAAAGTGAAAAATAAAAAACTTTAATTTCGGAAGTCGGTGGCAAAAAACTCAAATACAGATCCTCAAAGACCGACTTCCGAAATTAAAGTTATTTTTCACTTTGTAGTGTTATTTTTGGTAGTCTGTTATAATTTTTTTGTAAAAAGTTTTTTGTATAAAATATTAAAAAAAAAAACATAGCTTAGGGTTAGGTTCAGTATCGATAAATGAAAAAAAAAAACAAATAATTTTTTTAATTAAACAAAAATAATAAGTCTCTTCGTACTTTAACGGACTTAGGACCGTCAAATAAAATAATTTTAATTCTAAACGATTGCTATTTTAAGTTAGTAGATACTTAATTAGGTTGATCTTGCAATATTTCTTTATTTAGGTATTTTTTTTCGTGGATTCCCGTTGTCCCCGTTGGCCGTGTCCCCCTTTTACGGGGACAGCGGTACTTCAATTAAATATTTAAAAATACTTCCCGTTGTCCCCGTGGTTTGGTTTTACATTCAAAAATATGTTTCTGGCGTTGTGTGGTCACAGTTCTAACCTAACCGTTTCGATTTAAAAAAGGTTTACTTCGTACGATAAGGGGACAACGGGAAATAAATTTAATCATGTCCCGCTGTCCCCGTGACGGGGATATGGCAAACGGGGACAACGGGAATACACTTTTTTTTATTGTTTTTTTTCCTGGGGCCTTTATCGATACTGAATCCACCCCTAAGTACGCAGTTACTTTAACAGTATATTGATAACACATTTTTTTAACATCGAAGCTAACAAAGCGTTTTTTGTCTATCTCCATAGCTGCAAAACAAAAGGATTCGGAAGCTGTTACCCTCATCTCACAGATCACGATGGAGATCAAACATGCGGAGAACCGATTGAAGGAGCTCGAGAAAGAGTTTAACAGACACAGCGCGCAGTTCACACGCGACACGCAGGAAATCGTGCGCGCGCAGGCCCAGCTCGACGCGCTGCAGGTCGGTACCTTAACCATACGAGTTATTCCAAACTGGCTTTGGATGTTCAGTTCTAAATAAAATTCTTATAACATTATAAAGGCAAAAATGTGAGTAGGTAATTTTTTACGCTATCATCTTCATATTTGTTTCTTGGTCGCCAGGGGGAGTTGTCGGGCATGAGCTTCAGCCCGGAGCGCCAGGCCGAGCTGGCGGCGCGCGCGCGCGCGCTGCAGACGCGCGTGCGCGCGGGCGGCGCGTGCGACGCGCTGGCGGCGCGCCTGCAGCGCTGCAACTTCCGCTACTCGCCGCCTGAGCGGGACTTCGACAGCAGGAGGGTCTCGGGTATGTGCCATATTTATGAATAAAGTTACATCACATTTAAATGTGTTTTCCACAGACAATAATTATTAGAATACACAATTACTTACCTCTACCTAACTGCAAGGCATTGGCAGACGTTGTTTCCTTATTAGTACTTATTTTCTAATCACACTTTTTCAACTATGAACTCAAAATAAAGGTTACACCTCCACTAAATCCAGGTAATAAACCTGCATTTCCTACAGTTTATCTTGCAAGATATTTGAATAGCAACAGAAATTGAACAAATAATAAAAATTTATGCAATTACTACAGTGAGGTTTTGATAAAAAATATTAAAAGGTACTTACTTATGTATTTTTTTATTTTTATTGATGTTTTTGTGATACAACTGATTTCTTGAACGAATTGAAGGTTATTAAAAATTGTTTGAACGAAAAACTTTCTACACCTTCGACAATAATAGTTATTAAAAGTACATCTTCTCATGTAATTGTTCCTTTGAGACTTTGTGCGTATATTATTATTTTAAATTCATCACTTCACTACTGTTCTATTATGGTTTTGACTATAGCGTAAGTACAATCAACCTATAACGTTTCCACTGCTGGGACGCAGGCCTCCTATTTGTTAGGGCGCGGCCAAAATCAACCACGTCAGCCCAGTTCGGGTTTGTGGATATCACATGTCTTCGTTTTGACTACAGTTGGTGGCCAATTAAAACGCAATTCTACTTAATAATATTGAAAGTGTGTGGGATATCATATGCTGGAGACCAGAAGGGCATGTAGCCACGTAGGCGTTATGCTCAAAGTGTGGAAAGGTATGACGGATGCGCCTGACATCCATAATGAGCTGATTCGACTCTATACACCGAATAATTATCTCCGTGGCAGAAAACATCGACTGCTAGGCGTGCCTTCGTGTCGGACAGCAGCCCGTGTTGCGTCTCCCGTACCGCGCGTGTTGACCGCACTAAATAAGCTCGTGGAAGCCAACCAGAGGGCTAATTCACGTAATTTCATGACGCGCCGATCAAGTTGCAGTGCAGGTGCAATGAAGTTTAAGTTTGAGTGATAGCTGAATATATATAGTATCTGACAGCCGTAGAGAATAGTAGAATACGAAATGCGTTGTTTTGATCGAAACTTAATTGCAACTGCACTGCTACCGCACTTCTTTAGTTACGTGAATTAGCCTGCTGGACTGCGTTCTGTTTGCCAATAAATTTGCCAATTTAATGGTTAGGTGCCAAATTTTTTTTAAAAACAATTGTACTGAATTGGTGTTATTAGTGTATGTGTTATGTTTGTATGTACTTTGATTTATGTAATTGGTTTTTTTTTAGCCGTGTAAACTTTTTCTTTTTTTTTTTTCTCCTCTTTAATGCAATCTGTCCTGGGACATTCAGCAATAGGTAGATGATGGTTGCGGAACTTGCACGGTATGAAGCCATTGCCCCATCCGATCGATACTACAGCTCATTCATGCTGGTTGTAAGTAGGTCTTGGGGTTGGACATTAGTTGCATTGCTAATTGATTTGGGTGGACTTTTAATCTGGTGGAATATGTGGTAATATTAGTTTTGATTTCTTCTTGCACCGTTTTTATCTTTAAATCCTTGTGAATTCTCTCATTTGTGACATACCAGGGAGCATTTACTATCTGACGCAGGGTTTTTGATTGAAACCTTTGGAGAATTTCGATGTTGGACTTCGCTGCAGTTCCCCAGAGCTGGATACCGTAACACCAGATAGGCTTGAGAATGCATTTGTATAGAAGAAGTTTGCTTTCCAGTGTCATCTGGGACTTTTTGTTAACCATCCAGTGTAAGCTGCGGAGTTTTTGCCCTAGGGCTTTGCGTTTGGTAAATATGTGATGTCTCCACGTAAGGCGTCTGTCAAGGTGTATTCCAAGGTATCGTGTGACCTCGGCTCAGGGTACCTCTATGTCATTTAAGGTCACAGGTGGGCATGTTTCTTTGCGTGTGGTGAAAGTCACCTGGACTGACTTTGTTTCATTGGCTTTTATCTTCCAATCTTTAAGCCATTCTCATCAGCTTGAGGCTTTTTTGTAGTTTTGCAGAGGCCTCTCTTGGGCAGGCATCAGTAGCCAGTATGGCCGTATCATCGGCAAAGGTGCCAGTTAAGACATTTCTATCCAACGGCAAGTCAGCAGTAAATAACAGGTACAGGGTTGGACCCAGGACACTGCCCTGAGGTACTCCCGTGTGGATCACACGCAGACCTGAGACCTCATCTCCCTGCTTCACTAGGAAAAATCTCTTGCTGAGGTAGGAGCGCAAAAACAGGTAGAAATTTGTTGGGAGAGACATTTTTATTTTGGTCAGAAGACCCTGGTGCCATACACGATTAAAAGCCTGCGAAATGTCTAGAAAGACTGCAGAACAGTACTCCTTATTTTCAAATGAGGTGTTGATTTTTTCCACTAGTCTATGTACCTGTTCTATAGTCCCGTGGCCCTTCCTGAATCCAAATTGGTGTTGGGGAATAAGGTTTCTTTCCACCAGGAGAGGCATGCGTCGTTTTAAAAATAACGTTTCCAGCAACTTCGAAGCAATAGGCAATATACTGATAGGTCGGTATGATTTGACGTCATTTTCAGGCTTGCCAGGCTTTAAAATCATGATGATTTGCGCGACTTTCCATTCTTTGGGGACATAGGTACGCTGCAGTATAGCATTAAAAAGGTATGCAAGAAATGTAATAGCTATTTCTGGTAACTGCTTTAAAACTGACGCGGTTATTAGGTCGTAACCTGGAGCCTTGTGGTTTCTCAATTTATTGATGGCATATTTAACTTCGCTGGAAGTACATTTTCTCAGTGGTGGTTCCAGTTGGTTAACAGATGCTAGTGTGTCAGTGACATAGTCCAGTTTACATGAGCCTTCGTCGGGGTGGGGAGTAAAGACACTTTCGAGATGGTTACCAAAAACTTCAGCCTTTTCGGCATCACTGTTGGCCCATGTACCATCAAGCCTTCTGATTGGAGGTTGGTGCAGTTGAGGTCGTTTAAGCTTTTGTGTGGCTTTCCAAAGGGAGTAGTTAGAGGATGCAGTCCCATCTAGTTTTTCCAGGTGTCTCTGTACTCCTGCATTTCTAGTTTCATCCAGAGCCTGCTTTAGCTTTTTTATGTGTGCATTCAGTTTTTTCTTTGTACACGCCAGCTCCTTCTTAGCTCGCGTTTCTCAGCAAGCAGTTCCTGGACCGTAGCAGGGCAATCTGTACCACTTTTACCACTTATGTTCACTGGAGTAGCTTCCCATGCACTTTGCTGTATAGTAATATTAAAGTGTTCCACACCATCTTCAATGTCTTGGTCACTTGAAAACGGTGGGTTTAAATTAATTTTTTCAGTGTAAACTAAATAAATAAATTAAGAATCAACGTTCGTAATTTTTGCTGATGGGTAATCGGCCACACTGCTTGTAGCTAATAATTCCCTTTGTAAGAATCTAAATAAAATGTAAGTAAGTCTTTTTAAAAACAAGCTTTTATTGAACTGAAAGTACTAAATAAAACTTAGGTTAACATAATACTTTAATATTTTCTTAAAAGATTGAGGCTTATCTTAAAATGTACGAAGGATTTCCACGCCTATTGTTAAAAAGGCCAAGCTTGTTTAAAAAAAGATTGTTACTTAAATTTTATTTTGTACTCGTAAGTACTTTTTAGCATTAGAATTTGATAAAATATCTGTTCTACCATCTGCACTAAACTTGTAAGGTACTTGTCAAGACAAATCCAACGAATCCAACACAACAGGGCAGTTGTACAGTTGAGGTGCTCCTGTGGCCACCTTCCGGCGCCATCATAAGACCCTGGACACCATCTTGTGTAATAGCACTTGTCAATACATATCGAACGAATCTCCTGACACTAGTTGATTACATCTCCTCTAGCTTGGACCATGGGCGTCAGGTAGACGTATTTTATTTCGACTTTCGGAAGGCGTTCGACAGAGTTAACAACGACACGCTGCTGATGAAACTTAGTAACATAGGTTTCACACCATCTCTACTACGTTTCTTCGCTGATTATCTACGTGATCGCCAGCAGTTCGTTAGGCTCGGTATCTACGAATACCGCACGCGTTCCGGAGTTAGTCAGGGCTCAATTTTGGGGCCTTTATTATTTTTAATAATTGTAAATGATCTTCCCAAGTTCACCGTCATGCAAGATGTCTGTTATATGCTTGATGACTTGAAGTTGTACCTCGAAATAAACTCCGAGCGTGACTGTTTGGCACTGCAGCAAGACATTGGTGCGATATACAAGTGGAACCTAGACAATAAGATGGAATTTAATTCCTCTAAATGCTTTGCTATGACATTCGGTCGAGTGCGGCACCCAGTTAATTTTGAATATCATTTAAATAACAATGTCATTATGAAAACAACGGCTATGAAAGATCACATTCGACCGAAAGCTCACCTACCATGACCAGATTGCTACGGTAGCTAAATAATCCTACCAAAGTTTCGGCTTTGTCTTACGTAATTGCCGCGATTTTCGCACCACACATGCCATAAAACAATTTTTAATGCACTTGTACGTAGAAAATTGGAATTCAGCTCCTGCGTGTGGCATCCACACGAAAGTACCGACGCGCTTTTATTGGAAAAGGTACAAAAATATTAATTCTTAGGTTTTTATATAAGCGTAAGCACGGTTATTACCCTTACCTCTATCCGACTAAATTTCTATTGGGGTGCCTGGTATATAACTCATTAGAGGTAAGGCGAGCACGAGATCAGCTCACCATAGCCTGCAAGACGCTCCGTGGCACTATTGACCCAATACAGGAAAAAGAAGCACGATGCGTGGAGCGTGCCGATTGCTCAATAGCATTTCCCGCGCTTTGAAAATTCATTTACTGCGCAGGTACATCGGTAAGCCATAGCAGTTAGGTACTACTGTACAATTATTTTGTTTCAGGTACAATCTGTAGATTGATAGATGTGTGTGATCCGAAATACTGCACTGCGTTGGAGACTACTGCGGGAGGACGGGTACGTTACTTACTATAACATTTTTGATGTGTAACATCTTTCTGTGGGAATGGTTTCGTGAAAAGGGACGGAAGTATGTAATAGGAAGTGACAGCTTGAGCATGGAATAAGTACTTTTGAATAGCACGGAATTAGTAGCTACTTTATAGTAGCGTGGAATTAGTGTACTTATGGAATTAGTACTATATAGATTGTTCGAATTTCGACTAGTGGGCGACCACTAGTAATGAATAATACATTATTCCAATAAATATTTCAGTTTTAAGTTTTTTTAAATTTTGCGGTTAATTTCTGTCGCTGCTCAGTTGTTTATTACCATGCATGGTGCGATGTCAGATGTTACACATCTGGCGACTACTGTAAGGATCGCTCGTTTTTTTATTAGAATTACTGTAATCACACTTATTTTATTTAGTTATTTTTATATTATACAAGGTCAAATTAAATGAACTGGCAAAACTTCACAGACTGGACGGGGAAATATTTTTTTAATTCACCATTTCAAATAATTATTTATTTTATTTTCTTTCAAATTCAAAAAAAATATTGCTCAACACAGTACAGATCATCTTTATTTTTATTTCTTTTTTTAATTACAGCTGATTACCTACATGTTCAACGGCGGCTGGTAGTGTAGTTAATTGAAATTATGACTTAATTTGCTTTGTTTTACCTATCACTTGTGTGAAGTTAAACGAGATTTGATCGAGCTGTCCTAACGTCACCGCTTGACCGTGCGTCTGTGCTGGAGATATGACTGTCCTTGTTGCAGCTGTACAACGTGATCGTGGACACGGAGGTGACCAGCAAGTTGCTGCTGCAGCGCGGACAGCTGCAGACCCGCACTACCATCATACCGCTCAACAAGATCAGCGGCCACGTCATCGACAGGAAGACCGTGACACGGGCGCAGCAGATTGTGAGTAGAGTGCTACAACGATCCCTTGGCGCCTAAGCGTTTGTAAAATCACAGAAATTGTATTGATAAAACAAGATGGCGGCGTTAGTTCCGATTTTGGCCATGCGCAAAGAACATTGTAGCGTTATACCTTGTGTAACTTGTGTTCTTTTCTCGATATTTTTTGTTATTTGGAAAATTCTTCTGCTGAAAAACCTGGCCGAAACCCTACTGTGTTCCTCAAATTATGCAGTTGAAAAATACGCTACTCCAAATATTATCGCGTGTCAGTTTTTGAGTCTGTTTAGTAAACATTTATGTCCTCTTTCGAACATTAACTTAAGAAAATGCGTACTTGCATCATCACCATCAGCGTTTCAGCCGAAACACGTCCACTTCTGGATATAGGCCTCCCCAAGCGTCGCCACATGGACCACTCCTGTGCTTCAGCGGATTCCTGCAACCTTTATAAGGTCCAAGGGAATCGTACTTTATTATTTTGTAATTTGTATGTGTATGGTCAGGGCGGCGGTCCGGAGAACGTTCAGCTGGCGCTGGACCTGATCTCGTTCGACAGCCACCTGCGGCCCGCCATGGCCTGGGTGTTCGGCGGCACGCTGGTGTGCCGCGACCTGGACACGGCCAAGCGCGTCACGTTCCACCCGGCCGTGCGGCGCCGCGCCGTGACGCTGGACGGCGACGTGTTCGACCCGTCCGGCACGCTGGCCGGCGGCGCCAAGCTCAAGGTCGGTGCACTCACTTCACGGTCTAATTAATGTTCCTTCATATCTAATGAAACTGTAAACAAACCTAGTTCACGTTCAGTTACACTCTTTAATTGCCAGTCTCTGTACACGTGCGCCCTATACAGTTATACTCGAGACTACCGCGCTATATTTGTGTTTATTTTATATAACGTGCATGTTATTTTCTTTGATGTGTATTGTGTTTTTTATTGTAATGTTTTGTAACATATGGACTACGTGTCTTCTATTCTATTCAATTCTTACGCAATCGATCACTACAGGGACACATATAACTGTATTGAGAAAATTTCAATTATAAAGGGTGGATTTTTGAGATCGCGCAGTAAGGACGGGTTCCTAAAACGCTCGCTACAAGAAAACGGCATTAGGAGAGTTTATGATCTGCATTCATAGATTTTGAAAAAAAATATAATCAGCAAGAAAATGGGCAGTTTTTACAAAAACTTTTTAATGCTAATCGATCCTGTTTCTTATAACGATCAAAAACTCTATCGGAGTAACTGAGGTTTGCGTAGTATCAGTACTAAAAAAGTCAGGCAAAGCAAGGCGCGGGTCGTTCACTGTATCTGCATAGTTTAACCTAGACAAAACTAGGGTTTCTACAAGTTGCTCCCGTAGTGTTTCGGACAATTAAGGCCTAATCTTGTACAGAACTTTCAGGCGGTAAAAGCCGTTTCTTACCGAGTCTGCTACATGTTTTTCGAAACAAAGGCCAAGATTATAATGAATAATACCAAATTGGTTCGCCCATTAGCTCCAGGTGAAGCGTTGCGGGTATTTTAGCTAGTTGCTGTCTTGTGCCAAATACCATGTATTTTGTTTTGGTTGAGTTAGCGACAAGCAGTTCTCTTCACACAGGCGGCGATTCTACGAAGATAATCGTTTAGATCTTTAATGGCACTATCGTATATAACTGGACTGAAGGATACGTCAAGTTGGACGTCATCGGAGTTTCTATATGTAGTACTTGCATCTCTGGAGGCATATTATATCTGCATGAACAATTTTCTATATTTTTTTATCAAAATTTTAGGCTCAGCATAGTTTCGGAGATAGAGGGGGTATTGTCATTCACCTATTTTCTTAAATAACTTTATAAAATATAAAAAAAATATATCAATTTGAAATCCTTACAACAAGCCCTTTCATTTGATATGTCACACGGTACAGTCCGCAAAACTTTTTTTAAATTTTCTAATCGGCCCCCCAAAAGCGCCCTCCAAATTCAAAATTCGTTTATTTACGTTAGACGTTCGTTTTTGGGTCATAGAAATTCATATCTATACCAAATTTCAACTTAATCGGTCCAGTAGATTCGCAGCAAATTGGCTGTGACACACGGACAGACAGACACGAGTAATCCTTTAGGGGTTCTGTCCAGTAATCCCCAGTCCGATCACTATGTATGGCAAGCCCATCTCTTGGGAGAAGCGAGCTAAATACCTAGGTGTGATCCTTGACCATCACCATAACTTCAGTGAGGACAGGCAGCTCGTTCACGCGCCTGCTTCGGTCTCAGCAGGTTCCACTTCATATTGACCGCACGTAGCAAATTGTTACCGCGGTCATCCATCATGACATGATGATCTATGCGTGCGTCGTCTTTGCACACGCTAAGCCATGCCATCTCCATAGGATGTAGACCCCGCAGAACCGTTTTCCAAGAAAAGTCACGGGTGATACGGTCTATGTTCGCAATGTGGATCTACACTTAGATCTCAAAATGCCCACCGCCCAGCAGTTCATGAAACGCCTCTCAAAGAGTTTCTTCAACTCTGCTAAAAAGCACCCCAATCCCCTGATTGCTGTATCCGTCCGATAAACGGTCCCGGCTCATTCGCAAAACGTCTAGTTCGCAAAATGTCGCCTGGTCGTAAAATGTAATTTTTTCATAATGTCTCTTTCGCAGAATGCCTCTTTCGCAGAATATCTCTTTCGCAGAATGCCGCTTTCGCAGAATGTCGCTTTCGCAGAATGTCGCTTTCGCAGAATGTCGCTTTCGCAGAATGCCTCTTTCGCAGAATGTCTTTTTCGCAGAATGCCTCTTTCGCAGAATGTCTCTTTCGCAGAATGTCTCTTTCGCAGAATGCCTCTTTCGCAGAATGTCGCTTTCGTAGAATGTCTCTTTCACAGAATGCCTCTTTCGCAGAATGTCTCTTTCGCAGAATGCCTCTTTCGCATAATGCCTCTTTCGCAGAATGCCTCTTTCGCATCCGCATAAGTAGGATTCGCCGACCGAGCCTCACTATTGGCGCCACAACACAACCCCTTCTCTAAGAGAGTACTGGCGCCACTAGTACTGTTTGAAAGTACAACATCAGACCACCGTCTGGTCGGATTATAAGAAGCTCCAGCATAAATTAAAGATTTGAATATAATATGTTGAGGTTCAATTCTTTCATAAAAGCACAATGGCCAAAAAAACAAGTGTGCTTTTGTTATCATTACAACTGATGCAGCGCTTGACACCTAAAAAGAGTGTAAGTACCTGCAAATCCACATAATATTATGGCTAGAAAATTACGTAGATATTGAAATTTGGGGATGGAAACATTTCAATAACACATTAATCCCAATAACAACGAATCAATTGCCGGCTCCGGATAATCTATTGAAAATTGTTGTTTCTTTACTCCACCTATCATTAAAATAGACGAAGTCGAAAAAAAAAAATATACAAAAATATTCTACAGCTATACTATTTGAATTGTTAATTTTTTTTTGTCAAATCTTGATCACAATTTCTTAATAGGTAAACATTTTCATTTATATTATTATCTAAACATTCTATTTTGAATTTCATTCACTGTAACTGAAATCCGAGGTTTTCATGTTTTTAACGCTCTAGGCGCTCCACTAGATGTGTTACATATTGTACGTGAGTTTAAGCGTAGTGGCAAAATAACGATTGAACATGTATTTGCGAAAGTGAGCCGGTTTTGTCCGAGTGACGTCAATATTAGGTATTACATTACCACGCGTTACTTTTGCTTTACATGTCACAAGGTGTACCGAACTTAAACTATCAATCAAGCCTCGACTCGTCAGATACGAGTACAATAACAATATTTATTGTATGAATGTTACTTCAGTGTGCTACCAGCTATCCGTCACTTCACTTCATTTCTTCTTCATAAGTCCTAGGCTTTCGCATACCGTAGACTCCGTACGTTCAAAACATATTGAATTATTTTGTCTCATTAGTTGAAGCTTTAATTCAGCGAGTTAGTTATAAATAACACTTACTCGTCAAAATTGTTCGTGGCTCTCTTAGTAGTCGCAGCAGCAGGTCGCGAATAATTCAATGAATGTGAAAGTAAAGATTTCTTGAAATTGTTTATTTTTAGGGAGGCTCGATACTAGTCCAGTTGAAAGAGCTCAAGCAGTTGGAACAAGATCAGAAGACGGCGAAGGAACAGCTTTCGCAGTACACTGCAGAATTACAGTCGTTGCAGCAAGCGGGAGAAAAATACACCGCTACGCAACAAAAGTACGCCATTACTAACTAATATTTATTATGTTCTTGATATTAATTGGTGTAGTTGTCGTTAATGTGTAATTTAATTATAAATGTAGTTATACAATATGTAACAAAAACCCTGTTGTTCCTTCTACCTACGTTTTAAGAATCGGTATACAAACTTAAAAAAACAAGTCATTTATAAAACCAGTTCAACAAAAATAATTAAAGTAAATATTTAATTATTGGTATTTGTAAAATTTAACTGATTTCTTACCTCTTTAATTCTTTGATTTTGACTTCTCGACTAGCCAATGCCGAATTTTTTTAAATTATAATTCCACCAATGTTGTGCTTGTAGGTTAATGTATACATCCCTAAAAGGAACAACAGGGTTTTTGTTACATTCTGTATAATGTATTATGATGTTCAGGTGTTACGTTTGACTGAACACTGGTTGGAAGAACAAGAAGTAGTGTTTATGAAAGATGATTATTTTACTGTACAAAGTGAAAGAAAGAAAAACTACTACTTATTCTTACAAAAACTTTCTTTTTGTAAGAAAAAGTGCTATTCGCGGTGGACCTTTCGTTCTTGTTTGAAATAAGTTGAAATGTAAACATCGTTTAGATTTAGTTAATCACTCTATAGAGCGCACTATTGAGTTGTCTTGTGTTGAACTCGAGCGATACGGTATAATTAGCGTTTATCGACCCTCTGGGGATTTATTCGTTTCGAATCGGTAATGCACTCAATAGGTTAAAATCAGTTCATCAAAATCACTTTAAGGAATGGCCGCCCACGTTCTTTCTAGCGAGTCAAAAAGTTGTTGTGGGATATGCACGGCATCCATACTCGGCAAAGCTCTTCTTTTTACATATCCCATGCGTGCTCAATTGGGTTGAGGTTTGGCGATTGAGCAGGCCATGGCAGAACGTTGATGCGAGCATCGGCAAGAGTGCGTGTTACGACTCTAGCCGTGTGTGGACGTGCATTGTCGTGCATTAGTCGAAATGGATCACAGCCTGCTTCGCAAAGGGATGATCACGTCTGAAACAATCCTATCGCATAAATCTGAGCATTGAGGTAGCCCCTGATCCAAATGAGATCGGTTCTTCCACCGATCCAAATACCGGGCCAAACCATTATTGTCAGGAATGATCTTCCTGACAAAATTTCAAACGTTCTTGACGTCCAGATGTCCTCCAAACTCGAACACGTCTTGATCCGGCCTCATACCGAAATGAGATTCATCGGAAAAGCAAACACAACGCCAGTCTTTCGGCTCTCATTATCTCTTCTCGTGTCAAATGATGTCGTCGATTTTCAGTTCCGATGCAGTTTTGTAAAAACGCTATTACATACTTGGAATCCTGATTGACAGTTGATTTTCTATTTTTAATCAAAATTTAAAGAAAATTATTTATTCAAATAGCGAAATTCACTAAAAATAATCAATAACGATCCAAAAATGTTAAAATAATAATCTTCAATTGCGGCGATACTCTAAAATGTACTTGATCCCTAGACACTTTTGATGTGTGTATTTAGTGATTGTGACGTCAAAAGTAAAGTGAGTGTTAAAATCAAATCAAAAGTCATTTATTCAAACTAGGCTGAGAAGACGACAAAGAGTAACTCGCGTAGGGACATGTTTGGGAACGCAGATTGACGGCAAACCAGAGTATGAACTGAAAAAAGTGGAATAAAATGATCATCTTTTCATAATTTTAGATGATTAGAATACATAGTCTAGGAATATTAGGGGTTTCACCTAGGAATGAGAGCTAGTCGGCAACATGTATGCTAACAAGGCTATGGAAATAATATTGTCTAATATAAAGTGAATTAAATAAATTAAGCCATCACAGAAAACTGACCATTGTATACTCCTAACCACTGTCCTTCACTTCATTTAAGTCTTTTATTAATATGTGGAAAATGGAGTTACATGTTTGTTATTTTAGTTTAAGAGTTTCATATATTTTTATTTATTTAAGGAAAAACAAACAGTAGCACAATAAGAAACAGTCATATGTAACATATTTTCTCAACCATGTGACTGTTTTTTGTCCCTAATGAATAAAAATAAAAAAAAGTGTTCGTTCTGACGCATTAGCTTCGCCCGGCAGGTTCGAGATAATGTCTCACGAGCTGAACATCGTGAAAGAGCGCCTGGCAACCACGTCACACGCGCAGATGCACGCCGAGATCGAGAGCTTGCGGGCACAGGTACACATGAATTCCATATTCTCGTCCTTGTTCTGCAATTGATGTTATTTCCACAATATTAACTTTATACAAGTGTAAATTAAGTTAATTTCAAAATGACTATTTTTATTAAATCATAAAAAAATTAAGTTGTAGCGGAAATTGTTCTTAATAAAACTTTGTGTAGATTAAAGTTATTTTTTATTTGCTAACATAATTTGGAAGTAAATTGCGAACGCACTGATAGTAGGATATCACTTGAAGGTTGCTACTTTTTTTGTTTGTACATTCAGTGAAATAGATCAGCAGATACAGACACTACCTTGTGATGTATTGCAATTAAATGAAAGAAAACTTAAAACACATATTAAAAGTACACTTTGTAAATATTACAAGTTAGAGGATTATATCCAGGATAGGAATGCTTAGAAACATGCTGGTCCAGCTCCATAGGACAATCTAGAGTTTAGATAAAATCAAACTGGTTGCTATTTGTATTGTATAATTTGTTATTTACATTCTGTGATTACCTAAACTCACACACTGACTTATTATTTGAAGTTTTTTAGGAAAACATAATACTTTTACGATATTTGTAAATATGTGAGCACCATGTATCTATCTCATAATTAAGTTATTTTTCATTGCTTCATTTTTAATTATTTTTACCTATTGTGGTATAGTAATCTTATAATTAAACAAAATATTGTAAAACATTTTTAAGAGTAACGGTGGAGTTTCTTGCCCATTCTTCTCCATACGAAACTACCTTTTGGAAGGGGCGACTAGAATCAATTCTATTTTTTTGTAAATTTTGACGTTCAAAAGTGCCTCATGTGTGCCTATTTGAAATAAATAATTTAACTTTGTTTTTGACTTTACAACAGTTTGCCGTGCTATTGCCATTTCATACGACTATCAAAGATGAAAGTTTGTGAGTAGAGTGTGAGCACTATATTCAATGGCGATGGTTGGTCACTGGGTCAATCATTGAAAGAAATAATAACATTTATTTGGTCACAGTTCATGAATCACAAAATACAAATAACAAAATAAAGAGTGCAAATAATGTACTAATAACAATATTGTACGCCTCACGGCTGCGCCAAAAAGGTTCATTTCAGCATTAATGCCAGACAGATGCTTTCTGACGCTGGTGATTGCATTGGTATTACAAAAATAATGAATATACGGATGCGTGCACTTGTGCACTCCCCGCGCCCTCTGCGCATCGTCATCGTTCGAGAAAGTTCCGAACAATGTACCTACTGTATTGACATATCACTAGAGGGTGACAAGTATCTAAAATTCTAAATGAACGTAAACAAACGGAGAAATGGCATGAAATGGTTTAATCAAGTATTGCTTTTGTCTTGTTTTTGACATCTTCCTTTGCAAGCACCACTGCCGTCTATATTCACTTAGTTCCGTGTAATATTAAACATTCTATTTTCAAAAACAACAATGTTTTTATTGTGATGTAGATAGCTGAGCTGAAGGCAGCCTTAGAGAGCGCAAAATTGACGCAGCAACAAACTGCCACGCAAGCGAGGGAGCTGGAGGATAAGGTGCGAGATATCAAGGGGCACAGGGAGAGGTGAGTGCTATCATATAGTAGTGTGAGTTAGCCCCTACGTCCCTACAGGTGGTAGAGGTAATTAATACGATTTATGCACAGAACACGTTAAGACCTTTATTTACTTAATTCGTTACAGTGACCTACTTGGTCCAAGGCGAGAGGCTAACTGTGATGAAAAAATGTGTGGCGGCAGCCCCTTACGATACGTAGAGCAATATTAGTGATAATAAGATGTCGTTTGTTTAGAGATGTTTGCACAGACCCGCACTGACGGTTTTCATGCAGTCTTTCGCAAAAAAGTCGAATCATTGATGCATAGAATGCGGGTCAGCAACAATAGCACCCTGAAAACTGGCGGAGAGTTCTTACTCCATTCCGAGGCATTTTGTGGAGAGAATTTCAATTCAAATAATTTTATTTCACACAAACGTACACGTAATCTGTGCCTACATGGGCACTTATGAATCCTAAACGTCAGAAGCTAGGTGCACGGTTTCAGTTGTACGTTTTCTATGGAGAAGACCGCCAAGAAATTCCACGGTTGCTCTTTTGAAAATGATTAGCTTTTACAATACTATCAAATTACACTGTTATATATTATATAGTTATGGGAGGACAGTGTAGGCCCATCTTCAGATATTTAGTAAAAGAAAAAAGAAGGAAAATGATCAACTAATCGAAGCATCTATGAGTCTACAAGGCCTACAACGTTCTCACATTCATAAAATGAAAATAATCTATATAAGAATAAGAAAATAATAATACATACATAAACTACAGAACGCCACCTGCTACGATACTTACAAAATAAAAAACCTATTTAAACTAAATTACATGATTTTTATTACAACAAGTTAATTATGTTTTTTTGATAAGGACACGTTTGATGTGGGTTTTGAATTTTCCATCGCTAAGTTCTGTAACCAACTTTGGCAACTTGTTATACGAGGGCTGCACTAAAAGTATCGGGAATGGAATATTTCCACTGTTCCTGTCATATTAAAATCTTTTTAATTGAAAACTCCTTGGTTTTAAAAATCGAATACCATTTATTTATTTAAAAAAAGATTCTCGGTCTTGTCACAAGGTTTTGTCAAACTTGTTTAGTCGTTGAGAAAATGGAATTGACTCGAGAAAATTCAAGAGCGATGATTATTATGACTTTCGAAGTGGTTTAACACGAAGACAGTGTGTTGACCGGATGATTTCTGCATTTGGTGATGAAGCCCCATCCAAACCCACAATTTATCGCTGGTTTGCTGAATTTCAACGTGGACGTGTCAAGCTCAGTGATGATCCCCGTCAAGGTCGTCCAAAAACTGCAGTCACCCAAGAAAACGTTGATGCTGTGCGTGAGCTGATTGAGGAAGATCGACATGTGACATACCGCGAAATTCAGGCAACTTTAGACATTGGCATGAGTCAAATACAAATAATCTTGCATGAACAATTAGGTGTAAAAAAGTTGTTTTCCCGATGGATACCGCATTCGCTCTGTGAAGAGCAAAAAGCGGCTCGCGTTACTTGGTGCGTCAGAACTCTCGATAGATTCCACGCAGGATCCTCAAATGCTGTATACAACATTGTATCAGGTGACGAATCCTGGATATACGCGTACGAACCGAAACAAAAACCAGTCACGAGTTTGGGTGTTCGAAAATGAGTTAAAGCCAACAAAAATTGTTCGTTCACGGAGTGTTGCAAAAAAAATGGTGGCCACGTTTGTCTCCAAAACCGGCCATTTTACGACTATTCCTCTTGAGGGACAAAGAACGGTTAATGCAGAATGGTATGCTAGCATTTGTTTGCCACAGGTCGTTTCTGAACTCCGTAAAGAGAACTGCAACCGCCGCATCATCCTCCATCACGACAATGCGAGTTCTCACACCGCGCACAGAACAAAAGAGTTTTTAGAGCAAGAAAACATTATTAGACCATCCGCCGTACAGCCCCGACCTAAGCCCTAATGATTTCTATACTTTCCCTAAAATAAAGAATAAATTGCGTGGACAGAGATTTTCATCACCTGAAGAAGCTGTGGACGCCTACAAAACGGCCATTTTAGAGACCCCAACGTATGGAAAAATGTGTCAAATTTCGCGGAGAATACTTCGAAAAGCAATAAATACATTTTTAAATAGTAATGTTGTGTCACTTCCTTGATTCCCGAAATAATCAGTGCCGCCCTCGTAAAAGCGGATACTGTTTATAAGAAATGACTTGCTTGTTTTAGTTAATCTAAATTTGGGTATCACAATTTCACTACTCAGCAAAGTCTAGGGAACATGCCAACTATATCAATTACTTATTAAGAAAACTCTTTAGAAGAATTAGGTATGTAAAGTATTTTTCAGGTATCTTTTTTATATTTTTATTTTAATGATAACTAATGATAAGATTACTTGAAACACATAATTTCATATTTTTGTTTTTAGAAGCTGTAGTTATTTTTATATATTTTTTAAAAGTATTGTTCGTACTGACGTCATTAGTAGCTGAATAGCTTAGGATCTTTGCCACGTTTAACACTATAGCGTGCGTCCCTAGTACCCCTCTTACCCCGTCGTGCGACACCCCGCCACCCTCCGTGGCCTGCCCGCGCGCAGGCCCGCTAGTTCACAAAAATCCTTCGCGCGCGTCACCCGTGTTTCTTTGAGTGCGCCCGCGCCCTAGTATAAGGTCCTTGTAATTCATTAATAACATTATAACACTTATTTAAAACCAAAATTGAGTAAAGTCAAACTATCAAATTTGACAATTAATTTGTTTACATTTCATACTTTAGCGATTTCCGTACTTTAGTTTAAAGTTATGGCATATTAATAAAATGAATGGATTCAAAGACTACTTCTGCTAAGTTTTTCATACCGTCAAGTATAAACACCACAACAAATAGCCGACACAAATTGATTCTTAGTAAAAGAAACCTTAAAAAGGAAATGGTGCGAGGAAGTAAATGTTTAGTACAAGTCTGGGCGGCGACTGTTTTATTGTGAAGATCATTTTAACGTAAGTTAAGTTTTCCTGAGGCGATACATTGTTGTGATTCGACTTGTACTGTCCGCCGCTGGTGAAAAACTACACTATTTACATATTTACCTAACTGAATAGAATAATAATAAGTGCTTCATGTAAAGGGGTTTGACGATTTTGGCCCTAACATCAGCCCTTTTTTTTTTTTTTCAAAATCGCGGTGCACAATAAATGTCATATATTTGGATAGGGGACACTTATACAAACATAAAACGTCATTTAGGGTGGATGCCTAGACAGGCCTCGCCATACATTTTTCAGGGGTTGTAATCTCCGTAAATAAACGGTTTCTGCAGAATAAAAACAAGTATAATGAGACTTTATAATGTATTATGTTCGCCTAACGCCAAAATTTTATAAAAAAAACAGTATTTCTAGGAGAATTAGACCCAATATAAAACGAAAAATCTTTACATGTGTGAGTGACCTGAATCGCGCCATCTAACAGAAATTTAAAGAACCACCGAGAAAGAGTTATTTGCTGTTGTGTTACGAGTTTACGTTCGGTAAACATTTATAATATATGGCGCTGTTCGAAAATTCGAACAAGCGCCAAGGTTACACGTCGAGTGTCGCGGCGATGCAACGCGCGACGTTGCCATTCAAGACGCACCCCGCGTTGTTGCCAAATTGCTCCAGTCAGTCCATGCGTGATTGTCTTGACAACTTGCGGATCGTTTCCAAAATTGTGTTTCTAGAAAGTTAGCGCCGGCGCGCGGGTTTGCCCGCGGGTTTTACATTTTATGATTGATAAATGTTTTTTATTAGGGAATGAGAAAGAATGCTAGAAAGTGAAAAAAAATATCTGCGATCTGCATTTGGTTCACACAGATACAATACTAATGTAATTATTGTATTATCTACTTTAAATATAAAGTCACTAAAGATTTAAAAATCTTTCTACTGTATGTAAGTAGGTACTGATAATACATTTTCTGACACGGTTAGGTACTAATTCATTGGTTTGGGTTGAATAAAATCAGAGAATAGAAGTTCATGTAAACTTAGGGTATACCTAAATCAGGCGATCAGCGTAGGCAAATTTACCTATTTTTTTTCTAATTACCTACCTACGCAATGGTGACACGTAGGTACTACTTACATCTATTGATTGAATCATATTTAATTTATGTGAAACCATCAAGATAAGTGAATACACAGACAAACCACATTGATTTTTCATAACAATTGCACATTTTAGTATTATTAGCATACGTCAAAGTGCGTCGAGATAAATTGGTCTTGCCATCTAAGAAGTTTACCAAGAAAAAGGGGAAATAAAACAGGGCAGTATATTAGTAGTAAGTTGTAGGATGTTCTGATATTTAAAACGATGAATGATATAGGTACAGCAGTGGTGGCTCTGACTTACAAGTCAGAGCCACCACTGCTGTACATCATTCATTTATGGTTTCGGGGTTTTTAACTGTCAGCGAAATGACGTTCTCAAAATGGTAGCTGTAGTTCCAATTTCGCTCGTCTGAACAGCTAAGTAAGTAGTAAGCACCATTCAGGTTTAGAATTGGTGACTGGGGCTACTACTGAGAACCATTCATACTAGTGCAATCCGTGAAAGAGTTTTTATTTAAAAGTGAAGTGTTTTTGTGTTTTATTGACGGTAAGTGTTATTTTTATGTACAAAGGATGCTTTTCTGCTTGAAGGTGATACAGAGTTATATTATAATAGTAATTACCCTTAAAACTAAAAAAAGTGTAAGATTTAGAAGAGGAAATACAAAATCAAACGTTAGCAACACTCGTTGATTGTCATCACATCACATACCTACCTACTCTAAATTTCAAATATTTCCCCCTAATAGGGACGTCAATTCTCTCTAAAAAATGGCTGTATGGTCTCCGCTCACTTTGCCTGTCCCACTCCCAGATGGACGAAAGGAACCAAAAAAAAACTCTCTGAAAAAGATCCGTTACTGAATTGATTCGAAAGGAAATATGAAAAATCGATTCACAAATAAAGAAATAATTTTCCAAAAATCAATCATTTGTTTTCGATGAAATTCGCAATGTAGGGGTTTACGGGGTGTACGTTACCCTAGCAAGAAAGTGTCTCCTATAGTTATATGAGTGGAACGTATAGTTGGTGCCTAATCTGCTGTAAATGTGCCCCTACATAAAAAATTGGTGCCCCTTGTCGTTTTGAAAAAAAAAACCGAAAAAACGATTCCTGCTAGGGTAACGTTTTTCCAGCAGGAAAATTCTAAACCAATGATCTGAGAGAGAAACATTGTGCAAGGCCAGAGAGCTTATAGTATTAGTGCCAAAGTGTGCACCTAAAAAGAAAATGTGTGCCCCTTCAGATTTTCGAGATATCGCGTTTCCTGCTGGAGTTATGTTTCACAACAATTATGTCATCCTCTGTGACAATAAAACACTCAGCGCTGCTTTTCAGTAGGCCCCCCGCAGTGACACACGGATGAGGGTAGTAGATAGTAAATAAATAATGTTATTTTTATAAATGGGCATTTAAAAGTGTGTAATAAAATAAATAATATACAATAAATATTTTTGTCACAGAGGATGACCTAATTATTATGCTATTTTTGTACGTAGCGATGTATAGTTTATGTTATTTGTTAGTTTATAAGATTTTTTCGGTGTACATATGTTTCACTCATGTATTTAGGTACCAGCCAAACAATTCAATTGTAAAAGAATATTTATTGTTCAAAGTTGTATAGTAAGTGGGTATTCTTGAAACATAAATGTTATGGTTAGCTAGCAACCACTTGTGTGTTGTTGTGTAAGATACTTACACTTACGTGTGATGTTACATAAATTGTAATCTACGTACATAATTCTTTCTAATACTAAATTCAGAATCATAATTGTAAATATCAAAATATTGAAAAAAGTATGTTATCTTTGTGTGGTGGTACGAGTCGATGGTTCGAATCCAACCAGAAAATATTTAGGTAAATGCAGTGAGAGTAAATAAAACGATATTTGTATGAAAATATTAACCATAGATAAATATTATTAATTTATAGTAAGATACAATAAAACGCTTTACAATTGAATACATAATCTTTTATTTATTTAGTACAGGTCACAATTTATTTACACGTTAGGTACTATTTAGGTTCAGCCACATTACAACAACCTATAAAGGTACAATATACCTTTATTACCCAAAATAATTTGATAAGGTGAAAAGGTATCTGATATCGAGCCTAGAAACAAAAGTATGCATAACCCAATAATTATATTATTAAGAAATAGATTGGAACATAACAATCCTCTAGTAATTTAAAGTATGCTTAATTAGTAAATTAATATTTGTTTTCAGTTTTTGCTTTATTGTAAGGATATTCGTCTTATAAATAATTTGGTCCTCTTTCTTTAAATTAACGCCATCTGGACATTTTAATTTCCAACCATGTTTGAATAAAACGACATCTAGTGGAGTCGGAAGTTACTACTATTTTCTTTGCATGTGTGTGTAAAGAGTAAATTCATTCGGCTAAATCATTATTATGTTCTAATCTTTGTATGATACCAGTTAACAAGCACAGTGATGATCTAAAAAAATCAAGTTAATGCCCTAGGTTCCTCTAAGAATAAAGTTGTTTATTAAACATTTCTATGTTAGGTGTAAAAATTGAAAATGTTCGAAATTGTGGATGTGTCGCCATCTAGCGACAAAATGGCAGTGAGATCATCTAGGCTTTCGCCTTAACATAACATCATAAAGCGTCACGTTTCTGAGATATTCAAAGATAAAAATAACAATTGTAAAAACTAATTTATTTATTTATTTTGTAGTTAATTCATGTCGATTAAGTTATTTACTGTTAATCTGAACCAGGCAGAGAAAGAAAACAAAGATTATAATACTAATCATTTATTTTGTTCATTAAAATCTTTTTTAATACAAGCGGAACATAAGAATATGAGAAAAATGTGTCGAATATAGTATAAAAATATAATAATATAAAAAATAGTCCTTTACTTGGTGAAAACTACCGGCTGTTCTTTTTCTTTCAATATACTAACACGATAAGTATTAACATTTCTATGCAGGCAGCCAATATTAAGTACACTATATTGTTTATTTTTTATGTTTCGCATGTTATCTTTGTGAATATGTAGATATTGTTTATAAAATACCACGAGACTTAATTAAGACATAGAAATACTACAAAACGAAGTAGCACGCCATATAAACTAATATGTTTACAAGTCTCATGGTATTTTAGAAAGAATATACATACACTCATACTAACAAATTCACTTAAGCACAACATACATTATTGACTCTAACTGTCAAACGTACTAACCTGGCGGTCCTGAAATAGGTGGCGTGCATAGTTTATGATGCTTGGATGACGTGCTATAAAGTGTTCAGTCAGCAAACAAGACTGTACAGGACGTGAAGATCTTCGCCGTGGGCCGGGCACAGTGCTTTTCCCACAAAAAAAGCATGTTCTGGCGCCAATATGGCTTGACATTTTGTCAAGAAACGATTTGAAATACAACAGTAACAATGATCACGAACACAAAACAGTAACAATATTAATTAAGAACAACTCAACAAAATAGTATCAAATCTATTGCAATTTACTACATAGACAGGAAAACGCGTGCACACAATGGACGTCAAAGTGGCAAACTGAAGAGTGAAGGGTGACGCAACGGACGGGCGGGTCGTCGCGGGGTGTCCTCATTCGGCGGGGGTATACTTTTGTCTCTTTTGCTCATAACTAAAATATTACCTACACATGATGCAATTATGCTTACCTGAAAGGAAAAAAAAACAAAAAATCCTGTTTCTTCAAGGTTCAGTTTTTTACTTATATTTCGGTGAATAAATCCAAAAGCTGACGTTTTAGGATATTATGTTTCATTAATTTTTTTGTTTGTATAAGTGTCCTCTATCTAAATATATAACTTTCGTTGTGCACCGCGATTTTGAAAAAAAACCAAAATGGCGGCCGACGTTAGGGCCACCCTCCATACAAAAATCTTCAAACCCCTTTGACGTTGGCATGACACTTGACACATAAAGAACAACTTAATTACAAGAGGCACTGAAAATTTCCAATTCAGGCTGCTTTGTGACGTCATTTAGAGGTCAAATAAAAGTCAAATGATTTTAAGGATTTATGCGAAAATAAATACGGTCTTATAATTTTAAGACCTATTTATAGAAAAATAAGTCTTAGAAGCTTAAAATCTCGAAATGGTTTTGGAATCGGCATAGGTTAATTTTTACTTTACATACCGAATTACTGAACACACAAAATTGTAAATGTTGGTTGAACATGCATTAAATAATAATTGTTCGAAATAAAACCTAAAAGTAAAAAGCATTTTTGAATAAGGAGGGAAAACATCACTTGGTCGCAGCGTACGGCCTTTTGAAACGTAATAACTTTAGAGATCTTTCCATATCCGGTTTTTTTTTGTGTAAATAATTTTCGCTGCTTTCTTGTAACTTTTGTGACTCTGGAGTTCGTCATGTCACGTTGTCATTTAACGCAGGAAAAGATGCTTATGGGTATGCCGGATGCAGGGCGCAGTCAACGTGAAACTGCAGACGCTGTCAACACGCAGCCAAGCGTAATTTGCCGATTGTGGGCGCCTTACAGGGCTACAGATTATGTTGCTGAACGTCACCGAGAAAGATACAGGGTCACTCAGAGACAAGATCGCTTTTTTTTTATCCAAATAAAATAATTTTCAAAATCGGTCCACAATGATGAAAACATCGATGAATTTCTTCAGAAAGCTTACTTTCTAATATCTAGGTAATTAATGTATAATTAGCGCTTACAGGTAGTTATCATTTACAAGCATTCAAAAATTAAAAACTATAATGTACCTAAAAACTTTGTAAGTACCTAAACAGACGAACATAGAACTTCCTCCTCCTTCTTTTTTGAAGTCGGTTAATAAGAGAAGTGTCATCAGCGAATAGAATTATATCCGAGAAGTTAGCCATCATGTACGGAAGGTCATTAATATAAGACCAATAATTGAACCCTGAGGCACGCCTATCTTAGCTAGAGACTCCGAGGACGTCGTCCCGTTAACGTTTACATTTTGCGGCCTGTAAAAACCAGTAGCTTGTTCACGAATTCAGTAGTAGTGTAATTTACAGATTACACATTATTAGTCCACGTATTGTAGTCAACGCAGTCAAACGCTTTTGAGAGGTCTCAGAAAATGCCGATTGCATCATGGAAAAGAAGTTAAAACTCATCAGTCACATTTTGTGACTGATCAGTCACAAAATGTGACGTAAAACCAAACTAGCTACTATGTAAAATCTCATTTGATTTAAAATGTGGCAACATCTGGTGTAGCTTGTTTTTTTTTACATAGATTCTACTCAATGCTGATGACAAAGATACAGGTATATTATTAGCGGGATCACTCTTATCTCTTCTAGTCGTTTAGATTTGAAAATTAGTGCTACGTTAGTGTTTCATTATTTCAGGAAACTTACCGCTGTCTAAACATTGATTAAATATGACTGTTAGGGCAGGGGCAATTCTGTCAATGATATCTACAAGAACTTTAACGGAAATACCCCATAAGTCTTCAGTGTTTTTTATGTTAAGACTTTAAATGCTTTTACCAGCATCCTGAACGCGTTGTTATACTGCACACACAGGGCGTTGTATGGCCTTTATACGTAACCCATAGACACGAGTGTAGAATGACGGGCAGTAAGCTCTGAAAGTGTCATTTATACTTGTTTGCAATATTAATAAGGTGAAAATTGTCAACAGAGAGTACAAAAAAGCTGAAGAGGCGTTAAAGAAAGCGAAGAAAAACGCCGAACTGCATGGCAGCTTGTGGAAGCAGCGGGAGCAAGAGCTGGAGACGTTGAAGCTGGAGGTGTCGGAGCTGGAGCAGGCCGTGGCCAGCAGCAAGCAGCAGCTGGCCGACAACCGCGCGGCCGCCGCACTCCTGCGCGACGCTCTGCAGCGCGCCGAGCGGGAGCACGCCGACGCTACCGTCAGTATAACTGTAGTCCTACACGACACTCATCATCCACAGACTGACTAAACCCACTGCTGGGCATAGGCCCCTTTTTGTTTGTGCCAATCGCCACGTTCCTGTGCCAGCATCATTCAAGTTGGCAAACCCAGCTATATCAGCTGCAACATTACTATAGCTAATTGCCCCGTTCAAACAGCCCTCGTGAAATGGAATCGAATTATAATAGGCATGTATTTAGTCGAACCTCTTGGCTCTAATAATACCCATATTCCGCTCCTGAAAATGTCGAAATGATTGGCGATACATCGAAGTGTTGAGGTGTTTGTATGACGCTGCAACGATGACTGTCCAGATCTAGGATAAGGAAACCAGCCCCATCCAACTACTCAGGGGGGTGAGACAGGGGGATGTGATATCCCCGAAACTGTTCACCAATGCGCTAGAGGACGGCTTTAAGACGCTGGACTGGACTGGACAGGGTATAAACGGCGAGTACATCTCACACCTTCGTTTTGCCGATGACATCGTCATAATGGCAGAGACGCTGGGACAGTTAGACCAAATACTGCACAGCCTAAATGGAGCCTCACGGCGGGTTGGCCTCGGCATGAATTTGGACAAGACGAAAGTCGTGTACAATTCGCACGTCTTGCCGAGTCCAATCCACATCGAAGGGTCGCTTCTTGAAGTTGTGAAGGAGTACGTCTACCTAGGGCAAATTTTCCAGCTTGGTAGACACAACTTTGAGAAAGGATCCGGTTGGGTTGGGCAGCGTTTGGAAAATTTCGTCAAGTCTTCTCGTCCCCAATCCCGCAGTGTTTGAAGACTAAGGTTTTCAACCAGTGCGACCTGCCCGTTATGACATACGGTGCCGAGACGTGGACACTGACAGTCGGGCTGGTCCACAAATTCAAGGTCACTTAGCGTGCTATGGAGCGGGCTATGCTCGGAGTTTCTCTGAAGGATAAGATGAGAAATGAAGTTACCCGGAAGAGAACCGGCGTTACCGACATAGCCTGCAGAGTAAGCAAGCTGAAGTGGCAGTGGGCTGGCCATGTATGTCGAAGGACCGATGGCCGGTGGAGCAGCCGAGTCCTGGAGTGGAGACCGCGTATCGGCAAGCGTAGTGTGGGAGCCCCCCAGCTAGATGGACCGACGACCTTGAAAAGGTGGCTGGGACAGACTGGATGCGGAAGGCGGAGGACAGGGTGTTGTGGCGCAGCCTGGGAGAGGCCTATGTCAAGCAGTGGACTGCTATTGGCTGAGTTGATTGACGCCTCTTTTTGTGGACGTCAAAAAAATCCAAAATGATCTTTATTTTAATATTTTTTAATTATCGATCGTTTAATTGACTTACGCGTTCGAAAAAGTAACCGGTTATGTACAGGTGAATCGTTATTAAATCAGAAGCGAGCTGCAATTTCTTGAAATTTACTAAACTCAAAACCTATTTTGGTTCACTGGAAATATGAAATGTGCGTTATACTATGTCACTCTTTTAAATCTATTTTAATCCGTGAAAAAAATCAACAATGAACCACTTGTTCAAAAACTTATTCCATTTTATTTTGTCATGACGATGGGATATGTGCGTCGATGGGGTCGAAATGAAAATCTTGGATTTTAATTTAAAAAAAAAACGGTTTGCAGTGTTATCTCAAAATTATATAAAGCTCTTATGCACCTTTTTTGGCACATTAAGAGGGGTATGAGTATTCGCAAAATGTTCTTAGATATATAAATAATCTAATAGGTAAACATCAATAGGCAAAATCATTAGATCTACGTACACGTCAACTTATCGATATCTTACCATTACCATACCACCACCATCACACCACCATTGTCGTTTTTGTCTAAGGACGACATCGTTCTGTTCTTTCACATCTTTGAAAATGTATGTATCATGATCTAAAGCATGGCGCTACAGTGGCGACATTAATTTAACACATGACTGTAAATGGTTTCGCGTTTTCGTTTTATTAAGATATTTTAATTTAATTAAACGTTATTATTTATTGATTTATTTACAATTTACTAAAATAGCAACAGTAATAGAAATAGCGCAAAGATCATTTGCGGTGGTCACGGATCAAAACATCGCATCAATGAAATGAGAGCGAACAACGTGCCAAAGTACGTGAATTGAAGGAAAGAGAGAGCGCTATGGCGGCGAACGGGCGGTCCGCTCCACCCGCCGCGCGCTTCTAAGGTTACTAGCAGCACATTCACACATGTACGAATCGGATATTTTTATTCCGGATCGTTTTCATTTTCACAGTGGCTCATAAGCAACTACGAGTCCTACGACCGGGAGAATAATAATATAATATTATCTTTCCTTCTTTTAAAGGAAGCCGTTAAAGAGATGCAGGGCCGCATCAAACGCCAGAAGGCGAAGATAGCGACTCGCAATACGGAGATATCGCGCATCGTGCAGAAGAAGGAACAGCTGCTCAAGAGGAACGGGGAGATCGAGCTGCAGATCAAGGAGCTGGAGTACACCATCAAGGAGCTGCAGGCTGAGGCCACCGAGCAGCATACCAAGGTAACGGTTTATTTTATTCTAAAGAAAGCGGATAGACTATTATCAAACTTATATGTCTAGTTACAAGTACATTATTTATTTATTAAAACGTTAAGCACTAATAAAAAATGCTGTACAAAGGCGGACTTAATGCCCGAGGCATTTTCTACCAGCCAATCTTAGGCTGATTCAGAGACGAAACATGGCAGGTGCAACATACGGGATAGATAGCTCGGAAATAACTATAAAATACAAGCATAAATTAATACTAATACATACATATCGACAGTAGAAAGGTAAAATGGCTAAAGCGCCATTTTGTTCGATATTGAGTTTGTAAAATGTCACCGTAAGATTGTGAGAACTGTTAGTTTATAATATAATCTATCGGTATTATTTCCGTTGTGTCGGCGCACAGTGGTCCGGATTTCGAATATGGTGGACTTAGAACCCAAGGTCAATATTTCGCGCTGAAAAAAATCATGCGGACAGATAAGTGAACCCTCATCAACGTTTGTTCTAGCGGTTTTTAAGAAATTGTTCACTTTCGCGTAAAAAACAAATTGAAAAAAAAAAAAATATGTATGGAGCAAAATTGAAATATATTTGTTTCTCGAAATTTTCAAAAGTGTTAGCAGTGAAACCTTTTGTAAATTATTGTATTACATTTATTTGTTCATTTCACAAAAAAATCTTTTGCATGCACTTGCAGCTTTGGCGTTTATGCGCAGTATAACTTAAAATATTTATTATAAAAAAAAAAACATGAAATCACTACTTTTTTGTAACATAATTATTGAAAAATCCAGCCATTTATTATTCATTAGCAACGTCGATGCGTCTACGGCAGTTGCCTCTGTCGTTAGCAAAGTGCCGTTCTTGTATATGAGCAATAAGAGCATAGCAGCCTTATTAAAATGCTGTGATTTAAAGAACGATGCCCATTTTGGTACCCCCTCTATGGCCCCCACGCATGCCTAATACATCGTTAGATAGCTATTTTTAAACTGAAAAGAAGTTACTATTGCGTCTAAATTCCAAATATCTTAATTTTTACTTCACTATCGGTTTTAGCACCTTTGAAAGCTATTAAAACGATACCCATTATGAAAAATTTGAATGGGAATAGGATGATTTTTCAAAAAACGCTGATACATGTATTTATTGGTTACCAGCCAAAAGCCTAAATACCAATTTTCATGGTTTGAACTACAAACAACAAACGGGTTTCCCATACAAACTGTCATCCCCTTTTTTTGCCCCCTTAGAGGATGATTTTCCAAAAAGGCTGAAGCACGTTGTTTTGAATTTTCTACCAAAATGCTAAATACCAATTTTCATCCCCTATTTTACTCCCTTAGGGGTTGAATTTATCTAGCTAGCTAACCACTTATTGACATACGAATATTTATATTTTACGAATTATTTTCAGTATTTTGACCTTCAAAGTACCTAACGAAAACTAAAAGATTTTTTTTAAAATAGAGTATTCAAAATTGGCACCTGGGCGTTCTACTCGTGCATTTTTAGTGAACTATTGAGTACAAATATTCAATAAAAAGCTGATGTCACTTTTTTGGGGCAATAAAAACACTGTGCGCCTGGACAAAGAAATAATATTGAATGAAGCCAGAACGGTGAGAAGGACACCGTAGAAGACGATTGTTGGCGGAACGAAGATTTTTACTATGGGTAGAGCATACATATTGAATTTGGGAAGTCAGGTTAGAAGGAGAAGTGGGTTTGTCGAGAATAGAGAACAACTTAGAAATAGCCCTCGCCCTCGACTCTGCGCTGACGAATGGGTAACCATTTTAAAAGCAGTCTGTGCGCGGTTACATGGTCATACTTACGAAGATTGAAAACGAATCGAATGCAGTTATTGAGAAGACGGTTAAGTTTATTGAGGATATCTGCATTCAGGTCATAGTAACACACATCACCATAGTCAACTATGGGAAATATTAGGGACAGTGCAAGCATTATATTGCGTTAACCAGTAATTGTACAGTCGCCAGCACATCTGGTTATACCAAACTGTCAAATTTCTCCAAATGATTTTAAGCCTTAAAATGTTTATGGTTAAGTTCAAAATAGAATGAGAACATTTTGCAGTTTGTGGTAACTTTATGTGCTGGCGACTGTACATACACCTACAGCCATTTACAAGGTAAAAAAGCAGTTCAGTAACAGAAAAAAAAACGTTGCGTAATCTAAATTAAAAAAACCGGTCAAAAGCGAGTCGGACTCGCGCACCGAAGGTTCCGTACGTATATATGATGTTGATGATTTCTGAAAAACTGTGCTATTTTTAGAGACATAGTTTTATTTTTCCTGTAATCTTTACATAAACTTCTATCACATAGAATAATTTCAGATGTTTATCTATCCAAACTCCGGAGATAAGGGGGGGTATTTTTTTTACATTTTTCATTAAAAGTGAAACTACGCTTCCTAAAAAAAAAGGATGTGCAGACAGCGCTCTTTCATAATAATATCATTTATTTCAGGCGACATAGGCCCATAGAAAAATACCTTAACCTAATCATACATACTGTATATAAACAAAAACTTGTGTTAATAAAAAGGCTTAAACTATGTTAGTAGCTCTTCACTTTGGAACTTGTCCGCGGAAGCGTCGGAACACCACGTCCTGCGGCCAAAAGTCTTCTTCCATGACGAGGGGCAGATAACAGTTCGGAACACGAACGACGAACGCTTTGAAGTTGACGTTCCGGCGCGACTCCAGTAACTGCACCCTCGGCGTGTACCTCGTCTTTTGGCGCCCGTACTCCACGATGTCCTCCGCCTTAGTGGTGTAGTGCAGGCGGGAGATGTACACCGGTGTGTTCGGCTTTGCGGCACGCAGGCTCACTTCGGGCTTCGCAGGAGCTTTGCCGCAGCGGTTCTTGTTAGTTCGCGATCGGCGCTTCCTTCTTTGCACCGTCACGAAACCGTCATCATTATCAGCCCTATTCGGCGCCTTTTCTGACATGGGCTTGATACTAGGAGCGCCAGGGGCACACGCGGCGACGCTAGCGAAATCCTTTTGTAGGGGTTTCGCCTGGGCTGCAGACACTGGCAGCGGGATGGGGCGAGGGGCGCGGGCCGCGCCGCGTGAAGTAGCCACCGTGTCGAGCACGGGGCTGCGGGATGGGGCGAGGGGCGCGGGCCGCGCCGCGTGAAGTAGCCACCGTGTCGAGCACGGGGCTGCGGGATGGGGCGAGGGGCGCGGGCCGCGCCGCGTGAAGTAGCCACCGTGTCGAGCACGGGGCTGCGGGATGGGGCGAGGGGCGCGGGCCGCGCCGCGTGAAGTAGCCACCGTGTCGAGCACGGGGCTGCGGGATGGGGCGAGGGGCGCGGGCCGCGCCGCGTGAAGTAGCCACCGTGTCGAGCACGGGGCTGCGGGATGGGGCGAGGGGCGCGGGCCGCGCCGCGTGAAGTAGCCACCGTGTCGAGCACGGGGCTGCGGGATGGGGCGAGGGGCGCGGGCCGCGCCGCGTGAAGTAGCCACCGTGACGTCACGGGGCTGCGGGATGGGGCGAGGGGCGCGGGCCGCGCCGCGTGAAGTAGCCACCGTGACGTCACGGGGCTGCGGGGCGGCCCGGCAGCGGCGGGGCTCTCTGCAAGCTCAGCAATCGACGGATGCGCTGGCGACGAAACTGCTGACGCGGAATTCGACAACGATATATCGAGGCCGGCTCCGCAACACGTGTTTACGTTAGACGCATCGACAGGTGACCGAATTACCGCCACACTGTTGCGCAACTCGCTAACTTCTTTGCGCAAATCAGCGGCGGTGATTTGGGATGCATCCAATTTCGTTAGCACATCCGTGAGGCGGGCCTTCAAAAAGACAATGTCCTTCAGAAGGCTCGTTACATCTGTAAGGTATTGTGAACTATTGTGTCTCCTTTTGTTATTCAGTAATGTGGGTATGCGCTAATGAATAAAACAGTCAGCTATCCATCTCCGTGTTTAATTGACGTCCCAGTCCCAAATCCTCGTCCCCTGAGATATCTTCACTTACGTAGTTTTGCCTACCAGACCGACCACTACCACGCACTTCTTTGCACATCACTTTCAAATGTCCACGTTGGTTACACTCATCACAGTTGTAATTGATGTACCGACATCTTTCCGGCCGATGCGGCTTTCCACACCGCCAGCACTGTTGAGTAGACGCGGCCTGCGCCGGCGCCGCTCCGTCAGCCCTAGCGCCTGTATTGCGCCCCGGCGCCGCTCCGTCAGCCCTAGCGCCTGTATTGCGCCCCGGCGCCGCACCGTCAGCCCTAGCGCCTGTATTGCGCCCCGGCGCCGCTCCGTCAGCCCTAGCGCCTGTATTGCGCCCCGGCGCCGCTCCGTCAGCCCTAGCGCCTGTATTGCGCCCCGGCGCCGCTCCGTCAGCCCTAGCGCCTGTATTGCGCCCCGGCGCCGCACCGTCAGCCCTAGCGCCTGTATTGCGCCCCGGCGCCGCTCCGTCAGCCCTAGCGCCTGTATTGCGCCCCGGCGCCGCACCGTCAGCCCTAGCGCCTGTATTGCGCCCCGGCGCCGCTCCGTCAGCCCTAGCGCCTGTATTGCGCCCCGGCGCCGCTCCGTCAGCCCTAGCGCCTGTATTGCGCCCCGGCGCCGCTCCGTCAGCCCTAGCGCCTGTATTGCGCCCCGGCGCCGCACCGTCAGCCCTAGCGCCTGTATTGCGCCCCGGCGCCGCACCGTCAGCCCTAGCGCCTGTATTGCGCCCCGGCGCCGCACCGTCAGCCCTAGCGCCTGTATTGCGCCCCGGCGCCGCTCCGTCAGCCCTAGCGCCTGTATTGCGCCCCGGCGCCGCTCCGTCAGCCCTAGCGCCTGTATTGCGCCCCGGCGCCGCACCGTCAGCCCTAGCGCCTGTATTGCGCCCCGGCGCCGCACCGTCAGCCCTAGCGCCTGTATTGCGCCCCGGCGCCGCTCCGTCAGCCCTAGCGCCTGTATTGCGCCCCGGCGCCGCACCGTCAGCCCTAGCGCCTGTATTGCGCCCCGGCGCCGCACCGTCAGCCCTAGCGCCTGTATTGCGCCCCGGCGCCGCTCCGTCAGCCCTAGCGCCTGTATTGCGCCCCGGCGCCGCACCGTCAGCCCTAGCGCCTGTATTGCGCCCCGGCGCCGCTCCGTCAGCCCTAGCGCCTGTATTGCGCCCCGGCGCCGCTCCGTCAGCCCTAGCGCCTGTATTGCGCCCCGGCGCCGCTCCGTCAGCCCTAGCGCCTGTATTGCGCCCCGGCGCCGCTCCGTCAGCCCTAGCGCCTGTATTGCGCCCCGGCGCCGCACCGTCAGCCCTAGCGCCTGTATTGCGCCCCGGCGCCGCACCGTCAGCCCTAGCGCCTGTATTGCGCCCCGGCGCCGCACCGTCAGCCCTAGCGCCTGTATTGCGCCCCGGCGCCGCTCCGTCAGCCCTAGCGCCTGTATTGCGCCCCGGCGCCGCTCCGTCAGCCCTAGCGCCTGTATTGCGCCCCGGCGCCGCACCGTCAGCCCTAGCGCCTGTATTGCGCCCCGGCGCCGCACCGTCAGCCCTAGCGCCTGTATTGCGCCCCGGCGCCGCTCCGTCAGCCCTAGCGCCTGTATTGCGCCCCGGCGCCGCACCGTCAGCCCTAGCGCCTGTATTGCGCCCCGGCGCCGCACCGTCAGCCCTAGCGCCTGTATTGCGCCCCGGCGCCGCTCCGTCAGCCCTAGCGCCTGTATTGCGCCCCGGCGCCGCACCGTCAGCCCTAGCGCCTGTATTGCGCCCCGGCGCCGCTCCGTCAGCCCTAGCGCCTGTATTGCGCCCCGGCGCCGCACCGTCAGCCCTAGCGCCTGTATTGCGCCCCGGCCGGCGCGCCGCCCCTATGCAGGCCTTCGCCCGCGTCGCCACCTGCACCTGAGGTCGTGGCTGCGCTCACCTCCGCGAGCCTCTCTGCGGCCTCTAACGCCAGAGCCAGCTCCACCGCCTCCTTGTATTTAATATTTTTCTCAGCAAAAATTCGCGATCGCATCGCGCTGTTGGATAGTCCCGAAACAAATTGGTCGCGAAGGTTTTCTTCTAGCATTGTACCAAAGTTACACGTAGTCGCGAGATGCTTTAAATCTTGGAGGTAGTCCGTCATAGCTTCCCCAACACGTTGTCTACGTAGGCGAAAAATGTGGCGCTCGGCAATCTCCGATCTCTGAGGTTCTAGATGATCGGTCACCAAACGTACCAATTCGTCAAATTTCTTCGTCTCTGGGTCCGCCGGAGCACATAGATCGCACATTAACGAGTATGTAGTTTCACCCACAACACTAATTAACAACGGCACACACAAATTATCTTTTATATCATTAAGTATTATATACTGTTTGACACGGCGAATATACGACGGCCACAGCTTCGAATTAATGTCAAATGGTTCTAGTCGACCGATCGGCATTGTTAATAACAATTTTACACGCAATTAGAATTCAAATTTCTCGTCGCCAAATGGGACGTCAATTAAACACGGAGATGGATAGCTGACTGTTTTATTCATTAGCGCATACCCACATTACTGAATAACAAAAGGAGACACAATAGTTCACAATACCTTACAACATCGACGTGGTCGAAGGTGACGGGAGGAAGCTTGTGTAGCTCCTTCGCCACAAACGTTGGCACGTCGTCAGGGTCGGTCTCCTTGAACAGCGTGATTATGTCCTGCAGGCTCCTCTTAGTCCAGTCACGCCGGCGGGACACCATCTGGTCGCGCTTGTTCAGCACACTAAACAACAACAGCTTGGCAGCAGCTATGTCATCCTCGCTGAAGTTCGTAGCGCAGATCTGGACAGCAGACACCTCGTCCATCACATCCAGCTTCTGCTGCAGGAACGCCAGCAGCTCATTCGCCACTAGTTCGTTACTCATGGCGGGTAAAATACGAGCGACAGCTTGCGCCGCGCTAATCGAAATAAAGCAAACGCGTCCACATCGAAACGCAGCACAGGCGAGACTTCATATGATACCCCACATGCCCTAGTAGCCCCACTTCAGATTTTGAAGACCCTTTACATTACTACACTCCCTTAAAGTACGTCCCGTCTTTTACCTGCCACACTGTATAAGGTCCAAACTGAACTAACTCTAACAGAACATTACTGGTGAATATGAAAAACAAAAAAAAACAGCTGTTCGTTTTAGTCGTCTCTTTTGAAGAGTTTGCTGCTAATATCCGATTGTAATCTCACCAGCTCATATCGTTGGAAGACGAGAACCCCTGGATAACGTCAGAGCGGCAGTACTTCGGCCTTGCGGGTGGCATGTACGACTTCAGAGAAGCTAACGTGGCCGGCGCCAGGCTGGCCCAGCTCAAGGAGAGAAAAGACAAGCTGGCGCGAGGACTCAACGCGAGAGCACACACGCTGCTCGGAAAGGAGGAGGAACAGGTAAGAACACAACGTGGCTGGCCAGGCTGGCCTAGCTCAAGGACAGGAAGGACTAGATGGCGCGAAGACTCAACGCGTGGGCACACACGCTGCTCGGCGAGGAGGAACAACAGGTAGGAACACAACGTGGTCGGCCAGGCTGGCCTAGCTCACGCCAGGAAATTCGTTTTATGTATTACTTATTTACGCTCATGACACGTCGCGGCAAACACAGAAAGAAAGATTACGTTCGTGTATTTGACCACAACGCGTTGTGGCAGTGAAGAAAAGCCATACAAATATACAGAGTTGATACGACAGAGGGGCATTAAATTGCACTACGTATACTATACGTGTTCAGTATTAATTCGATACGGTATACAAATAAAAAGCACACGTTTTTTTTCAAACAAACTAATTAGCTTACAAATCAGAGTAAAACGCAACCACCCTTTGTAAATAAATTTAACTGAACTTAGATAGCTAGGTAACAAAGCGGCAACGTCCCACGCGCGGCGGCGGGCGGCGTGTGATCTCTCGTGTCATAGAGCGCGCTGGCTTTTATGTTAGGTAGGTTTTGAAATACACGCACAACAAGAATCACAATAAAAACCCAAAAAATTTTATTCTCCTCCATTCACATTAATGCACAAATTATACCGACGGAGAATATTGTTATTTATTTTTCTAATTAAATCACTGTCGGTCGCTAAGCACTTTAATTTGTGAAATGCTAAAATAATCCTATTTTTTAGTTCAACAATTGTATTTACCTCTGAGGCATACACTGCACCCTTAATGTGGGCCCACAAAAAGAAATCAAAATCATGTCTGTGTATTCTGACGCCGTTTAAGTTACACGAGGCATTGTTGAACACTTTAATTACACACACACACAAGCAAAGTTTAATTACGTGTCGTATCACAATAAAAGCAGTCAATCACAAAAAAAGAAACACTAACACTAAATAATATTAATCCCAAGTTACGTGTCCAATAAAAAAAAAAAAAATACTGTCTGTCTTAAACTTATTTAGTGTCACAATAACAAAACAAAATCACAATTGTCAGCGCGCGAGTTCGACAAAACAAAAGCGGCGCACGCGAGAGTTTCCGTTTACGTAACATAAGTATGTTCCCAAAGTGTAGCGTCCGCGAACTGAAAAAACAAGTTTTTTAGACGCCCCACTTATCGATCGCAAGGATCTAAGATGCAGTAGCAACACAGTGACCTATTTCTATTTCTTTTCCGCGCGGGATGTTTTGCTATGATTGTCACTCTCGTAATGAAAGTGCAAGTGTGTGTATTTATTGCTTCCTTGTTTGCATTGCCATCTTTTTATAGCGAAAATATTTGTTTGTATTTGTGACTTACGTCACAGCGGCAACAACGCATCGTAGGTTATACTCAGATTTATCGTTTTAAGGTGCCTGAACCTATGCGTATAGACATAATCAGCTGTTAGGAAAGATACATCGTGTTCAAACGGGGCAAAAACTTAAAAAATCATTTGCGACTAAACTACTGCTCCTATTTAATTGTTTTTTGGTACAGAGCTTGGAAATGGTACCTAGTATAGGCAGTTTAAAGGAAAGCCCCTCTGTCGTATCAACTTTGTATACGTTTACGGTTTTTATATTAATTTTATATTATCTTCTAAACCGTAAACGTATATACGTTTACGGTTTAGAAGATAATATAAAATTAGATATCCTAAACAAATGATATTATGGAATATGCATGTAATTAAAATTATTCACTAAATCAATAATGGACGGTAATATAAACCCAAGAAAAGTATTAAAAATTAAATTGAACTACTGCTTGTAGCTCAAAAAAAAAATTGAAACTACAACAATTTTCTACTGCAGTTCAAACGTAACGGACGTTTGAACTGTCGCGGTCATGATGTGACGTCATTATCCACGAAATGGCTTTGTTGACATCTGTTTTTAGCCCCAAATCATATACATTAAATTATTGATTATGCTTTATTCAAGCAGAAATCGTACTTATAAAATTTACCTTAGTGAGATTGCAAGCACTTAGGAAAGAATAGATTTTATTCACATAGTATTTTTCGTCGAGGACGCGTTTTTAGTTTGTATTCCGTTCCACCAAAAAAACCAACATAAATAATTAATTGTGAAATAAGTAATGCATTAAAAAATGTTAAAATAAATAGGAATTTGATTCTTGAGTCCTACACAATGTATATTAAAAGAATGGATACGTTTTGAATTACGTGCATATTCCCTATTATCTACCATAGTCCCATAAAGCAAAAAAAATCTCTTCGGGAATCTGTTGTCAAAACAGCCTCTTCTATTGTTATAAAAAGTTTATTAGAACTTTGTAAGTGTATTATAACTAGGATTATTCATAAGACCAATATTTGTACACTTACCCCCTTATTACAAAACAAGGTTTATCTTCAGACCCAGGTTTAAAACATGGAGCCATTATTGAATCTCGAACTTTATTCCGACTATGGTACAGTTCCTAAACACAAAACTGACAACTTAGTACCGAACAAAGTTTTCAGTTTTGTATAAATAACGGTATTTCAATCACTGTTACGTTCTTATTACAAAAACTGGCTACATGGTTTAAGCCATGTCAAAATATAAATCTTGTTTTGTAATGGCGGTTATAGTTTGCAACAAACGTTTTGACATAGACTTATTTTGCTTGTTGGGACGCAGCTCGTCAATTTTATGGAACAGGTAAGGTTGAAAGATTGAAGTTTATTTGGCAACTAGATAGGGTGCAACCAGACCGCGGTCCACCGACGCTGCCCGTCGCGTCGCTAAATATGTCACTTCATATTATTATCATAAGTTTCACAATATGTCGCTTCATAATATTAGGGGTTTAAATATGAAATTGTTGTTATGTACTGAAAAATTCAAACTATTTTTTTTATAAGGGAAATTAATATATATTTATTTATTCAAAGCATTTACCCTCACTGTCTATACATTTCTGCCAACTCATGGGAAAATTATTTATCCCTTTGCGTTAGAACTCTGGGGATCGTGTCTCAATAAACTGTATGAAGGCATTTTGTATTGCTTCCTGAAAAGAAAAATTTTTACCATGTAAAAATCCAAGTCACGGAAAAAATTGTAGTCAATTGGGGCCAGGTCTGGCGAGTATGGAGGATGACGGATGGTTTCTAACTGTAGGTCCTGTAATGTTATAATGGTTTCTCGAGTGGTGTAAGGTCTTGCGTTATCATGGAGCAAGTGGTGAAGATCAGTTGACGAGTAGGGGCTGTCTCGTTGCGAGTTTCGTTCATCATTGTTCCAAGTTCTGTATAGTAGACATTGCTGTTATTGTTTGACCGGATCTGAGGAAGCTGTAGTGAATTACACCATGAAGAGACCACCTAACAGTTACCATCACTTTTCTATGGCTAAGCTTCGCTTTAGGGCATTGTTGCGGCTTTTGCCCTGGAGTCAGCCATTGCGTTGTTCGCTTGCGATTATCGTAAAGAATCCACTTTTCAACACACGTCACAATTCGCCTCGAAATCCCTTCATTTCTCTACTGGTTCAACAAGGTAAGGCAAGCTTCAACGCGCGCTTCTCTCTGCTGATCAGTCAAATCATGGGGCACCCATTTTTCAAGATTTTTTATCTTACCAATTTGATGCAAATTGGTACTGATTTACATCCGTAAGACGTACTTATTTACTCGTAACATAAGGTCCAGTTGAAAACCAGCGCAGCGCCAGGCACTAGTTGTCTGGCATTTATGCTGAACTGGGCCTATCTGGTGCAGCCGTGAGGCACACTATTTCAAGTATTTTCTTTTTTTTTTTGTGTAAATATTGTTTGCCTTAACTAAATGTTGCTGTATTATTTACTAAAAACAAAAATATTATCACGCACCCTTATTCTTTAAATAATGTAATTTTAACTAGATAAACACTAGTGCGTCATCTTGACGTCCATAATGGTAAAATTATAAATAATGCCTTCCGTATGTACGGTTTTGTAATGAGATCAGCCACAGAATTTTTCCGCCCGTCTACATATTTATATCTTTACAAATTGTTAATCAGGTCCCAGTTAGAGTACGCTGTCGCGGTATGGAATCCTTTCTATAGTAAATACTCAGATGCAATTGAAAAAGTTCAAAGTAAGTTTTTGAAAGCCATGCATTTCCGTTGTTTTCGCAATTATGCATCTTATAGTGATCTTCTGAATAGGTATAAGTTACATAATCTTAAAGCCAGGCGTATTATTTTAGAGACAATGTTTTTATTTGATAATTATGTAATAAATAACACAAGTGATTGTATGGATATCACTTGTAAGATTAGCTACGTAGTACCTAGAACAACCATAACCCGTGGGGTGGGCGCACGACATGCATTTGCAGTATCTTCTAGTCGTACGAATGCAGGCTTGCGAGCACCCCTACGTCGTCTTACTGGTCAATATAACAATCTCTTCCAGAATATCGACATCTTCGCTTTTCCAACTGATAAATTTAGAGGCCTTGTTCGTGGAACTATTTTGTATATTGCTCGGATTTTATGTATGACATAATACTATGAAAGTAACTAAAATAGACTAGCCTCGCGGTATTTACATCAGTATTTAGGGGCCTTGTTCGTGGAACTATTTTGGATATTGCTCGGATATTATGTATGACATAATACTATGAAAGTAACTAAAATAGACTAGCCTCGCGGTATCTACATCAGTAAATTGACGGATTTTTCTCACAGCATAAGCTGCTGAACTTAGCCGTCCTGCAAGGGATGTTTTATGTGGACCCCATTGAAGCCTTGAGTCGAGGCTTGATCACCAGGAAAACAATTTTATCGACGAATTCTAGTTTCTCTTGATTCAACACTATCTCACAATTACTACTTTTAACATTTGGTAAAGAAAATCTTATGCACTTAGTTTTTTTCCCATTTAATACTAAATTATTAGCAGTGAACCAATTTTGGACCTGCAATAGGATAATAGAACCAATTTGAGTCTGCGTATCACTGGTCAGTTTCCCTCACTCGTCAATTTATCTAATTCGCTAGTTTCGCTGATTGGTCAGTTTTGCGGATTAGACAGTCGCGTCAATTCGACAATTTCCAGTGATCGCCAGATTCGTTGATTCGTCAGTTAAATACGAATCAACGAAAAATATATGTTTACAACAAAAGTGGAGTGGTGGTGGTGGAGTGTAAACAAAAGTGGATCACGTAAGGAATACTTAACCCAATTAAAATCAAACTTAAATTTGTATTAAAAAAAAAAAGAAAATAAGAAATATGTTAAACTTCTTAAATATATTAAATAAATCTAAAATATATTAAATAAACTGACGAGTGAGGGAAACTGACCAGTGATACGCGGACTCGAATTTTGAGTCCGCGTATCACTGGCCAGTTTCTCTCACTCGTCAGTTTATTTAATTCACCAGTTTCGTAAATTAGTCAGCTTCGCTGATTGGTCAGTTTTGCGAATTAGACAGTTACGTCAACTCGACAGTTTCCAGTTTTCGCTAGTTTCGTTGATTCGTTAGTTTATTCAATTCGTCAGTCAAAACTTTACGTCTGTTTCCTCAAAGGGTTAGGCAGTGCAGTGCAGTTAGAGTACACCCATATTTCACCAGATGTATTTACGTGCCATGTAATAGGAGGCTAGCATATTGCCTTTAACAGGACCCAAAATCAGACTACGAGCCGCTACTGAAATATGCCCACTGGGAAAAACCCAATACAACTTTTTTCGGATTGAGAATCGAACCCAGACTCATGCACAGCAGTAACGCTTGCGACCACCAGACCAACGAAGCTAAATAAAATAAAAAACAAATATGTATTAAAGTCTACCTATTCGATTTGTAGGCTAATTAGACCGCTGTAGATCTGTAGACTATTTTGTTAAGTAACTGGTACTTTTGACGGGCCTACGCTGTCCTCTCATACCTATTAACACTGTAATTTGAAAACATTGTAAAAGCCAATTTAATTTTTTTTAAAGAGTGACCGTGGAGTTTCTTGCCGGCTCTTCTCCATAGGAAACGACTAATTGGAACCGTGCACCTAGCTTCTGACGTTTCATAAGTGCCCATGTAGGCAGATGTGAAATAAAAATATTTTTGATTTGATTTGATTTTAGTTATATAATGTTAAAAGTTAAATATATTTTTTAAATTTAAAATATTATGATTTTATAAATACAAAGGACATGGACAAGAAATACATTCCATGTACAGAGACATAGTAAATAGTATAAGTATATTTATTTTCTCTTCACAAATGTACAGTTAGTATTGCTTAAAATAAATAAATAAATAAATAAAAACTAACTTAAGGATAAGTTTACATTTGTGAGAGACTGGTGCTTGAAATAGGCATTGCAAGCAACGCCTGTGGTACAAGTCACCAGGACCCCACGACGCTTCTTAAAGTACAAGCTTACATTGGATGGTTTTATGAAACAGAAGAGAATTTACAATATAAGAAAGTAAAAAATAAATAATACAAAGCAACATAACGATAATTTAAACTTTCGAGAGTGGATTTGACTGTGTGTTGTGTGCGTAAGTGTGAGTTGAATTGTGTAGGTGAAGCGTATGTAGTTTTATGTGAGATAATGTGTATGTAAGAAGTGTCAAGTTATAGGAACCAATAATTTTTCAGTTGCTTCATAATCCAGAGTTTTTAGCCATTTACTCACAGAAGCCTTACAAAAACTCTTGGGCTTGTGGTAGATGGAGAGAGCGGTGTTTGCCTTGTTGTAGATTAATGAACCAAGGAAGCAATAGAATTTATGAGAAAAGCTGGTTTTAAATAAATTTTAATTTCCTGCGTTTACCTTTTGTTATGTCCTTATTGTACTTCAACTGGGTGTGTTTTTTTAGAATTATGTTAAGCAAAAACGTCTGTCTGACTGTCAGAATATCCCATTTTTTGTAAAGTGCGCAGTAGGGATTCGAAAAGGCAGTCCAGCTCCAACCTTGAGAATTGCCCGCTGCGCTCTTTCAACCTCCAAAATAATTTTTTTTTTCCCTTGTCCAAATTATGAGTAAATAATTTTGCATAATAAAAATAGAAATTTGAATTAATACGTAGTTTTTAACCTCTCTAAACCAGGGAGTTTTTTTTTCAAAATATTAAGTAATGCAAGCTGAATTCAATTTACCGTTTGTCAACTTCCGCCATAGTGGACAATAGAGAAAGATAAATATAATGATGGACGTTCCTCACCACGGATTATATTTAAGTATACATTTGATTTGGATGACAAATGCTCTTATTAGGAACATTTTATTCATACGAAACTGTCTTTTTTGTTATTTGTTGCATTTATTATTATATCTTTTCATTATGTTGATACGTAAGATATGTTTTATATATTTCTAACAAACAAATAATACGAAACACGTTTATGAGTTTGACTTGAATGTGTCATAGACATATAGTTTATGTCAAATGTCAATTTCTGTCAATTAAACAATAGTGCAGTTTCTTCGTTGCGCTATACTGTGTTTTTGCGATTATTTTTTAATATTTTTGACCCGTGCCTAACTCTACGGACTGTTAGCTTCTATCACTCGATTTCCTTGCTATTAACTGGACTCTGATTTGCATTGCGCATGTGCATCAACTGCGGAATAGCCATGCAAAGATTGCAAAGGCATCTCATATCCTCGTTTTCCGCACACTATCAAACTAGACTCGCGTTGGGTAACCAATACCTACTCAAATCCAGGTATGAACTTGGAGTAGGAAAAACTTGAATCAGATTTATTTCAATGGATGGTATTTAAAAGGTATGCGATATTAACTTACAGTGCGTTTTTTTTTCAGTTCCCTCTGGATACACTAATTTGTCATGCATGCTTCTGATTATTAAATACCGAAGCTAGTGAACATAAGAGACTACTGGAGCATAACCAGGTTTGCCTTGGTTGTGGGAAATCAGTGACAAAATAAGACACCATAATGCCAGTATGGAGTGTCCATTGCTGTCTGTCCTATTATCACAAAATACTAATTATGTGGTAAGCATTTCGTTTTTCATTATTATAAATACCTAGTCGTCTACAAAAAAATGAGTGTGTGTTTATGTATTCTCCACCATAACATATACTTGCGTAAAGTAGTCATGTTATAAAAAGTAAATGGATTTGTTGTTATTATTATAACAAAGTACTGCTCAATATTACAAACCTATAATATTTTAAAACATAAACAGATGTATACACCCTTGTTGCTAATATTGATATAAACATAAGCTTTTAGATAAAAGCCTATGCTCCTAGCCTAACACAGATGTGTTTATTCATATTGTGGTTTGTTTTCAGCCCTCAAGAAACAACTTTGTTTGATAAGTGTGTTATATGCGAGCAAATAGACTGGCAGTGCATGACTGATCACAAGACGTGCAGGAACTTGCTTTGGACAACAATGCAGCAGCAGCCTTTAATGTTCAAGTGGTTAGCCCACCAAATTAAGAGCAGGCGAGAGTAATAGACGATTGACAACTCTTCAACTCTCAGACCTCCACCTTGTCATCCGGGCGATCCACACAGTGGTAACACCCGCGTGTTTTCTCCCGGTTTATCCTGAACAGGAACCTCCCGAAACAAACGTGTCCGGTTAGGACCTGCGTCATGCGGAAGGCGCGGACGCCGTGGCGCCTCTTTAGCCACTCCTCGAAGAAGGTACTTATTGCCACAATTATGGCGTGCCCAAAAACGGCACCCTAACTCTAATTAATTCAAAATAAAAACAACTCACCATTGTAAAATAATAACCTATGCTCGTATGAGTTTTACGTCTGTTATATTTAAAACAGTTATACATGTAATTACTAAAGCATTACAATACTTATTATACACTCAATACAGATTAGTGTGTATGTGAAATAAAAATGTTCTGTTTTATACAAACTGGTTGGTTGACCTCTGTCTCTTTAACACTAGCACTGCATTGCTGTAATATTGCGCTATCTAGGTAGGCATTAAAGATATATTATAATCTAACTACTCTATCTATATTAAAAAAAACTCAAATAAATAATTATTTTTTCTCTGTTGTTTTATTTTGTGTTTCCCTGGTATTAGACTATTAAGAATATACTTTAAAGAAAAACATTAGTTTCGAATATACCTACTTTGTTATTATTGTCATATTTTTGAGACTATTACCCAGTTTAATAAATGTTAATCAATATACAGTTAAAAATCCTTAATTCAGGTGGCCATTACTTCTTTTAAATGCCTAGTAAACAATATCAATTCACTATTTTAAAGCGCCTTACGTTTTTTAATAGTGAAATCATAATCTATACACTTATTTCCAGCGATCTGACTAAAAGGTTTAACGAAACTGTTTACGTCTAGTCCGTTGTAATGACGAGATCTTTGAGTTTTTTATTTATAGCAATTTATGTACCAATATTCACGAATATAAAACACCAAAAATCATTGGTGTACACCAAATTTGATAACTATGCAACCGTCTCTTTGGAAATGGGCCATGTCTTTTAAGTTCGATTTTAATTGGGTTAGGTATTCCTTACGTGATCCACTTTTGTTTACTTAAAATATGTAAACATATATTTTGCGTTGAGTGTACTTAACTGACGAATCAACGAATCTGGCGAACACTGGAAATTGTCGAATTGACGCGACTGTCTAATCCGCAAAACTGACTAAAAAGCGAAACTGACTAATCAACGAAACTGACTAATCAACGAAACTGGCGAATTAGATAAATTGACTAGTGAGGGAAACTGCCAAGTGATACGCGGACTCTGAATTTTAAATAGCAACAACTTTTTTATTTTCAATAATCATAATATTTTTTATTACTTTGGTAATGTTATTGCAGTACGTGCCCCTTTTCGGATCGGACAGGCTCTTGGTTACACATTGTATAGACACCATAAAAATTATAGATATAAATGTAGGAAGTTTATTATTTTTCTATGAGTAATATAAATATTAATAGTAATATTAATATTTTCTCCTTTTAATTTAATGTATTCTTATATTTTTGTACATCTAATACTTATGTTTCATGCTAGATTATATTCGAACGCCATGCAAATTGTTACCGAATAAAACAAAATAATTGAATTGATTATGTTACAGTACCAAGACTTGATGCGCAAGAAGCAGATAGTGGAAGCGGACAGAGCGAAGCTAGTGCAGGTGATGGCCGAACTTGATGAGAAGAAAAAGAGGACGTTGATCACAGCATGTGAGCAGGTCAACCGGGACTTCGGGTCCATCTTCTCGACCCTGCTGCCCGGCGCCCAGGCCAAGCTGAAGCCGCTGGACGGCATGACGGTGTTGGACGGACTTGAGGTACATCACACTCAACGGTCTCACTGAGAGTCAGTCTGCGTTTTTAACCGACTTCCAAAAAGGAGAAGGTTCTATGTTTGTCTAGCTGTATGTATTTTTTTATGTGTTTTCATCGATATTTTCGTCAATTGTGGACCGATTTTGGATATTCTGTTAATTCTGAAACTTTACTTGGGTAATTTTTGAATGCAGCGCTACTTACCGGAGCGAAACTTAACTAAGCCAATGTCACCCATGTCTACGTTACGACTATTCTGGTCAAGAGCTGTCAGTGTCATCATGGTTGTGGAATATTGCTACTGACAGGTTTTGAACGCGGTTTAGATGTGCTGATCGCGTTCAACTTCATCAGAGAAATTCGCCTTCAGTATCTCAAGCTAAGCAAGTAAAATGAATCGAGTGAGTTGTCTAGAGCTTTGATATTGAGTTTGGAGTTTCCGTACAGATAAAGGTGGGCTTCAACGAGACGTGGAAGGAGTCGCTGGGCGAGCTGTCGGGCGGGCAGCGCTCGCTGGTGGCGCTGTCGCTGGTGCTGGCCATGCTGCTGTTCAAGCCGGCGCCGCTCTACATCCTGGACGAGGTGGACGCCGCGCTGGACCTCAGCCACACGCAGAACATCGGCCAGATGCTCAAGGAACACTTCAAACACTCTCAGGTAGCACTCACACAACTTTACCCTCGTATTTTGTATGGAAAACTGTAAAAATATACTTTTTTTTCGCATGGAAACCGTGTCCTAGCCGAAAGCGACTGTCGCGCTTATTTATTTGACGTACTCGCGTGACCGTTCAAGTCGCGTTTGTTCGTCATAATTTATGTTAACGATCGCGTAATTGCATACAAGCGCGACAGTCATTTTCGGTTAGAGCACCGCCTAAGACTGATACTAGGTATAAGAGTTTAGTCAAATTCGGTCCGAGTTATATTTGCTCGTCATCTTCTTTTATGATATTGTCGTTTTTCCAATAAATTGTATAACAGCTGTATAATTTTGTCTTGCAGTTTATAATAGTGTCTCTGAAGGACGGCATGTTCAACAACGCGAACGTGCTGTTCCGCACGCGCTTCGTGGACGGCATGTCCGGCGTGCAGCGCTCGGCCGGCGCGCGCGGCGACGGCTGCGCGCCGGCATCGTAGCCTAGGGCTGCCACGGAGGTGCCATATATATACCGAGTCCCTGATTCGCTATAAGTAAATTACATAATTATAACACTCGCGAGGTGATATTTCGATACTACGTATAGATTGGTAATTTTAAGGGACATTTCGTTACATGAGAGAGAAGAAAGATATTTCTGCATCTCTCGCACTAAATCTCTCTTATTTTTATTTTTTAAGAAGTTTCACTTCACTCACGTGTACGGTGCTGCACATGCTTTTTTTTTTTTTTCATCTCACATGTGTTTAGTTGCATGTGCGAGTACTTGTGTGTTAGACTAAACAGAATAATGTCATGTATTTAATTCTAGACGAACAAGTTTTTCATAATGAATTTCGTGGTGCTACTTAACTTAGTAGTGACACTGCAAGTTATTAATCAGATGCCGACAGCGATCTCAATGCTATTATATTTTTAATTATTTAAGAATTAAGCAATGCCTGCAGTCACTAGCCGTTTAGATACATGAAACTCCTGACAGACTTCAGAAGTTTCCAGTATCCTAATGGTAGTGGCTAGCGACTGCTGGGATTACCACTCTTTATCTTCGAGACATATTACAAATTAAAGTCGCTTTTCGTGTCTATCTGTGTAACTGCGTTCTTCTTAGTTACAAAGAACGCGGCCACACAGATAAAATACATTCATATTTAACTAATAATATAAAAATATCCATGTTCAGTCCAGTAGTAAAAACCGTGCGAAGCAGAGGCGGGTTGGTAGTAACTAATAACTCGTTTACGGCGCACTTAATAAAAGTGACGAAATGACTTTTGAATTTGGAATACTAAGTTAATTAAAAAGTTTGAACGCAATTCGTTTCGATAAAGTTCTGGTCGTTAGTAAAAAAAGCGCGCCTGCCGACGCAGCATTGGTTAACCAAATAAAAAAAAATACGAGGCACGAGGGACACTGAACGAATAATTATGACGATGCTAATGTACCACCGCGAACGTTCCCGGTCGACAACTTTTCGCCCTTATGCCTATAGTAATAAGGTTGAAAAGTGGTCGACCGGGAACTTTCGCGGTGGTACATAAGAGGTGCGGTACTGCGTGCGGCCGGCTAGCGGACGTGACTCACGATCCTAAAGGGTAGTGCTGCTGACTCTTGACTCGTTATGCGACATACAAACTGTTTAAAAGATATGCCAGATTGTTAGTGCTTCTGTTCTTTGCCTTATTTAGTTCTAAAGCTACGGTTTCCTAAGACTGCGGTGGCCGCCACATAGGGTCTGCAATTTACCGTCGAATGACGTCACTGAAACGTTATTTCCAGTGAAGTTGGTGATTCCTTAGAGAGCGTTTTTGACACCATAAAGTAAAACCCCGCTGGCATCGTTTTCATGACAGCCGTACTGCGACCGTCACGTGCCCGTCACCGCTGTGCTAGGGAGCCGTAGCTTACGCTGCTAATGTTGAAGGTCGGAAGGCCGCTACATATCGTTGGTAGTCTGTGAATGGCCTTAGAGCCATGTTATTAGAATTAGATCGTCTGCTTTTCTTATTTCTCGTAGGTTCTTATCAGTTTAAGTATAAATCTAAACATAACTCATGCGAAAAGCATCGGTAGAAACATATCTTGCATTATACATAGCCTAGCTTCCACTATTGTGAAAAAACGTTTCGGATTACTTATGTCAAAATTAAATTTTATACGATGTTCCTAAGGATTTAAACTTTGATATTTTTGATACTTGTCTCGCAGTTTACATTAAATTCTATTTTCGAAGCAGAAACGTTAAGTTTGAACTAAATTGTTTCGATGTCATTATTCGTACATTTATCTCCTTTGAGAGTTAGATGTGAGCCAAAACTGATCGTCGGGTTACTATACCTAGGGCGCGTCCCCGTGCAACCCGCCACGCTAGCCGTTTTTTGTGCAGTTTTTTGAAGCGATCTACTTGTTATTTAAAAGAAAATTCTACTAATAAAAATACATAACACCACATAATCTTTATTCCATAATAGATTCCATTTTTTTAAGGAATAAATGTTGCGATATTAAAAAAAAAATACCGCAGCGCTGGTATTCTGACGGGCTAGGGCCCGCTGTGATGCCATGAACACACCTACGGACACATCATTATAAAGGACGCGATAATGAGGACTCGAATGAACGCACTAATCTTTGGCTGTTCCAAAGATTAGCGCGTTCTAACAAAATAGCAAACAAACCCTTCAGCTTTAATAAATTAGTACCAAATAGATTATTCAAAAATCTGCGTATTCACTACTGTAACTCTTGCGCGCGCGCGTGTGGGGCGGTAAAGAGGGAACGAATGCTCAAGTTTATTTGCTCAGGGATGAGCCTTAATATAGTTACGATGTGTAAGTTGTATGATATGTGTATATTTCTAAAATTACAAATGTTCTTAGCAGTATATGATTTGTTTTATTTCAAAATTACAAATGTTCTTAGCAGTATATGATTTGTTTTATTTCAAAATTACAAATGTTCTTAGCAGTATATGATTTGTTTTATTTCAAAATTACAAATGTTCTTAGCAGTATATGATTTGTTTTATTTCAAAATTACAAATGTTCTTAGCAGTATATGATTTGTTTTATTTCAAAATTACAAATGTTCTTAGCAGTATATGATTTGTTTTATTTCAAAATTACAAATGTTCTTAGCAGTATATGATTTGTTTTATTTCAAAATTCATCACACCACAATAGATACAATAGTTGTTACGCCAAAAGTCAGTAGCATTGTAAGCATTGCCGTAAAACCCTTTGAAATAGTAACAAAAACACTTCCCATTGCAACTGGTCTAAAATTAAATTCTCAGAAATTTATTTAATTTCTCTAAAGTAGGTGTCAATGTCAATAATAGATTGCAACTTCTACAGAATTACCCCACAGACCTACAGTCTTTTTACCCGACTGCTCCAGAAGGAGGGTTATGTTTTTCGGGTGTACGTAGGTATGTATGTCTATTTCTTTGGCACACTCTGTAGCCTAAACGGCTTAAATTCGTTTTAATTGCGGGAGTGACATAGGCTATACAATTTTAATACGGCATCTGCGAATCAGAAAAGAGGGGGGATAAAAATAAATGTATGGTTCAGTGACCTTACACCTTGAGTTGATGCTGATTGATACACTGATTACTGTTCGATAGATATTTATTGATAAAAGTATGATTGCATGATAAATGAGTGCACGCGGTATGATTGCTATTCGTGTACTAAGTTGGCCGGCCTGGCGCAGGTAAAATGCTGACATATTGATAAGAAAACTGTGCTGTGCTTGCACTGTACAATAAATATTTTGTGATGATATTAATATGGGTATCAAATAAAAGCTAGTAAATAGCCAATTCCAAATATATATATTTTTATTTCACTTTAAGCTACTATTTTGACACAAACTACAAAAAAGTACATTTTCTTTAATAATAAAATCGTAGCGAAGTTAAAATTGTACAGACTCCAGCAGGTCAAGCTACCCGAAACTGTAAAATTTACCCAATAAACCTTGAACCTTATGCTGTAGGAATAAAGTTGAAAATCTATTAAAGAAATTTGACAGATTGTAGTAGCTTGATGTGCTGGCGTCTGTACATTGAATATTTTAGATAAATTGGTTTGCGGTCTGGGGTCGTTCTACAGTCGAAAATATTGTTAGAATGTTTGGATGTATGTTCCAGCATCACGCAAATTCTACTCGGATACATTTTGTTAAAATTTTCCATATATTTTATATTCCCTGTAAGTCTGGTCACCCCGGTAGGTTATATATTATCACGCTATTTACTATGGGGGATGAGCAATATTGCATTATGTTTGTATTCCTCTATGGTTTACAGCAAATTGTAAAAAGACGAGCCAAACGGTTAGAACATTGCAGATAGTTACAAATTTAACCTTATAAATGAACTGCAACTAACGATATATTGTACGTAGTTTTAATTTCTGTGCTAGGTGACGAATTCACAATTCCTTAAAGCTGTATGTGATTTTTGTTTGTGTATGTCTTAGTGTTGTGTAGTGTAGTCGTTGAACTGCCATAAAAATAAATATGTAAATAAATTTAAAAAATCATCGAGATGATTAGGATCAGCATGAATAGATAAAACTGGTAATTTATTAATGAGTTTAACTTTAAAAGCTTCCAAGCGACTTGCAGTTTTGGGGTTAACAGTGATATCTTTTTAGCCACTTTGTTTTGGCTTTGGATAGTTAAGTAATCCTTTGCCCGCATTGATCAGACTAGTAAATTTATAATTTCTTTGTGGTTTAGTATACATATAGTATATTATACCATATTCGACTTTGTCTCTGTCACCTCTGCCCTTGACTAAGGTCAAGAGCAAGCCCATCCTAAATAAAAAAATAAAATATTATCTATATATATAAAATAGAAATCCACTCACTGACCAAGTGACCACTCATCACGAAATCACGGAAACTACTGGGCCGGGAGGTCTAAAATTTGGCACAAGCACTCTGTGGGGTGCAGGCGCACACTAAGAAAGGATTTTTTTAAATTTGCACACCAAGGTGTTGAAAAGGGGTGTCAAAGTTTGTATGAAAGTCTTAGGTTTTTAAAGTTAGAGACATGAATGTTGGCCTGATTGTTCCTTTCAGAATACTGTAAAACCCGAGACACGTTCAAGCTATTATTACCGAATTTTCTGTTCTGCGATATTTTGTTATTACAACTAATTTGCTTTGAAATATTTTTGTTTGGTTATATCGTTGTTTGGTTTTAGGCGCAGATATATGATTTTAGTTACTTTTAAATCTGTTATTACGCCTTCATATAATACAAGTAAGTTATGCAAAAAATAAATGTTAAACTAGAACCTATACACATCAACTGTATGTGAATATTTAAGTATTGTAATAAAATACTTTATGAAATAAACTCAGGAAGTAATGTCTGCCCAAAGCATAAAAAACGATATTACTTTCAAACTACTTTATATATTTTCATGCTTTTTTTAGAATAGACTGTTTCATTATCTATAATTTTATCAGTGATTTTTTTTAAATATTCATATTTTCGTTACTAAAAATAAATATTCCTTATGAAAGTTAATGGTTGCGCGGCGTGGGGGCGACGCGCATTTGTATGGCCAAGGTCAACGGCGATTATCTGACCCTTAAGTCTTCGTTTTGGTTTGTTTCGCTTCCTAATTTTAAATTGGAGATAATAATTGTGTTCTTACCTATTGCCTGGTTGGAATGTTGTTATTTCTATTTCTTTGAGAATTAATTATTGTGTAGGTATTTCCCACTGTGGTACGAGTATGACTGTAATAGTTTTTAGTATTGTCGTTCTTACTAGAAAACGTGTCCTTGAATACCTACGTTCTTATTTTAATTTTATTGTTCAGTACGAGTATCTTTGGTTTAGGCTGGTGTTGTAAGGGTTGTAAAACGGTAGCTATAAAGAAAATTATTCTGCTATATAGGTCGTGATCATTCTTTAATTTAAATGGATAGTCAAATTATTATCACTTCTAATGGAGTGCAAATTCTTTGCAAAATAGTAAATATACCTGGTGATAGCGCATGATTATTTTCATCCATATCCTATTTGGTGAACGGTAATGTGGCCATGGCTTCTCAAATTCGAGCCAGCATTGTGCACCACGTGTCTAACAACTGGGAAAGGTTTCAACCTTTCACCCAGGAGCGGTCAGAAGCTGTTTATGGTTCGAAGCGCGAAATACGTTGCTGATATGTCTTGCCATGGCACCTACGGAATCACCTGTGAACTCATGGCAGCGGGAGAACTATTCCCATTTCAGTTCCAGGTGTTTCAAGATGGTACTTTTATTGCTGCTTTTGGGGAAGCACGACAGGGAGTCAAAGTAATTCGATTCTCAGGAAACTTTAATGATTTTTGACGTTGGCTAATTTAAACTTTCACACTAAATCTCACAAACACCAATACGTAATATATACATTATTTTATGTACCTATCATCAACAGTTTTCGCAGCGCATGCTAAATAACGAGGAGCAGTGGTGGCCCAGTGGTAACGGCGAGTTGTAGGTCGTAGGTTCGAACCCAGACAGGCGCTTTACCTTGTGTAAAATTGTTTCATCACCACTGCTCTCAAAACTGTGAAGGAAAACATTGAGAGGAAACCGGCATGTTCTAGAACCAACCCGCCCTGGGCCCGCGTGGTGGATTACAGTCCAGTCTCTCGCACTCTCTCCGAGAGGAAGATTGTGTCCCAGCAATGGGAACATTATAAGCTGATTATGCTATGTCAAATAATGACTTTTATTAGGCAAATTTTTATACCTTACATTACTGCGAGTTTCGTAACTTTTTTTGAATGTCCAATTTTACTCGCTGATAATGTAGCTTTCTATAGATGAAAGAATGTTTAAAATCGATTAAGCAGTAGGAAAGTTGTATTTTATATTTACGTCCTCTGGAGTCTACATGGATATTTTATAATCCAAAAATAAAGCCTGAAGTCGCGCGAACACAATCACGGGTTAAAGTCCGTTTAAAATAACAACAAACCTTATCACACCGAAAAGTATCATAATCCATTTAGCATACAAGCCAGTTATTTAGGGCGTCCTAATGATCAGTTAATACTAATACCTTACACGGGGTCGCCACACTGTCGCGGTGCCATCTGTGCCGCGCGCCCACCGCGACCCTTGCTCCCACGACTATTTACGAGCACGAAGCGCAGTTAGCGACATCGTTTGGTTTATTATCACAGTAGATATAACTGGGAGGTTCGTTAGGGAAATGAAGAATAAATTACACACCTACTCACGGTTTTTCCCATAGATATACTGTTTTTAGGGTTCCGTAAGTACCTCAAGAGGAAAAAATGGAACCCTTATAGAATCACTTTGTTGTCCGTCTGTCTGTCTGTCAGTCTGTCAAGACCGTTTTTCTCAGGAACGCGTGTAGGTATCAAGTTGAAAATATCAAATACGTAGGTCCACGGTCCCTTGGAGCTCTAAAAACCAAGCTTCTAATTCAATGCATTAAAAAAATACGGCGATTTATGTGACATATTTTGATACTCGCAAGTAAATCAAAACCTCTAAGGTACTTCCCGTTGACCTAGAATCTTGAAATTTGGCAAGAGGCAAGGTCTCACAGTACAAGTAAAGGAAAAAGTCCGAAAACCGTTAATTTGTAGTTCTAACACATAAAAATGCGATTACAAACGCAGTTTACAAAATGCAGTTACAAAATTGACATTTGCAGTTACAAAATTGACCGTGGCGTATATCAATCTATGGGAGAACATGTTTTTCAACTACAACGTTAAGTTTGTTTTTGGGATAAATTCATCCCAATTACGGAACCCTTCATTGTGCGCGGTCCGACATGCACTTGGCCAGTTTTTTTATATTTCTATGATTTATCCCATGGAGGTAGGCAGACACTACAGAATGCCACTTTCAAGAATAATTATTAATACTTTTTACTTTTTAAATATTGCCTTACCTCATAAAGGATAATCATGATATAGTGTTGTTTGCAGATGACACTTCACTTTTGTTTAAACTTAAACGTCAGCAGCTGGTTACTGGTTTAATGTTAATAATTTACTTCTAAATGAAAAAAAAAACCAAATGCATTAAGTTTACGCTACCTCACGTTAGGCAGGTGAAAACTAATGTGTTAATAAAGGGCGAAGAATTGAATCCTGAAGATAGCACAGTATTCTTGGGCTTGACTTTGGATGCTAAGCTTCAGTGGGGCCCACATGTAGATAAACTGTCAAAAAAGCTAAGCTCCGCAGCATATGCTGTTAGAAAAATTCGTAATTTAACTGACATAGAGACAGCCCGTTTAGTGTACTTTAGCTATTTTCATAGTGTAATGTCGTACGGTATTCTGTTATGGGGAAATGCTGCCGACATTCAGACTATCTTTGTTTTGCAGAAAAGAGCTGTTTGATCAATTTATAAATTAAGTCCAAGACACTCTCTCAGAGAGAAATTTAAGGAGATTAATGTAATGACTGTGCCTTCTCAGTATATTTTTGAAAATCTATTATATGCCCATAAAAATATAAAATTATTTAAAAAATACAGTGATATCCATAATATAAATACTAGGAACAAACACAAATTTGTTGTACCTACAACAAGGCTCAAGAAAATAGGTGGCTCGTTTCGATGTCAATGTATACGCTTTTATAATAAACTTCCAAGCCACGTTCAAGATCTAAGCCTTAATAAATTCAAATCATTCATTAAACGTAAGTTGTGCCAGAAAGCCTTTTATACTGTAAAAGATTATATTGAGGACAAAAAGGCTTGGGATTGAGCTGCTCCAATTTTTGTACATATTGAGGTAGTTTATTTTTATTGTTTTTTTTTTGTTTTTGCTAACTTTATTATTTTATAAACAGTGACATTTAATTATTATTTTATACACAATGACAGGAATATTTACTTGTAAAGTATTATATTATTTTAATTATTGTGAATGTGAAGACTATGTGGGTTATTGCATAATATTTTTTTTCCCTTTCTTTTATTCTCAGTTAGTGTTAATCATGGTCTGGCAGTTTGAGTCATATAAGTGGCCTACCCAAATGTCCTTTCTTTGGTATTGATCGTCGCATCGTTGAGCTCCTTAAATTCTGAGTAGAGCTGCACGATTACTGACAAATGCGTGCACTGACTGGTCAGGTCCACTCAACCTGTGTGGTTCTTTCCTCAAAAGACCATTTCAGACACCAATCTACATGGTCTTCACATGATCTGACCAAGATTATGTCTGGACTTTAAAAGAGACTATGACCTCTGAGTTTGTTTCGGCCTTTCTTCTCAGAGTAGTCAGATAGGAAACGCCGACCTCATCTAGTTTTTAAAATATGATTGACGTGTAAAAGTGTTTGTACAAACCTACTTACAGAAATAAAATCATTTATTATTTATCATTTATCAATACCTAAGTATCTTAAAATACCTGTAGGTTGAAAATACTGTCTAACTGTGACCAGCAGCATACCAGACTAGGAGCTCCACTACAAGTTTTAAGTTTTGCTAATATTAGAGACGAAGAATTGCAAAGATTACGATTACGGTAGGTACGAGTAAGTACTACTTTGACGTATACAGTAATGAGGAACTGGGTGTAAAGTTCAGTCATCCTCTATAGAAAAGGGAAGATCCTACGACCAGACGGGTGTTGTATCTGCTGGTGGGCTACTGCCCGACGGTTGATGTCGGGATGTTGTATATGCCAGTCGCACGTGATGCAGGATTCGGTTTAAAGGTCTTTGTTGTGTAGTTCGCATTTGGCGTTGTAGATACAAGCCCACAGACGTAGGTATACAGGGTCCAAAATTCTGTTGAATCGGATGCAAGAAAGCACGTGAAAAATGGATTACTACAACCGGAAAAACATCAATACTTTAGTAACTAAGTTCTATCAAGTAAGTATGAAATGAAAAATGTTTTTCGCTCTTCCTACCATGTTCGAACTCCAATTTTACCAAATAATGTGCAGAAACAGTACTTATTATTGGTATTGCTTTGGAAAGCTGAGGGTCCGTGGAAGTTTTAGAAACTACTTTGGGGTCATTGCCACTCTTCTTTTTTCTTTTTTTAAAGACTGAATATCTGGAACGAATCTAGTCGAGCAAAACTTTTCCTTTTCAGCTAAGTTTTTGTCACTTTGGGTGATGTTGAGACAGATAGTAACTTTGACGATCGTATACCATAGTATTTAAGATATAAAATACAAAAAAAAATCCGACATAAATAGAGAAAAATAAAAACGTCTGAACGTTTTTTAAACTACTTATTATATAATTATTTACAGACAATGACAATTATTTTCGGGAATCCTTTGAAAAGAGGCTTTTAAAATTTATCTTTAGAACTCGTTTCACGGGCCAGCCTGTATGTGGTAGGTACCCGTGAATGTTGTGTAACGGTGTCTTTTTCTGTCTTGTACAGGAAACATGACACTTAATTAATAGGTACCTATTTATTCAAATTCATAAATTGTAGCAGCAAGGAGGAAGGTACTACCTGCTACTATTTTCGATGTGATTCGATTATGATACATAAATAAAAACTGGAAAATATAACAAATAAAAGTTTACAGTTCAATAATATACAGACGCCAGCAGGTCAAGGTACCCGAAACTGTCAAATTTTCCCAATCAACCTTGAACCGAAGGTATGCTATAACGATAAAGTTGAAAATCTTTTAAATAATTTTGACAGATTGTAGTACATAACTTGATGTGCTGACGTCTGTATAAGTAACTCAGGTGAAGTGTGTTCAACGCGACTGCGACTGTTGAATATGAAAGTAATGCGCTTATCATAGTCCACGAAGTTCACAGAAGCGAGCCACAGTGCGACGTAAATACTTTACGTTGATATTATGTAAAACATCGCGAACACTCCCAGACTGACATTATAGAGAGGTGCCCCGAGAATACCGACAATAAGAACATCTCTACTCAAGTTACAAGTAACATTCATCGTGGGGTAAACATTCTATTACGTGTGCACTATAGGCATTCCTCATAGGTCGGCCCTCACCTCGCGGGAAATAAAACTTTTACTATTGGAAGCGGCTGGAATTGATTATGAGCCACCGACGCACGTGGCGGGCGCGGCCAACCTGCCGATATTATACCTACCTATACTATTTTTTGGGAGGTAGTAAATAAAGCAGCTTCGCTGAACATTAGCCGTGTAAGAATTCGGGCCAAGTCTAGCGGAGGAACGCTCCGATCTCGAACTCAAACGTTTATTGAAGAGATACTTTTATGTCCCGTGATTTCGCTGGTTCAACTCCGCAATGAATACTTATGAAGCTTGTCGCAGCGGTGTCTGCGGTGCAGAGGTGCCGCGTTGAATATCAAAAACTTCTGATTAGTGTTGAAAACAAAGTACTCTGCAGTTCACAATTTACTGTTACCGATGAGATTAAATTAATTCGGGACTGGATATTGTTTGCAATATACCATTCCTACTCGCTATCGTATTTATACGACTCTCATGTATGCTGCGGAAAGGTCACGGCTTTCAGCAAGAGCTTATAAGCTATGACTTTGGGTTTAATTAGCCGTTGGAGCTCGGCGGAGTTCCAACACGACTGCAGTACTTATTATGGAATCGGTTTGCATCGATAAATCGATGGTCTAATTTAAAACTGCACGCCCCTATAAAATCTATTTATAGAAACACTAGCTTTTGCTCGCGGACGTGATTTAGATGCCCTGAATCACGTCCGCGAGCAAAAGCTAGTGTTGTCAGCTAATTATGCCAGCAAGTCCTCTTCCTCGAAGCTGACCAAGCGTGCAGACGCTCGGCAGCAGAGAGAAAGCCCCTATTATGAGTTCCCTTCTCTCTTGTTCCAGCTTCCACAGCGACTGAGTCCGCAAAGATCCAGTCCGTGGAACTATTTGAACCATCAGCAGGCTTTCCCTACTATGGTCCTATAGGGCCCTTCCCCCACCCATCCCCGCTCTGATGGATCCTTGGACCTGCGCCTATTTGCCCATCCCCGCCGCAAAGTAAAGCCGCGCCTGCTCTTAAAACCGGTCCCTCCGTCTCCTTCACACGTGCAGCCCGCCAACCTTCGGCCACTCCAGTGGTCGCATTTTCAAATCCGCACGACGCTTTCAATGTGATCTCCGGCACATTTGATATTTTCCTTTCCCCCCGCGCCAGGAATTTGGCTAACGAAATCGTTGTCACCAGAAATTCCTGCGGCCTCTCTGCAATCCAGAAAATGTACAATGCGTATCCCGAGATTACGCGAGCCCTAGAATCCTTCGCAAACGTCCCTAAAACCCATAATGTATAAAGAAATCACCGCGAGAACCAACCTCCGATGCGTTCAATTATAATGCCGATGGCGTTCGAGGACAACGCGATGAAATCGCTGCGTTCCTCCGCGACCATCAAATAGATATTCTTACCGGAATCATTCCTCAAGCCCAGTCATCAAAACCCGTCAATTGCTAACTATCGCATAGTTTCGGTAGATTCGATGCCACAAAGGCGGAACTCTCATTGTAGAACGGCTCTATTTTGCATCCCTATGGACCCTCCCCCTCTCTCGCGATTAGAAGTATCGAAGGCTAGACATGTCAGGTCACCAACCGATCACTTTAGTATCGGCTTATCTTCCCCCCCATGCCACGACAGCAATCTACCAACTCCTCTCCTACGACCTCTTTGCCCTACTTGGCTTGAGTGACTCCGGTATCATAGCGGGTGATCTCAACACCAAACACCCTGCCTGGAATAATACCAGAATCTCTACCAGAGGGCGACATCGGTTTGACCTCTGCCCCATCCCAAACTTGGAAGTCATCACTTCGATGACATCCACCCGCTTTCCCCATGACCCCAACCATACCGCTGACGTACTTCACGTAGCGCTTCTTACGAAAATCAACCTACGGTTGGATTCTATCCTTCCGACCGCCGCCGTCTAGTTGTCATGAAAATGGCCCCCTGCTTTGGACTCCATGACACCGACCAACCCCCTCTCACGAAAATAGTTACTGACTGGAGGAATGTAAGGGAATGTCTGAAATCCACCCACAGCCACATCCCCTCAATTAGACTCTAAACCCAACCTGTTCTAGTTTATCGCGGATACCACGGCCGATTTCGACTCACTCACGGAACACGTACAATCAGTCCTGAACGATTGTCCAAGGGAAATTCCAGCGATGGATCGCCATCGCTGGAAGTTAGCGGACGATGTGCTTGAACTGTTGACTTAGAAGAACGCGGCTGTCCGTGCCTACAGTAACTCTCCATGTGACGCGAACAAAGTCCTAATGCGTTACAGCGATCTGTACGGCCCACGCGTGGCGGAGCTGCGTGAAGCTAACTGGGACAAGATGCTGAGCGAATTAGAGCCCACTCATTTAGCCTTCTGGGAACTTCAGAGGAAACTCAAGTCCCAAGAAGTAGTCTCCATGCCCCCCTTGTCACGCCCCAACTGGGCAATCGCTTTCGACGATGTCGACAAGGCCAAATGTCTGGCTGACAGTCTTGAGGCCCAATGTACGCCCAGCTCTCAACCAGTAGACCTGCAAGCTGAGGTCGAAGCGGAAGTCGAACGTAGAGCCAAACCCCCCCCTCCCGTTGAAAATCCTGATCATCCTCACCTTCGCCTTTCGTCAGTCCAGACGAAGTCCACGATCATCAAGCAATGGGGAATTGCACTAGGAAGTGGTGAAGGGTGGGCGTTTTTGGGGGACTGTCTCATGTAATTTTTGACGTTCAAAAAATGCTGATTCTCAGCCTAGTTTGAATAAATGACTTTTGATTTTTGATTTTGCTACTGAAGACTGCGGAGCAGACCTCAGGACTAGTTAGTCCTGAGGTCTGCTCTGCAGTCTTCTCACACGGACAACTGTACGTCACTTGCTCCTGCATGCAGCGTCACCAGTCCTGAGTCTGTGTATATTTTGGCTGCTGAGATCAAAACTACAAACGTAGTATACAGGGAATTTTTACAAAAATAACATAACGCCTGTATTCCCCGAAGGGTTAGGCAGAGGTGTACCTACTTATAGTACATCCACAATTCGCCAGATATGTTTAGGTCCCATGTAACAGGAGGCGAGCCTATTGCCACTAACCGGGCACAGACCCAGACCAGACATTCAAAATCCAACGCAACATCATTTTTCTTCTTTATATCAATCTTAAAGTCTCCTGCCATTTTTATGCTCATACTTTTTATAAACATATTTTTTCTATTGTTTCATACTTAGAATACATTTATGTTAGGTATTTCATTTTGGTACTCTGTAGACACATACAACAATTACCAGCTCCACACTGCAATATTCAACTACACCAGTTATGGATGCCCCAGCTATAAGTGGAACTTCTCTTCATAGTCAAGGTCAATTGTCCCTAAGTTCAATGTCCAAGGTTCACTATGAGGTGAAGGTCAAGTGACATTGGGATTGTCCGTTGGAATTCGAGTGCCCTGACAACATCTTGACTTGAGGTACAAAACGGTATCTTTTTTTTTCTCTCTTAATTAATTTTCTTATATTATCTCGAAAACGGTGTGTCCTATCGCAAAAATTTTGAAAATATGCCACACATTTTCATTATTTTTAACTTTGTTGGTATCCACAACCCCAAAGCTCTACATGTAGGTAATAATCAGAAACTTTTCATATTTTCCGTACAAAAAGGGAGCAATTTTACGTAAAGGCAGCCGAATATTTCATGTCACTAATACTGTTCATGAGATACCTACAGTCCGCTCCGGCGACGGACGGACAGACAGCGGAGGCTTAGTAATAGGGTACCGTTTGACACCCTTCGGGTACGGAACCCTAAAAGTCACTAACACGCTTTTGGCTTTATAATTATTTAGGTATTATATCTATGATAGAATCGAGAAACTATCGAACAATTTCTACGAGTAACTAATTTTTCCTCCGTGCCCCGTTACCTACTCTCCAAACATATTATTTTGTTGTACTCGTATTGTTATTACTTGTCCTTGAACACGGTGCGATGTCATACTCGTTATGCGATGTAAGTAGAGAATCTATCTTAAAACAACGCCATCGACTGCTAGATGGCGTTGTAAAACTACAGTCTCTGGCAATTAGTGAGTCGCTGATGCTGCCATCTGTTAATAAAACGGAAGAAGGAAAAATAGCCAGTTCAATAGCCAGATTTAGGGAGGTATCATTTCTTTGTATGGGATGGGGTAACTGTACGTAGTACTATATTATCTGTGTTAAGAGACCTTTGTATCCTGCATATGTGTAGTTTAATTAAAATCGGTTCAGTCATTTCGAAAAACAAGGGCTTGAAAGTTTGTATGAAATGCCGTACGTCGTAAACGTTCATATGGGGAATGCGCTAAGGTAGCCCGCGAAATTCAAATTTTCTTACGTTTTTTGTAATTTGCAGGTCTGTGTCAGGTTGTATGATCTAAATATGATTCGCAGACGTAACAAATATGGCTTTACATAATTATTATCATTAGACTGATTCTTGCTGATGAATACGTGTTGCAACATACCTACAGATTGTAATAAAGACACATTCTGTCGACGCACAAGTGACAATGTATGCACCTTAACATCGTTAACCAAGTCGGGACCAAATGATCTGGCAAGTACAAAGTCGGTGAATAGACGAGATCGAGTCCGTATAATAAAAGAAAAAGTTGGCGAGTTGGCTAGATTGAGTCCGTCTCCGTGTATGTACAAAAGCAAAATTCGTCATGAAAATAAAACAATAAAGTTTGTTTTTTAATTCCAGATAGTAATTTGACATTTTAAATATTAGTTGATTGTTTTTTCATTTTGGAATTTAACATGTGCACATTGTGCACCTGTCAAATTCTTAAGCTGTGATTACAAACGAACTTTAGTTAAGACTGAAAACAAACAACATTATGCCAACAGAACAGAGCGAGAATGATTTACTTATTGACATAGCGCTAATAACGCTCAAATGCGAAAGAATGATTAGAACATAATAACATTTTTATTTTATATTTTTGGGTGGGAAATTATGAAATAACTTCTTCCGCTCTGGGCTGAGCGAGAGGGCCTGTCAGACTTTTACTGACTAAAACCCACCCGTGTTCCTTCTGTTGCCTGTGTGCCAGGGCCACGATATCCCTTTCGGACAAACTTGCAACCCTGGCAGGCATTGGTCCTAACGGACCCCGTCAGTTGGTGCTGACATCTCTTTGAGTCGCACGTGAAACACAACGCGCCATTGACCCGGGCCTGGTCCTTGTCGGACGGCGAGCTACCCATCGTTCACCGTCCGCAAGCCCGCGCCTACGGTGGCCGGAAATCAGCTTGCGACTCCCGACGCCCGGGGCGTCTGCTGCGGCGGCTAAGGGCGTGAGGGCGCGAACCCTGCCGCACCCTCATGCGTTCCGCCTCCTCCTTCGCGAGCATTACTGCTTCGCAGATGGAGGTGACGGCCTCCCATGCACTCTCGCTCCGAACCATGGCCTGAACCAGCGAGCCGAACGCAAGAGATCGCTGCCGCCGATGGCCTCCGTGAGGACACGGCGGTGCTCCGCCCAAGCCGGGCAGACCTCCACCGTGTCCTGTGGGCGATCCACACAGTGGTGACACCCGGGCGTTTGTTCCCGCTTTATCCTGAACAGGAAGCTGCCCAAACAACCGTGTCGCTCGGCTCGCCGCCTCACGGGAGACCGTGCGGTAGAACATAATAACATGCATAATATTATCAAAATGAAACCTTTTGCTAATTACCTCGCAGGACATACCTACTACCTACATAAAATCGCAAGATCTGAAAAAGTATGCTATCCCATCATTAAAGTCGAAATTACACACACAGTTAGGTACAGTAAAGTTACTGAAGCGACAAAGTCAGCGGGCAACCCTTGTGCATCTTTATGTACCGAGCGGCCGTAGGTCATTATTCCAGGACACCGTCGAGATGTAATACTTACTGCTTAGGTACTTATACTGTGCCTATTCCGACGTTCCTTCACAATATTGTACCTACCTACCTACCTGCACACGGCTACACATCAAGCTATACATTTCCAGTATAAGCTGGCCTCTCATTTTACGAAAATTCTATACAATGCGAGATCAGCCTAAACTGGATATGTATAGCTTGATGTGTAGCCGTGTGTACCTATTTAATAAGCTCAGCTGAAGCTTGCAGGTACCTACTTACCTATGTATGTGAAATTATACGAAAAGGATGAAATAATAAGAATGAACACTATACATAATAATATAGGTAACAGAATAACGTACAATAGAAAAAACGTCATAAAAAGAAAACAATCAGACAGGAATCCTTTATTCTATTTCTTTTAGGCCCTCTGTTTCGAATCAATGAATTATTTCGACTATGTTATAAATGGGCTCAACAAAAAAAAATAACCCCAAATCAGCAATTTCGTAAGATCTTTGACTTGTGAAGGGTACAGTCGTAACATGTTGCTGCGTGTTCACTACACGACACGAATATCTTCAAGTGATCACAAGTGAGTAGGATAGAACAGGAGTGCCGAGTGAGCAGTCTGTCCCCCCGTCCGAATCTTTGACGCGATAAAAATTCGACAAATACTGACATAATGACATTTACTGCTGGGTTTGGGGCATCGCGCGGTGTAGGTATGCTCTATTAGCTTATGAGGTTATCTTTGTATGTCCTGTTGAAGTGTTGAGGCTGTTTCAATCTTAGCTAGCTACATAAGTAATTATTTATTATGCTGTTATCAATGAATAAGCACCTACTTGCTGAAATGAAAGTAAGTACTTACGTAGTTAAAAGTGCGCGGGGATAGCTCAATCCGAAACTCGAAATACTTACAGAAAAATACAAAAAACCGGTCATGTGCGAGTCGGACTCGCGCAGGAAGGGTTCCGTATCATTATCCATAAAAAAAAACTACGAGATCTAGTAAAGATCTCGTTCAAACCAATTTTCGGTGGAAGTTCACATGGTAATGTACTTACATCATATATTTTTTTTAGTTTTATCATTCCCTTATTTTAGAAGTTACAGGGGGGACACATTTTACCACTTTGGAAGTGTCTCTCGCGCAAACTATTCAGTCTAAGTAAAAAAACCAGCCAAGTGCGTGTCGGACCACGCACAATGAAAGGTTCCGTATTTAGGATGAATTTATCCCAAAAACAAACTTAACATTGTAGTTGAAAAACATGCTCTCCCATACATCGATATACGTTACGGTCAATTCTTCAACTGCAAATTTAAGTTGGTCGACTATGACTCGTTAACTTGTAAACCCTACTTAGCTGTGATAGTTTTCCTTTTAATTTCGTTATATATACTAATGCCATGATTTTTTTCACATATCCAAAACCAACCATTTAGCTGGCAGGGGGGGGGGACACTTGACTCTAACAACAAAAAATAGCACTTTAAAGCTTAATATTATGCAAACGGATCTCAGAATTGAAAAATGGTTTAACACACTTTGGTGGCATGAGGAACAGGGTGTAAAGTTCACTCATCCACCATAGAAAAGGGAGGATCCTCCGACCAGACGGGTGTTGTGTCTGGTGGGCAACTGCCCGACGGTTGATGTCGGGACGTTGTATATATGCTAGTCGCGCGGTAAACTCTAATTGCGCGATGCAGGATTTTGCGTGACGTCAGTGTGACGCGTAGTTCGTATGTGGTGATGTTGATGCCGCTACACACACCCACAATATTTTTAAACGGCCTATCCAACGATACCACACACCATGTATTAGACGAGAAAAAAAAAATCATCCCCGTTTTACGTGCATGGCAGGTACCCTAAAAAAAAATGATTTCATGGTTTTATTTTACGACTTTTTTGGGAGTGTACTACGTGAGCTCGACAAATGGATGAGCGGTTAATGCTTGTGCGAAAAACTGTACCGCGACTCACCATAGTTCGAATGCACGCTTGTGCGACACACTGAAGCTCGACATCACGCTGGTGTGACAAACGATTGTGCGACAGTAGTTCGACACTACGGTAGTGCGATAAATAATTGTGTGACTACTACTTGTGTGAGTACTGTAATTCGACAGTACTTTGGTGCAGTGTTACAGTAGTTTGACACTACCCAAGTGCGACAAACGATTATGCGATACTGTCTATAGATCTTAAATGAAAAACGAACAAAGTAATAACTTCATGTATGTATAAATAAATAAATAAATTACATTTCAATATAATCAATACTATTTATTTTATGAAAACAATAGGTAGGTATTAAACAAAAACGATTCGATCAGATTTAAGATGAATTAAACCAAATCTATACTTATCGAAAAAAAAATCAGCTGTTCCCTACGTTTGTGTTCTCTTAAATCGACAAAATGTATGGAACAGCTGATTTTTTTTTCGCAATTTCAAGGTTGATCCCATAGAATTTTTTTTAAAATGATGAGTACAATGACCCCTTTTCGGGTTTAGTATAAACAAAAACTAATGTTGTATATAAAACTCTCGTGTCACAATGTTAGTTACCATACTCCTCCGAAACGGCTTGACCGACTTTTATGAAATTTTATATGCATATTCAGTAGGTCTGACAATCGGCTACTATCTATTTTTTATACCCCTAAGTGTTAAGGCTGGCTTTCCCACGGGATCGAGACTTACGCGGGTAAACCGCGGGGCGCAGATAGTATTATATAAAATTGTAACTTTGAATATTTTTGAAAAAAAAATATCGCAACGAGGTAAGGAGGATCGATTCTAATGCCGAAAATATAGTTTTTAGAATGTTTGTCTGTTTGTCTGAATACATGTTCCAGCATTACACAAATTCTACTGGATTGATTCTGTTCAAATTTTGCATAGCCATTCCCTATAAGTCTGGTCAATTGGTAGGTTAATTATCACGCTATTTGCTGTGGGGGATGAGCAGTATTGAATTATGTGTTCCTCTATAGTTTACAGTAAATTGTAAAAAGACGAGCCAAACGGTTATAACATTGCAGATAGTTACAGATTTAATCATCATGCTATATCTTAAGGGGTTAAGCTGTCAATCATTTAATTTTAAAAGATTTAATCATCATGACATACAGAGGGGATTTTTAAGACGGGGCAGTAAGGGTACCCTAACCTTTGTTGCTATATGAAATCGGTCTTAGGAGTCAAAGATCCAAAAAGTTAAAGATAGTCTTTAGCTTTTTGGGCTATTTTGATCTGTATAGACAGATTTTGAAAAAAAAAAATTTACGGTTAGCAAAAAAAATGCCAATTTTAACAGAACAATTATTTGATGCCAATACTTAGATCCTCTTTCTTATGAGGATCAACAAAAGGGAAATTTTATAAAGCGTAAATGCGGGAAATAAAGTTAATGGCCAAATACATGCGATTGTTACCAACCAGTTGATGCCCAAAAAGGCTCGAATGGCTGTTCACAATGGTGTGCTTGGTACCCACGCTTATGTAGGGAAGAAGAAATGTTGGGTGTGGCGAAAGAAGCATGAAAGTAGAATAAATGTTGTGGAAATGTATTCCTTGCGAAACATGTGTGGGTGGCGTGACAATGAATGATAGGCTTAAAAATTATGTGACAAGGCAACGGGTCGGTTTAAAAACAGATGTTGTGACAAAAAATTAAAAGACTATGCTTAGATAGTTTGGTCATGTTGAGAGGATGAATGAAAGGCGACTAACAAAAGGTCAGGTGGAAAGAGGTGCGTAACTCTCAACCGGCGAGAGTGTGACCAGATGTATGAACGTAAACGAAGTAAAAGGAGTGTCTACGAAAAGTAGCAGGTGGCGTTCTATAGCTTCTGCTTACCCCCATAGGAAGAAGGCATGAGTTTATGTATGTATGTTTTATAGAAATAACATAGCATCACGACTGTATTTCCCGAAGGGATAGGCAGAGGTGTACCTACCTATAGTAGACCCACATTCAATTTCGCCAGTTACGTTTAGGTTCCATGTAATGGGGTGAGCCTTTTGCCATTAACCGGGCATAAATTGAGACTTCGGACTGTTACTGAGAAATTCCAGATGAAAAACCCAATATCAGTTGGCCTGACCCGGGAATCGAACCCAGGACCTCATGCTCTTCAGTAGGTAGCGCTTGTGACCACTAGACCAACGAGGCAGTTATTTTGTAAAAATGTGGCTGTTATTTTAGCATATTGTGGTGTCTTTCAACTTCCACGCGAACGAAGTCGCGGGCAGAAGCTAGTTATACCATAAAAAAAGAAATAGCCGATCATGTCAGTGAATTATTACATCTTTTTTAAATAACAATTATAGGACAGACCACGCAAGAATGGTAACAAATCCATTGTATCTTTTTTTTTGTTAATGTTAAATAATTATTGTAATTCATAAATTTTTAATCAGTAAATTTATACGTACTTGTTGATTTATTTAGTTTTATTTATCCAACTTCCTGTCGCATGTCGTACTGATAATGAGGATGCTATACTAGTCATATCCCATACACTAACCCCGTTACCAATAAACGAACTATAAATATATATATAAGTAACATAAACAAATATATTGTAAGGCATATTGCGAAACATTTGATACTTATGTAAAAATATGTTTTATCACAAAACAAACACAGAGACAGGAGGGGGGGGGGGGGGTGGTGGAAACCGCGCAAAATATACATTCGTTGTTCCCGTTTCTACATGTTGATTAACAGATCTGTAATTAGTACTAACAAGTTTTGTAACCCGGAATCGAATCCGGGAACATTACCAAGAGTTTGTAACTAACTGAGCTATCGAGATCATCAGATTATGAATACAAATGTTAATTCTTCATGTCGCACTAGAGTAATGTCGAGCTTCAGTGTGTCGCACAAGCGTGCATTCGAACTATGGTGAGTCGCGGTACAGTTTTGTCGCACAAGCATTAATCGCACATCCATTTGTCGAGCTCACGTAGTACACTCCTTTTTTGGCGTGATTAATATGTACACCCATGCCGTTACAGCTTTCTAGGACTAAGCGTCTCTGAGATAAGCCGGGGGGGACAGACGGACGGACGGACAGACAGACAGACAGACGGACATGGTGAAACTATAAGGGTTCCTTGTTTACTACGGAACCCTAAAAATGATATTAGAAACCTCAATATCATTTTTGAAGACCTATCCATAGATACCCCACACGTATGCGTTTGATAAAAAAAAAATCAGTTTCAGTTCTAAGTATGGGGAACCCCCAAAATATATTGTTTTTTTTTTCTATTCTTGTGTGAAAATCTTAATGCGGTGTACAGGATACATCTACGAGTACTTACCAAGTCTCAACAGTATAGTTCTTATAGTTTCGGAAAAAAGTGATTGTGACAAACGGACGGACAGACATGACGAATCCATAAGGGTTCCGTTTTTTGCCATTTGGCTACGGAACCCTGAAAAGGAGTCTCCAGGCCGACATTGATAAAAATTTAATAATCTTCCTATAATGGTATAAAAAAAATATCTGAAAAATAGTAAATAAAAAATCTAAAACCGAACTGCGTAAAATGTGAACTTTAAAAATGATGGAAACAAGATGACCTATTTCTATATCTGTATAAACAATCTCATCTTTAAAGTTCACTTTTTACGCAGCCGGGTTTTTAGTTTTTTTTATTTAGGTTTTTTTTAATTACATAAACACTTTTTAATAATTATTTTTTACATTAATAAGACCACTGCCCCTTCCAAACTATCCTATTAATAACTATATACCAAAACTACCGAAATACTAGACTATTATTATTATACGATTATAGAAGATTTAAGAACTTTATCACAGCTTTATTATATTATAAGTTTTAAAAACTTTGGTGAGAAAAGTTGCGAACCAACTTTTTTTTTTTAAAACGTTGCCCCACACTAGGAATTTCTCCTGTATTGTGGGTGCTTTTACAAACATTTAAACTCACATACACAAACAACCAGACCAGGACCATACAAATATTTGTACCGTGCGGGAATCGAACCCGCGACACGCAGCGCAGCAGTCAATCGCTTAACCACTGCGCCAACCGTGCCGCCGACTTTAAACCGTTATAGATCCTAAATGGTAATTCAAAATGAAAAATGATAACAGAAACCTAATTATTTTCAAAGACTTATTCAATGGTAGCCCACTTGATATAGTTCGTCGACTTTATTTTTCACAATATGGCGTCTGGTCGTCGATTCTAGTCGGACAAATCGATTGACGAAATCATCAAAATCGGCCCACGTGTTTGGTCTCTAGAGCGCCACAAAGGAACAAACATACATGCATACATAGGTTGATAAACACATTACCCTCCTTTGTGGCGCGCTGTCGGATAAACAGACCCCACTGCCCTCTGCGCATCGGTCGCTTCTAAAGTGGTTGCCCATACGCCAGCGCAGAGAGCAAAGGGCGTTGACCACCTTGTTTTCATTTCTCGACTCTCCCTCTTGCCCTAGTTATCTAGCCCCCACTTTCAGTACATTTGCGCCAACCACAGTAAAAATCTACGTTCTTCACACAATCGTCTTCTTCAATGTCCCACTCACCGCACCGACTTCATTCACTCTTCCTTCTTCGTTCAGTCTATCTCTCTGTGGAATGCGCTTCCCCAGGAAATCAGGATGGCAACCAACCGATTATCCTTTAAAGTTAAAGTTCGCGAGCACATTCGTAAGAAGCTGGCAGTATCATCACAACGGTAAAGTTTTCCCATTGTTTGTTTGGCTAATAGTATATTCGTGTATTTATTTGGTCTTATATTTATGTATAATTAGGTATTTAGATTATATTTAAAGTTTAAATAGGTATATGTATGTATATCCTTATATTGAAATAAATATTGATTTCACAATTTTCTTTATTGCACCTACCACTGCTTGTCTCTGCATCACCCAAAGGTTGACTGGTAGAAAATGCCTATGGCATTAAGTCCGCCTCTGAACATTTGTGTGCTTGAAGTATTAAATAAATAAATAAAAAGGCCTATGTCCAGCAGTCTTCCATGAGTGGAATCACTACTAGAATAGAATATTGTGTTATCTACTGTATCTGCCCATTGCTTCTGCTGCTACCCCATGGACTGTTTTTTCAATCTACCGCTAGTTTTTTATTCAAACTCAAAGCATTTATTTCAAATTAATGTTGTTGTCATGGTTCGGGCGAGAGTGCATGGGAGGCCGTCACCTCCTTCTGCGAAGCAGTAATGCTCGCGAAGGAGGAGGCGGAACGCGTGAGGGTGAGGCAGGGTTCGCGCTCTCACGCCGTTAGCCGCCGCAGGAGACGCCCCGGGCGTCGGGAGTCGCAAGCTGATTTCCGGCCGCCGTAGGCGCGGGCCTGCGGACGGTGAGCGATGGGTAGCTCGCCGTCCGATAAGGACCAAGCCCGGGTCGACGGCGCGGTGTGTTTCACGCGCGCCTCAAAGAGATGTCAGCACCAACTGACGGGGTCCGTTAGGGCCAATGCCTGCCAGGGTTGCGAGTTTGGCGAGTTTCCGAAAGGGATATCGTGGCCCCGGCACACAGGAAACGGAAGGAACACGGGTGGGTTTTAATCAGTAAAAGTCTGCACGCCCTCCCAGCTCAGCCCAGAGCGGGAGAAGTTATTTGATAATTTCACACCCAAAAAAAAAAAAAGCGGTCTGTCAGTCAGAGAGATGAAGCTAATTGCCCATTCCAAAGCGTATTATGTTTCTATGGAGAAGAACGGGCAAGAAACTCCACGGACACTCTTTAAAATCAAAAACAATATTTTGATTTAAAAGAGTGTCCGTGGAGTTTCTTACCCGTTCACACATAGTATTGGTTACATCATTTATGTTGAAATTATACATGCGAGAACAATGTAGAAAAACGTGCACGTGCTTCTACATACCGGCGAGACTAGTCGCGCCGGTATGTAGAAGCCTTAAAAGCGTCCGTAATAAAACTATAAAACAAAAAAAAAACAATAAAATACCTAAAGTAAAATAAGCCGTGGCAGCTAAGAAATTACCATAATTATTTATTTAGTTATCTTTTTTAGGGTTCCAGCAACCCATAAAAAATCGCCATGACCGTCTGTCTGTGTGTCTCTTAGTACTATAAAGCTTTGATTTGGCATGGGTGTACAAATAAATCACGGCAACAAAGTGTTAAAATAAAATCGATTTTTTTTTGCGTAGGTGCTGCTCTTACACGTAAAGTGGGGGTGATTTTTTTCTCATCTATCCCATTGTGTGGGGTGTCGCTGGTAAGGTCGTTCCAAAATATTACGAGTGAGTGAAAGCCATTTTTCGATTCAGGGATCCACTAACACACTAATCAGCCTATAATGTTCCCACTGCTGGGACACAGGCCTCCTCTCTGTGAGAGGGAGTGATAGATGTCACATGTCTTCGAATTTTTGGTTCTAAGATCCGTTTGCGAAATATTAAGCTTTAAAGTGCAAATTTTTGTTAGAGTCAAGTGTGTCCCTGCCAGCTAAATTGTTGTTTTTGGATAAGTGAAAAAAAAAATCACGGCAATAGCATAATTATAATTATAACGAAGGTATAAGGAAAATATGACAGCTAAGTAGGCTTTACAAGTTACCGAGTATTAGTCGACCAACTTACATTTGTAGAGACCATGTTTATCAACTACAATGTTAATTTTGTTAATACATCCCAACTACGGAACCCTTCATTGTGCGTGGTCCAACACGCACTTGGCAGATTTTTTGATATAAATAAAAAATGGATATGATTGTTAAGATGCATGCAGTATCAATATCTTGTTACTTTGCGACAATGGAAGACAGTGATTTTATATTACTACGAAAAGCTCAATATTATCGTATTCACCTCAATGAAAATCGCAACTTTAATTACTTACCTACGTACCTACCACAAAAACACCCATTTTTAATAAATAAATAAATTAATTTTAAACGTAGCCGTCCTCAAAAATCCTCACCTCAGTTTCGATATCAGCCGCGCCTTCCTCCGACTCGACGCTAAGTTTGATTGATGTGGCCTTGTCCTCCGCACTATCTACGCCTGATGACCGCTCCAGACACTTTTTATGATTTACGTTAGTAGGTATCATTTTGGCTGGAGTATTATGGAACGTGATTTATTGGACTGACGATAGCCTGCGGGTTTGCGCGGAAAATTGAATAAGTAGGTGAGAATGAAGAGTTTATTTACAGGGTTCTTACCGAACTCAAGAGTGGTCTAATTGAAGATGTCTCTGAAGGTGGGTTGGTCTTTTAATTGTGTGTGGCTCTGTCTGATTTAAGTAGGTCCCTACACATTAAAATTACTTATTTCTATGTGCGCACGTAAGTTCGGGAGCGCTCCAATGGCGGACCCAGCTTTTGAGTCAGGAAAAGGTCACATAGTTGAGGTCCAGTCAGGATAGGCTCCAATCAGTAGCAGACTAAGCCCGTCTGTTTAATAAAAATGAGACCCCTAATCTTTCCAGTTTGCGTAGGTATTTCTAGTACCAGTTTCCAAATTAATAATGATAAAAATGAAACAATTCTATCGTGAGTTATTATACTCTACCATGGGCCTCGCACCCAGCACGATATTTTTTTCAGAAACGTGCTTTTTCTTCTCAATATGCTATTTACGAAAAGCAAGAATGTACGATGCAAAGAGCAAACGATGTGATCTCGAAATTGTTAGCATCCCGTCTCGTAATTCTCGGTTAGGTTAGTATTGAATATTGTTTGGGTCCAGGGACGGCGGACTTGGGGACGTCCGCCGCCCCCTATCACATTGGACCCGAGGTGGCGGCGCGTAATGTTCCACGCGTGCCTCTATCAGACGTCGCGGGGGGGGTCAAACACCTCACCCCCCCCCCAGACTTGAGGTGGCCCGCAGAGGCGGGCCGGCACTAGCCGGGGATTGCGGAAGGAATAACAGATCCCAAGATCCCCGGTGCAAGTGTGGGGGGGGAACACTGGAGTGGTTTTTAGTCAGTAAGAGTCTGACAGACCCCTCCGCCCGCCCCAGGGCGGAGGACATCCATGAGGATTTTCAACCCCGTGAACAAAAAAAAAAAAAAGTATTGAATATTGTTACGGAAACAGGAGTTGCTTATCGACTTATGCATAAAAAAATGTAGAGTCGGAAGAATATAGGCAGCAAGAGCGAGCGACGCCAGTTTGAAAGTACAGCACAGCACCTTGTGTAGATAAGGTTTTCTAAGTAAGAGTTACTTGGTGGACTTGCGCAGAAAGTTTGAGAACGTAAGCAACAATCTAGCACCCTTCATTTATATTTTGCGTACGTATGAGGCCTCAACTCCAAGCTGCCTTCTTACTGAATACATTTTGACCACGTTTGGGACTTCATTAAAAAGTACCTCTTATGGTTTGGGTGGGCCCAGTGGGACCTAGGGCCCGGGGCGGTTTATCTTGACTATTCTGGGGCATTTAATGTCACGTCTAGTTGCTCAGCTGTTTCTTTTGCCCCTTCAAAAAGCTGTCGGAAACTATGTCTGCCGTGCATCATATAATTATGACTAGCTTCTGCCCACGACTTAAAAAAAAAGAAAAGAAAGAAAATACGTTTACTTGCGGTAAGAGAGAACAGAAATACAAAAAACCGGCCAAGGGCGTGTCGAACCACGCACAATGAAAATTTCCGTAGTTGGGATGAATTTATTCCAAGAACAAACTTAACATTGTAGTTGAAAAACATGATCCCCCATACATTCCAACTGCAAATGTAAGTTTGTACGCACAATATTGAGTGATTTACCATGTTATTTTAAGATCACAGACTTCCTGGCACACAGGCAACGGAAGGAACACGGGTGGGTTTTAGTCAGTAAAACTCTGACACGCCCTCTCGCTCAGCCCAGAGCGGGCGAAGTTATTTGATAATTTCCCAACCAAAAAAAAAAATGAATAAAAAAAGCTGTTGCAGCTATTCAATTAATAGGATAAACAGTATCTATCTCCTATCTTTCACACAATACAAAAGGATGATTGGCCCTACAAAGCCCAAGGAAACAATTTTTTTGAAGGAATAAACATCATTCAAATTGGTGGTTACTTTAAGTATTAAATCAGTCATTTTAATCGGGTACATAATCAACATTTATTTATGGGCGAAAATGGTACAATTTTATCAAAAATGAAAATATTGGTTATGGCACAATCACAAAACTAAAAACGAATCCTCATATGAACCAAATATCTTAAGTAGTAACAATAAAGAACCCTTCAACTTTGTTAGACTTATTAAATCCTAGGGTAGTTAAAAAAAACCTTTGCAAACACTGTGTTTTTCTCCGTTTTCGTTCGAGAAGAGGTAATAAACAGACTATAAACGTCTCGGGTCTGAACTACTATTAGTTGTACGTCTATCTGGATTCTTCTGAGACGTGTTACCTTTAAATGAGTATGTTTGTTCCTTCCAAGTCATATTACGAAACTATTTATTCAATTGACTTCTTTGACTTTCCAAAAATTTTATTGAGCATTTCCTTTTACAATTTTCATCACAACCTGGTTTAACGTAGTATTTGGAATATTTTTTGAAACTCTTCATAATTTTCTGCCACTCAGCCAGTTTCGTTTCATAATGCTCCCGTTTTCTAATCGTTCCTTTCTTGGTAACTTGAACTCGCTGTTTTGATTTTCCTGAATGTTTGACTCCGGCTCGCTAACATTTTCTGATGACTCGGATATTCGAACGTTATTCAGTGGCTGTGAAGACTGTAAGACTCTGCATCAAGTAGTTGCGGATATCCTGTCTTTTCTTTTTTTGAGGTGGAACATAATCTTTGTCTTTAACCGAATCATCCGAATCAAATTCAGTTTCTGAAGATTAACTGCTGCTACTATCGTTGCAGTTTTCTTAAAGATGTTGTCATTGTTGTCATCACCAATGTTGTCGTTGATGGTAGTAAGTAGTGCTACAACAAGCTTGATCGATGGGACTGACGATAATGCTGTCGTTGGCGGTACTAGTGCTACAACAAGCTTCATTAACCGGACTGGCATGGATGCTGTCGATGGCGGAGTTACAACTGAACGAATTTGCTCGCCGGTACCAAAATTCTCGATCAAAGTAGCCGGACTTCTTAGCACTTCATAAGCGTCAGTGTTGCAAGCGTGATCGTTGTATTGTTTGATAAAGCTCTTGTAAGAACAATGGCAATCGCCCGAACAAATTTTTGTTGATTTGATAAAACTTAGTAGAATATTTCGTCGGTATCTATCGTGGTGACATAATGTAGACGCTTAATAATTCCATCAACAATTTCCTCGCCCATGTTCTTAAGACTCACGCGTAGCTCCTCCATGTGGCCAGCACTATTCGCAATGTTGTGTCATCAGCGTACCGTAGGTTCGCAATCTTGTTTCCACTAATCGCAACACTATCAGGCCAGTCGTCGAGGGTGATTCGCATAATGAGCTCTGTGTAGGTTTTGAATAGAAGTGGTGATACAATACATCCCTGGCGGATACCCGCACTGGGATGGAAGCTATCCGAAATCATGTGGTCTTCTGTTCGCACTGATCCTGTTCCTCCTTCGTATAGTTCTCTAATAAGGTGCACAAGGGGTTTTGCGTCATTTCACGGAGTCAAATGCTTTTGAGAAATCAACAAAGCCTGTAGGTCGGCTTGTTCAATTATCGTACCTTCTCGATGAACTAACGAACAATGAGAATCTGTTCCCGGGTTCCCTTTCCCTACACAAACCTAGCTTGTTCTTGCACTATCTCTCGCGAAAAGTGTGCTTTCAATTGTTCGTTGAGAATGTGTAGCAATATTTTTCTTGCGTGGCTGATCAGAGCAATAAGGCGGTAGTTGCTACACCTTTTGGTGGACCCTTTCTTATGAAGAGGAATTAAAACTGTGTGAGCTCATTCCGACCGCCATTTTCCTGCCAGCCATATCTCGTTGCAGATGGTGTGAAAGATATGAACGCCGCATTCTCCCAATACTCGAATAGTGTCGATTGGGATAGTGTCAGAGCCCGTAGCCCCTTTCCCTTGCTGATCCCATGCAGTGCTTATACGTGTGCGTTGACCTTAATTTGATAAATAAATTAATAATTAATCACAATTCACAGAATGGGGCACGTAGTAGCACGTGAAAGCAATTAATTATTTTTAATTTATTTTTACGAAGCTTTCATTGATGTCGGGCAGTTTCAAGTGGGTCACTAATTTCCCCAGCTCCCTGTCGCCGGAAAACGGGGAATAAGCGGAATGTGCAAAAAGTGGACAAACACGATATATCCATTAGTGATCACTGAAATGTTTCTTTTTCTTAAAAACAACGGCACGAACTTTCAATTTGGTGCTTCGATCCATAAGTTTTTCGCTTGTGGTTAGGAGCTACAAATATTTGAGCTTTTTTCGCTTTTAACAGTTTTGTAATTCCAGGTACTGCCACATACTTAACTGTACATAATAGCTGTGTTATCTCATGAAGGCGGGCTAGTCTGATTGAACTAGCTTTTGCCTGCGGCTTCGCCCGCATGGAGGTCGGAAATGATACGACGCGAACGCACCCAAGTACTACCGGGATAAAAAGTATCATACTAATATTATATCAGAATCATAATTTAGGACGTGATCAATCTGTGTACTAAATTTCGTTAAAATTTGTTTAGCCGTTCATGCGTGAAAGGCTAACAGACAGACAGACAGATTTACTTTGGCATTTTTTATATTAGTAAGTATGGAAGCATGGTTAGGTAGGGAGACCGAGGAGGGTTGTAACAATTTTTATATTAGTAAGTATGGAAGCATGGTTAGGTTAAATGCTACTACAGGAGCAAACATTTTCCAAACAATATTAGTCTTGCTGCACATAAGTCCTACAACTGTCTAATAACTTAATCTTGTAGTGAATTATAAACCTTAGTTACAAGATCAAGTGATCTGAAGTATTACAAGACTTAAAACTTAATTCTGTAGTGTACTATAAACCTTAGTTATAAGAACAATTGATCTTGAGTATATCAAAGCTTGTGGGATGCTATTATAAGAATGGAAGTCTTTACCAGTGCTAGTATAAGAGTTTTATTAGTCTTGGCAGTCCTATAATTTTTATTATAGGACTTTTTTGCTAGTTGGGTGGTCTATAGGCTATAAATTATCACGCTATTTGTTTATGGGGGACGAGCAATATATCATTATGTTCATATTCTTCTATAGATTACATTGAATTAAAAAAAGAGGAGCCAAAAGGTTACAATATTTCTGGTAGTTACAGATATAACCTTTTAAATAATTATCATCACGCTTTACCTTTATGGAGCTAAGCAGTCAATAATGACATAGTTATGAACGGCTATTTAAGTCAAACAACAAAGCCAATAGTTTAGTTGTCCGACGACTGCTTTGCAAACCTAGTGCTACTAGAACGACTTCTACGCGAATGAAGTCATGGACAGATGCTAGTATATATATCTATCTATATATATAAAATTCAAAGTCTTGACTGACTGACTTACTGATATATCAACGCACAGCCTAAACCGCTGGTCCTAAAGACATGAAATTTAGAGGGTGTGTTCTTTGTAAAGAGTAGGTATCCACTAATAAAGGGTTTTTCGAAATTCTACCCCTAAGAGGGTGAAATAGGGGATGGAAGTTTATATGAAAGTCCGTCAGTTTTGAAGTTAGAATATTCAAATTTTGTGTTTAGGTAGGCTGACGATTGAAAATGAATTTATACATGTCTCAGCGTTTTTGATAATTCCACCCCCGAAGGGTTAAAAAGGGGGATGATGTTGTGTATGGAACTTCCTTAACTTTCGAAGTAAAATCACTAAATTTATTATCTAGGCTTATGGTTGGAAGCTAACGCAACGGTGTTGTTAGAATTTGAACCCATAAGGGGTGAAAAAGGGGATACAATTTTATTTTTAATGAAATTTCTTTTTAAGTTAAAATCACTAATTTTTCGGCTTATTGTTGGAAACTATAGGCATCCGCTAAGAAGCGATTTTTCGAAATTTAACCTTTAAGGTGTGAACAAGGGGTATAAATCTTATTCCTTGAGTTAATAAACCTGAAACTTGGCACGAATACTAACCTAAGTAAATTATAAAGTTTGGGGGATTTGCGGATGACAAAGTTTGTATGGAAGAATTTTAACGCGCGGTCTGATTAACTCGAAACTCAGTATTTATACTGTAAACCAAAATAAATAAAAGAATTTATCAGTTTTTCGAAAATTGACCCCTTTTTTTGCATGGGAAATTATCAAATAACTTCTCCCGCTCTGGGCGGAGCGGGAGGGCGTGTCAGACTTTTACTGACTAAAACCCACCCGTGTTCCTTCCGTTGCCTGTGTGCCAGGGCTATGATATCCCTTTCGGACAAACATGGCAGGCCTTAACGGACCCCGTCAGTTGGTGCTGACATCCCTTTGAGGCGCGCGTGGAACACAACGCGCAGTCGAACCGGGCGTGGTCCTTATCGGATGGCGAGCTACCCATCGCTCACCGTCCGCAAGCCCGTGCCTACGGTGGCCGGAAGCCGTCTTGCTACTCCCGACGCCCGGAGCGTCTCCTGCGGCGACTAAGGGCGCGAGGGCGCGAACCTTACCTCTCCCTCACGCGTTCTGCCTCCTAATTCGCAAGCATTACTGTTTCACAGAAGGAGGTAACGGCCTCCCATGCACTCTCGCTCCGAACCATAACCTGAACCAGGGCTGGACGCGAGAGATCGCGGCCGCTGATAGCCTCCGTGAGGACACAGTGGTGCTCGGCCCAAGCCGGGCAGACCTCCACCGTATGCTCCACCGTGTCCTCCGGGCGATCCACACAGTGGTGACACCCGGGCGTTTCCTCCCGCTTTATCCTGAACAGGAACCTCCCGAAACAACCGTGTCCGGTGAGGACGCCGTGGCGCCTCTCTAGCCACTCCTCAAATAGGGGACTTATCGCCACAATTGTGGCGATAAGTCCCAGCGCCCAGTGCCCAGCGCTGGATTGCGACAATCGCACTCTCCATGCCACCATGAAATCCCGCCGGAGCTCCGTCCGTTGTGCCGTGATTTCTCGCGGCAGCGGAGTTTCGACCCTGCGTTTCGCCTCCTCGCGCCACTCCCAGATGTGCGCGAGGACTCTTGCCTCCAGATCCCACGGCGGCAGTCCGGCAAGGAGGCTCGCCGCCTCACGGGAGACCGTGTGGTAATGACCCTTAACAGGGTGAAAAGGGGTAGTCAATTTTACAAGAGAGGATTCTACTGTGTGGCTTGATTAACCCCAAATTATGACGTGGGCATCAGGGGTTTTTGGAAATTCAACCTTTAAGGGGGTGAAAAGGGGGATTTAGTTTGAATGAAAAATCCTTGAGTTAATAAACTTGAAACTTGGCACGAATACTAACCTAAGTAAAATATAAAGTTTGTCATTTTTTGTTTTTTTAAACTACCCCCTAAAGGGGGATTGGGAGATATCAATTTTTTTATGGAATAAGTTTAACGCGCGGTCCGATTAACTTGAAACTTAGGATTTATACTGAAAACAAAAAATAAAGAATAACTTTTATCCGGTTTTTATTAAATCTGGCCCTAATAATGGGGTGAAAAGGGATAGTCAATTTAAAAGGGAGTATTCTACTGTGTGGCTTGATTAACTTGAAAATTGGTATAAATAACCTATAAATCCAATAATAGAAACGTCAAAAACGATGTTTCAACAATTTACCCCTTTGAGTGCGTAAAATGGGGCGATATAGTTTGTATGAACAGAATCTTATTTCTTTTGATATATAAACTTGAAATTTGGCCCGAGTACTTATTTACATAACATCAAGCCTGCAATCCCCAAAGGGTTAGGTAGAGGTGTATCTTTAGTACACCCACATTTCGACAGTTTTGTTTAGGTCCCATGTAATAGGGGGCGAGCCTATTGCCATCAACCGGGCATAAATCCAGACTTCGGGCTGCTACTAAGAAATTCCTAATGGAAAATCCAATAACACTTTGCCCGACCTGGGAATCAAACCCACCCCTCATGCTCAGCAGTCGCGCCTGTGACCACTAGACTAACGAGGCAGTAATTACTTAAATAACAAAGTTTGTCATAACTTTTGCGTTTTTCAAAACTATCCCTCAAAAGCATTTTAAGGAGTGTTATGGTTTGTATTTAAAGAATTTTAACGCGCGGTCCGATAACTCGAAACTCAAACCTCATATTGAGATTTCGAGAATCGGAAAAAGGGGTACATAGTTTTCGGGAGAATTTTACTGCGTTCCTTGAATAACTCAAAAGTTGGTACATCAATTATTATTTAAGAACAAAAACGTACACAAAATAAACAATACACAATTTCTTACAAATAGACTTAGACATGAAATGGAGGAGGACACGTAGGTATATTGAACAAGTATGTACAAAACGAAGTTGGTATTTATATATGCTATATATATCCTTCGTAAAGTTGTAAATCAAACTGCACTCCTATTTGCTTACCACGCTTACGTTGGTTCCAACTAAGATATGGTATAATGTTTTGGGGGAATGCTGCTGATAGAGAAGCTGCTTTTTTTTCGACATCCACGCGGGCGAAGCCGTGGGCGAAAGCTAGTATAATATATATCTAGACAAACTCGCTAAAATGTATAATATGTCAGTGAGTCAATAAACATAATTTGTGTGTCACAAAGTGTGTAGGTATATAAGAGAATGCAATTTATCATGTGTGAACACAACGGAGCGGGGTGAATTTGAAAAGGCAAGGGAAAAATGATTCCGGCGCAGAATCTTGTGTGATATATCACGTGGAACGGGACGCGTGCAGACGAATTACAAGCCAGCGACTTTGTTAAGAATTATGATATGAGTTCCGTGACTTATGTTCATCTTTGTCGTTTTAATTTAATGACCGCTGTGCGGGGCACCTGTGTGACTGCTCACTCACTATTTGTCGCCAATATGTCGATTGGTACATGTACCTGTAGTTATCATTCGGTGCCTTGTGAAGTTTTGATACCTACCCACATTTTCAGTGGCGTAGCTAGTCCTAAATGGGCCATGTATCAACATTTTGTAGAGGCCCCCCTTTTCTCCGACTACGGTGAATCCCAAAAGGAGGGCTATGTTTTTTTCATATAAGTACACAATTAACAAAAAGATTTGCCTGAACCACAAAGTATTGTTAATAGTACAGGCAGTCTAACCTAGCACTGCAGAATAAAGATTTTAAATTCAATTTAAAAACACATATCACGCAGATGCTAGATTTTTTTTTACTGAAACTCATGAAACAATGTATGCGGATTTTAGTATATAGTAAATAACATTTTACAAATCCTTCCTTTACTTCACGTTGCTCGCACTCGTCCTATTTGTTCATAACTTATAACGTCCGGGAAAAAGGCTTAGCTATGGTGTGTTCCAGAAGTCTCAGATGATAGTGTAAACAAACCCTGTTCTGGTTAAATTCTTACGCAATCACTCACTAAAGGGAATTAGTAACACATTAGAATTAGTATTCAGAATGTTTCAACATTGTATTATCTCATCATAATATTATTTTTTTTTTTTATTGTATAGTGGTGTGTGCTAGCTAACATAAGGCAAATAATTTAATTTAATGTTTTGTGTTGCATTTTACATTTTATTGTATAAATTCAAGTTTTATATGTGAACAGACAGCTGTGCTGCTGGGGAGTTTGTTGCGCCACTTCTTCTTCCCAGCTAAAGCACTAGGAAGTGGTGACGGGTGGGCGTTTTTGGGGGACTGTCTCATGTACTTTTTGACGTTCGAAAAGTGCTGGTTCTCAGCCTAGTTTGAATAAATGACTTTTGATTTTGATTTCATCACTTTTTCCAATAATTATTGTTTGAATAACTTAACTAAATTGTAATTGAAAATGAGTCAAATGAAAAATCAAAAATGAAAAACGATTTGTGGTGATTTAAATTAGAATTTCGGGTTCGGGTGTTCGAATAATCAAATGAAAGTAAGTAGTACTCAATTTGAAAGTGAAAGTAAGTAGTTCCCTTCTTTAGACAACTCGGAAAAGCATATTACCTATCAAAACATGTTTTTGCGAATTGTTATTAGGCTGTTTCCTTCAAATTTTTTTGTCGTTTAAAACGATACTGGAAGGGTAACGTAACACTACGAGTATCACTCAATGCAAAGTTACAAATGTTATAATTTCTAATTAATTATTAATAATGTAGACATTACACGGCACAATTTATTTACATAAGGTTCGCTCGGGTCTTAAGCAAATGGGCTTGTTTCTGACGCAAATAATAATTATTCCGTCAAGTGCGGGATCCCGGGGCGTTCCCGTTGTTTTGCAAATCAAATACTTATGTGATGCTTACGTGCTTACTTACTTAAGTATTTACCGGTACACATTAAGCCCAGCTCTTGGCTAAGCTCAAGAAATTTACAATCACCTCGGAATATAACTCATTGTGCGGAATTTAAATAAATTATTAAGGCCCCCACAGACAGGCGCAACGCGACAGTGCGACGTGATTGTGATCTAACAATTTCCATGAATGGTAAAAAATGTGAGTTTCATTTTCTACGAAATGTATGGGGAAAGTTTATTTGCGATTTATGACTTTTCTAGTACTTAAACCTCAATAGGTCCAATAGAGGTTTTTGATCCTTATAAGAGAGAGGATCGATTGGCATAAAAAAGTTTTTGTGAAAATTGCCCATTTTCCTGCTGTATTTTTTTTTCAAAACCTGTGAATGTAGATCAACATTTCTCAAACGATAAGGACAGTCTACAACGGTTAAGATAGCTGCCCTTACTGCCCGATCTCAAAAATCTACCCTGTATATTATTATTTATTTCATGCTTAGTGGACAAACATTTTTATCCTATTAATTCCGAAGATGATGTAGAACCGTCTTGACATAATAATGCTTGTAGTCAAAACAATGCAGTTTCACTGAACTCATCATTCAGATCAATGTAATATTCGTAAATGCTAAGAACCTTATCTCCGATGAACAAAATGTTCCTATATCTAACGTTTGTGAGTGATGTAACAGACTTGGAAATAAATTTAATAAACGTCACAATTATGTAAAGTCTGAAACAATATTTTTATTATTATTTTTGGTAAGTTTATTATATATTAAATAATACGAATTTAGAGATACAGACTAAAGGTATAATTATAAAACATATCATTTACATACTGTGTCTAGTTTTTAAGTTACAAACAAAAAGACCCGCGCGTCCGACCTGTTGTATGTGTGGCGTCGTTCCACAGTACGACGCCTCCGTTCTCGATACTTCGTAACCTGCCTACTTATATTAGGGTCGGATTTAAATCTTACCGGATGCGGCTACACACCAGTATTTTACATGTAGCGACTGCCTATCTGACCTCCACAACCCAGTTATTGAAATCAAAATCAAATCAAAATCAAAAGTCATTTATTCAAACTAGGCTGAGAGTCAGCACTTTTCGAACGTCAAAATTACATGAGACAGTCCCCCAAAAACTCCCACCCTTCACCACTTCCTAGTGCTTTAGCTGGGAAGAAGAAGTGGCGCAACAAACTCCCCAGCAGCACAGCTGTCTGTTCATTTAAAAACTTGAATCTATACAATAAAATGTAAAAGGCAACACAAAACATTAAATTAAATTATTTGCCTTATGTTAGCTAGCACACACCACTACAAAAAAATATAATTTATATAATAATCGTCTAAAATTATACTCAAGCACAAATAACGTAAACAAAACGTATCTAAATAAAATCCTCCAGGCATAAAGGCTTCTACATACCGGGGCGACTTGTCGCGCGACGCGACACGACACAAAGGCACCGCTCATCCCGCGACACGCGGGGCCTTTGTGCCGTGTCGCGTCGCGCGACAAGTCGCGCTGATATGTAGAAGCCTTTATGTGCGCGCCCGCTTAAATAAAGCTATTGAGTAACACGATACCTCTTGGTAAGACTGGTTTTCAGACTTGGGCTTATGACTACCAATAAGGAGTGTTTTAAACATCTACGAATGACAGCGGGAACAATTCGGGTATGTAGGCCCTCAGACTCTCGGTATGAAATGACGCTTTCACTTAGCGGCCTTGTTAAATTAAAATCTCGGGGGATTTCACACCTTTTTGTTGAAAATAATTTTCAAGTGACATTTGTACAAGTGTTATTTTACATTTTGTGATTAATTATTTTTATGACATAATTCAAATATACATGGTAGCACTAAAATATATAAAGTATGTACAAGTTGAAAATAATAATAACTTTCGAGTCACATATAGTGAAGATCAGTAACAGGCCAACGTGTGATTTTGCTAAGGACAAAATAGTGTGCGAATAACGTTCAGTCGAGCGCATGTCAGTGGTCACATTTTGACCCTGATCTGGCCTAGCGTAGCATCAAAGAGTTTCAATAGAATACGACGCCAGTTTATACTGGTTTTGTTACCACTGTCGTGTGGTCGACTGTACGTCCGATCACCTAGCAGATCACCTCAGAACTAGCATGGAACTAGCCGACAAGGCTCGAGGAAGTGCACGAGTATGATGTAACGTTGTTATCGTGGCGACGAGGCCGCGTCGTGTGCCAGCTGCCACAACTTGGTCATAAAATTATAAATTAACTCCACAACATTACTATGACATTAAAATATTTTAATTTTAGAAAACTAAGAACTGTACCTACAAATGTAGAAAACGTAACGTAAACGTTAACGTAGTTTCGCAAAGTTGAATAAATTATGGATAATATATATTGTATGGCTCTTTTGTTACTAATGAGTAAGTAGATATTATTATCTTACCTAAATAAACATCACCACAGGCTCGCCCCTAAATTGTTACCTTACGTAAGTAAACATCACCACAGGCTCGCCCCTATATTATTATCTTACGTAAGTAAACATCACCACAGGCTCGCCCCTATATTGTTATCTTACGTAAGTAAACATCACCACAGGCTCGCCCCTATATTGGACAGTACACTTCTACGTGACCTTTCGGGGTATACAGGTGTGATGTTATTGTTTAATGTAAACGAGTAAAAATAGTTTAGCTTATTATTGCAAAACCAGTTTTATACCAACTTGCGAAGGTGAGTAATTCATATTGATTTAAGTGCCTTCCAATACAACCCTTGTTGTATTGTAGGCACAGCCACCGCCACCAATGAAGAAAAAGAAAATTATTTATTATTATTATGTATACCATTAGTTATTGAGAGGCAGTTGAGGTGCAATACAAATACAAACAATGAACAAAGAAACAACGTGTTTTTTTTTCTTTTAAGGGTGTTTGGGCTTTAATTTAAGCTTATGATATAAAGTTTTACTCTCTGAAACTTGGATAAAGTTAAGTTACGTGTTCTTATTGGTGGAATCGTTAGGAATGATTTCTGAATACTAACCAAATTATCTCCCATGTTTAGTGGAAGTGCTGCTTTTGAGCGCGAGGATCACTACAGCCAGCCACCGGCACCGGGTTAAGAAAATTAGACAAGCCCTTTGTGTAGGGGGCAAATGGTTCCAAGTGGGAAGCTTTAGATTCTGGCAACGATCAACATGTCCCCAGCGAAGGTATTTTACAAGACTTTGCATTAAAAAAACTGGCCAAGTGCGTGTCGTACCACGCACAATGAAGGGTTTCGTAGTTTGGATGAATTTATCCTAAGAACAAATTAACACTGTAGTTTGAAAAACATGTTTCCTCATACATTCCAACTGCAAATATAAATTTGTACGCACAATATTGAGAGATTCATCCAACATTCAATTATTATTATAACCTTAAGGGGCCGGTGTAGCATGCGTAGTTCTTACAAACGTAATACCAAAATAATTTGTAAATCAAACTTAGGTTTTACCGCACTGTCTCCCGTGAGGCGGCGAGCCTCCTTGCCGGACTACCGTTATGGGATCTGTAGGCAAAAGCCCTCACGCACGTCTGGGAGTGGCGCGAGGAGGCGAAACGCCGGGGTGAAACTCCGCTGCCGCGAAAAATCACGGCACAGCGGACAGAGCTCCGGCGGGATCTCATGGCGGCATGGAGAGTGCGATTGTCGCAACCCAGCGCTTGGTACGCCACAGTCGTGGACATAAGTCCTCTCTTTGAGGAGTGGCTAGAGAGGCGCCACGGCGTCCTCACCTTCCGCCTGACGCAGGTCCTCACCGGACACGGTTGTTTCGGGAGGTTCCTGTTCAGAATAAAGTGGGAGGAAACGCCCGGGTGTCACCACTGTATGGATCGCCCGGAGGACATGGTGAAGCATACGGTGAAGGTCTGCCTGGCTTGGGTGAAATTTTAATTGTAGAATATTTTATTAGTATTTTCGGGAATGCAATTGTGGAACATTTCGAAATATTCAAATGCAGTTTAGCAGTAAAGTTGTTGGGTAAGATGACTCGCAGCTGTAGGTAGGGACATGGTAATAGTCAGTGGCAGAATAAGCCGGTATATACAGGCGGAATAGCCCAGGGTGGCAAATAAAATGAGTCCCTCTGGTCTTCACAGTATACAGGATCAAAAAAATCTTGCCGGTTGTGGGTAGAGTTACTTTACCTACGGGTGACAGGATTTATTTATCACACTAATAATATTATATTATAAAGGCGAAAGTTTGTGAGTGTGTGTGTTTGTTACTTCTTAACGCTCAAACGGCTGTACCAATTTTGATAAAGTGTTGTATGGAGGTAGCTGACATCTTGGATTAACATATAGGCTACTTTTTATCCCAATATTCCCACGCGATCGAGACTTAAGCAGGTGAAACCGCGGGGCGCATTTAAATAAATAAATAAATTCAACAGCAACAGGAAGCTCTACCTTCCGGCTACTTGTATTAGGTAGAATACAAGAGATACGAACATTACTCTGTGATGATCAAAAGAAACCCTAATCCTTCATACAGAAATAAGAGTTACTTTGTCGACTCATGCAAAAAAGTTTGACTATTAATAGAATGGCAACCGGAGCGGGCTCAGCGAGCTCGACAATTTTAAGCACCTTACATTTATATTTTGCTTACGTATCTTACTGAACATAATTTGGCTTCTTTTGGGATTTGATTTAAAAGTATTTATAAAGATTTGGGGGCCTCCTAGGACTGGGACCGGGGCGGAGCGCCCCTGCCGTTCGCTCCGCCTTTAGTCCGCATGTGGTATTAGTGATGTTTATGTATTCGGTCAGGCAGGGAGCCATGGCACCGCCAGCCCCGCCGCCGGTAACAAAGCCCGGCGAAACAAATGTCCTTTACGAGCACGGTGAGCACCAAGTTTTTTTTTATGTCATCGATGGTCTAGTGCTTGCAAGCACTATTATTATTATTATTATTTATTATAATTTCAGACCAACTGCTGACCATGCGATTCTGGATTCGATTCCCAGGTCGGGCAAACTGAAACTGGGTTTTCCATCTGGAATTTCTCACTAGCAGGCCGGCGTTTGATTTTATGCTTAAACATATCTGACGAAATTAGGGTGTACTACGTTATGTGCACCTCTGCCTAACCCTTTGCAAACAGGTCCCTTGCGTGCCCTTTGCGTGGTTTTATGTTATTTGAAAACTAAGTTTACAGGTAAGTATTCACGACCAATTCTCTTAAATTTTTGTATATTATTTATACTTAAGTTAAAAAGATAACCAACTTAATTTAACTAAGACACTATCTACTTAGGGAGCACAAAAGAGCCAACCACGATCGACTTAGACTTGATACTGCCGAGCCTGGAAGCCGGCCCGAAGCGCAACGACTCCTACGACCCCAACTACGGCTACGAGCCCTACTGGCTGCAGGGCGACTGGGTGTTCGACAAGAAACCCCACACCAAGGATACGGCCATGTATATGTGTGGAGTCCGGTGTCCCCAGGTCTATACAGAGTCAGTATACAGATATGATTTTTTATTCCTTTTATGTAATTAAATGTAAAACTTAAATATCATACAACTACCTTATCTCAGCGACTTCGTCCGCGTGTAAGTCAACTATACCACAGACTTACATAACTTTTAGTGGAACGAAAGTCGAATCCATAGTGAATTATCTTCTAAATTGCAAGACCATAATATATCAAACGCTGTACATGGATTTTATTTTATCTCCATGAAATGCTCGTGATGTCAATGAATGAATGTTGAAGAATGTTGGATCACAAAAAGGATCAATGAAGGCATTGAGCTGCAAGCAGCTGAGATTGGCATTAGAATGCTAAGAGATAAGTGTGGTGTTACGCGAAAGAATAGAAGAAGAGATCATTATAATAACAGGAAGCCTGAAAGTGGCGCCAGTGATCGAGACATTCTATGGAAATCAATTGTCTTGCATGGTATGCAATTAGTTGTGGGATGCGGAGGAATATAGACCATCTCGCGAGGCCAGCTAATAGTGATGTATGGAAGAATAACAACCACGGAGGAGAAACAAGTTGAGAAAGAAGAACGAATGAGATCAGTAGTCTACTAGATGCGGCTGCGCTAAAAAGGCCACGAAATACATTATTTATACGTTTTCTTGCAATTTACAGTATCAGATTGTATGGCGCCAAATTAACGAGTATGTATTTTAACAAATTAATAAAATGCAATTGTTCCAGGTATGGGAAGATATGTGGACGAAATAAAGATTTTGTATACGAAACTTTTGAAAACTACTGTCAGCTCAGAAATAAGGATTGCAGCGGCGTATATCGTAATTATATTTTCATAATCAGTAAACAAGCCAAGCAAGAAGTGCTCGTGGCTCATAGATAATTACCGCACGGCTCGATTGAAGGTTAAGCTATATCTTGCCGAGATCAATGGATGGGTGGCCATACGTTTCGACCCCTCCGTATCTTTGAAAGCACGATAAGCCGTTGGTCCCGTTATTTGTAGTTCTTTGTCACTCGGGTTTCAGAAGCCCGAAAGTCTGACAGCCAATCATATCAAGGGGTGTCGTGTTGCCAATTACTGAGTTGTGAAGCTCAACGTGATATTAAGCTCCATTTCGTGCCCACACTGAAGTAAATTTAAAATAATACTCTAACAGAAGGTTAGGACCTAGCCTACCTGGGTGATAGGCAGTCGCTCCATGTAAAATAGCATCAAGCATCGCTGCATCTAGTTAGACTGGAAGCCCACTCAAACTTAATAGGGATATGGTTAGGCAGATGAGGAATCAGAGAGCTGGCCTCCATATGCGATGTAAAAAGACCCATCACCAAGCGGCCATCTATGCATTCTGTACATCAAACTAAGTAGGTAATATTTATTTATTAGAGGAAAAGGTGGTAATGTGGTCCCTGCAGGTATATTGACCCCCCTCGATATTTATAGTTTAGAAACACGACATCTAGAAATTTTTTGGTGCAACGCGAAGCTCGTGTGACATTGTTGATTTTAACCCAATAAATCCGTGAGGGGGCGTTAACATTTTCTTTTTCTGCGAACCAGTCGAAACACGCAAGTGACAAACTTTTATTACCGCTCTGCATTTTTTTTAATTTTACTGGAAATAAGTGAGTTTTAGCTTTGGTGATTTGTACATTGTGTTCGCTAAACGTTATTCTACAGGATTTTGAAGGTAATTATAAAAAAGAATTGATAGAATATTTTTGTCATGGTTTGTTTACAAATTCTTGCTTTCTTGCAATTTGGCCCCCTCACATTGTTTGTATTATGGTCCCGGGGGCCATAAAACATGTATGACCATTATATCACTTCGTAATTTTTTATTTTCCGGTTTTAGATGCGAATTGTTGTTTAATGTAATAATTGTTTAATAATTGTTTTTTCTCTGAATATGACGACGATGTCTATCCGAATAGCGTACCTGAAAACTCCGATACGATCTGCATATTCTGTGACACCAGTTACTCTAACGACAGACGTGGGGAGGAGTGGATTCAGTGCCAGAGTTGCAATTTATGGGCTCATACAGCCTGTGCAGGTGCTGAAGGCGAATATTATGTCTGCGATTTTTGTCGTTAGGTTTTAATTAAATCAATACATTTAATATGGCCCCCAGGGTGCCATATAACCCTCACTCGATCTCATGTTGCCAAATTTGCTTTTTCTAAGAATACATAAGTTTTCGATTATCCTGTGGCAGTTTCATTTATTACATAGTAAGGCACGTATAGGCAAATAAATAAGGACGCTATAACATATTTATTACATTTCTGAGTCTCGTATTTTTTACATAAGGCCTCAGAAACAAAGTAGGGGGCCACATTACCACCTTTTCCTCTATTATTTGTTTGCGCCTGATCCTTTAGTGACTTTATAGTGTCTGTGTCAATTTACTGCTAACGGGTTTTGATAAGGCGTACATAAGTGACGGTAGTTCACTTAAATAATAAATTGGCTAAGGAAAAATATCTACCTGACTTTTTCGATATATGAGATGGTCAATTCTCTATGATGGACGAACATCGGTCCGTACCAGTTAGCACATAATATATTTGTTTTAAATTAAAAATACTGTTTAAATCATAATATAACGAACTGTAAAGTTATACACAGTTATCAATTAAATTCATTATTAAAAGTAAAACTTCTATGTTTTATTGAGCACCAAGCTCCAGTGTCTCGGAGTAGACATTATTTATTTATTAAAACTTTATGCACAAGTAAAAAATACAATTTAAAAAGGCGGACTTAATGCCTGAGGCATTTTCTACCAGTCAACCTTAGGGTGATACAGAGACAAAACAACGTACAGTGCAACGTACGGGATAGATAGCTCGGAAATAACTATAAAATACAAGCATAAATACAAATACATAGATAGATACATACATATGATACCAAAATAAACTTTGTCAGGAGAAATAACGACCGGCAGCGGAGGGCCACTACGACTCTACTACTGGGCAAAAAGAATAGTTCAAGTACGGTAGCGCGCAATGTAACGCACGCAAATCAAGTACGGTAGCGCGCAATGTAACGCACGCAAATCATTGGTGCGTAGGCATCGGTTTGTGCTGTGGTGCATGGTCTCATTTTGTTAAAAAAACATAAAAAACGTTAAATAAATAAATTCTTCATTGCCATCAAGTTACAGAAAAATTTGAAACCCTGGCTCCAGAGCTAGGTTAGAGTACCTGTATTTCAGGGACCCCTTTTTTGCCGTTTTTGGCTTATCTTAAAGTAGAAGGACGTTCACACTTCAAGCTTTAAGAAAATATTAAAGTTCTATATTTACGAAAATTTTATTTAGTACATTTTAGTTCAAAAGGTTAGTTACTTTATTTTTTTTTTGTTATTTTTACCCGACTGCGGCGCAGCCAAAAAAGGAGGATTATGTGTTTACCCTGTAAATATGTATGTATGTCCGTCCCTATGTTCCCTGGTAACTACTAAACGGCTGTACTGATTTTGATGAATGATATATCGTTAAATTTGTCTTTATTGCGCGAGTGTCACTGGGTATATTAAAAACAAAAAAAAAAACTGTCAAACCCATCGAGTGGGGTATCAAATGAAGGGTTTTAAAAGTTGATTACAAAAATATATACAAATTATATGTTGAAACGTAATTTGGAATGAGAAATTATAAAACAAATACAATCCCGAACTTAATAGCAACCAGTTTGGTTTTGTCTAGACTCTAGATTGTTCTATGGAGCTGGACCAGCATGTTTCCAAGCATTCCTATCCTGGATATAATCCTCTAACTTGTAATAGGCTTGTTTACGAAGTGTACTTTTAATATGTGTTTTAAATTTTCTTTCATTATTTGCCCTCTTAGCATTCTCATATCAGCTACATGCAATTGCCTTTCATTCATCCCTTTTGTGGCCCAACATTCTGATCTATACTACTAACAAATATGGATGTAATCATAATGATTAATCTGAAATAAATGATGATTTATTTATTTATTATACAAGACAGCAGGTCTAACTAATGTTTTATAAATCTTCCCCTTAAGTTTAAGGGGAATGCGGGAGTCGGAGATTGGTCCCGTGACCTGCCACCATTTAATCCATCCAGTGCTTATAACACCAACTGAAGTAAAGCTCTTAGCGTCTTGCGCTTGTCTCTTGTGCACGCTCATACTAACTAGCTCTCATTCTACTCAATCCAGAATAGTGATTCCACGGATTCGACAAATGACTGTCGATAAAATGTCTAACAACGATAGCCCTTGGTACTAATGAAAAGATACCTTCAACGATCGGACTCAAGCGGTAGTCTCAACTCCAAGAGACCAACAACCGAAAATGTCCACGATTGGCGTACGCCAAAACGACTAGCTGCAAAACACGCAAAGTTCGATAGCGTCCGAGACATTCCAACACGCATCAATTTTCAAGACCTACCAGTAGATGGAGTCGCTAAAAGTTCTGGTTATGAATTATATACCTCAAAACGATCGGCTAAGTTATGAAAACCGGTTACATTCGTCCTATTATCCTGGACACCCATGAGGACTTAAAATTGCTCAGTTTACAAATCGGTACCACTAATACAGAAATGGAGGCAAAGTTGCCAAAATACTCGTATGTGTCACAGCTGACGGCCACCAGGCAGTTAAGGATGGTCTTCGTCTCCAAAATGCCTCCTTTGTTACTTTCACCCGGAAGGGCTATGGATAGGTAGGTAGGTAGGGTAGGTAGGTAGGGTAGGTAGGTAGGGTAGGTAGATAGGGTAGGTAGGTAGGATAGATAAGGATTTTTTGTGTGTTGTTGTTAGATTCGCTTAATAAGTTTTTACTTTTGGATTTAGATTGTGAAAATCAGAAATGTTTTAGTTTTCGACAGTATCTGCGATTTGATACGGATACTGTCTTGTTGCAGTTTTTGTTTCTCACGATGCTGTTGTAAAAACTATAGCTCGATTGTTTACTAAAGCGCCACCACGTCATTATTTCAGGTTGGATGGTGATGTATAAAGGCGCGTGTTATCGAGAATTACAAATATATTCACGCTTTTGGCAACAATCTAAAGCAAAAAGCATTATCAGAGATTTCATGAAGCTTTATACCTACACCGAGAAGTACGTCGGCTTGTGCGAGGACTGTGAAGAGTTCAGAAGATAGTGCATAAACGTTTGTGGTTTTGCTGGATCTCTGAAACGGTTAAGCGGATTCTTATCATCTTTTGTACATAACTTTTTAGGAATTAGTTGTGCAATAAAAACACCAAAATGCACCGTTTAAAGGTTATTTAATTAAATATATAAACACTTCAATACGTCCTAAAACTCTAAATAAGAGCTCTAAAGACTTACTTTAAACGTTATTTTGTAGCTTGTAACTGCTTTCAAATGTATGTGAAGTTTCATTAGTATCCTGTAAGTAACTAACAAGTTATGATGATATTCAGTTCTCCACGTTCACGGTCAAAATGCACGCGGAGTTATTTGGTCAGCGATAAACCTGTATGTGGAGATATAAACTGAAATTTATATCAATAATTAGTTCAGTTTTATACCTGTAAAATTCAGTCAGCGTACTCGTAGTACATAAAATAATTAACGAGATAATAAAATAAAAGTCATTAGGAAGCGCAAGACTGTGGTAGCCCGACCAAGTTTAGGTGGTTACAAAAAAGCGACCGCTTTTTAGATGTAAGTGAACAGCAATGGAGCAACTCAAACTCAAAAAACTCTCAAACTCAAAGCATTTGTTTCAATTAAACCAATTACAGGCACTTTTGAATTGTCAAAGAGTCGGTCAGTTAGTCAGAAAGTTGAAGCTATTTACCCATTCCAAAACGTAGATCTCTATGGAGAAGAACAGGCAAGAACTTCCAAGGACACTCTTAAATCAAGATATTACAAAATCCTGGGTACATTATTCTTATCGATTCTTTAAGTGAGAACAACGTAAAAAATAAATTATTTAAAGCAAATAAGAGATGACCAGTCTCAACTGACGGCGCCCGTTCACGAACATGACGCGTGGATCAGCACCATCCAGCTCAACCATTTTGTAGAGAACCGAATGATCCAACACACGCGCCACCATCAGCGAGACATATATATGTGAGTGTCTCTCTCTCAACTCTCTCTCAACTGTCAAGCTTTCTTAAGTCAACATAATATCATAACATAATAAACGGTTCCATGGTACTAGAAGTCGTACGCGATATCATTCATACTGCCTTCATGTATTCATAGGTGAAGCGCCCCGGGACCTCTCCTACAGTTTTAAAACAAAATCAAGTTATTTTCTGCTCAAATAAAGTACTTAAATAATATGTGGCAAACTAGGCATAATAACTAGGCCTTCCTCAGCCCATGGTTGGACAAAAGATATCGGCGGTTATTTAATTTCTTCTATATTTAAGGCCAATTTTTCAGTCTCCACATATTTGTATTTAACATAACACTAAATTAGAATAGTAAACATTAGTTGGGTGCACATAAAATGGCGAGGAAATGAGTTAGTAAGTAAAGCTAGTTGCCCATTCCAAGACGAAGTAGGTCCTTATGAAGAAGACGAGCAAGAAACTCCATGGACACTCTTTTAAATCAAAACCATTATGTTACAGAGGTATCTTGTTCGACAATTACAATTTCAGTCCTTACAACACACACTCCCATTACGATAGCTGCCTCACGCTGCCGCTATCGCGGCTGTGGTATCCTCTCAAAAAATGGGCGGAGACACTCCTACTACACTATTCAAATCTTATTACTTAGCTGAATAAAACTTACAAACAATAGTAAGATGCTTATCAGTTAATTGTTTTATCATTAAACAATGCTAATTTTCATAAATTTAAAGGCGTTTTATGATGAAAGTTTAATTAGTTACTTCATTACTTTTTACAATTCAAATTGACAATGTTTCCGGTCGATCTTGGAATTTAATCAAACAACAAGTTTTCATAAATAAATGTGTGTGTAAAATAATCTAGTTACTTTATAGTTTCTAAATTATTATTGAAACTGATTTTGTTCTCGTATTCAATTATAACATTGAGGTATTGACCATAACACTCTAACAAAAAATACACTTTAAAGCTTAATATTACGCAAACGCATCCCTGAATCGAAAAATGATCTTGACAAACCCTCAATATTCAAGATTTTATTTTACGACTTTGTCAGCTTGATTAATGTGTACCGTCCCATGCCACATTACAGCTTTCTTGTACTAGATGTCTGTGAGCTAAGCCGGGGTTTTAATTTTACAATATTTACAAAAAAAAATATAAAACCAAAAATAGAAAAAGGTGACTAATTAAAAGTAAATGTGATATCAATGAAAAATTAAATATAAAAATGTTTTTCTGCCCAATTAAACATATAATTTCTTCATGATCACCACGTACATTTATTTTTATAAAATCATACTTGTCATTAATCATTTTTTAGACCTTAGTTTTTTGACATTTGGAATTAATAACATCTTATTAAAAAATAAAATTTAGATATGCAATGGCAATCGCTCGTCAAGAGTCGCTGACAACCAAGACTGAAGACTGAAGAAATATTTCTTAAGTATTTATTTATTTAATGATAGTAACATATCTAAATATTTTAGTATCGTAATTAACACCTACAGAATTAGGCTGCGACGACACCCGCATAACCCGCTCAGCCCACGCGCACGCCCCGCACACGCGATGTGCCCGCCCGCCTTGCACTCGCGTTCGCCACGCGCAAAATCCGCGCCCGCCCCGCGTCGCCTCGCACCCGCTTATTCTACTTATTATTTAATCAAAAAATCTGTCAATACGGCACTAGCCGAAGCGCGGGCTCAGGGCGGGCACGAGGCGGACACGGGTCGACTTCGATAAATGCAATTTGAGATATATTGATGTGTCATAAACTCATAAAACTCAAATTATATACAACAAATTTCAAAGAGAGCGGGGCGAGCACGGGGCGGGCGCGAGGTGGGCGCGGGGCGAGCGCGGACCGGGCTTGGAGCAAGCGCGTCGTCTGAACGTAGCCTTATACAGGAATATTTTGCTTTCTTCACTACATAGTATAAAACTCCCCGCTCGCCGTCGCGCTTCCTGTCTGTCCCTATGTATGCTTAGATCTTTAAAACTACGCAACGGTTTTCGATGCGGTTTTTTTTAATAGATAGAGTGATTCAAGAGGAAGGTCTATATGTTTAGAAAATGCCACGCGGGCGAAGCCACGGGCAGCAGCTAGTTAAATATAAACAAACTTTGGACATCAGACTTAAAGTTTATTTCGAAATGGAAATCTACCTACGTCTGTCCTAGTAGTTTTTTTTTTTTTTGGCAACGTTTTTTGAGATAAATAAACCACAAGGAATTCGTTAACTAGCCTATACTCTGGAACACATTGACTTTTTTTAGCTCCCATTAGGTTATACCTAGGTATAAGTTTTTTCACAGTTAGGTATTAGGTAGGTAAGTACTTGAGTTATCTTAGGTTGAAATGATTACGTTTCATTGCTTTAGAGGTTACTTGCATTGGGCACGCCACGATTGTGGCGATAAGTCCCCTCTTTGGGGAGTGGCTAGAGAGGCGCCACGGCTCACCTTCCGCCTGACGCAGGTCCTCACCGGACACGGATGTTTCGGGAGGTTCCTGTTTAGGATAAAGCGGGAGGAAACGCCCGGGTGTGACCACTGTGTCGATCACCCGGAGGACATGGTGGAGCATATGGTGGATGACTGCCCGGCGGAGCACCGCCGTGTCCTCACGGAGGTGATCAGCGGCGGCGATTTCTCGCGTCCGACCCTGGTTCAGGCCATGGTTCGGAGCGAGAGTGCCTGGGAGGCTGTCACTTCTTTCTGCGAAGCAGTAATGCTAGCGAGGGAGGAGGCGAAACGCGTGAGGGAGAGGCAGCGCGGGGCGCGAACCCTGAATGCCGCCGTCCGGGGCGTCTCCTGCGGCAACTAGTTGCCGACCGCAATCCGATTTCCGGCCACCGTAGGCGCGGGCCTGCGGACGGTGAGCGATGGGTAGCTCACCGTCCGATAAAGACCAGGCCCGGGTCGACGGCACGTTGTGTTCCACGCGCGCTTCAAAGAGGTGTCAGCACGAATAGACGGGGTCCATTAGGGCCAATGCCTGCCCACGGTTGCGAGTTTGTGCGAAAGGGATATCGTGGCCCTGGCACACAGGCAACGGAAGGAATACGGGTGGGTTTTAGTCAGTAAAAGTCTGATACGCCCTCCTGCTCCGCCCAGAGCGGGAGAAGTTATTTGATAATTTCACAACCCAAAAAAAAAAGAGCTTACTTGCATGGGGTTGGATAAGGATCTTTCATTTTGAGGGAATCCGAAGTCAAAATGGCTAAAATGGATCCCTTATATTTTGAAATTTCATCCTGTCCATCTGTGCGCTCGAAGGTAGGTATGTCACAACTACCTTACTTGGAGACTACCTAACAGTATGCCTTGTTTCCCCGAAGGGTTAGTGTACCAGTTATCTTCAGCATCATCATTATCATTTCAGATGAAAGATGTCAACTGCTGGAGATAGGCCTCCTCCAAGCACCGACACTTCCATCGGTTCTATGCTTTTGCCATCAACCGGGCACAAATCCAGACTCCAGGCTGCTACGGAGAAGTTCCTTCCAGATAGAAACACCCAATAACAGTTTAAGCTTATAACTATTGGCACTAAACATGTAGATAATCCGCATAAGAATAATAATAGACGAAAGGAAGGCCGTCGCAGAATACACCTTGTATTCGTCGGTGATTTTGGTACGAGAATGCAAGAGCTAGATATTATTGATGAAATTGTTTAATAAAACAGGAAATCGAGAAGACTGATGCCGTTTTGTTGTTTCTGCCTACCCCCATGGTATGAAGGCGTGAGTTTATGTATGTTATGCTATCGAGAACAATCTGCAACCTGCCTTGAAAAATACCTTAATTATTATTTACTAATGCGCCACATATTTATTTCAGGTTGGACAGTGCTGTATAGAGGCCAGTGTTCTAGTGCATTTGCTCCATATGACCCCGATAATGTTCCAGAGAGAGCAAGAATATTTATCAAGCAGTTTCACTGATCAGGCCCAAGCAGCCAAACAGAACCTGATTAAATATAATTTGTCTATAAAATATCTTAACTTTGATTTGGCCAAGCTTTAAAGACTGTATTTATAAATTCAAGTCATCCTAGAATTCCAAAATAGTTTTTGAAATACAGTCTTCAGGGCTGGACGGGGTCCATTAGGGCCAATGCCTGCTCAAACAATTTTTCCCTACTTTTCCTAATACCCTTAGTTGCTCAGTCACTGAACAAAAATGTGGCGAATAGTTTTTGTTTTCTTTTTTAAAGTATCATTAAACTCAGTGCACACTACCGAAAAGAATTCCTCATAAAATTAATTTACATTGTTTTTAATATGGCCCGCGCGGTATACATAACTTACTAATTACGTTATTTTTAAATCTATTTAGATTGCTGGGTGCTATTTGTCTAGATTGTGTCAAAAAAAAATATAATGGTGTGTTGGACTCGTAAGCAACGATTTGACCGCTGTGATCAGAAGGGAGATAATTTACAATGGTTTTATCTAAGTAGTCGCAGCAACAAAAAACATATCAATACATATAGCAGAATTTGTAGTTATACGGGTTGGTTCTGTAGACAAACAGAATGGCATGTATGCATCTATGGCATAGACAAGTGATGTTTCGAGTGTCGGGCGTGAGTCGTAATATTTATTCTACATAGTTACGTTATTTATTTATTTTTATTACCCTAGTAGGATTTATGTATCTGTAGGTGAGTCCGTGGCATCACAGCGGGCCCTATCAGAATACCAGCGCTTCGGAATTTATTTTTTAAATATCGTAGCATTAAGGCTTCTACATACCGGCGCGACTTGTCGCGCGACGCGACACGACAAAAAGGCCCCGCGTGTCTCGCGACGAGCGGTCCCTTTGAGTCGCGCTGGTATGTAGAAGCCTCTATGCTGAGATAGGAGCCTTTTTGGCATCGCACAAGTCTTGATTGTTTTTTTTGTATGTTGTTAGTTATTAATGCTATTTTTGTATTTCTTGTGCGTGTCGCAAATAAAATATTTTGTCAATACACTTCCTCGAAAACTGGTTCATAACGCACTACGATTAGGTTCACAATGCAATGTATTTCACACGCGTTTGGTTTTTTATTTTCCACCACGTGTGCGGAAATAAAAATTGCCACAGATAACTTATACCTATTCACACCATCTCGCGCCAGAGACGGTCCTCTCTATTCGGAGGTATTTTTTTTTTAATCTCGGTAAAGATGCGTTTTTACGGCGTTAATATTTTTGGAATATTTAAATAATGTGTCTAAATAGATACCATGATTAACACAATAAAAAAAACGTTTATGACCAAATTAACATTTATTTGTGTTCTAAACTCAAGAATATTTGAATTTTCTATTTTTCATATTAGGCTGTTTATCGGCTTTATACCTTTGCTTCTCCTTCAACTTGGCGAAAGCAAAGCGCGGAAAAAAAAGAAAATTAAATCATAGTTTCCTATTATTTCATGACAAAAAATATTTTTCGTTATTTTATTATATTTCATCAATAGTGTATTGAAAAACTTCGTTTGATACACGTGGATATTTGTTATTGCAGTTCTCGGCTCAAAAACAACCTCGCCTACGGCTCGGGTGTTAATTCCGCCTCGAATGCAATAACAAACATTCTCCACTTGTATCAAAATATACTATTCTTTCTTTCTAACTTAAACATAGGAATTAAAGTAAGAAGGCAGTCTGGAAGACTAGATTTGGTAAATATTTATTGGATAATTTTTATAGTTAAAAATGTACTTGATCCCTAGACACTTTTGATATGTGTACTAGATAATACTGTTTCGTCACGACCTAATCTCAGTTAAATTATCAATAGTTGCGTGTATATTGTAAGCTAAGTAGCCAATACATGTTGACTTTTCTTGGGAAGAAACATATTAAGTTCCCGAATTAAAACAAAATCTCTAACAAAATTGTAGGTATCAAAATACAATAAACGGTCGCTATGATGACATGTCAAAATATGCTTTAAGTTGTTTAAATTTTATATGTAATCGTTTTCTTCAACGTGCAAATGATCTGAATATGGTAATGCACATAATATTAATTTACCCAATTTTAATTTAATTAGGGTGACGACACCATTAACTATGTCCCTTTTAGTTATTTATTTATTTAAGGAAAAAAAAAACAGTAGCACAATAAGAAATAGTCCTAATCCTAATATTCAATTTTAAAACAATTATGCTACCCACTACGTTGTCCACAGATTACAATTTAAAGTATTTAAAAACTATAGCTAGTAACACAGATACAATACTATACAACCGACATTATCCTAGTTAAGCTCAGACTGTTTCCAATTAAAAGAACTACAGTAGTCTGCTCATTCATTAATGTGTGTTTTATTTTATGAACTTGCTGATTGAAATGCAGGTTATGGTAACAACAGTAGTTAACAACAATAGTATGTCTAGAGTGATTATTTAATAATGATCCAAAACCTGCTCCTAATCCATTTGAATAGACCAAAACATTACTTTGAGTGGGGTTGACAGTTTCTAAAGTATGAGTTAAAATGGGCAAAGCTGTAGGAACAACATACTGTGATATGAGAGGTGACGGAGTGGGAGCACAACTACAGATGAGACTGTTTGTCAGTGACTCACACATCCCTGCATTGCACTTGACCAGTAGTGTTAATCTGTAACCATCACCTGAGTTTTCACGGTGGGTTTTTTACACAATAGACGTCTAATAGACGCTATAGACGTTTTACACAAGGTCCACCAACTCACAGGCCCCTTGCATGCGCTCACTTAACATTTGTTGACTAGACTCATACTTACAAAAGATTTCCTTAAGTGAGTTTTCCCTGCTCAGTTATTCCTTCTGAAGGTTCTGTATGTTAATGTGACTGTCTGTCACCTACTCCTAATTAATAACAAAATATCTTAAATGTAACTTCTTATTTTCAAATACACATATGTTTGCGGGCCACTTACAAACACATAAAATCTCTATTTTATGGTTGACAGTTTGGAACCGTAATTAACAACGAAATATCTTATTTCTTTAGAATCGCAAAAACAATACTTAATCCTTTTAGCAAAGCCCATTGAGTTAATATTCTATGGGAAACGATTTTACTACACTTAAGATGCAATATATTTTACAAATTCTGAGAACTAAATGGGGTCGAATAATGGCAGTACACCATCTGTTTGCGATTAAGATGCTTTCGGGTGGTTGAAGCGAAGTTGCGAGCCCTTGATAGATTTTAGAAGGAATTCGGTAATAAAAACTAGGGTAAGGATTCGTGGGACAGTGACGAGTTTGTATACGGACGCACCACGTTTGGAAGGGCGAAAGGAGGCGCCCGGGGTGAGGCTAGAGACAGTCAGTTTGGAGAGCTGAAGGAAGACAGATCGTTTTGAAAGACGTCAGAGTGTTAGAGAGTACTTTAGTGGAGAGGAATGAGGCTATGTCTCGGTAGAGAGATCATCTGTTAGCGAGAGTGTTATTTAATACGTTAAATAATAAGTGCAGTTTAGACTGGGTTTTATTCGTTAGTATTAAGACGTGAAAGTGGAGAGTTGATTTTGTACGATCAGATTATAAGCACGTGGGAGTTTTAGGCTAGAGGGAGTTGAGTTAGGAGCTGTCGCAAGATAGCGAGTATTAATTATTAAGTTAAATATAGTTGGGTTAAAGCCCAGATTATAATAATTATGATAATTTAGTATATAACGCTGTGGGTGTGTGTGTGTGTTGTTGTTGTGCGACTGGGTGAGTCTTACATTATAATAATTACCCTAGGCTGATAGTATTATTATATACCACGTGTGTTAATTGTATCATTGTGCACACCGTTGTAACCTATGGTTATAAATAAACACTATTGAGTGATTCATTGAAGTTCTTGTAACTAACAGACAGAGTCGTGTTGCTGGGGAGTTTGTTGAGCCTAATTCTTCTCCCCAGCCTAAGCACTAGGAAGTGGCTAAAGGGGGGCGCTTTGGGGGCTGTCTATAGGCCATTGAGAGAGTTGATCCACGACTCTCTCAATTAATTATTCTTGAATTTTATTCTCTATTCTATTATCTAGTAACTAATCCTTGAATTTTGTATTCTCTGCCTCCGATCAATAATAGGGCTTTAAGAGAGATTATCCAAAAACTCTATTAAGTAATGAATCTTGAGTTTGATTCTTAACTCTATTCTTAATTCTTGAATGTTGTATTCTTTATCTCAGACCGATAATTCAGTTAGACTGACATGAACACGTGTCTTGCAGATAAGCTTGTTGTATAAAGGGTGAACTTCCAGGGGATTGGGTGACCACGACTATTTTATATCCAGTCCAAGGACTGATAGGGACCATGTCTCCTTATGAGCATGATGCCGACGCAATGCCGCTGGAACTAGCCGCTTCGTTGCCAAACAAGGACGGTTCGCTCGAATGCTGCGGGGATAGCCGCTTCATCACGTTTATCAGTTCGAAAGAACTGCTAGGGACCATGTCTCCAAAAGAGCATGATGGCCGACGCAATGCCGCTGAAAAGCCGCTAGTGTCACTTTATGGAAGTGTTGCTCTGAGTACTCCGAGTGTAGATGTAAAGTATCGTGTGAGTGATGGCTGACTAAATACCTGTTACTTTAGCGTAACGGTTACTCACAAGCTTAATTATAATAATATACTTAGCATCCCTCTATTGTTTATTAACTTTCTAAAACCACACTCAATTTCATAAGTATGAATTCCTAAATCTTATTTATCATTTCTTTTAATCCTTTCCTTACTCTGTTAATGAGATAAGGCGCTAGGCTTCTTTATATTTGGAATTCACTTAATCTCTGTCAGTGGGAGTGTGTCCAGTCTGGAGACGAGCGCTACAGGGTCGTACGGTGGAGGGGTGCGACCTTTTCCCCAAAGGGGGAAACTGACCTAAGCACTAATATTAACAGAATTAGGAAAAACGAAATTTTCATCAGCCTGGGGTCTTTTTGGAACAGTCACATTAACATCATACATTTGTCTGTTAGTTTCCAACTTATTAATACAAACATTTAATTGGGTTTGTAAGTTGTTACGCTCTTTCCTAAGATTAATGTTACACTTATAAACGTAGTGTTTTCAAGAGTTTGTATCTTTTAATATTTTTATTGATTTTAATATATTTTTTAATTATATTATGACCCCCAGTCAAGTCTATGGTGACGGTGGAATTTTCACACTCCAGTCCGGATACACTACCAACCAGCTTGTTGAGGTTCACTGGCTTTCGAAGAATGGATGATGGATATTGTATTGTGTGTCTGGCACAATTCCACTTCAAGGCCTGCTAAAGGGCCTGATTAAACTAGAAATACAAACGTATTTTTGCTACCCGACGCAGCTGTAATGTGCGCTTACCTTAAAAGTGTAACACATAATGCAACTTGCATGTACCTACTTTGTAGACCACTACCAAAAGCGTGGTCCATGACCAGACAAACATGTGCTAATCTTTTCATTAGTTAATGAAAAAGTAAGGAAATTGTGATCAAAGTGGACCATTCGTGGCTTTGTCTCGTGGTAAATAAACTCGTAGATTAGTTTTGCATGATTAACTGCAATAATGAAATGATTATATTTCTCTGATTTAATCAATACAGTACACGGTTATTGCAGTTCACTTTAGAAATGGCGAGGTTTGGGCAAGTGGTAGAGATTACGTTTGTGTTATGTTAGTATTATTTCTCGTGGATAATATGTACGTGTAGGTGCTATATTATTGTTACCTTTCGAGGGCCTGTAACGTGCAGCGCACACCTGGGCGGGCCGCGTGGCCGCGTCGCTTTGCAAAAATATGTACGTGTAGGTGCTATATTATTGTTACCTTTCGAGGGCCTGTAACGTGCAGCGCACACCTGGGCGGGCCGCGTGGCCGCGTCGCTTTGCAAAAATATGTACGTGTAGGTGCTATATTATTGTTACCTTTCGAGGGCCTGTAACGTGCAGCGCACACCTGGGCGGGCCGCGTGGCCGCGTCGCTTTGCAAAAATATGTACGTGTAGGTGCTATATTATTGTTACCTTTCGAGGGCCTGTAACGTGCAGCGCACACCTGGGCGGGCCGCGTGGCCGCGTCGCTTTGCAAAAATATGTACGTGTAGGTGCTATATTATTGTTACCTTTCGAGGGCCTGTAACGTGCAGCACACACCTGGGCGGGCCGCGTGGCCGCGTCGCATTGCAAAAATCCTCGTACATCACTTTTGTACACTTTGTATACATATATCATCGCATATTGCAGGCCGCAACCCGTTTTTATTAACCGACTTCCAAAAAGGAGGAGGTTCTAATTATGTTCGTCTGTATGTTTTTAGGGTACCAAAATGGTAAAACGGAACCCATGGTGAGACTAAGTCTGTCTGTCTGTCTGTCACACCTGGATATCTCAAGAACTACTAATGCTATCAACTTGAAATTTAGAATAGTTTTAGATGACATAATATATATAAAAAAAATATCTCTTTTTTGCAAAAGGTACTGAAAGGGGGTCTTAAAAATCTGAAGTGGGGCTACTAGGGCATGTTGGGTATCATATGAATAAACGCTGTTTAACACATCCTCAAATATTCTTTTTTTTTAGTCAGCATAGTTTTCGAGTTTTGATGAAAAATGTAAAAAAGTACCGTTCCCCCCCTTATCTCCGAAGTTTGCATAGATAAAAATCTGAAATTATTCTATGTGATAGAAGTTTATGTAAAGATTATAGGAAAAATAAAACGATGTCTATAAATAGCACAGTTTTTCAGAAATCATCAACATCATATATACGTACGGAACCCTAGGTGTGCGAGTCCGACTCGCTCTTGACCGGTTTTTTTTATATACTTTGTATTATGTTTATCGATTTTATATTCAAACTCAAAGCGACAAATAATTGGTTAAATGGAAGTGAAAAACCTCCATAGCTGGAACTTATGATGAGATCCCGACACTTTAGCATTGAATTACTTACCTCTGTTAGTGGGATAAAACAAACCTCTATATCTGGGATTAGTTCTTTCGATTTTATTGTCATAATTACCTTTATAATTTGAGGCAGCGCAGCGAGGGTATTTTATCTCCTTTACTGAGACTGTACTTTAAAGAACACTTTTGTTTAATTGTTTTCTTTGAATTTTATAGGTACCTCAGTAACTGAGATAACGTCAATTTATTAAGTACCTCTTTAACTCAGACTTTATTGCAGATATTCCGTTTTGTTTTACTAATTATTAGTCTACCCGTAAATTCCGCACTTGGCACACCTCTATATCTTAAATAACCTCAAATTTCACCGCTACGAGTAATGGAACCCTCTGTAAATGAAACAGATATTTATTTATACCTGGAACGTAGTATTATAATAATATAATACTAATAATATAATAATAATATAACTGTAAACTGGATATTTGAGACACTGAAAAGTAAAAGTAGAATACCTCTTTATGTGAGAAAAATGTCCCAGTTATCAGGTTTCACTGTATTTAAATTAAACCATCGCTCACAATGGGCCTTATCAGAAGGCTAAATGTCACCCAAATGGCAATGGAGAGGTCTATCCTTGGAGTTTCCCTGCTTAATTGAAACAGAAATGAAGAGATCCGCAGGCGAACCAAGGTAACGGACATAGCCCGAAGAATTGCCAAACTTAAGTGTCAGTGGGCAGGGCACATTGCTCGCAGAACTGATGGCCGATGGGGCCGAAAGGTTCTGGAGTGGCGACCGCGTACCGGAAGACGTAGCGTTGGAAGGCCTCCTACAAGGTGGGCCGATGACCTTGTGAAGGCCGCAGGTATCCACTGGATGCGGGAAGCACAGAACCGGTCGCAGTGGCGGTGCTTGGGGGAGGCCTATGTCCAGCAGTGGACGTCTTTCGGCTGAAATGATGATGATGATGAAATTAAACCATTTGAATAGTCAAGGAGTCAGAAATATGAAGCTAGTGGCCCATTTCAAAACGTAGTAGGTTCCTATAGATAAAAAACTGGCCAAGTGCGTGTCGGACCACGCGCAATGAAGGCTCACTTAGGTATTACGTAAACCGTCAAACAAAATAACACTATGTTGTTTTCAAAAAATGTTTAAATTAAACTAATCAATTCAGACAGAGATTATTTCTCTGACGTCTGACACCAATTACTTTTTTCAAAAACAGTAAATGTACAATTTTAACTCGAGAGTGTATGACTTTTTTGTAGTTTGTGTCAAAATATTAGCATATAAGTGTTATAAAATATATATATTTGGAATTGGCTATTTACTAGCTTTTATTTGATACCCTTAATAATATAATCACAAAATATTTTTTTATTCCCCCCCTCTTTTTTGATTCGCAGATGCCATATTCAAATTGTATAGCCCATGTCACTCCCGCAATTAAAACGAGTCTAAGGATACCTCATAGTTATGTTAAAATCCATCAAGCCGTTTAGCCTACAAAGCGTGCCAAATAAATAGACATACATACATACATACACTCGAAAAACATAACCCTCTTTTGGAGCAGTCGGGTAAAAATAACATAACATCACGCCTGTGTTCCCCGAAGTGTATTGCAGAGGTGTACATATAGTACACCCATATTTTGCCAGTTATGCTAGGTTATGCAGTTATGTTAGGTTCCATGTAATAGGGGGCGATCCTATGCCATAAACCGGGAACAAATCCAGGTTTGGGACTGTTACTGAGAAATTCCAGATTGAAAACCCAATAAAATTTTGCCTGACCCGGAAATCGAACCCAGGACCGCATGCTCAATAGTAGCGCTTGCGACCACTAGACCAACGAGGCAGTTTTTTGTAAAAATGTGGCTGTTGTCTTAATATATTGTGGTGTTTTACGACTTCCACGCCAACAAAATCGCGGCTCGTCTGTAGTATGCGTTGGTTCAAATAAAATGTACGAAAGTATAGTACGAGAATTTTTGCAATGCGTCGCGTTGCGGCGCGGCCCGCGCAAATGTGCGCGAACCTTAAACGAACCGTAGCAGTCGAACCCGATAGCGAATCGAACGGTTGTGAAAAGCTGTGCTGGTTCAATGCGTATGCATCCACCGAGTCACTGCGATAGTAACATTAATATTTTTCTTATGTTTCAGTACTATGGTGCACCGATGTGTGTAACACCGACTATCCTACCTATCGTACGTATGTAAATCATATAAAAATATTATTGTTTAAATCTTGACATCTCATCATCATCACTGAAGCTCAACAAGGGCACAGCCACGTACTTCACGGGTGGCTGGAATTATGAAGAAGATATTCAATTAAAATAAAAAGAAGACAAATTTTATATGTAATACGGTCAAAACTGACCTACGAAGTAATAATTTATGAATCTCAAAATCGTAGGTGAAAACACATCTCCGCTTCATTCCTCTCTGTTCAGCTCCACCTAGTATTAATTGCAAAATTCCATTATTTTACATCAAAGTTCGGCCCTCACTAATATCTTCTTTATGATTCTGTTCAACTTTTACCATCATGTCCTTATTCTCATAGAACAATCATCATTCATTATTTCAGCCGAAAGACGTCCACTGCTGGACATAGGCCTCCTCCAAGAGAGTGGGGTTGCCATAATCGCCACGCTTGGCAGGCGGATTGGCGATCGCAGTAAGGTGTTAAAATGCATAGAGAACGCTGCTGCCCATTCTCTAGTAAGTCCCTTAGTCGCCTTTTACGACACCCACGGGAAGAAATGGAGTAAGATAACATAATTGGAATTTACAGCTGACGTGCGCGTGACCGTACTGCCTACAACTTTCTGCACTGTCTTCTATCTGTTCATAATCATTGGTACTATATTTAAAACTTTTGTAAATGAAGTCGGTTAAAAACTAAAAAAATATCCCAAGAAAAATCTTTGCAAAAAAATCCTGGGTGTTCATAGGGGAATAAAATATTCATATATTGATCATATATATATATTGTTCTTTCTTCTGTTTGATTTGATCCATAAAATTAAAGACTACGTATTTCTGAAGTTGGTATTTTCGTGCGAACTGACGAGGCATTCTGTGTAGGTTAGGAATTTGAAGATCACCCATAGTATTCCACATTGCCCACATTCCTTCTCTAACAATCACTACAACCCATGGTTGTAGTGATTGTTAGAGAAGGACATTAACTATTGATAAACGTCGATAGTATAATAAAAAAGTTTATGAGCCACAATTTTATTGTTTTGATGTGTACGAACGCTTTTATATTTCCTTTATTTCAATAAGTACATATAAATTATATTTTTGCAACAATGATAGCTATTTTAATCTGAAGTTATCAACAAAAGTTGTCCTTGTTGATGTCCTTCTCTAACAATCACTACAACCCATGGTTGTAGTGATTGTTAGAGAAGGACATTAACTATTGATAAACGTCGATAGTATAATAAAAAAGTTTATGAGCCACAATTTTATTGTTTTGATGTGTACGAACGCTTTTATATTTCCTTTATTTCAATAAGTACATATAAATTATATTTTTGCAACAATGATAGCTATTTTAATCTGAAGTTATCAACAAAAATAAAAAAAAATGTAGCCATAGTATCGGGAACAGGGTCCAAGATACCGGTCAGGGCTCCAGAGAGAGGAACCTCCTAACAATAAATAAAAAATAAAAAAAATCTTTTACACAAGACTTAGAAACTAGTGTTAGTACTTAAATCTACCAGAAAAACAACGCAAACTATTAATTACTACGTCACAGTGGCATGTAGGCGTATCCAATGTCCCAGTATGGGGCTGCAAGGGCTGTTTCAGGATGCTGTTGGCAATGCGAACCGTGTTCAGAAGTACCGCTCTCTGAATCATGCCCTTATTCCAGCTGCCCAACGAGAGCCTCCTTAGGTGTTGGTCGAGGTTGTTGGCAATTAAGCCATTGGCTGATACGATTATTGCCACAATGATCGCTGAGTCCACATCCCACATGTCAAGACAACCTGGCGAACCAAGTCAAGATACCTGATTTGTTTATCTTTCTCGGCTTTCACGAGGTTTCCGTCATGAGAGATCGTTATGTTAATAATCATTGCGCACCGCTCTATTCGATCCACTAACACTATTTATCTTATTAGCAACAATAATCCTGTCAGTGATGATGAATAGATCTCAGTACAATGTGATATTTCGCTTATTGGAGAACTGGGTCGGGCACATAAGTGTAGTGTGGTACTTCCAATTCCACAAGGCTGTATGTCAGAGCAAGTTACTGATGGATAATCCTGGATACAAGGTTATGTTTATGCAAGTATTCTTCGTTAGCTAGACGAGAACACCCGGAGATAATGTGTCGGCTTGATTCTCCCGGACGATGGCATGCCCGACACACGTCAACCGTGGCGTCCTTGACAATAAATCTCCGGTAATTGTTCGTTATGATAACTTCATCCATATTTGCGCAGACAAATCCTTGGGTTTCCCCAAAGATGTCACAAAAACGCAACCAGGCTAACCACGCTAGGAAATCTACATCGGGTTCATGTAGGGTCCGGAATAAGCGTCCGTGAAGCCCCGTACTCTGCCATACCTCCCTGCGATCATTAGTGTCAAACCACACAGCACTACAGGCTAGCGCCAGTTCTCTGTAGCCAAGGAGATCGGGGTGAGGCCCTTGTCCACCGCGATCACATCTTGACGCATCTTCACATCGGCTTCTAGGAAATTTTCCCTGAGACTGCATTGCATATCTCGCGATTGTGGAGGGTCTTAGCGTTTAAAAAGCCTCGACCTCCACACTTTCGCGGGATATACAGTCTCATTACCGATGACCGTGGGTGATGCATTCGGTATGCAGTCAGCAACGTACGGACCGTCCTATCCAGGGCGTCGAGTTCGGTCTGAGTCCATTTGTGTATGCCGAAAGGGTACACCAAAACCGGCATGACCCAACCGTTGAAGGGGCGCACCTTGTTTCCGCCTGATAGAAGACTATTAAATACTTTCTTCAGGCAGTCAAAGAAGCGCTCCTTCAATGATTGCTTCATGTCAGTAACATTGATGCCAAACTCAAACTCAAAGCATTTATTTCAAATAAACCAATTACAGGCACTTTTGAATTGTCAAGGGGTCGGTCAGTCATAAAGATGAAGCTAGTTGCCCATTTCAAAGCTTAGTAGGTACCTATGGAGAAGAACGGACAAGGAACTCCACGGACACTCTTTTAAATTAACTTATGGTTACAAAATATTGGTTACATCATTCGTGTTGAAATTTAACATGTGAGAACGATGCAAAACGTCAAAAGCGTCCGTAAAAAAAAGATAAAAAAAAAACAATTCAAAAATTAAATTAAAATAAGCCAAGGCAGCTAAGAGATGACTAGTCCCAAACGCTTCCGACATACCCAAATACTTATAGGTTTCGGTTGTGGAGGGCTCTAAGGTTTATGGAATCTGAGGGTTTCCACGGATTCCACAATATCCCGTCGCTTTACAGGCACGGCCGCACATTTTTCTACACCAAATTCTATCCTGATAGCGCTACAGAAAGTTTCAGTTACTTTCAGTAGCGCCATCAGTTGCGAATTATTGGGGGCAAAGAGTTTTAAGTCTTCCATGTAGAGGAGATAAGATATAACCTGACAACCTTTCCTAAACCAATAGCCTAGACCTGAATCGTCTAGCAGTGTGCTTAGAGGATTCAAGGCTAAGCTGAACCAAAAGGGACTCAAACTATCGTCCTCCATTGCCCCATAAACGATACCGATAACGATATACGAACGATAATCTTTACAGAAGTAGAAGACTCAACAAATTCTAGCTTTTCTAAGCTAGAATTTGTTGAGTAGATACCTGATCAGTCAACTTCTACTTTTACTTTATAATTTACTGCATGAATATTCAAAAAAAACCGGTCAAGAGCGAGTCAGACTCGCGCACCGAGGGTTCCGTACGAAAGAAAGAAAGAAAGAAATTATTTATTTGCTGATAATGTAGGTATACATATAAGTTGGAATATTTATTAAGTGTCCCGGTACATTTTACCTTACGGCATGCAAAATATTGATTGATTGAAAAAATAAAAATGAATTAAATATAAATCTCTCGCAAATTATACAATCAAGAATATAAGCTTAATGTCAAAATATTACAAAACATTAACAACAATCACAATTATTATTATTTATAGAATTTAGATAATCTGATAATGTCAAAATCTGTTATGTCAAATTACAATAGAACAAGAAACATAAAAAAAAAAAATCGCCAAAAAAAAAATTAATAACAATGTCAATAATATAATCTTATACATTCGAAATTGCAAAGACAACGTACATTTATCAATAACATTTTCCTATATAGTTTTGTCATTTAAAAAGTCTTTAATTGTGTAATAACATTTCTCCAGCAATAGTTTTGTTAATTGTTTTTTAAACATTTTTATGGGTAGGTCTTTTAAATTTTCAGGTAATTTATTATATATACGCGGTCCCATGGCAAGGATGCTATTTTTTAATAAGGCTGTTTTATGACCACCTGTGCACAATTGGTTTTTATACTGGGACCTCATTGGTGCCGTGCGTTGTCTTATGTCAATCATTGAGGTAAATAGGTGTCTATTTAATTTAACGAAAAGGGCAGCTTCGAGTATATATAAACAAGGTAATGTTAGAAGTTTTAGGGATATAAATATAGGTTGACAACTTTCAGTAAACTTAAGACCTGTCATTGATCTAAGACATCGTTTTTCGGCCCTAAATATTCTTTCCCTCTCACTGCAGTTGCCCCAAAATATGACACCGTATCTTAATAATGAAGCAACTAATCCATGATAGGCTATAACTAATGTATTTATGTTTAGTTCATTTGAGAGGTTATAGAGAACATATGAAGATTTACTAAGTTTTTGGCACAAATTTTCAGCATGAGACTTCCATGTCAGTTTATTGTCAATCTGCACTCCTAAGAATTTAGTCACTGAAGTTGTGTCTACGATTTGGCCATTATATTCAGTAATTACTTTTTTTGGCTGTAACCTCTGGTGAAAATGCATGACTTTAGTTTTTTGTAAATTTATGACTAGATTATTGTTATTAAGCCAATCTATTATTGTTTTAAGTGTGCTGTTTATTTCATCTTCGTAGTTCGTCTCATTCATACATTCGACTATAGCAGTGCTGTCATCGGCAAATAATGTCATTGGCTGCCGAATTTGACGGGGTAGGTCATTAATATAAAGTAGAAACAGTAATGGACCGAGTACACTGCCCTGTGGAACTCCGAACTCTGTTACTCTGCAACTGGATAAGTATTTCAGTTCCCGCTTAGTTTTAGTACAGATTCTCGATAGTTCTGTGTACTGTTTTCTATCCGTGAGATATGACTTAATTAGGTTTAGCACGTTTCCTCTTATGCCATAATCGCTAAGTTTATTTAAGAGGGTGTCATGTTTTACATAATCGAATGCCTTTGTCATGTCTGTGAATAGTGCACATATAGGGATTTTTTTATCCACATTATTCATAATTACTTTCAAAAGATCGAATATTGCCATGTTTATATTTTTATTTTTTCGAAAGCCCTTTTGTTCTTCACATAAAATATCATTTTTAGCTATAAAAGTGTAAATAGATTCATATATAATTTTTTCAAAGATCTTAGAGAATACTGAAATAAGAGCTACAGGTCTATAGTTTGTCATGTCTTCCTTGTCATTCTTTTTGTGTAATGGTTTTATGATCACAGTCTTTAATTCATCAGGGAATATACCTGAGCTTAATAGAGCGAATATATGATGTTGATGATTTCTGAAAAACTGTGCTATTTAGAGACATTGTTTTATATTTCCTGTAATCTTTACATAAGCTGCAAACTTCGGAGATAAGGGGGGGGGGAACGGTATTTTTTTTTACATTTTTCATCAAAAGTCAGAATCTATGATGCCTAAAAAAAAAAGAAAAAAAATGTTTGAGAATGCGCAAACAGCGTTCTTTTATATGATATCCCACATGCCTTAGTAGCCCCACTTTTAAGACACCCTTGCAGTCCCTTTTGCAAAAAAGTTTTTTTTTTTTTAATTTCTCTCTTGCTTGCAAAATAGTTGGGCAAACGTCATCTAAAACTATTCTAAATTTCAAGTTGATAGCATCAGTAGGTCTTGAGATATCTAGGTGTGACAGACAGACAGACAGACTTGGTCTCACCATAAGGGTTCCTTTTTACTTTTTACCATTTTGGTACGGAACCCTAAAAAGAAACTCCAAAGTGGACGTCACGGTTATTTAGAACTTCTAGCTAGTACTTTCACATTTGTCCATGTTTGAACATAAATCTTTAGTGGCGTACTTGTACTGTACTACTAGTTCATATTACCAATTTACCGCTCCCACGTGTCACCTCTACTCACTCTTTATTTCTTCTAGGCGTAGTACAAAATCGCCCCGCACCACTCAGAGCTACGATGAATATCTCCAAGAGCAGAAAGCGAAACTATTGCATTTTGAATACTATCCTAATTACGGTTATGAGCCGTACTGGGTCGACGGTGAGTGGGTGATGAGTACGACCGCAATTGTGGGTAGCACAACAAAAAAGATCAAAGTATGTGGCGAGGTGTGTAGCTATCTTTTTCGAAGGTACGTAAACAACATAAAGCTTTTTATTTTTAGAGTTCCGTACCAAAACGGTATAAAAGGAACTCTTTTGGATTGACTTCGTCTGTCTGTCCTAGCTGCTTATTTCAGCAACCACTGTAGTCATCGACCTCTTTGGAATAGATATAAGAAATGATTTTCCATTTACACGGGGCATGTATTCAATCGAACCCCTAATAATTCCCATTTTGCGCTTCCAAAAGTATTACTGAACACTCTAATATAATGATTTTTGTGAATTTCAAATATTTCCTATTTTGTGGTCTTAAAATACTAAATAGTCAAAGTACTGTGACCAAACTTGATGTAACGGTCGCCGGCCGCTGCCTCAACACGACTCGCTTTGCTCGCTCAGCTCGCGCGCGGTTAGTCGGGTAAGTAATATATGATATAATTACAAAATCTCTAATATTTACAAGATTTAACAACTGAATCTATAATTTTATTTGATATAATGATCAGTTAATATAATAAACGATTGATATAATTTTAAAGCAACTCATTTTTATAAGCATAACATACATTGAATATAAAATCGTTTGATAAACCACTCAAAAGACAAAACCTATTTAGTCTAATATGATAAAACGTGCAAGCAAGCATGCAGCATGCAAGCAAGCATGCAGCAAGCATGCAACATGCAGCAGGCATGTTTTCTGTCACGGCTCCGGCGCTGCAGGGCTCCAGCGGTCCCTTGCGAGTTTATCGTCACAGATGTGTTTCACGCTCACCACCGAGGCTTCGACTTGCTGGCCGGCTCTGCTGTTGAAACCACCTGCTCCTCAGCTCGCGGGCCGCCTCCCCCCTACGCGCCTACGCGATTTTAAATAACACTCTAGGGGTAGGGCAGACAAGACTACGTGGAGTCGGTTTTGCTGCGATTCGTTTCTGTCACGCCGCTCCCGCAGCACGCTCAATCAAATTAATCGCAATATTATATATTTTAAACGATAGGCCTAATGATTTTCTATTAAATAAACAATATACATATTAAACGTTAGAACAAATGATTTTCGATTACATAAACGTTATATCAAACGTACGTTATACTAATTAAGTTTTAGAATAAATAAATATTATATGTAAAGAAATTATATCAACAGTTGGTATATCTCACGTTGATTATATCTTATGAACGATAATAAAATGAAATTAGACCAAATGAGTTTATACGTTATGAGACGCACCCCGGTTAGTCACAGTTCCGACCTAATCTAACCCGTTTGGTCGGGGTATCCTAGCTTAGTTACTGCGACCGGGTGCGCCGCACTACCCCTAGTGTGTTATTTAAAATTGCGTCGGCGCGGAGGAGCGAGGCGGCCCGTGAGCTGAGGAGCACGAAGCTCACGAGGTGAGCGTGAAACACATCTGCGACGATAAGCTCGCATGGGACCGCCGGAGCCCTGCAGCGCCGGAGCCGTGACAGAAACCATGCCTGCTGCATGTTGCATGCTTGCTGCATGCATGCTTGCATGCTGCATGCTTGCTTGCATACTGCATGCTTTCTTGGATGTATGCGTATGCTTATTTGCATGCCTGCTGCATACATGGTGTATGCTTGTTTGCATGTTTTTTACAGGTAAATAAAAACCACATAATCATGTTCACAATCAACTGTTACACCTGAAAGTTTGCTTTGTGTTTTTTACTAGGTGTTTTATCATATTAGACTAAATAGGTTTTATGTCTTTTGAGTGGTATAACAAACGATTCTATATTCAATGTATGATGCAAAAATAGTTGCTTTAAAATTATATCATTCGTTTATTATATTAACTGATCATTATATCAAAAAAATTATAGATTCAGTTGTTATAATATCTTGTAAGTATTAGAGATTTTGTAATTATATCATACTTATATTACTTACCCACGGCGACAAACTGTGACAAAAGGCCAGAATTAACTTTCTAGCCTTTACTCATCGTTCAATTATAAAAAAAAAATTGCATCAATAGAAGCGCAAATAGTTTTTGAGGGTCATTCATTTTTAAAAGTGTCCATCATTAGAAGGTCAACAAGATTTTAGAGGATCAGTTAAATATTTTCCTTTACATAGGAAGTGAAAGAATTTAAAAAAAAAACAATAGGAGCTGAAAAGTGTTTTGAAATTTTAATGGATTTCCTAGGTGGGATTACTAAGTCAAATGGGATATTCCCTGACACCAACTGTTTAAAAATCAGCCAAGTAAGTAGCTCTAAATTCCTTGGTATTATGCACTTGCACCTAGAACTGGTAAAGAGTCAGGAAATTAATTTGGACCTTCAAAATTTCTTCGCCACGTAGCTACTAAAGATCTTATCCAAAAAAAATTACGTATTATTTACCAATTTGGGGTGGAGCATCCAAAACAAAGATTTTAGAACTAAAAAGGGCTGCAGAGAGCTTTGGCTTCCTCCGAGCGCTTACTCAGGTCTTGTTGATGAGCCTCATATTTACTAAAGCTATCCTTAAGAGCATATTACCTTAAGGACAATGTTGATATGGAAAGGGAACGTAGGGCATTGGCGGTTCGAGGTAACATGTTGGCCCGAAGATTCGCTCGGTGTAGCAATCTGGTAAAAATAACACTATTTAAGGCGTATTGCCAGTGCTTTTACACGGGGAATCTTTGGGTCAACTATACCAAAAGAACGCTGGATGACCTACGCATTCAGTATAATAATATTTTTAGGATGCTGTTGGGACTGCCACGATGGTGCAGCGCTTCTACCATGTTTGCGCAAAACCGAACTGACGGCTTCCACGCCGTCATTCGCAAGAAAACCGCGTCGCTGTTGTCCAGGTTGCGGGCGAGTGGCAACAGCATTCTAAAAACTTTGGCGGAGAGTATCGACTCTCCGATTATTAAAAGTTTTGTGAGAAGGACAATCACTACAAATTAATTTGGGGATGTCCTTTTCACAATACTTTAAAAACTGTCTTCTCTATTGTATTTTTTGTAACTACTAACACTAGTAATAAGTTATATTATTGTTTACTAACACGTTGGATCATTGTTGTCCGAAAAATAAAGAATCTAATAATAATAATAATATTCCCTAACAAATAATTCATCATGAAGGTTCTGAGTGTCAGTATCATATTAAGTAATTTGTAATTCACTCCTCTCTAATTCTTGAATTATATTCAGTTTTTTTTTGCCTAAGGTTTGTATTTAATTTGATTAGATACTTTCTGGCGTTTTAACAATGGCTGATATGTTTCAATTAAAAAAATAATAATAATATGGCGAGTAAACAAAATGCATTTAGTATCATTAGTCAAGTCTATTGTTACAATTGGCTCAACACATGTGGCTCCAGACCGGCTATCAACCAACCAACTTATCATAAAGACTGCAGGTGATGGCAGACTCTTCACTGGCTTTGAGAGATTCCAAACGGCCACTAGACCAACAAGGCTGTGTTCTTTAAAAATGTGGCTGTTAGTATATTGTGGTATCTTATGACTTTCATGCGAACGAAGTCGCGGGCAGAAGCTATTCGATAATAATCATAAACATTTTGACAAAATATGATATTTGTATGACCTACAAGTAGTTGTTCCGGGTCTGGCTGTTTGTGTATGTGAGTTTATATGTTTGTAAACGCACCCACAATACAGGAGAAATTCCTAGTGTGGGGCAACGTTTTAAAAAAATAAGATAAGTAATAAGAAAATATGACTTTGGGTACAAAAGGCCTACTTTGGACTATAAGAATCATAATAGCATAATTATATTACATTTTCGGCGTCAACTATATTTCTCGACCCAGGACGAAACCCACCAAGGGTTTACGAATAATATCTTGAGTCAGACGCGCTCGTTGCCGGTTTTTTAACTATTTGTTATAGGATTCTACACGTGTGTGCCCGACTATCGAACGACGTGATGGAAGATCCGTATGGCTGCGGGAACGTATATTGGAACTGGCAGGCGGCAATGTACTGTTCGGGCAAACCTGGCGACGATTTCAATCGAGTATACAAGACCTTCGACACCTACTGCGAGTTCCTCGATGCTCAGTGCAAGACCAAATTTCACGATGATCAACGTAAGTTGTAACGTATTTTAAATTTCGTTTAATCTTCATATTATATGTCACTAGCTGCGCCCCGCGGTTTCACCCCCGTAGGTCTCGACCCCGTGGGAATAGCGGGATAAAAAGTAGCCTATATGTCAATCCAGGGTGTCAGCTACCTCCATACAAAATTTTATCAAAATTAGTCCAGCCGTTTGAGCGTGAAGAAGTAACAAACACACACACACACACATTCACAAACTTTCGTCTTTATAATATAAGTGTGATATATATATATATAGTGTGATGTGATAGTGTGAAGTGTGATGATGGCCCAGTTGTTAAGGAGCCTACAACTCATGCATGAGGTTGTGGCATCTATAAAGTATGTCAATGGTAAAAAAACCAGTATAAACTGGCCACTTAAGATTGTAATATTGAAACTCCGTACTACGCTAGACCAACATATGGCCAACCCGTTACTGCCGCCGTTTTGCCTACTATTTGAATAGGTACCAAGTTGAAGGTTAATAATAAAGTCATACACACTTAAATTTACTACTTATTAGATTTACGACTTAGGAGGAGGAGGATAACCTTTCCTTACGATGTTAACTGAGAAAGTACATAATATAAATGTTTGAATTTGAAAAAGGCACATCTGACACTTACCCGGCGTCGAACCCGCAACCTCTTGCTTGTGAGGATGACGCCCGAACCATTCGGCCATCACAACAGAATCTATTTATTTATTTAACAGTTTATGTACACACATTTAAACAGACAAGAAAAAAGGAACAGAAAAATACGTACAAAGGTGATGCTTTTGATTTCAAAACCAAAAGTAATGTATTAACACTAAGCTGAGAATCAGCACTTTTCGAACGTCAGAATAACATAGGACAGTCCCCGAACACGTGCGAGAACCCTTCACCACTTCCTACTGCTTTAGCTGGGAAGAAGTGGCGCAACAAAATCCCCAACATTTATATTATCTACTTCTTTTTAACCGACTACGGCGGAGCATAAATTAAGAAAGGATATTTTGGGTGGGGCATGTCTGTGTGTCAGTCTCTATATTCCCTCCTAGAGGCTAAACGAGCGAATGGATTTTAATCAATGACGTATTGTAGGTGCGCATTGATGTCGGCCATGACACTGGTTATAGGGAAGTAGACGAATGTTTTCCACCATTAACAGAATTTGTAATTTGTTTGTTTTAGTTATGTACTTTCTTATGCGGGGTATGAAAATAAAGGGCTTGAATAGACTATTCCCAAAATATACACAAATAAGTTGCACAATAAAACACATGATGTATAATTATTTCTCAGCAATGAAATGATGCAGGCTAACATTAACAGTATTATTATGTCTTTTAAGGGTGGGTTTTGGTCAACGTTGGGAAGTGCAAACATTTAGATGATTACTTCAAGCCGCTGTGGGATGCAGCTCAACCAGTCAGCAGACAGGCATTCTACCTTAGCAGCTTATTAGCTACTACAAGTTCCACATCTAAGCCGTAGCTCTGCGCTGCCAACGAAAATGCCGTGGACATGGCCAAGTTTTGGGCCAAATTTAATATATCTTATTAATTGACTTTTCCAATGCCTTTAATGCCGTCAGCCATGCTATTCTCATTTCTATCCTCTCTCATCTTATGGTTTCGCCCGAGGCCCTGGAATGGTTCTTTTCTTATCTTTGGGGACGTCAGCAGTCGGTTTGCGTTGATGAGAGCTAATCGAGTTGGCGTGACCTGGATGCTGGTATTCCAAAAGGCGGTTTTCTTTCTCCATTGTTTTTCTCCATTTTAATTAATTTTATAACTCACTGTTTTCGATGTTCGTATCATCTTTATGCTGATGATCTTCAGTTGTATACAGCTGGGTGGGTGGAGGGTTTATCGGACGTTATAGCAGATGTAAACCGACACTTAGACTCTATCAAGAAGTGGTCTGATAGTTTTGGGGTGTCAGTAAACCCCTCAAAGTGTCAGGCCATTGTAATTGGTAGCTCGCGCATGATGGGTAGGGTGGGTCTTAGCTCTCTTCCTTCTCTTATTTTTAATGGTACCGCCATACCCATTACCCCTACGCTGAAAGATCTCGGTTTGTATCTTGCCTCAACGCTAGGCTGGCAACGCCAGGTTTCTAGTGTTAGTCAAGGGTCAACGCTACTCTGCGATCCCTGTATCGTCCACAATTCTATGTGTGAATATTTATAATTAAAATTTCGTTACTAAAAGTAAATATTCCCTATGAAAGTTAATGGTGGCGCGGTGTGACCGCGACGCGCATTTGTATGGCCAAGGTCAACGGCGATTATCTGCCTCTTAAACGGTTTAATGTAATTATTAAAATATTGACACTGCATTTTTTTTACTTTAAGTAACGAAAAACCTACCGAAAAAAAAATACCTTTTCGGCAAGACTCTATTACAAGAGTTTGAAGAATATCAAAAAAAAAAAAAACAACTATAGGACCTTTTAAGAGTCCGTACCTCAAAACGAAAAAACGGAACCGTTATAGGATCACTTCGTTGTCCGTCTGTCTGTCTATCAGTTGAAATTAATATCAAATACGTAAGTATACGGTCGTAACACCTCCCCCCTCCCCCCGTGGAACAGCGGCTATTGAAGACCTTGCTCGTAAATTGCGGTGGGAGATGATCTGATCCATTCCTTTGAGTGTCTGGAACAGCGTAAATGCCCTGTGGTTGCATCTTTTTAATAACAGATTGTCTGGTATCTTCGGTACGTTATGCCACAAATGAGTGCCGCGTGCACAGAATGCGGTATAGTTGTGTAATATCTTATATATAAAATTCTCGTGTCACAATGTTAGTTACCATACTCCTCCGAAACTGCTTGACCGATTTTTATAAAATTTTATATGTATATTCAGTAGGTCTGAGAATCGGCTACTATCTATTTTTATACCCCTAAGTGTTAAGGGTGGCTTTCCCACGGGATCGAGACTTACGCGGGTGAAACCGCGGGGCGCAGCTAGTATTATATATTAGACTGATATTTGAACTCGTGTCGAGATGCGTTGGCGACTGCAGTGAAATCTCCTTATTAGTAGCGTGGCGATTCATCATCATCTGCCCAGCCTTTTCCCAACCATGTTGGGTTCGGCTTCCAGTCTAACCAGATGAGTATTTTACATGGAGTTACTGCCTATCTGACCGTAGCGTGGAGATTGTCCATGTTAATAGAGTTAAGCTTGAACAGTGGGCGTATAACTGGGCTAGGTATGTCTTCGACTATTATCTTCAGGGCTTGATCCCTCAATCGGTCGTTGAAGTTAAATATAGTGAACTAGGCTGTCTTGATGAAGGAGTTGCGTGGAATTACTGCGAGATAACTTCCTTGTACTATCTTATAGGGATCTTGTTCGCAGGATAGGCGTTTGTTTGTTGGAGCTGGGAGACTGATAAAGATCATGTGAAAACGGATGGGTCGCGTGAGCGGTGTCGCGTTCGACATGCGTTGCAGCGTCAGCTTTTAGGTAGCATGCAATTGTTGTCGTGTAATCAGGGCATTGCACACTAGCGATTTCCCCTGAATATTCCTGCGTAACACTGTTAAAAACGAACTCGCCTAATTGTGTGGAGTGTGGAGTTGTGGAAGACTTACATCACTTAATAATGGACTGTGTTCGATATGAGTCTGATAGAAATGAAGTGTTTCGAAAGTTGAGGTTGAATCGACTTGATTTAGGCACATTCCATAGAATTTTGTCTCAACCAAATTGTGATGATGCGAAGAGTCTGTTCAGGTTCATTGCCCGAATTTAATCCATAACAGTGTGTATTTTTAATTATAATAATAATAACACCATTTATACATATTGTTTTTATATATTTTTTTATTTTTTTTTATTATATAATCAGGGTATGATGGGACTGTCATACGCATTGAAATTATAAAAGTCCCTAAATAAATAAGAATAAAAAAACACTCTCTTTAATTAACCTATAATCTATAATTTTATTTATTAAAAAAAAGTGTGGTAACCTAATACGGTAATGTTATCCCATTGTTTGTCTTATTTGTTTCTAATATATTTATGTTTATTTATTTGTGCCTAAATTTATTATATTTATAATTAGGTGTATATATTATATTTATAGTTTTTAAAAGGTACCTATATTTTTATATTCAAATAATATTTATTCCTCATTTTTCGCTATTGCACGTACTACTGTTTTTTTCTGCATCACCTAAAGGTAGAAAATGCCTATGGCATTAAGTCCGCCTTTGTACATTTGTGTATTGAATAAATATATATCCATTTAAACAATAAAAATATGTTTTTTTTTTAAATAATAAGCACATTATTAAACAGCCAACTTAATTTTATTTTAACAATTTAAAACAAAAAAAAAATGGATTTGACACAATTTTAGTACGGAACCCTAAAAAAATTACCAAGATTCTTCAAAGCAATAGATTGTAACAATTTAAAAAGTCCACTAAATACTTCGTAATTTTTAAATCGCGCCATTATGTCGTCATTATCATCATTCCGGGATTTTGGAGGAGAAGATCCACTTTATGCCACTAACTCCCTCGATGTTTAGATAAGTATACTCTACCTATTCCGATCTCTGATGATACATACTTACATAAACTCACACCTTCTTCCCATAGGGTAGGCAGAAACTATAGAACGCCACTATGATGATGATAAATTATATTTATTTTGAATTGCATGACGAACTGTCCCATCTTTTTGCTCCGATGAACTATAACCATAGTAGGAGGCACAGATTGTTCGCCGTGCCTTGGAGTCGAACCGTCGCCGCGTCGCTCGAGCCCAGTCTCCTGTCCCTCGCACGCTCTCTTGGACGCTAAGCCTCACTGTGATGTGTACGCGGATGAATGGAAGAAGATCTTGTGAACTTGTCTGGAGTATTGTGAGAGGAGCTTTTGTACTAATATAATGTGTTGTGTCTTTAACTAATGTAATTGGCTTTTGGTCGTTTTATGTTAAAGTAAAATAAATAAATAAATATTATTATTTATTTATGTAAATTGGTTAAAAAAACACTTTTAAACATCAAAAATAACTTAAGTTTTAAAACTAGAACTGGTTGATATATATTATTATATAAAGTTTGCTTTCAAATACTGATATAAAAGCACTTAAATGTTAAGGAAAATGAATTGAGAGAATACTGTAGACTAAAGTAACGAGTCGCGCGGATAGACTTTCGACTGGAATTACTAATATATACTATCTGACCTCCACAACCCAGTTACTGGGTAACACGATACCCCTTGGTAAGACTAGTTTTCAGACTTTCTGATTTTTGACGACCAGTAACAACCATCAAAGATCTACCCATGACAGCCAGGACCAATGGCTTAACGTGCTTTCCGAGGCACGGAGGGGTCTTGGTATGTAAAGGTTGTCACCCATCCACGGACCAACCGTTAACCTTATCAATCGACCCATGCGGCTGTTAAATAATGATAAAGCAGGTATATAGTACTACATATTTTGGGCTGGCGAACCTTAATACAGGTTACCATGTAACTTAGCTAGGACGCCAGATTCAATTGTCTCTTTACGATTTTTCTCTAAATTGTTAAATCATATTTGTGTAACAGACTTGTATGTACCACAGCTTTTTGAAATAAATAAATATGAAATTTGAAAACAAAAAAAAAAAAAAATTGGGCTGACCGTACCTAGTTATACGTAGTTATATCAAGCATATTTGATTAACAGCGACGGTAAATGAAAAGTATTTTTTTCCTTGTCGGCCGACGACTAGTTGTCGAGGGTTTTCTTATAAACGTGGAGTAATCGTCGTCATACATTAGGGCTTTATCTGCCGGGTCCGGCCTCGTGATCGAAAGCCCTGAGCCCGGGCCCCGGCCCAGCTCTGCGCAATTCTTTTGCCGATACCCGACTATACTTTTCTTAAGAGGACGCTTAATTTTACGTATAAATATCAATTTTTGCAAAATTATTTGTAACTGTAAATAAAAAATGTTGTGTAAATAAAAATAGAAAGGCTACATAACGTCAAAGCATGCAAGTTAGTAGTGTGACTGATGCTGTCAATCCTTCACGGCGTAGCTTCCACTTAACACGTCCATTGTTCAAAGTAGGAAATGAGAGACGTGAGCGTTTCATCACGTTTATGACGCTCATTAGCCAGGACGAATAAAAACAACGAGTTACCAGCAATCGTTGATAGAATATTGAGTGGACAGACCTACCTTCTCGAAACGCTCCACATTAACCGGCTGCCTCCAGTCATGTCTGCCCGTGAGGATAAGAATACGTAACTAACGGATTCTGATTATATAACTTACTCGTATCCTGTCAGAACATTTACCGCCTTATTACAAAACAAGATTTATATTTTGACATGACTTAAACCATGCAGCCAGTTTTTGTAATAAGAACGTAACAGTGATTGAAATACCGTTCTTTATAAAAAACTGAAAGCTTAGTTCGGTACTAAGTTGTCAGTTTTGTGTTTAGGAACTTTACCATAGTCGGAATAAAGTTCGAAATTCAATAATGGCTCCATGTGTTAAACCTGGGTCTGAAGATAAACCTTGTTTTGTAATAAAGGGGTTAGTGTTTATTTCAGCGTGTCTCAAATATTTATATTGTTCGTTCTACGTTATTTTTCGAGGAGCTAACGAAATGTTTTGGTAAGTGTTAATTACGCAGGCTGGCAGGACGGTCGGATATATCTGAATAAATGTAGGGCTCTCGTTTTTAGTGGAATATTATTTAGCGTAAAATCGAATTCAATAGCTGATGGCAATCAAGACAGTTGGGCCTAAAAAGTAGTCTCATCTTGTTACATAGCCAAATGAAACCAACTATAGATTGTCTTGTTTACCCAAATAGTTTATATGAAGTTACCGTCGCCATCATCGGAGGACCGCCACAATCAACCGAAGCGCTACCACCGGCCCCGGGCACCGACTCGTTACTAACCCTTTATCGACCAACGATCGATCGGATTTCTAGTTGTTCACAGTAAATCCAGAAGACGCACGTGAGAGCAATCCATTAAGCCCCATTTACACGGCGCAAGTTTCTGGAACGTTCAAGAGCAATAATCGCACGCCGTAAAACACGTTCAATGATTGCCATTCAAGAATTGGATGTAATTACAAGCATGCGATTTCCATAAAATTGCAATAATTGCATGTGACTTCTGTTTCCACCAATAAGGCATTTATTGCATGCAAGTGTTGCCTTGTCTAAACATAGAATTGCACGTTCTAGAAGGACGTGCAATTCTAATTTAATTTCATTTTAATTTAAAAAAAAACGTTGCCCTACACTAGGAATTTCTCCTGTATTGTGGGTGCGTTTACAACCATTTAAACTTACATACACAAACAGCCAAACCCGTTACAACTACTTGCAGGTCATACAATTTTTTGTTCCGTGCGGGAATCGAACCCGCGACACGCAGCGCAGCAGTCAATTGCTTAACCACTGTGCCAACCGTGCTGTCAACTATAATATCTTCTATAAAAAATTCTCGTGCCACAATCTTAGTTACCTTATTCTTCCGAAACGGCTTGACCGATTTTTATGAAATTTATCATATTCAGTAGGTCTGAGAATCGGCTACTATCTATTTTTAAGGGTGGCTTTCCCACGGGATCGAAACTTACGCGGGTGATACCGCGGGGCGCAGCTAGTAATATATATAATTGATTCAAGTATTGAATGAGATTTTATTGTACGTTGTTCGTATACTTAAACCACTTTTGAACGGCAACTAACTTGCCCATATCACGCTACAATTATACGTGTTGTTTAAACGGTGCCAGTCAATTGTTGCTTCAATTTTATGGTATGCCACAGACAATAAACTTGCACCGTGTAAATTAATTAATTGTAGGTAATACGATTGGACCAACAAACCACGCGAACGCCAGTTTTTTGTATGATCATGGTCGAGCTGCTGGAGATTACTTTTCTGTGGGTAAAAAGTAATACTCCTTTATGAACTGCCAAAGCAACAAGGCAAGCGACATAGGGCCTCAGGGGGTTTTAAAATACTATTTTAAGCTTAACTTTAAGATGGAAGAGCACCATAATCCAAAAGGGCTGCTAAAATTATCGAGCTCGAATTCATGAACAGCATAAGTCGAACAAGTAACTGCAATTTTTCTATGGGTGCTCAGAAGAAAATCAAACCCGTGTGAGGGTGCTAACATTTTTGAGCTCGCTTTGCTCGCTCTTGCAGCAATAACCCTATAGGTTTTCAAACATAATTATTACCTGTTATTATTTTTCATCTGTAGAACTTGTCACCTTAGCAGGGCAAGTATTGTGTTCTGCGCAACAGAGAAGTGCGAGCAGGATCGACATAATTTCTTTAACGCGAATGAGCAGAACTGTTATGTCAGGCGCCACAGACACCACTGTGCTAGCTCCGCAGATACACCTGCGGATATTTGGTAGGTCTAATACTATTCATAATCATGGTTATGCAACTGCATAGTACAGGAACAATAAGGTTTTGTATTTAGAGGGGCCCTGTCTGTTGAGGGGTTTCTACGGCCGCCACTGATGTGTAGTTACGTTAAAGCCAACAAGAAAATCTAAAATTTCTTAAAAATTACGTCTAAAAGCCGTTGTTAATTTAGTTTTTGTAGTAGGTAATATCCTCTTGTTTCTTGGCAAGCCTTAGGAACCGCTGCGTGCCTAATAAACTGTATCAAATTATTGCCTACGTATTGTGAGTTTTTTCAGGATGTTTGTTACCTGCACACTGTTCTTCTAAATATTCTCTCGTACGTACGTTCATTACGTAGTGGGGCCAAAAAAAAACAAAGTGTTTACTATTGTGGTCACTGGTTCCTTTTATATTTCTATTTGTTAAGCTTAAAGATCCGTGTGTCCGTGTCCGTGTGGTGCCGGACTTAAAGAATAGCACGGCCCTATTTCTTCCCGTGGGTGTCGTAAAAGGCGACTAAGGGACTTACTAGAGAATGAGCAGCAGCGTTCTTTATGCATTTTAACACCATACTGCGATCGCCAACCCGCCTGCCAAGCGTGGTGATTATGGCAAACCACCCCTTTGGGGACCTTTGGGGGAGGCCTATGTCCAGCAGTGGACGTCTTTCGGCTGGAATGATGATGATGATGCTTAAAGATTGAGCGAACATTTATTTTGTGTACTTTGTATACAGTTAAAGGCTAACTATAAAAAAATTGTATTAGACTATTATTTATTTTTCACGCCCGCAATCAATCACCATCAATCACTAGTTGGTTTCAAATCTCTTTGATATGCTGGCATCTCTGTTGACATTGACACCTCTGAGCAGCCAGCCCTGGCCCGGTCTCAGCGGCTGCTGGCCGAGCGGCTCATCTTCGGCAGCGGCCGCCTGCAGCAGCAGCATGCGACGAGGCCTGCTCGACGTGTTGGCGGGACTGCCGTGCACCAGCAGGTACGAGAACACGACCACATCTCCACGATTCGCGATCACCGGGGTCGCTTTTTCTAAAGAGAATTTCGTCTGGAATACAAAGAAAGTCTTTATAATTACTTCATCAGAATCTGAATATTGAAAGTGTGAGTTCTAAAAGGATTTAAAAAGGAAAATAATTGCCTAAGAACCAGGGATCTTGGTACCCCAAGAATAATTACCCTTTACTAACTGATTTTATCACCATGATGTAAATATTTGCGCAAGCAATAGGGTTAAAACTTCTAAAATACCTAAACATTGTTATAAAACAAGTTTACAAGTCGAAATATTAAGACAAAACATATAAATTTTTCGTCAAATACGTGAAGAATAAAACAACATTTATAATAAATCACATATAAAATACTGACAAAATATGTTACTTTATTATGGAAATGTTGAACTAGTTTGATTCAATCCTTTATCAATAAACTGTAATTATTTGACTTGATTTTTGAACTGTAATTTATGTTTAAGTCCCATGTAATAGGGGGCGAGCCTATTGCCATCAACCGGGCACAAATCCAGACTCCGGGCTGCTACTGAGAAATTCCAAATGGGAATTCCCAATAACAATTCCTAATGGGAAATCCCAATAACACTTTGCCTGACCTGGAAATTGAACCCAGGACCTCATGCTCAGCAGTAGCGGTTGCGACTATTAAACTATTCGACTATTCTATTTGGGGATTATTCGACTTGTAACTGTTTGTTAAACAAATTGATGTAAGGGAAAATATAACTCCTGTCTTTAACACTGTTATTTTGATTTGTAACTACTTGTCTCAACAAACGCACGTCCACCTTTAGAGTTACAGATGTAAACATTTTTGGAGAAGACAGTTATTAAAGTTTTAAGTATTTCTGTATCTTTAACTCAAAATTCGACTTTTTTGAGTTGTCACCCTATTTTATCGGAACTGCGATATGTACTCACTTTCTTAGTTTAACATGGATATCACCTGACTTATTATTAACATAAGTCAGAAACCGCCAATCCGCCCTGAGAAAGCCTGGAAGTGATCAACGCTCAAGCCTTCTTTGAATGAGGCCTTTGCCCAGCAGTGGGATATTATATGCTTGTATCATTATTATTATTATTTGCCCAAGATGTAAGTAGTGCGCGGAATTCCTTATTCGCTACATGCAACTCATCTATAACATTTGTAATAATAACTGATACTACATTACTTGATCCACGTAATGGAAGTTAGACTCCTTGGCTCCGACGTCTTCTTGAGGTCCCAGCTTATGGGATCCAGGGTAGACAAACAGGCCTCCGTTGTCAGGTCCAGCGGCATCCAGGTGCAGGAAGGCTGCTATCATGGAGTCGTTCTTATACGGGAAGTAGTGGTAGTCCTGCGCAGAAGACTAGTAGATAAATATTTCTACTCGACTCAAGAATACCTTAGCTTTATGAATAGAAAATTATTGTAATCTCTTTTACAATGTTTTTATTAGTAACAATAATAACACACAAAATAACTTCACGCCATCACGCCTATATTCCCCGAAGGGTAAGGCCTCTGCCTAACCCTCTGTGTACCTATAGTGGACCCACATTTCGCCAGTTATGTTTGCGTCCCATGTAATACCGCGTGCCTATTGCCACCGGGCACGAATCCAGACTCCGGGCTGCTACTGAAAAATTCGTAATGAAAATCCCAATAAAACTTTGCCCGACCAGGGAATTGAACCCAGGACCACATGCACAGCAGTAGCGTAGTAGTTCAAAAAGAAAGTCAAAAGTTTTCTAGCAGATAAAGCTTATTATGATTTAGAAGTATGATGAACAGGGTGTAAAGTTCACTCATACTCTATAGAAAAGGGAGGATCCTCTGACCAGATGGGTGTTGTGTCTGGTGGGCTACTGCCCGACGGTTGATGTCGGGATCTTGTATATATGTTAGTTGCGCGGTAAATTCTGCTTGCGCGATGCAGGATTTTGCATGAGGTCAGTGTGACACGTTGTTCGCATGTGGCGATGTTGATACCGCTACAATGATTTAAATGAGTTTTTAAATCAGAGATTTGATGTATTACGTTTTGCTAATTTATTAATTTTAAATGATCTTTACACTATCATGACATTTTTAAATTAGACTTGGAGTGACATTTTACCTAATTTTATTAATATTTGCATGCCATTATATAAGGCAAACGTGATGATCTGTTTTATTCCTCTACTTTTCACATCTCTTGCATGCTGACAATTTGTGTTGTATGTATTGAACTCATGTTTGTGCAAATAAATGATTATCTTGTCTTATCTTAGCGCTTGCGACCACTAGACCAACGAGGCAGTCCAAGTGGTTGTCCAGTCAGTAACAATAATAGTCATACAATTTGAGCAAAATGAGACTGAGATTAAAAAGCGATCGTTTTTAGAAATACGGGAAGTGCCGCTTAGGTGTAAGCCTCGTGGTCAGTCAAGATCACATTAAAAAAGAAAAGAAATTCACTCAAAAGCGCCTAATGCCACACGGTCAAAATGTATGGAACAGCTGTTTTTTATACCCGATGAAAAATTTCCACTCAGGTCCATGGTCACTGGTCATCTGGTCGATGGTTTTACTAATAAAGCTCACTTCTAACCTGATGCATAGGATAAGCGGCTCCTTTTTCAGGCGGCTTCAAGTGAGCCTTGGTGTGATGCAGCACAATGTTACTAGATCCCATGATGTCTTCCAGGGCATCCAGGAGCTTGCTGCTGAAGAGGAACGAGCTGAACGCCGCGTGGTGGTACTGCAGGTTGTGGATGCCTTTCACCTGCGTAGCGTCAAACAAAAATAAATGGCTTGAAAGATAACTGGATTAATTGATAATGTTTATACGATGTGGGTACACATCAATGAATACAGTTGTGTGTCTTTGTTGTCGCGGACTTTTGAGTCACTCTATGATATTGTTATATAGGGTGACTGTTAATTAGTGACCGAAACTTGAACACATGATTATACTCATGATTACAATCAACTTTTACTATGGAACCGAAATCACGAAAAAAAAAATCTGTTGTTCCCAACATTTTGACGAGTTATGCGAACATAAATGTAGGGAACAGCTGATTTCTTTTTCGCGATTTCAGGTTTAGTTCCACAGTACAAGTTGCTTGTAATCATGTGTTCAAGTTTCGGTCACTAATTAACAGTCACCCTATACAGGCTGACTTTGAAAACATGCGACAAAATTTAAGGGAGTGTTCCACCCATCAATATGAACAACTTTTACTATGGGACCAAATTAAAATTCGCAAAAAAAAAATCGACCTTCTTATACAAAATGGTCCAATCGGTTATGTACCTTTATAGGAAGGTCGAGTTTTTTTTTGCGAATTCTAATTTGGTCCTTTAGTAAAAGTTGTTCATATTGATGGGTAGAACACTCCCTTAAATTTTGTCGCATGTTTTCAAAGTCAGCCTGTACATAAACATATGAACTTGGAAAAAGCAACAGGCAAAAGGAATATGTGTCGTGTGGTGCCGGACGTAAAGAATATGTGTCGTGTGGTGCCGGACGTAAAGAATATGTGTCGTGTGGTGCCGGACGTAAAGAATATGTGTCGTGTGGTGCCGGACGTAAAGAATATGTGTCGTGTGGTGCCGGACGTAAAGAATATGTGTCGTGTGGTGCCGGACGTAAAGAATATGTGTCGTGTGGTGCCGGACGTAAAGAATATGTGTCGTGTGGTGCCGGACGTAAAGAATAGCACCATCCTATTTCTTCCCGTCGGTGTCGTAAAAGGCGACTAAGGGACTCACTAGAGAACGGGCAGCAGCGTTCTCTATGCATTTTAACACCATACAAGGATCGCCCACCCGCCTGCCAAGCGTGGCAATTATGGCAAACCCTCCCTTTGGGGGAGGCCTATGTCCAGCAGTGGACGTCTTTCGGCTGAAATGATGATGATGATGGAAAGGAGTATGTACGAATCATAGAAGGTGACATTATCTTATTTCGGCCTACACGTATAGGAGGAAAGCCGTGAGTTTATGTATGTATGTATGGGAATGAGTTAGTCTGTTTTGTAAGTCATGGGAATCATTTGCTCAATGCTCACCGTTCGCGTGGCGTCGCTCCTCCGGTCGTCCGCATCACTCCCTACCCACGAACTCTCCATCTTGTCCTGGTTCTTTCTCGCGAACAACTTGTCATATTCTTCACTAATGTCACTCAAATCTTCTTCCAAAAGCACGTTTTTTAGAACTATAAATCCATTTTCTTTGTAAAATGTTTTTTCTTCTGTAGTTAGTCGGCCCATGACTATACCAGATGAATTTATATTCGAATAACATTATTGTATCAATTTGTTCATAAAACATGTTTTTATAATGATAAGCCACGATAATAATTCTTAGGTTATCTGTATCATAAGTTCATAACATTTTGACGCCATGTCAGTAAACATGATTTGGTCTTTTAATAAAAACAATCGTCAGTTTAAAAATTTTCGTTTTTTTGTTTTTATTACAAAACAAAAGAAAGTTAGTAAAACCCGAACCTACCCCAAATCCTTGAAGTATATAAATATTTGAGTATTAAAATTAACATCCTACTCCTTACAAAAGCGAGGCCATCAAATAATCTAATTTAATCAGTAGTGAAATTACAATTAGAAACTGAGCGAAACATCAGGACTTCAGGGAAGCAAGCAACGCAGACACAAACCCCCTTATTACAAAACAAGGTTTATCTTCAGACCCAGGTTTAAAATATGGAGCCATTATTGAATTTATAACTTTATTTCGACTATGGTAAAGTTCCTAAACACAAAACTGACAACTTAGTACCGAACTAAGTTTCCAGTTTTGTATAAAGAACGATATTTCAACACAGTTACGTTCTTATTACAAAAACTGGCTCCATGGTTTAAGCCATTTCAAAATATAAATCTTGTTTTGTAATAAGGCCCAGCGCAGGAACACGTGCCATCCATTGCTATCACTTTTCAACCGTTGTGTGACGTAGACCTTCTGTCTTCTATGTGTGTTGTGTGTACAAGAGCTGGGTCACTTTTCCGCTCGATGGATGTGTGCTACGCTGAAAACAGCTGTGTACAGCGCGCTGTGTTCGCTTGACATTGAAACTTGTCTGTTGGTTTAGCAACAACTTCTATATTAGTTTAGTGTCAACGTCGGCTGTTCTCGTCCTGTCTCGTCTCCTATTCTATACAAGTTTCCAGTATTCGATCTATTGGGATTGGGAACGCTTTAACAACCTTCGAGAATTCGATAAACTTACGTAGAAAGTATATCATCGTATTCTTTAAGTAATATTATTATGTAGAAGTTTGCCGCAGGAACAAATGTAAACGCCCACCAACTACCAGGGAATTATAAACCCTACGGATACGGACTACTTCGCACTGAAGACAACTATATCCCCATTTATTCAAAAACCAACCACAAATGGTATTATTTGCTGACGACACTTCCTTAATCTTTAAGATAAATAGACGGGCATCAAATCTTGACGACGTAAATAACGCCCTACTGCAGGTCCAAAATTGGTTCACTGCTAATAATTTAGTATTAAATGGGAAAAAAACTAAATGCATAAGATTTGCTTTACCGAATGTTAAAAGTAGTGATTGTGACATAGTATTGAATAAAGAGAAACTGGAATTCGTCGATAAAACTGTTTTCCTTGGGATCACGCTCGACTCAAGGCTGCAATGGGGTCCTCATTTAACATCTCTTGCAGGACGGCTAAGTTCAGCAGCGTATGCTGTGAGAAAAATCCGTCAATTCACTAATGTAGATACCGCGAGGCTAGTCTATTTCAGTTACTTTCATAGTATTATGTCTTACGGTATTTTACTATGGGGACGGGCTGCAGATATCGAGTCTATTTTTATTCTGCAGAAAAGAGCCATCAGAGCAATATATGGCCTCCGCAGGCGCGATTCTCTAAGGGAACTGTTTAAAGATATCAACATAATGACGGTACCTTGTCAATATATCTATGAAAACATCATGTACGTAAGAAAAAATTTAAATAGTTTCAGTAAAAGAGGTGAAAGACACAATTATGGGACTAGAAATAGGGATGAATTAGTTCAACCAGGTTTCAGACTGGCTAAAGTAGACTCATCCTTCATGGGGTACTGTTTAAAATACTACAATAAAATACCTCCCCACATAGTCCAACTAAATGAAACGAAATTTAAATCTTTTATAAAACGCACACTATGTAGCCAAGCATATTATAAGTTGGGGGATTACATTGCTGACAAAAATGCTTGGCTTAACGCTGGTCCTGCTCCACAAGGGCGCATAAACTAATTGAATAGCATTCAAATCTATTGTTGGAGCGGCTGAAGATTGTAAATACTATCTTTTTATTATATAAATTCAATCTATTAGTATTGTATAATTGCATAGCACATGTGTGAGCACTATGTACCTACCATTTTCTGAGTACGTCTTTTATTGACTTGAATGTGCCAGGGCGGCTGAGAGTGCCATGCTCACTAAAATGTCTAGCTGATGGTGGCGTATTTGTTGGATCATTAAGTTCCCTTCAAAATGGTTGAGCTAAATGGTGCTGATCCATGCGTCATGTTCGTGAACGGGCGCCGTCAGTAGGGACTGGTCATTTCTTAGCTGCCACGGCTTATTTTAACTTAGTATTTTAGTTGTTTTTTATATGTTTATTACGGACGCTTTTAACGTGCACGTCTTTCTACATTGTTCTCACATGTATAATTTCAACATAAATTATGTAACCAATACTATGTAACAATATTTTGATTTAAAAGAGTGTCCGTGGAGTTTCTTGCCCGTTCTTCTCCATAGGAACCTACTACGCTTTGGAATGGGCAACTAGCTTCATCTGACTGACTGACCCCTTGACAATTCAAAAGTGCCTATAATAGGTTTATTTGAAATAAATGCTTTGAGTTTGAGTTTTGAGTTTATAACGTGAGTGAGCAAGATAGATTTGAAAGTGGTTTTTCGACTCGTACGCGTACCAGGGCTACAGAAACTCATTACGACCATATATCTAAGGATCCACAATTTAAATTCATAACTTTAAAATTCAAAGTGGCTCGCTCGTTGAGCGCTCCCGTCGTCGTACGCAGTCAATAGAGTCCGAGTTCGAATCTCGCACACGACGGGTACCTATTCTTTTTGTAACTGGAAGTTTATTTTTTCTGCCTATAATTTTTTACCAATTTATATTATTCCAAAAAACCATACCGCCATCACCATCAGTGCATTATGACTCAGAATCTAAGCTGCTGCGGAAATGAAATTTGACCAGGTGGATGTTATTAACGTGTATGGCGAAAATGAATTATTGAAGGTTACCTATAACCTTCGAAATTTGAGAAAAGGTCTGTCATTTTCGCCATAAAGCAGTCACCTGGGGCAACGCATATTTTTCATTCTAATGAAAAATATGAAACGATAAATCAATCAAATAAAAAAATCGAAAATCTAAAAAAATCGAAAAATCTAAAATGATAATATATCTGAAACTAAGAAACATACCACCTACAAATCCATGAGACCAAAGAAAATCTAACAAAATCGTTATTAATACAGGCAAAGCTCTAAACGTCCCAATAAATATTTCAGACATTCGAGATGTGTACCGAGACAAAGTTGGAATCAAATAAACCCATTATAATTAACCTCACAACAACAATTATGAGAGGAAAGATAATTCAATCTTTGAAATCCTAGAACTACAATAGATCCAACCAAGATAATAAACTACCGTAAACCTACAATTAGGAGGTCCTGTGAAACCAATATATTTATCAGAAAGTCTAACCTTCAAGGCAAAACGCCTACATTATCTCGCTCGAGTTTTTTCAAAAACTAATGGCTTTAAATGTTGAACATTGGATTGCGGATGGGATGTTGTATTAATTTGCAATAAAGAGGGCACCACAGCATATGCCATAAATAGTGAGTTGGACTTGAAGAATAATTATAAATATACTATAGGTGCGCCCCGCGGTTTCACCCGCGTAAGTCTCGATCCCGTAGGAAAGCCACCCTTAACACTTAGGGGTATAAAAGTTAGTTATAAACCTATTCTCATACTTACTGAATATACATATCAAATTTCATCAAAATCGATCTAGCCGTTTCGGAGGAGTATACACACTAAAACTGTGACGCAAGAATTTTATATATTGGATAGATTTAGAAGACTGATAATTTTTAAGTAGGTATTATCTTATTTTATAGTAATTCTTTAACTACGAAATTATTTTTGAATAATGCATGCTTAAATTTGTATTATTTTAAAACACAATTATAATTTAAAACATGTTCTATAAGTAATTAATTCAAACTGCCATGTCATAGTCCAATAATTACTTTATGACTACCAAAGGAGGACAACTGTTATGAGTTATGACATGACCACGTACATAATGCACTAACCGGGTGCTAGTTGGATTATTGAAAGTAGGTTATGAACTCCTTTAAAATGCGCCATTCTTGTAGAAAGATGAATGGTAAGGATTTCAGGATCACGTAGCATGCTAGTGAAGCCGGCAATCGATCTCAATCCGGGACGTAGTGAGTACCACGAAATAGATTGGCACAGAAGCCCGACTCCATCTAAACAACAGAGAATATGCATCCTGTAACTTTTTTTGTTCACTTAATCTATAAAAGACAGTTCTATAGTCTATCCCAAGAAAAGTATTAAGGGTGCTATCACAACAAAAAAGTTTTTCGTCAATTTCTTATCTAATTGTGAGAAAGCGTGAAATAATTGAAACATTAAGTCTGTGTAACTATAAAAGTACAGTTTTCGTGGTGATAAACCATTCGTCTCAGTCTCAGCACCCGTTAATAGTTTCATCACTTTTGCGCTCTCGAAAATATAGCTTATTTCGCCGTTGATTTACGCCGTTATTTTACCTTTACATAGACTATTTTATTTTTTTTCGAGCAAGGTAACATAGTTAACTTAGTTATTAAATAGTATTTGTTTGAATTTGGATTTTATATTCGTAGATAAAAAATAAAACTTCGGATGAAAAATGGTCAGTAACTCTCTGTTTTACAGAATTAGTTTTGGTGAATTACTGTACGAAATATAATAAATTGATTAAAGCGCTCCCAAGTATAAAATACAGTAGTACCATGGACATTTTTATAATTTCTTAAATTACGTTGTCTTCGGTGTAAAAAAGCATCAAAAGATACCCAAAAGTAAAATTTTATGAAACATCCTTTGCAGAGACAAGGTTTTTACTGATTTATGTAAATAAATTGAAATATTTATTTAAAGCGCTCCCAAGATAAATAATTAAACTTGTTTGGACATATTTTATTTTATGGCTATATCTAAACCATAATCACACATCAAAACTCAAGTAAAACGCGCAAATTCAAGACAAATTGTGATAGCCCTCTTAAAAGTCAAATTAAAGTACCACTTGTTGGTAAAAAAAAATAATAGCCGGGTCCTGGACCGACCAAGCCGCCACACCCGACGTGACATTCAGTGTTACACTTTTCTAAGTCACGTATCACACTCCACATGAGGCAGGTCCTCGGGAACGTCCACTATAAAATGAAAAGTAGGTGTGGACACGCTTCTTCGTTTTCTCATTGCTTAAGCGTAAGTACTACAGTTATAGTAGGTTGCACACGTCAGTGGTGGCACGTTGACCTTTAGCCGGCCTGGCGTAGTACGGAGTTTCAATGGAATAAGAGGCCAGCTTATACTGGTTTAGTTACCACTGACGAGTGGCCTGCTGTCCAAGCGCTAGCTCATGAGGAGGCCTTGGAACTGGTACTAATAGTTCTGTACCGGTACTGAGTGGTTCTTGCCATTATGGCACTTGGTACCGGTTCCAGACGGGTACCAGTACTCCACCTAACAAGTACCGCCGGTACCAAATTCAGGTACCCGCCGCGTACCACAAAACCCGTATTTGTACCTTGAAGGTATTTTTCTAATGCCTATTAACTATCATTTTTACCCGACTGCGTGACGCAAAGGAGGGTAATGTGTGTTTTTACTTACTATATCTGTTTTCTCGAGAGTCGCTTCTCGAAATTGTGAAGGAGTACGTCTACCTAGGGCAAGTTTTCCAGCTTGGTAGGCACAACTTTGAGAAAGAAGGCGACGGAAGGATCCGGTTGGGTTGGGCAGCGTTTGGAAAACTTCGTCAAGTCTTCTCGTCGCCAATCCCGCAGTGTTTCAAGACTAAGGTCTTCAACTAGTGCGTCCTGCCCGTTATGACATACGGTGTCGAAACGTAGACACTGACAGTCGGACTGGTCCACAAATTCAAGATCACTCAGCGTGCTATGTAGCGGGCTATGCTTGGAGTTTCTCTGAAGGATAAGATCAGAAATGAAGTTATCCGGAAGAGAACTGGAGTTACCGACATAGCCTGCAGATTAAGCAAGCTGAAGTGGCAGTGGGCTAGCCATGTTTGTCGAAAGACCTATGGCCGGTGGAGCAGACGAGTCCTGGAGTGGAGACTGCGTATCAGCAAGCGTAGTGTGGGACGCTCCCCAGCTAGATGGACCGACGACCTTAAAAAGGTGGCTGGGACAGACTGGATGCAGAAGGCGGAGGACAGGGTGTTGTGGCGCAGCCTGGGAGAGGGCTATGTCCAGCAGTGGACTGCTATAGGCTGAGTTGATTGATTGATTGATATCTGTTTTTTCACTAACTTATGGTAAATATATTTTTGGTACCGGTTTTTTTACCGGTACTGTACCGATACTGATTAGAAATACCAACAATACCCAACAGCCAACAGTACAGGTACTACTTCTGGTACCGGTAAGCCATACTACAGGTAGGTACTACTCCGGTATCACCAAGGTCAATGGTACCGGTTTCGAAAAACACCGGTATTTCAAGCCCTGGCTATGAGTCTGTTTGGCTTGTGCTCACAGACACGTGTCTATGTGCATAGGAATCGATCGTTGTATGAAGCCGATCTTCTGTAGGTACCCATATATTTATTGCGAGTTTTACTCGTGCCGGTCATGGCGACGTAGCACGTCGGTCGTTAGGTAGTGCCAGCGTCCTGTGCGCATAACTATGACGTCACATGGCGGCCCTCGTGTGCTACATAATGTTGGAACACGTTATACTAATTTAATAAGAGCATAGGAAGGACAAATTAGTTGTGAAGGGCCTGTATTAAAATTATTGGCAGGGCAAGTTAAGGAGACAGTAGTTGCACTGCACCTCACATGTACCAATTTAAAATTGTTAAATTTCCTCTTTTAATCCCAGATAGTAAGTAATTTGACAGGTGGTTTTTTCAAACTCCAAAATTAAAAAAATCAAATAACAAATATTTGAAATATCAAATTCCAATCTGGGATTTTAAAAAAGAACTTCAGATACAACACTTTCAATCAATTATTTTGATTGAAAGTGAAGTGTCGGAAGTTCATTTTTAATCGTTCGACTTAATCGTTTTCTGATGCAGGGTTTGTTAAATAGTGAGTTCTGCAGCTACACCAATCAATTGATTATAAATATCTATCTAGTAAGTTAATCTCTATCACAAAGTGGAGACCTGTGTCTCAGCAGTGGGAACATTATACGCTGGTTATGGTAGAGAGAGATATTTATGTTTACGTTCACAAGAGTTCAATGAAATTTCCGTTTCATAAATTTCAACGCTTCATAACTTCTGGGACGTTACACAACATAACAAGTTCATTCCATTCGTTTGTAAGGCATTCAGTGTCTGCAGTAACACCGTGTAAGTGGCGTACTGCACAAACTTGCACCATACGTCTATCAGACCCCTTCATTCACGATTATCCTGAGAAATCGCGCGTGCAAGCTGGCCGCACTGCGCTTGGCACACAAATATCATTACAACTTCCAAACTGCCGAACAGAATCCTAAAATTCTTTCTATTCTAAAGAAATATAGAATTGTTTGTTTCCGAGTACGAACACGAAAAGTGTTTGCATGCATTTTGATATTGAATTTGGACTTATATTGTGAAGTGACTTGTCAGATGTGGCACTTTATTTTGTTGAATAGTCTGACATTACAAATACTAATAATCATAATCATTTATTTGTCAGAACGTGGTACATTTTATGGTCTTAAGATTAGTTAATGGTATTATCACATTCTGCCAAGTGTGGCGTGCAAATATTGGGCACATACAATTATTAAGCTAGTATTAAAATTACAATTTGATGCGGGTCAGTTAAAAATAATATCATAAACACACACAATTTATTTAGAATGTCAAAGTATCTTATATTGTCAGATTATCAAAGAGTTAGATGTCAAAGTTTAAAAGATTACAATTAAATTAGGATGTTAAAGTATCATTCAAATAGTCGTTTAAATTATAATAACATTTATTACATAACAAGTCTTTAAGTTTATTTTTAAATCCATTTACGTTTAACTCTTTGATTGATTTAGGAATTTTGTTATATACTTCCGGGGCTATGCAGAATATGCTTTTCCACATTAAGGCTGTTTTAGCTGTCCGTCCGCGTAACATATCATTCCGCCTGTTACGTTTAACAGTATCTGATAGCTGGGGAAACAGGTGTGCATTTAACTTAACAAATTAGGCAGTTTCATAAATATACAGGGCCGGGAGTGTCAGAATTTTGTATTTTTTGAAGTATGGTTCACAACTGTCCATTATTTGTAGTCCAAACATGGCTCTGATGGATCGCTTTTGCGCTTTAAAAGCGGCTTCTCTGTTTGTAGAGTTACCCCAAAATATAATACCGTATCTTAATACAGATGCAACAAGACCATGGTAAGCTGTGAGTAGTGCATCTGTGTTTACCGTTGGAGCAAGTAAAAAAACAACAGTCACGGTAATAGAAAACTTACTCAATGGGGGTATTGTCGGTAGCTCTCACTACTGCTACCGTCACCAGCTGCTGGTGTGGAGATCAATGCTCGTTTTTCTAGCGATTATGTTCAGGAAATTGTTCACTGTGTGGTTTGAATTATATCATTTCAATAATATTGAGAAATAAATAAACAAAACGAGTAATATTGGGATCTATGAAATTGGCATTTTTTTCTCAAATAGAGAACCTCGTCACTTCTATGATTTAAAATATTCATCAATTGCTTGGTATTATATCGAATAATGACCATCATAGACAAGTAGTAAAAAACCTTATTACTTGTAGTTTTCTAAACATAAAAAATACATTAAAAATGACTCCTCATTTTGTTAGCAGAAATGATCACTATTTGTTTTAACTTAGCCAAAAGCGATTAATCTAAGTGGCATATTACGTTATCTTAATTTTGAAACATTATTGCATAAAAGTTCTATAACAGTAGTGTTCGTGGTTGTTTTAAAAATTAAGAAAATGTTAGTATGAAAAATGCAACTTCTTTAAAATTTTCCATACAAAACGCTGATTTCATAGGTGGGGGACCTATTATAACATCCAACTTGAAGTAGTTCTGTGAATGATATTTTTCAGTGTATTCACAAACATTTCAGGTGTGGTTATTTATGGGCATTGTGCATTGCCAGTTGAGCAGCCATTCGTAGATGCTACTTAATGTCCCGCAGCCGGATGGAAACTGAAAACCGAAATAAAAAAACTAAAGGTTGAGAGTGCAGGTTGCCAACATGTCGACCTATTTATTTCCAATACGTTGGTATTTAGAGTTTTATTTGCACTACCAAAGGCAGTCCGGTGAATTTACCTTATACACGTTTGGTTATGCTAGAAAATCTACTTTTTTGTCAACTAACAGAAATGTTTTTCTTAAATTCATTTTGTTAGGGTTCCGTACATACCGCTCAAGTTAGGGTTATTAATAATAGGGTTATAAATAAAACAATATCAATACATAATAAAAGGATATTAAACAAGCAAATTTGTATGCCAATTTGGACGTATCCAACTTTGAGGCTGTACTAAATGAAGCAATGTTAAAATAATACAACAATTCCAAAATAAAATAATCAGAAATGCTGTAAATGCATGCATGGTACGTTAGAAATGACGACCTCCACCGAGATCTTAACATAGAACTCGTCATCACCATCATACAAAAATCTGCTGAAGCCCACGAACACAGACTTCACCGACTTGTGAATGTCGAGGCAATTCAGCTGCTAGACAACACGGACATAGTGCGTAGGCTAAAGAGAACTAAAGCATTTAAGTTAGTGTAGTGTAGTAGTGTTTTTATTTATTGACATTTCTAAATATTTTAATCTGATTTAATTATAATGTTTTATGTTATGTAATTTTAATCTGATTTCACTATAATTTTTTATATTTTGTTATTATTGTAATTTTAATGTAATTTAATTGCCATGTACTGTTTTATATTTTCAACGTTTTTGATGTATTTTAATGAATTTTGATCCGTATTAATTGTAATTTTTAATTTAATTTCATTGCAGTTTGTTATTTTTATATTATTTTCAACACAATGTTTCCATATTGTAATGAAATAAATGACTTATGACTTATGTTTATAAGGTCCCATTAAAATAGATGGACAAATTTTAACATAGCGTTACGTCTAACCAAAGATGTCCAAACAAAAAAAAACACTGATTAAAGTGATTTTATTTTGACCTAACATAATAAAAATGGCATTGGGTAACCAACATTTTTAGTGTAAATTTCGTTAGCAGGTTTTTTTTCTTGTAAGTATCTAATGCTTTTTTCTTATTATATTTGTTTTACCATTGTCCGTATTTTGGTGGTCTGAATGATTTCTAAAAGTTTGTCCATCTATTTTAATGGGACCTTAAATATAGTCAAATAAAAAAATCAAATATAATATTTATTTATTGAATAAAAGGTATTTGTAGTACGTACATATTAGGGCTTAATAACTAAGTAAGCGTAGTAGTAAAACTAACAAATATCTGTAGGGGTGAACTACTGTTCTCCTAGCTAGGTAGCAAAGCAACCTGTGTTAAGGAGACACATAGTGAATGAGTATTAGTAACAATGCTGTGCTATACATGTAAAACATAAACAAAGTGTTTTTATCAATTATTATCAGACCCTATCGAAAGCGCGACGCGACACAAAGGCGACACGCGGAGCCTTTATGCCGCATCGCGTCGCGCGACAAGTTGCGCCGGTATGTAGAAGCCTAAAAGTGCAAATTGACACTATTCTTAGTTATAACATAATCTATCTCGTAAAATATTAAGTTAGAATTAAATTACTTATTAGTCTTTATCGCTAGATTATAGTTCTATAAAAAAAAAACATGCGGTGCAGTCTTTGGGGACTGCCGATAGAAGTGAAAGCAGTATACATAAATATAGCTCATGGAAAGCGTTCGGTGACGATGACGCGAGTTCCATGATTTTTGGTCACACAAAAAGTGCTCAACGCGCCTAAAGAAGTTTTCACTTCGATAAAACTAAACGTTATGTTGTGCCGTACAACTAGGAGATATGCATGTAATATGATGCATGCAACCCAGCCTTCGTATGTTTGACGTAATGCGAGTAACTTGCAATTTCCGAAGGGAGCTCACTAATTCCCGTCGCCGTGAAAAGGACATCGGTGCTATAGCTGCCTACGTATGATATTGGGTGAACATCCGTCTATTGACGTCTGGCGATAGGCTGCACGTCTATGTGGAGGTGACAGGAAGTGTGGGTACCTATCACGCTTTGTTGGACTGAGATTGGTTGGTATATAGGAATGTTTGACGGAAGATAATTAGAAAAATCGAAACTTTGCGAAAATTCTAGGATTTCTGTTGTGGCGGCATCTACATCGCCACATGTGAACTACGCTTCACACTGACGTCACGCAAAATCCTGCATCGCGCAAGCAGAGTTTACCGCGCAACTATCATACCTATATATTATACACCATCCTGACAACAACTGTCGGGCAGTTGCCCACCAGACACAACACCCGTCTGGTCGGAGGATCCTTCCTTTTCTATAGAGGATGAGTGAACTTTACACCCTGTTCCTCATGCCTCTAAACTGGTGACCCGGAGTATGAACGTTAGCGCAGCCTTCGTGCAACTATTTCAGCGTGACGTCATCATCATCATCACTTCCTCAAGCTTTCGAGCGGTGAGTCACACAGCCAGCCAGCACCTACGGCTTCAACGGGTATCCTGACCACCAGCATGCAGAGGACGCGCATTGCTGGTCATCACCCACAGCCTCATCAGCAACCTTGGACATCACACTGCACTTTTGGCCGGTCCACAAGCAGAGAACATGGTACCTCTCCTGGTCGACGCCAGCAGTCAGCCTCAACCCGGCGCTGTACTACATCCGACTCACTGGAGCATAATGCAGCGCCACCCCGACTCACTGGGGAATCGCCGCAGACAGTTCCGACTCACTGAGAATTATGCAGCACCCGGTTCCGACTCACTGGAACCCTCTACTGGCACTAGCAAGCATCGCAAGACAGATACATGACTCAGCCCACTATCGACCTCCGGTCTCCGGAGGGGAGTGATGTGGTGGCATCTACATCGCCACATGCGAACTACGCGTCACACTGACGTCACGCAAAATCCTGCATCGCGCAAGCAGAGTTTACCGCGCGACTAGCATAATAATATATACTTACAACGCCCCGACATCAACTGTCGGGCAGTTGCCCACCAGACACCACACCCGTCTGGTCGGAGGATCCTCGCTTTTCTATAGAGGATGAGTGAACTTTATACCCTGTTCCTCATACTTCTAAACTGTGAAGGAAATAGGAAAGATTTTCGTTATTAGCTATTATCATGATTTTTGAAAAAACTCAGCCTGTTTAGGTTATCTAAGATTTTCGCAAAGATTCGATTTTGTCACTCATCAGTCATCCTGCAACATAGAAATACATTAGTATATGAATTAGAGTTGGACCAACATAATATTAAAATTTATTTTACGTTCTACGTCTTTGTTTTCCAAAACTTACATATTTTTAGTTGAATAATAAGAAAAGTAAGTTTGGTGAAACAAGCGTGAAACATGAAAAACATTGAATAGGCAAACGGACTGTAATCAGAATAAATTTTAAATGTAGCTCGCGTTCAGGCCACTAGAGCAGCCTAAAACTTTTGCCGGTCAAACGACTTGATCCCATTTAACCGATTTTATACCGTGGGAACTTTAAGAGAGCTTCATTAAGTTTAATCTAGAATAAAAAATCGCGTCTGTGGATGTGTAACACAGTCAGATGCGAGCAAAAAGAAACATAAAAAAAACAAACTTAAAGTGACTGAAGTTTTGAAGTGTTTACATTAGTGGTTCCGATAGTGCTTACGATGTATTTGTTATCCCAATGTGTTAGTGGTTAGTGTAATATATCAATTCCAAAAGGCAACTTATATATTGATTAACTTTAATTAAACACGCTCTTAAAAATTGGCCAGTCCCCAATAATGTCACGTACACACGCCACGTGTCACGGCTACACATCAAGCTATACATATCCAGTATAAGCTGATCTCGCATTGTATAGGGTTTTTGTACAATGAGAGGTCAGCCGGCAGCAGGACGACACGGTTGGCGCAGTGGTTAAGCGATTGACTGCTGCGCTGCGTGTCGCGGGTTCGATTCCCGCACGGAACAAATATTTGTATGACCTACAAGTAGTTGTTCCGAGTCTGGCTGTTTGTGTATGTAAATTTAAATGTTTGTAAACGCACCCACAATACAGGAGAAATTCCTAGTGTGGGGCAACGTTTTTATAAAAACAGAAACAGAACAGAACAGCGTATACTGGAAATGTATAGCTTGATGTGTAGCCGTGTGTACCAAATTATATTAACAATCACAAATAAAATAATAGTCCTTGCATCTTCGCTTGTGTTAACTATGAATACAAATGCCTATAAAAAAGAGGCAGACCGAAGGTCTATACACAGTGTAGAAAAGATAATAATAACAAGTCTGCGAAAGAATAAACGTGCTGCGCGCCTACGCCGCGCCGACCACAAATAAATAGGGATAAGGAGGATGGGGATTTTTAATAAAATGGATCGTTGATACTTCAGCTTTCATTTACAATTTTGAAACAAAAACCTGAGAAACCATTTGTTCAAAGAGTTCAGTTCACAATAAATTGTTCCTCGGTAGCAGGCGTGACTCCCAAAGCGGTGGATCTCATTATAGTCGGTACAAATGTCAGTGTCGATACGATCCGGGATTAGCGTCCGTCGCAAATGAGCCGCCTGTCGAAATTATTCGCGTTTTTTAGAGCCTGCTCACTTATTCTTTGGTTTTGTTTATTTTAAACATATTTTCCCGCGGCTTCGCCCGCGCGGTGGTCGGAAATTACCGCACGGGAACGTGCTACCGGGATAAAACCTATCCTAGGTAATTGCGTAACACACGTACAGTAGCAACGGGTTCCATTTTGATAGTTCAACAACATTCATTGCGTCATTTACGTTGTTGAGCAGACTTTATCGAACATACGAAGCAATGGATTAGCAATTTTATTTTTTTTGTATATTGTTAGTTTTAAAATGCGATTTTCTTATTTCTTGTGCGTCTATTATAAAAATATTCTTCTTTTCTTTTTATTTTTCTTTTCAATATCTTTCAAAATCATTCAGATTGTGATTGATAGTGTGTTACGCAATTAGAGTGCTGGTTATAAAATTTGGCACAGAGATATCTGTGCCAAATTTTATCCAAATACATCCAGCGGTTTTTACGTGATTGAGTGACAAAAATCCAAACATACAAATTCAAACTCAAAGCATTTATTTGAAATAGACCAATTACAGGCACTTTTGAATTGAAGTCATAAAGATGAAGCTAGTTGCCCATTCCAAAGCTTAGGTTCCTATGGAGAAGAACGGGCAAGACACTTCACGGACACTCTTTAAAATTAACACATGGTTACATCATACTTGTTGAAATTAAACATTTGCGAGAACGATGCAAAACGTCAAAAGCGTCCGTAACAAAAATATAAAAAAAAACCAAATTAAAAAATTAAATTAAAATAAGCCAAGGCCGTGACCAGTCCCCTACTGATGGCGCCCGTTCACGAACATGACGCATGGATTAGCACCATTCAGTTCAACCATTTTGAAGGGAGCTAAATGATCCAACACACCCGCCACCATCAGCGAGACATTACAGTGAGCATGACATACTCTCAGCCGCCAGGGCACATTCAAGTCAATGAAAGACGTACCCAGTAAATGGTAGCTTTATAGTAAGTACATAGTAGGTACTCACACATGTGCTATGCAATTATATAATACTCAAACATCCAAATATACAAACTTTCACATTTATAATATCTATACGATCATCTTATAATAAAATCGTAACTAAGTCAAAACTGTACATTGAATATTAAAAAAAAATAAGTAAGTAATTAAATGATAAATGATTTTATTTCTGTAAGTAGGTTTGTACAAACACTTTTACACATCAATCATGTTATAAAAACTAGATGAGGTCGGCGTTTCCTAATCTGACTGCTCTGAGAAGAAAGGCCGAAACAAACTCAGAGGTCAGTCTCTTTTTAAGTCAAAACATAATCTTGGTCAGATCATGATTGTGAAGACCATGTAATTTGTACCTGAAAAGGATGACATTATTGCTGAATAATTGTATTAAATCCGTTATTGACATTTAATTTAGACATACTTAACTATAATTTCACAATTGAATTGTACTAATAAAAAAAACGATCAAGAGCGTGTCGGACTCGCACACCGAGGGTTCCGTACGTATATATGATGTTGATGATTTCTGAAAAACTGTGGTATTTAGAGACATCGTTTTATTTTTCCTGTAATCATTACATATACTTCTATCACATAGAATAATTTCAGATTTTTATCTATGCAAACTTCAGAGATAAAGGGGGGGGGGGAACGGTATTTTTTTTTTAATTTTTCATCAAAAGTCGGAAACTATGCTGCCTAAAAAAATATATTTGAGAATGTGCAAACAGCCTTCTTTCATATGGTACCCCACATGCCTTAGTAGCTCCACTTCAATTTTTTAAGACCCCCTTTCAGTCTCTTTTGCAAAAAAGATTTTTTTTTATTAATTTCTTTCTTGTTTCCAAAATAGTTGAGCAAACGTCATCTAAAACTATTCTAAATTTCAAGTTGATAGCATTAGTAGTTCTTAAGATATCCAGGTGTGACAGACAGACAGACAGACTTGGTCTCACCATAAGGGTTCCTTTTTACCATTTTGGTACGGAACCCTAAAAAGAAAATAATTAAGTAATAATAATGTTTAATGCATGCTAATTTAGGATGATAGAGGGCAGGCGAATGATAATGCAATGCTTGTCAAAGGCTGCTAAGTCATAAGTACTAAGATAACATAACACAACATTGTACACTTAGTTCGCAATAAACGTTTTGAATTTGAATTAGTAATTAGTTAGTCGCCGTTGAGCTTGGCCATACAAATGCGCGTTGGCTCACACCGTGTCGCCCGCCATTTGGTTTCATAGGGAATATTTATTTTTAGTAACGAAAATATGAATATAAAAAAAAATCACAGATAGGATTATAGAGGAAATAAGATAGTCTGTTCTGTCTGTTCATACAAAAAAAAAATCATGAAAACATCTTAAGTAGTTTGAAAGTAATATCGTTTTTTATGTTTTGGGTAGACATTACTTCCTGAATTTATTCCATAAAGTATTTTACTATAATACTTAATTCTTCACATACAGAATGCGTTCTAGTTTAACATACATTTTTCGCATAACTTGCATTATATGAAGACGTACTATGAGATTCAAAAGTCACTAAAATGTCTGCGCCTTAAGTGGATTTATCAGGGTGGTCTACGAGTACAGATTTGGTGCTCGAATTGTTTTTAGTCACTAAGTGTTCTTTTGACGAGCCGGTATCAATGCAATTACAAATTGACACAACGAAAAACAATGTTTTTGATTGGTAGGTTGTATGTCATTGCTTCATTCTTAACTCTTTTTACTACCTATTGTGGTATAGTAATTTTATTCTAGGTGCATCGTCTTGACATATAATTATATAATTAATGTACCTATAAAAAATATTGTACAAGATTTTAAAAGAGGGTGGAGTTTCTTGTCCATTCTTTTCTATACGAAACTACCTTTTGGAAGGGGCGACTAGAATCATTTCTATTTTTTTGTAAATATTGACGTTCAAAAGTGCCTTATATGTGCCTATTTGAAATAAACAATTTGACTTTGACTTTGAAACAAACACAAAAGTAAATTATAATGCTTGATAACTTTTGGTGAAGAATCTTCTGAATCTTCAAACTTTTTCATAAAGCTTGTTCACATTTATTATCGACTACTTTGATAAGGTTGTAGCCATTCAATAATAATAAGAATAACTTTTTTTTTCAGTCATCAGCATAATCCGTATTCTCAATATAAAATTTTCCCTATACGAGTACCTACCGTAAAAAAGCATCCAGACATAATCCTATCAAAAAACCATTCCGCGTACCGTCTTCAAAGGAATTCGTTTGAAATATACGGAATTATCATACAAAATATATTAAGGGCCAATAATTGCCGCTATCTTTAACACCACAAGGGAATACAGTCTTAGAGCAGTCATATATCATGTTTATCGAACAGTCGGCATTGTGAGATGTATGCACACGGCGATATACCGAACCATGAATTTCGCTGGCACGGCATTATCCATTGACAAATGTCCCACCATAACTGAAATTTATGCAAAGAACCCGTCGATGGCTAGGAAAATGTTTATTTGCACCGCTTTTGTCAAACACTCGGACATAACAAATAGCTTTCTCATGACTGTATACGGCTTCGTGTTTGTGTGTTTACTGGCTTTGTCTTTTAAAACTGTTGTGTTTTGACGACATGCCTAATACACGTACTGCGGCTGATATATTGTTAAGAAAGTGTTTCCCTCTTATTTATGTTGAGTTTCCTTGTTTTTGTTAGTAAAAGCTGTGCGTGAATTGATAACGTGGTATTTTATATTTTTGTTAGCTGAGGGGCGAGTGAAATATGTTTGGCTTTATGAGGTAATGGCGTCTCGTGTAGGAGTCAATTTAAGGATTCAGGTTTTTTTGGCCCTTAAGCGCGTCGGGTTTCTTGGCGAATGATCATTGTACTTAACGATGGACTTAGAGAAATAATTAATTTTCACACATTATATACATATATCCTGTTCCATGAATCTCGTGAAGGCCAAGTGGTTAAAGACTCGCCTCTCATGCACGAGTTTGTAGGTTCTTTAAATCCTGTTGTAATAATTTATTTTTTATTTTTATTTATTTATTTTTATTTGTTAACATAGGTAAAGAAATACAGATCTTATTGTTGATAAACAGAGCGCTATGTTATGCCAGGAGGCGTACAAATATGGTGTGCAAATCTAGCTAAGGATTACTTACAAGTTAAAATTTACTAAAAATATTTGAAAATCATGCATAATAAAAAAAAAAAAAAAAAAAAAAAAAAAAAAAAAAAAAAAAAAATTAGAAAATAAATTGAACAATTACATTATTATTATTCAATACTCTAATGGTGTCAGACTACTAAATGAGGAATTATTAAATTGTCAAAAGTCTATGTCAAAATAATTAAAATGTCAAAGTTATTTAAGTAATGATTAATAATTGTAATTCTAAATTAATTCGTCATTTAAGTATTCGTCAATAGCATAATAACATTTATCAAATAAGAACAATTTAATTTTTTTCTTAACTTGTGTAAAATTTAATTCCTTTATGGCGTCTGGAATTTTATTATAAATGCGTGGAGCCATACCCAGGACGCTTTTTTTTACTAATGCAGTTTTACATTTATACATACTCAAAGAATTTTTGTACTGACTACGAATTGGAACATTTCGTACCTTTGTAATTTTTTCAAAAAGGTTTGGATTTGTTTTGACAAAGATACTAATTTCTAATATATATATCGACGGTAGCGTAAGTAGTTTTAATGATTTAAAGTACGGTGCACAGCTGTCATCTGTATTCAGACCGCACATGGCTCTAATGCACCTTTTTTGTGCCTTGAATAGTAATCCCTTATCCGGGGAATTACCCCAAAAAATTATTCCGTATCGTAGAAGTGAGGCTACTAGACCATGATAGGCAACAAGTAACGCGCCTATATTTACTTTTCTAGCCAATTGAAAAAGTGCATAGGCAGATTTATTAATTTTTTTACATAGCTGTTCTATATGAGCTTTCCAATTAAGGTTGTTGTCAATATGGATACCTAAAAACACACTTACTTTAACTTCTTCTATTTCGTTGCCATTGTAATTGACACAAGTTTTTGGAGGTTCAATTCTTTGGTGGAAATGCATTACCTTGGTTTTCTTAAGGTTGATTTTTAAATTATTCATATTAAGCCAATTAATTATGTCAGTAAGAGTATTATTGATGTCAAATTGATATGTATTTAAGTCCTTACATTTTACTATGGCAGTGCTATCGTCTGCAAACAAAATCTGACCGACTAAATATTTTGGAGAGAATGAGAATGAGTGAGAGTACTTATTGTCGTTAAAATCTCTACCTAGTTTTTGAAGCAACTATAGAACTAAAAATGAAGAAACGAAACATATAGTATACCTGGGCCCTTATCCGTTCTATTTAAAATCCGTACTTTCGATCCCCAACCACGCCACTACATCGGATAACATTCAATTTCACACGACAATACCAAAATGTAATTAGGAAGTGAGCGAACTTGCAGACAAACTGGACAACTGTGCCAGCAAGTATAGCTGATAGCGAACAGTTCGGATTTGAGATCGGACGTCGATACCTGTGTACTTCTGTAGCGGTACCGGGATATCGGGATATCAATTTGTTGGGAAATTTTGGTAACGATTTATTGTTGGCGATCTAGGTTGGAAGTTTTGATTTGAAGTTTTATTAAATACTAGCTTCTGCTCGCGACTTCATCCGCGTAAAATTTCTTAACATAAAATATATCCTATGACACTCGGCAATACCATAGCTTTCCATTAGTGAAAGAATTTTCAAAATCGGATCAGGAGTTCCAAAGATTAGAAACTCACAAACTTTACCTCTTTATAATATTAGTAAGTATAAGTATATATAGATAGATAGATGGACGACAGTATTCTAGAAATAAATACACAATTAGTAGGTAAAACTGGATGTTAGTTAAGTCATGATTTCCAAATATTAATAGGAATTGGTACTGTGTGGTGTAAAGAATAGCACCACCCTATTTCTTTCCGTGGGTGTCGTAAAAGTCGACTAAGGGACTTACTAGAGAATGGTCAGCAGCGTTCTCTATGCATTTATGAATTTTAACACCATACTGCGATCGCCAACCCATGCGCGCACTTTTAAGAATGAACTGTTTGATTGTTTTTGTTGCAGTCGGGTTTCTGTCCTCAAGTGTTAAAATTCATCCAGTTATTAGGATTTTTCGAGGGTATAAATAGATCCCACATACAAGATAATTACGCATAAAAAACAGAACCCTGTCTTTGCTGCCACGCTGTTAAAAGTCAAGAAGATATAAAACTTGATTAATTCAATAATAATAAAACATCGTAGACTAAATTGTTCTTTGGAAGATAAACTGTAAATAGTTCTAGGTCAAGTCAAGATACCTAATTTCCAACGGTTTCAGTTTCAATGTAACAAAACTGAGTTACAAATTCGTTAAAGGATAAATTCTTGTTGATTCAAACTGGTTGAAACCGAAGCCTGCATTTTAAACAGTTGTGGTCGCTCTGTTGATCGCAAAGCTTGGACGGAATTAAGATTCTCCTTCAGTAAATGTTTCATAGCTAGTTATGTAAGCTATCGGAACATTTGAATCTTATTGAACTTTGCATTGAATCTGCGAAGTTTTTTGTTCATGTATTTAATTGAATTCTACTGTTCGGTCTTTTCGTCTTTCATCTTATTCATATTTATAATCATTCGTTTCCTCTTATATGCTTTATTCATCACAGTCACCATGTCTTGCAACTGTTCTGCAGACGAAACAAGTAGTACTTGAAGATCTGCGTCGAGAAGGCATTTGACAGGCAACTCATTCATTCTCAGTCCGCACTCACTCTCTTTCAAATCTACAACCAATAACAATAAGACCATGTACAAGTTGAACAGCCACGGTGACGCTACACAACCCAATCTGTAGGAAATTAGGTTATCGGCGTAAATAAAAAGCAGTACATTGAATTTAAGTAACGGTCAATTATATTGAACGTTTCACAGGGAAGGAATTATGTCTGATTCCTATCACAGCAAATATTGAAAAAGGAAAGATCAGAGAGCAGTTGGCGTTTTTATATTTAAACATTGAGTGACAGTACTGACAGTGTTGCCATTATCAAAAAGTAAGAATCAATTCATTTTTGTACAGTCAAATAGAGTAAATACCAACACAGTCTAACACCCCTTGAGATGCAGAACCAGTCTGTGTATTTATCCTAACACAAGCACTGGAATCCTTGTATGAAGATTTCAGTGCCCGTACCAAGCGCCAGTCCATACCATACACAAATAATGTCGACCACAGTTCTTCCCTCCACTCACTGTCATAGGCTTTCTCCAAGTCAACGAAAGCACAGAGCAATTTCTTGTGCTTTGCAAGATGTTTTTCGGCTATGCATTTTAAGGAGAAGATCTGATCCATACACCCCATTCCCTTTCTAAACCCTGCCTGCACATCCTATATTTTCTCATCTCCCACTCTTATCACTCGATTTATTAAAATCTTCTCATAAAGTTTGCCGACAACACTCAAAATACTAATGCCGCGGTAGTTTTAACATTCCTGCTGAGCCTTGTCCCTTATACAGGGTTATTTTTAAAACGTCAATAACCTCTTAAGGGGTCATTGTACTCATCATTATGAACAACTTTTACTATGGGACCAAACCTGAAATCGCGAAAAATAAATTAGGTGTTCCCTACATTTTAACGAATTATTCGAACATAAATGTAGGGAACAGCTGGTTTTTTTTCGCGATTTCAGTTTTGGTCCCATAGTAAAAGTTGTGCATAATGATGAGTACAATGACCCCTTATGAGGTTATTGACGTTTTAAAAATAACCCTGTATAGTGGTACGATTACAGCCTCTCACCAGTTATCTGGCACACGGCCATATCTCCAACACATATTAAAGATCACGGCACAACAGGCTTGCTACCACCCCGTCGTCACCACCCTTCAGCATTTCGTCATACGCTGCAGCTTTCCCAATTTTCATCCCTTTCAACGCTCTTACAACGCTTTGCTAGATATGGTAATAGAAAATCTTGTTTTGGTATATCATTGGGGTGCTTAAGTTCAGCATTTTAACATTTCCAAATTTAACTAGTCCCAATGATCTTAGAAAAAGACTCATAAATAAAAAGTAAGGGCAACTCTTAAACTGACTTAGGAGTCTTTAAATTTACCTTTCGTGTCACTCAGTGTGACCGCGATGTTCTTCTAAACTAAGCAACCGATTTTGATGCGGTTTTCACCAACATTTATAGATATTTTGTTCCGGAAGGCTTTTACAGCATTATGAAGAAATCTTGACGTTTTGTCCTAAAACCGTGTGAAATAGAAATATAAATAATATTTATTTGCATAAAACATGGTGTATAAAGTTGTTTTAAAAATACATTAAAGAGCATACATGTTTTGCTTATATCATAGCATGCAAATATTATTGGTTACATTACAAAATGTTTCCCGTCAGTAAATTCATGCTGTAAAAAATATTGTTGTTTAACCATTTGAGTAATGATATTAATATCATTGCATTTGAGAATATTTTTTTAAACAATCTAAAATCTAAAGTTAAGTAAGTTAAAACACTTGAAATTTTATTATAAATTCGAACACACATGGCTAAACAAGCGTGAAGCATCGACTTCTATAAAGACACTAGCGACCCCCCCGGTCGCTAGTGTCTATAAAGAAGTCGATAACATTTTAAAACTAGACCCAAATAGTACCGCCACAATAAATTGCCTCACAGGTTTTAAAGATACTCCAATATCTCCAAAATATCAGTAATGATAAATAGATTTAATAAAATATTCGCATCAATTCCGGTTAGGATTTTACGTTTGGTTAAATTCGCAACCGCAGCGCAAAGCATTTAGGTATGTATTTTTATTTAACAAAGGCTCGTTTTAATGTCGACCTACGTGCGTTTTAGGTGCGTGGCGTGGGCGTGGACGTGGCGTGGAGCTATCTCTGTATGTGATAGATCAGAAATAATTACAAAGATACTAGCTGTTTTGACCAGCCCACACAACAGATTTCTCGGAAATAAAAAGACCTTACCTACCCATTTTCAAACGTAACTAGTTTCAAACTTTACAAAATAATACTCGTACAGTATTGAAAAGCGTTGTGAATAGTTTTTTTGGCTTCAACGTTCAAACTACGTGTAATTTCAATAGCACCTTTCAAACCCACAATACAACACAACAATAACAAAAACTCATAACATAACATCACGCCTGTATTTCCCGAAGGGTTTTTTCATGCAAGTCTAGTACAAAAAGTACTGAAGAAATTAAGGTTATTTTTCACTTTGTAGTGTTATTTTTTGGAAGTCGGTTGTTTTTTTTTGTAAAATGTTTTTTTTTATTTTTCACTTTTTAGTGGGTCAGTTTGCAATTTATCTAAGTTACAATATCCTAATGTCAACTGCTCATCATATTTTAGCATCATCATCACTTCCACTTAACTAAATGTTGCTGTCCGAGTGTAATTGCATGAGTTAATATAAAAAATACTGAAATCGATATAGGTGTGCTTATAAAATTTGAGGATTGCCCTCGTTTTCCATAGGATCCCCTCATCAGATTATGATTTGGTGACAGTGGAACCACCTCGGGAGTATACCCTTTCAAACAAAAAGTTAATTTTCAAAATCGGTCTTTAATGGGCCGGCAAGTGAAAGCTGATCTCAGATGGCGCTACTACTGTACGAACCCTTGTCATTAAGTGAGATAATCATTTACACGCTTAGGATTTCTTATTTGCGTTGATTTCTTGACAATTTTCCGATTTAGAATAGTTTTAAATTGCATTAAAAAAGTTCAATAAAATTTCATACATTATAAGTTATGTGATCCAGCCGATGTAGGTAGTATAGGTTACATACAAATGAAAGGAAATAGTTATTGAAGACCTAGTCAAACTTAAAATAATAATTTTTAAGTTTCTCATCTCGAGGAAACTCGTGGCTTCCAGTTTCTTCACAATTTGGTACACAACATCTAGGCATTTCCTCAATAATTGTCTCTAATTATGAATTCACTACTAATTCCTTACAAAAACTGCTTTGTTATAGGTCTTTGTGCTACTAGCGCCACTTTGACAGTTGTCGGCCCCCTTGACGGAGCAATCGGTGTACAAACATAAAAAAAAACAAACAGCCGAACATAACCTCCTCCTTTTTGAAAGTCGTTAAAAAATAAGAAATTGGTTGTGATGGGGATTGCCGACAGAAGTGAGAACTTAAAACTGAAGTACACGCAGACGAAGCCGCGGACAAAATCTTGTTTCATAAATGCGAAAGTAAATCTGTCTGATAACTTTACACGCGTTAACGGCTGAACGTATTTGGATGAAAGGGATAGACCATACCTGGGTTAGGCTTCCACCCGCCCCAGGGCAAAGGACATCCATGAGGTTATTCCAACCCGGGAAAAAAAAAGGATATAGAATATTTTTTATTCTGGTAGTTTATTCCCGTGTGATTCCACCATCCACGCGGGCGAAGCCGTAGGCAAAACCTAGTACAGAAATAAAATCTCATGCACAAGTAACACTTCTTTAGGTGTGCTATTAGTAGCTGGGTAACAGAAAGCGATGATAATGCCCTGAACAGCCTTGATGTATTCCCTCAGAAGGTGTCCACCGTGTTGATAGATTGCACTTACAACATTGGCCACTGAACGATTCAGCACACTGGGGTCGATGTTATATCATTCATGTTACATTTTGTAGCATTTTTATAGTATCCTACTCCTCAGATACAAAGTCTGTATGCTTAAGTAAGATTAGTTTAGTTATCATGGTAAAGTACTGAGTTGGTAAACTTCCTGGAACATCTTTACGTTCATACTTTTTTAACCTATGACCAAATCCAGGCAATGTCTAAATATTTTATTTCACATAAACCTACATGAGCACTTATCAAACGTCAGGTGCACGGTTCCAATTGGTCGTTTCCTATGGGGAAGAGCCGGTAAGAAACTCCACGGTTACTCTTTTAAAAATAATAGGCTTTTATGATGTTTTCAAATCACAGTATTTATTAAAAGTTATGGGAGGACAGTGCAGGCCTGTCAATAAGTACCAAGTACTAAACAAAATAGGAACTGGTTTATAAAGCTACAGTCTATTAAGCCTACAACGATCTCACGTTCACAAATAAAAAAAGAATCTAATAAAATATTACTAAAATAATAAAAATCGATTAATAATATCCATGCGGACGAAATCGCGGACGTAGTCGCGGGCAACAGCTAGTATACAATAAAGTAACAACAACAGTTTCTCCCTACTCCCATGGGAAAAAGGCGTGAGTTTGTGGATGTATATATTTCCGACAACTACATTTCATCAGATACTTTTAGAACAGACACACCATAGCTGTCGCTACGATTCCAGTCACGATTATTTTTTCTTTTAAGTTTATATTCCAATCCAGGTACTAAAATCTTCACAGCCATGTATATCCGTCAGTCACAATAAAGAAAACAAAGAAAACTAAAGAACACTGTCTTTCAAGATACAGGATTTTCCTGGTTTGAAGGGCAGGCGTCTTACTTATTAGTAACAGCCATACCCATCCCTTATTCATACAAAACTTATTTTACCTAGGCAAGTTTTTGGTAAATACATGATAACTAATTACTTACTTACTTCATCATCATAATCATTGCAGCCGAAAGACGTCCACTGCTGGACATAGGCCTCCCCCAAAGGGGACGTTTGTCATAATCGCCACGCTTGGCAGGCGGGTTGGCGATCGCAGGATGGTGTTAAAATGCGTAGAGAACGCTGCTGCCCATTCTCTAGTAAGTCCCTTAGTCACCCATGGGTAGAAATAGGGAAGTGCTATTCTTTACGTCCGGCACCACACAGACAACTTACTTACAACCAATTAATTCATGTTCGCGTTTGCAATAAACTATTTGCAACGATCGTCAAGGCGATCTTAGTGAAAATCTTCATGAAAATGTCTCTATTCATGCCGTAACATTACCTAGGTTGATAACTCGAACGTGTCCTGGCAGATATGAAGCTACATATTTAATCCGATGTCTAAGTAACGGGACCCACAAAGGGTGGAGTCTAGACTTTGTTAGGATATTATAGGCGTTACTTATACGAAGTGAATAAATAATGTATGGAGACAGCGGGTTTCACATTATACTCTTAGTTTGGGAGCTGCCGATGTACAGAGCACATCATTGGGGTTGGATCTTAAAAAACCTCCCTTGGCCAGTCAAGAAAGAAAAGAAAGAAAGAAAAATTGTTTATTCTGCACAAACAAAACGCACATTTCAACAAATAAACATAATTAAAATACACACATACAAAGTAGCCAAAAACCTCGTATCCAATACACTAAACATTTTGACAATCTTGTCCATTGGTTGCGATTGGTTGATGTCAGGGCCAGGGGCCAAAGACAATTTACATTGCGTTTACTAGAGTATATTGTCCATGTATTTAATCTGTTGTTGTGGTACTGGCAAACCTGGCAAATGACAACCAGTGATGACAACAAAGTCAACATTCAACAAACAAACTTGAATCAAAACAAAAACAAAATGCCGATTGCCGAGTGGAAAAATAACTACTTTTATAACAAAAATACTATAATATGAACAATTACAATAACCAGTCCGACAGTCTAAACAATGCTGACAGGACTGTTATATGATATTTATTTTGTTAATTCATTAAAAAAATACTTTTACGCATCAATTTTTTTATTAAAAATAATATAGATGAGGTCGGACTAGACTCTTGCTTGGTGTTGCTTCCTGGCTTACTAGTTGCTTGAAATGGAATAAACTTTGAACTATATGTATAATTCAAAATATACAAAAATGAGACGTCTTATCACGATAAAGTGCAAAAACTACTAATACCTGTTTATTCAATATTGCACGTCAAACATCAACAAAAAGTTTCATTTGTGAGCTCTTCAACTATAAAGGATAACGCTCAAGTGAGTCTTCACAATTCGCTCGTTAATCATCGCGCCGCGTCGCACCGTACCGCAACGCGTCACACGTCAATTACTCGCCGGAAAAACTATAGCCTGTTTCATTACAAGCTCAAATTATAAGTTTTTGTGAAAATGGTTAAATATCAAAGGTGTGTATTTAATATTTATGCCGTTGATATTTGATATGTGTAGAAAAGTCTAGTCTATCTAAGTCTTGTTTTAAATACGTAATCATAGGTTTCTACGGCGTACTATAAATTGAAGACCAAGTAAACGTCTTAAATAAATTGAAATAATCAATAGTTTGTGATATAGGTGTCTTAAGTGCATGGCGATTTATACTTTATCACCTTGACTCAAATATGATACCTACTGTCCAATGATATTATATTAAACAGATATGTTATGCACTCACAAAACAACCTAAAAAAGTGTGCCGCGCAGCAGCAGCAGCACACCCCCACTTTTCATTCATTTCACATTTCAATACAAGTAAAATACGTCCCAATTAGGACGTTTTCGATTCTTTACGATTGCGCGCTCACAACATATCTGTTTAATATATTGCTACTGTCACAATAATTTTACTGATTTTACATCACTGTCAAAAAAATCACAGTGATTTATCTGAATATTGTCGTCACAATAAGGTTGTTGTTGGGATGTCGCTGGTAGAGGTAACATTACTGTCCAAGGAGTTTACCTATTTGCTTCACGGTAAACATCTCCTCTCAGCCCATCCAACTCAGGCATATCAAATACGCAATAGTATTTCACAAGCTAAGACACTTGAACCCTTTGTAACTCCAACAAGTTGACTCCTCGAGCCCCAGGTCTGCAAGAACTGCACGCCATCTTAATATTATTTAGCTAAGTGACAAAGAAGACTAGCCTTTTAACATGCATCATCTTAGCTGTATACTTAGCCAGTGCAAACAATAATTGTTTAGGGAGAACACTCAATAGAAATTTTTCAGAAGGCCCACGTGTCACATTTAATTATAAGGTTGAATTAATTAATTACGAACAATGATTTATTTCTACTATTATACCCTCTATTTACCCACGGTGGAACGGAGATGGTATACCCGTTTTGGGGTAAGAGGTCATTTATTTTTTTATAATATTTTTTCTCAAAAACTACTGTCTCAATTTTGATACAGATTTTGCATTAGGTACTTATGTATCATCCATGGCGTTATCGATTTGCTTACCAAACGTTGAGATTATTAACAGTTCTTCATTATAGTGGACCACTAAACGAGGCTGGTGTTTAATAGGAAACAAAAAAGCGACCAAGTGCGAGTCGGACTCGCCCATGAAGGGTTCCGTAGCAGCAAGTAACATAATATAAAAGTTCTTGTAGTTCGTTGTAACTTTGATCATCATTACAGCAGTTTTCTTAAGTTACAAAAAACTACTTACTAGATCTCACACACATTTTAGCACTTTGGAAGTGTCTCTCGCGCAAACAATCAGTTTAGAAAAAAAAAAATATTAAAAACCTCAATATCATTTTTGAAGACCTATCCATAGATACCCCACACGTATGTATGGGTTTGATGAAAAAAAAATGTTGAGTTTCAGTTCTAAGTACGGGGAACCTCCAAAATGTATTGTTTTTTTTCTATTTTTGTGTGAAAATCTTTATGCGGTTCACAGAATACATCTACTTACCAAGTTTCAACAGTATAATTCTTATAGTTTCAGAAAAAGTGGCTGTAACATAAGGGCGGACAGACAGACATGACGAATCCATAAGGGTTCCGTTTTTTGCCATTTGGCTACGGAACCCTAAAAAAGGATCTTTCAGGAAGAGGCTCTATACGGTGGATGATGAGTCATCACCATCTGCCCGCCTTTTCCCAACCATGTTGGGGTCGGCTTCCAGTCTAACCGGATGAACCAGTTACTCAAATACTCAAAGAAGGACTTCTGCAACTGTCTTACTTCAGAAGATCAAGTAAACGGCTGGTAAATATAAAGGTGTGAGCTAAGCTCGCGGCCTGACGTCGCGTCACGTCGTGTTCACACGGTGCTGTGGACCCAGACGTGGTGATGCCACACAGTCAGCGGTCGGAGTACTTGGCCTGATGTTCCTTGGAAAATGTAGAGGAAAAATACTGGAATTGCAACAACGAAGAGCATAGAAGGTGGAAGAGCAAAACCTACACTTGGAATTTCTCGTTACGTGGTTGTGTTTATAAACAGGGACTGCCAGATCTGGAACAGCTATAAGCGTTTTTAGTTTTTCAAGCAAGTCAATTGCTGCATAAGCGGCGTATCTACTTCTTTAGACGTTTTCTTGTATTTTGTCTGAAATATGAACTAAACCAATAGTTGAAGGTTATGGTCTAAAAAGAAATATTATTCAATTAAATACGTCAACAACAATAAAACTGTTTACTGCAACGCAAGTTTTAGTCAAGCAGGACAAAATCGACAGTAAATAACCCCCCAATGCCATAGATAGGGGACTCTGTTGTTAGGGATTGCTCTAAAAGCCGGTTTACCTACAGCACTACTTTAACGCCACAAACCATTAGAGGAACCCGCACTAATCGGTCCAGCAGTTTCGGAGATAAATGGCCCAACCGATAGACGTTACTTACATTTCCGACCCCCTTCCCTATTACCTTGGATAAAAGTCTATGTCGATGTAAAAACGGGATCTATCAATTTGGAGAATTATTCTTATTTGACCTGAGAACGGGTCCCTATGTCACGCAGATATATGCCAGTGACCTTGAGTGGTTAGCTTGCGTGTTCTGTACTGAGCTCACGCAAAGCGTCGTACGTTCAGCCAGTAATAGGACTCGCCCATCAAGGAGCGCTGTCCCCAATTTGACGCATTATTAATTTATTATACACAAAATGAAAGATATTTTAATAAAACACGTATACTAAAAGATATAGAATTGGTGAAGGTTTCAGAAAAATACGCTTGGTAGATTTTGCACCATTCTCAGTTTTTTATCCGCGTTAGACATAACTTTACAAATTAATTTCACTATGTAATATAAACATAATCTAAAATATTCACATACTAAGTTATTGAGAAAATGCTCTAATTTATCATATATTTTTTTCAAATCATTAACACTAGTCGTTTAGACGTGATCTTTAGTATAAAATCATTAAAAGTCGGTTATCGTCCTCTTAAAAGCGGCCTGTATGATTGATAAGGTACACACGGCTACACATCAAGCTATACAATTCCAGTTTACGCTGATCTCGCACTGTACGGAAATCTTATACAATACGGGATCAGCTTAAACTGGAAATGTATAGCTTGATGTGTAGCCGTCTGTACATTATTTTTTAAAGCCGAGTTCCTCAAGTTTTCTGGATGCGAGAAACACAAGACCGACTGTGGCGAAGCTTTGGGAGGCCTAATTCCCCAAAGAGTTTCGGCTGAAATGATGAAGATGGCGATTTCAGTAGGATTGGAAAGTGTAGAAATCTTGTCTTATATTAGAATTGGTCTGCGTCCGCTGTTTTAATGGTGCTACAGTTAATCTGGTGTCGTACTTAAGCGGCGCTCAAGGAGATTAATATCGCAAAGGATTGGAGGTAAGTGCGAGCTGGCGGTGACGTCACGGTTACTCACGCCTGGCACTTTAGCGGCGCGGCAGGTGTGGCCTAATTGTTGTGGGTGTCTAGCTCTAGTGCCTGCGTTTATGATGAATGATGTGTGCGTTTAAATGTGTATTGATTAAGCTTGTAGATGCGTAAGTAAGCGTCTTTTTCTTATTGGCGCTAGGCCTTTTTTTTTTTGGGTGTGAAATTATCAAATAACTTCTCCCGCTCTGGGCTGAGTGGGAGGGCGTGTCAGACTTTTACTGACTAAAACCCACCCGTGTTCCTTCCGTTGTCTGTGTGCCAGGGCCACGTTATCCCTTTCGGACAAACTCGCAACCCTGGCAGGGTTGGCGCTAGTCTTAGTTGGTGTTCTTGGTAATGTCTTTTTGGACGACGTTAAGTATAGCTTATGAGATTTAACGAGTGGAAACACGTAATTCTTGACTGCCTTAAAAAGTAAGTGATCACAAAAACTATGGCTTTAGGTATAACCCAACCAATCCATGTCTGTAAGAAAGTACCTACAAGGTACTCACGATAACAATAGTAGGTAACAAAATCACCTTCATCCAATATCTCAGTCACGTTACTCTACATTACCTACTATAAAGGAAGCCCCACACAAACGTCCCTGCACATACATTTAGCCATAACGCAGTTAGTGAAGTGGGATGTGAAAGTGAGTGGCGTGACGTCACAGCTCACAACTTGGTAGCACCACGAGATGCCGACGTAAAGTGGGTGCTATGAACATGTGCAAAAAAACGGTTTTAGCACATTTATGACCAGACATCGGAATAGGTAGAGATTTATTTACCTAAACTTCGAGAAAGGCAGTAACATAAAGGGGATAATACCTCCTCTAAAATCCTAGAATAATTATAATGACGTTGAAATCCCGGGATTTAAAAATCACGAATTATTTATTGGACTATTTATAGTTACAAATGAATGATTTGAAGAATTTAAATAACTTTTATTAGGGTTACGTACTAAAATTGTGTCAAATTCAAGTGTATTGTTTTATGTAGGTAAAATAAAATTAAGTTGGCTGGTTTATTAAAATTTATGGTTTATTAATTCGTCAACTTTATTTTTTTCCTTTTTCAGAATAATGGCGTCTGGTTGTCGCCGTAATGACTTTTGATTAAAAGAAAGAAAGAAAGAAAAATAATTTTATTTGTCACAGAAAAAACGTAAACAAACATACATACATAGATACATTACCCTTCTACTGGGGCATTCGGGTAAAAATTAAGCTAGTGTATATAACACCATTTTAAAGTTTTCCGAAGTTGCCAGTTGTCCCTCTGGTTTAGCGTTGAAAAAAGCAGGAAACATTCCCGTTTATTTTCAATTCCGTTATGTTTTTCAATGTTTCATTCGAAAGTTTCAAGAAAATTTGCCAGTATATATTTCATGTTTTTTCCAATAAAACCGAAAAAATCCGAAGAATATGAAAGAAACGGGAAACTTTTCATGTCTTTTTTTTCAAATACGTACTTACTTATATTTAACTTCTATGCTTTAACTCATTCCATAATAATACGTAGTACGTACCTACTAATAAAATGGAGGGCAGAATAAAAAAAAAATCAGCGAAGTAGGCTCGCTATTTGTATTCGCCTCCCGTATGTTTTCTTTTTTTGTTTTGTATTTCACCTATCAAAATATATTTCAATTTCAATAAAACTTCTTTTTTTCAACTTTTCAAAACATCAACCGAAACATTCGAAATAATCCCGTTTCTTTCCAAAGGATAGGTTCTTTCTGTTCATTTTTAGGGTTCCGTACCCAAAGGGTAAAACGGGAACCCTATTACTCCGCCGTCTGTCTGTCCGTCTGTCTGTCCGTCTGTCACCAGGCTGTATCTTATGAACCGTGATAGCTAGACAGTTGAAATTTTCACAGATGATGTATTTCTGTTGCCGCTATAACAACAAATACAAAAAAATAGGATAAAGTAAATATTTAAAGGGGGTATATACAACATACAACAAACGTGATTTTTTTGCTCGTTTTTGCTTTATATTGATAACGGCAACAGGTAGACGCTTGAAATATTCACAGAATATGTAGATATACAGGGTGTTTGGTGCATCGTGTGCCAAATTGAAATGGTCGACTGAAGGAGTCATCCGCTAGCCTTTTAGACCCTTTAACACCCCTCATGCGCATTTTATTGTTTTCCAAAAAAAAGACCCAAATTTTACATTCAAATACAGATTTAAAAAAAAATATAAGGCGTAGACTCTGAATTTTATTTTTATTTCGATGTGTATTGTTTAAGAATACTTTTAAATACAAAATTAGTGATATTAGTCACCTAGTTCTTTTTTAATTCACTCGCAAAGGTAGAACTTAAATTAAAGCTGTACATGTTACAGCTGTTTATAAGGCTACAAAAAAAAAAATCAAATGCGACCGGGATCTTCCAACTCCCTCATTAATTCTCCAGTCTATCCTCTTTCTAATGATGTGCCACATGCCATAAAAGTATTTTAACAACTTTGTGAATTCGCTAGAATTGTGAATCGAGTCACCTAAGGCTAATATTCAAAATTATGATTTAAAAAAAAATCTCTTTAATGATACCTGTCAAACCTATAAATCTGCTATCTCATTCTTATGGTTAGGTAAATTCGTGTCTCATATCTGTATCTTTCGTGGGATTTACTTGAAATAAAAAAACAAAATTGCATTTTTAACATTTATTTAATCATTGTTACAAATCTTGCTCAAATTGTTGGCCTCTGTTGCGAATGCAGGCCCGACACCTGTTTCGTATTTCAACAGTTGTTGTACGAAGTCGTATTTCCTCCTTAATAGTATTGAATGCCGCTTCTATGCGTTGGACTAATACCTCCCTAGTTGAAACCTCCGTGGCATATACCAACTCTTTGGCACGTCCCCAGACATAAAAGTCTAACGGAGTTAGATCTGGGGAACGTGGCGGCCATGGAATAGGGCCATCGCGTCCAATCCATGCATTGGGGAACACATTGTCGAGATATTCCCTCACAGTCAATCGCCAATGCGCGGGACAGCCGTCATTTTGAAATACAATGGGCACACGTTCATTAAATACGGGCACATCGGTCACTAATTCGGGCAGGTCATTTTGTAGGAATTCTAGGTAGTCTTCGCCATTGAGATTATCGGGCAGGTAATGCGGTCCAATTACCTGATTCCCAATCACTCCTGCCCAAACGTTTACACTAAACCTTCTTTGAGAAGATTTCTGTCTTTTAACACGTGGGTTTTGCGTTTTCGTTGTCCAGTGGTGCAAATTGTGTAAATTGAGGATCCCATCCTTGGTAAATTTGGATTCATCCGTCCACAGTATTCTTTTAAAAAAATCAGGATCATCCACATCCGTGTGTAAAAGAAACCGACAAAAAGCCACTCGTCTCTCAAAGTCGCCACCCTCAAGACCTGCAACAAACAAAAAACTCTTTTAAATTTCTCTTGGGCAATAAGTAATTGCACAAGAAAGGACCCGCTGTTCGTGCTAATAGATTCACTACCTGGAAGTGACGCCATACCATACCCATTACCTGCTAAACAAAGGCAAGGTCAAGCAAAGCTTGCACGGGTTTAAAGTTAGTTTAAAATTACGTACCTTGCACCGGAGTGTAGTGGAATGGATGCTTTTTGTTTTGACGAAGTACTTTCCACACTTTCCATATTGAAATATCAAGATGTGATGCCACATTTCTAATGCTTCTTGTAGGGTCTTCCTCAAAAAGTGCCAGTATTCTCTCGTCTACTTCAACATTATGTCGCACAATATGGCCCCTTGGTTCATTAAAAGTAACACTGCCAGTCTCGCGTATGCGTCGGTATGTGTCTTGGAAGACTCTGCGGCCAGGTAATCGTCTACCAGGAAAGCGTTCCTGGTAAAGTCGTTGCGCTGCACGAGCGACGCCATTAGCGGCTCCGTAAGCCATCATGATGTCCGCATATTCTTCGTTAGAGAATGTCGCCATTGCAATAACAAAAAACTCAAAGTTTAACAATAACAACAAAAATTAAACAAATGTAACAAGAACCAGCAAAACTTAACGATAACAAAGTAATAAAAGAATCGCGGAGTATGGTGAACTAGCACACACGTAAGGTAGCAGAGGCAGTCATGTCTCGACTAAAAAAATGGCGGGTCGGGCGGCGCGATTTGTTCAAACCGATTTAAGGTATGCAAGAAAGAGATAGAAGATAGATTTTACTGTGAAAGAGTGAGAAAACAAATTTTACCTCTTTCTCAAGTAACAGTTCCGCAATAAATATTTTTTCATTAGAATTTGGAATGTAGTTTTATGTGACTTGATTCACAATTCTAGCGAATTCACAAAGTTGTTAAAATACTTTTATGGCATGTGGCACATCATTAGAAAGAGGATAGACTGGAGAATTAATGAGGGAGTTGGAAGATCCCGGTCGCTTTTGGTTTTTTTTTTGTAGCCTTATAAATAGCTGTAACATGTACAGCTTTAATTTAAGTTTTACCTTTGCGAGAGAATTAAAAAAAAAACTAGGTGACTAATATCACTAATTTTGTATTTAAAAGTATTCTTAAACAATACACATCGAAATAAAATTAGCCTTATATTTTTTTTTAAATCTGTATTTGAATGTAAAATTTGGGTCTTTTTTTTTGGAAAACAATAAAAAGTCGATAAAAAAAAATCCACAGAGCATGAGGGGTGTTAAGGGGTCTGAAAGGCTAGCGGATGACCCCTTCAGTCGACCATTTTAATTTGGCACACGATGCACCAAACACCCTGTATATTGACTTTAAAAATAAATAATTAAATTAAAATAAAACAAATATTTAAGGGGGGCTCCTATACAACAAACGTGTTTTTTTGCCATTTTTATAGATAATGGTACGGAACCCTTCGTGCGCGAGTCCGACTCGCACTTGGCCGGTTTTTCTATGTGAGATGCGAAAAAAACGGAAAAAGCAAATTGTTATTTTCGGCATTTTCAACGCTACTCTGGTTCATAATTCTCATTACAAAAGAGTCGTGTCACCCGCTACACTCGAACCGTTCATTGTATTCATTACTAGCGACACACTCCTGCTTCGCGTGGTTTTTACGACTTAATAAGGTTTCTGTATTACATACATACATAAACTCACGCCTTCTCCCCATGGGGATAGGCAGAAACTAAAGAACGCCACCTGCTACGCTCCTTACATACTCCTTTTGCTTCGTTTACGTTCATACATCAGCGGGCCGAGCACGGGCCTGCCGAGACGTTTGTGGCAAGACATAATAAATTAATTGTCATGTCAATTTGTACTAGCATTTTATGACAAAACAGTTTTATCGCTCGAACTGTGATAAAATGTGTGATTCAAGTCCTGTCACAGTAAGCCGTGCTCGCCAACGCTGGTCATACACGCACGCCGGTTTTTGTATTAATGTAAGTTTAGTATTAATGTATTATACAATATTAGTTTTAGTATATGCGAAACCCGAAACATGTGTCTAGTATTTTTATGTAAAGAATCTACGTACAAAATTTCAAAATTGTAAAAATCTAAAAATTATAAGGTTGTTATGTTACCGGGTTGTCCGTAGAAAAACATGCTAACGGCGCCCCCGCGCCTCCAGGGTCGTCTTGCGCTCATTGATAATAATTTGCCAGTAGGTGCCTAACCGTACGGCGATTGTATTGTAAGTAATTATAATTATGGTGATAACATTTTCCGTCACCCTTAAACATTTTTGGGACAAAATATAACATGGTGTAAAAATTATTGAAATCAATTCAGTTCCTTATTCTGAACAAACTGTATTCAGGTTTTGCATACACTAAAAATAATGTTGTAAACATAAACCTTCCGGAATAATCTCCATCTCTCCAGTTTAGAAGAACAACGTAATAAGATTGTATAGACTGTGTAAACTTTGCTGCGAGCATCAGACATCAGCTTTGAGCGAAAATAAGGCAAGACTGGCGAAACAATGAATGACAGTTAGTACTGATTGTAACCTCGCTAATGGGAGCTTGACCTGGTTTTGATAAACAAAGGGATAAGCACTAAGGCAGCTAAATAAAAGATTAATTGATAACTTTGTTATAATTATTACTAAACGCTTCTGAACTATTAAATGATTTTGTTTGTTTTAGGGTTCCATACCTCAAAAAAAAAAACGGTACCCTTATTTATAGGATCACTCGTGTGTCTGTCTGTCTGTCCATCTGTCTCAGCCGATTTGCTCCAAATCTACTAGACCGATTAAGTTGAAACTTGGTACTCATATGAATTTCTGTAAACCTAACACGGACGAGTAACGTAAATAAATGAATTTAGAATATGGGGGTCACTTTAAAGGGCAAATTAGAATATTTTAATAAAAAGTTTTGCCATATCAAATGAAAGGGCTTGATGTAAGAATTTCAGATATGTTTTTTAATAATTTAAAATAAATACTTTTAAAGTTATTTATGAAAATCGATGAAAATTTACCATTTCCCCCCTTATTTCTGAAACTACAGAGATAACATTTTGAAAAAAATAGAGAATATAGTTCTTTACGTATAGATTAAAGGAAAACCTCTATGAAGTATATGGTATTAAAATAACATGGTAAATAACTCAATACTGTGCGTACACACTCACATTTGCAGTTGGAACTTATGAGGGAATATGTCTTTCAACTACAATGTTCATTTGTTCTTGGGATAAATTCATCCCAACTACGGAATCCTTCATTGTGCGTGGTCCGACATCCATGTGTTTTTGTATGAGTTGCTTATAGCTATCAATATAGAAGTAATAGTGAGGTAATTCACGACAATCCATTTACAAGCCTCCACAGTTAGCAATAGAGTATTGTGCAAAATCAAATCATAGGTCTGATTCAAACTAGGCTGAGAATCAGTTTTTTTCGAACGTCATAATTACATAAAACAGTCCCTCAAAACGCCCACCCTTCACCACTTCCTAGTGCTTTAGCTCGGAATAAGTAGCGCAACAAACACCCCCAGCAGCACAAATGTCTGTTCAGTTAGAAAAACTAAATTGTTGTACAAGTTTTGGAACTGGTAACTATTCATTAAGCATAACACTACCTTAGTATATCATTGAATTAAGTGCATCTAGGCAAAATGCATAATCTCATATTCAGCTGGCCTTTGTTTCGCATTTCAGGGTTTCTGCTACTAAAAAGGCCTTATTCCAGCCAGATTTCTTAGTCTTTTAATATCATTCAATGGCCACAACATCGCTGTCTCAATCCCACTTAAAGTCAAAACAAGAAGCGGCAGCATAAATTCCCAGTTCCCGCATTCTCCTGTTACGCATTCATTGCTATAAGCGAATTCCGTTATCGGGTATAAATCAAAATCCGAATACTTCCGAGTGGTCCTGTAACCGTTGTCCATTTACAGTTCAAAAATTATCGTAGTTCAAAAATCGACCTTATGTGCGACGTGGTAGAGGTAACGGGTAGTTTTGCCGTGGTGTAAAATGTGTTGTTAAGATATAAACAATTTCTTCAAAGGAAACAAATTGTTCGCAATTCAATTACTGTAATGGGCGCAGGATCGCGGTGGCCGACTGTATGATAGAACAGTGATTGACGATATTGTTTGATACATATACAATTTTTCACGACTACGACATACTTCAATGCACTCTCGAGAATTGTATGTAAATTGTAAAATGTATTGTAGCTGTTGGCTGAAATAAAATTATTTATTGCAGTTATAATGCACCTGCCTGCAAGAGAGAGGCACCGGAGCGTGGAGTTTGGCAGTAGCCTATCCCCAGCAGTGGGCAGTTGGTCATCGTCAGCCCGTCTGCCACTGCAGACGGGCTGACGATGACCAAATTGAAAATGTGCATGAAATAATTAATGCTCACGAATAAAAAGACAACAATACAACCATGATAAGCTCTATAGAATAGAAGGTACTAGCAAACTCTTACTATGGTTTTATAAGAATAAAACCTGTAAAGAAAAAATAGCACTTTTGCATTACATTGCGATCAGTGAACCTGTGGCGAAGCAGAGATTCTCTTGAAGCTATCATACAGTAAGTGAATGGGGAACATTTTATTTTCTAAACGATTTTACACAAAAAAAAAACCGGCCAAGTGCATATGCTATGATCATACCATAAACTGTTATTTAAACAACGTATTCGCGTTGGACAGAAGAGTGAGTACTTTATTTTATAAAATTTACATAAGTACACCACAGGTGGCAGCACTAGTTTATATTGTAGATAACAGTAACTTACATAAATTACATACTGGCCCACAAAAAAGTGAGAAATTAAACAACTTTTTATTAAGTGAAAAATAACTTTAATTTCGGAAGTTGGTGACAACAAACTAAAATACAGATTCACCAAGACACCGACTCTTTTCTTTCGAAATACGATTGTTTTATTAGATGTTTTTTAGATTTCTAAATATAATTTTGTAAGTATTTAAATGAAATAAAGGAAATAATTGTCTGTGCGGTGCCGGACGTTAAGAATAGCACTTCCCTATTACTACCCCTGGGTGTCGTAACAGGTGACTAAGGGACTTACTAGAGAATGGGCAGCAGCGTTCTCTATGCTTTTTAACACCATACTGCGATCACCAACTCGTCTGCCGAGCGTGGCGATTATGGCAAACTCCCCCTTTGGGGGAGGCCTATGTCCAGCAGTGGACGTCTTTCGACTGCAATGATGATGATGATGATGAAAGGAAATAATACAAAGAAGTGTATTTAATGCTGACATTCATCAATTTAACTTCAACATAATTTATTTCATCCGATCCATTTCACGTATTTCAAATTTCTCACCCAAACCAAATTGAAAAATACCAATAACAATTTTAACGAACTTTTAGTTTGCAACTTTTTTTTTCTACTGCTTCTAATAAAAAGCCCAATTAAACGAGAATCAATTAAAAGGAGCATATTGTTGAGCATTAATTCCCGCGGGACTAGAAAAGCGCGGACAATTCCAGCCACTGCACTGCACGGCGGCGACGATCTCTCGCGTCCGGCCCTGGTTCAGGCCATGGTTCGGAGCGAGAGTGCATGGGAGGCCGTCACCTCCTTCTGCGAAACAATAATGCTCGCGAAGGAGGAGGCGGAGCGCATGAGGGTGAGGCAGGGTGCCCGCCCTTCCGCCCTAAGTCGCCGCAGGAGACGCCCTGGGCGTCGGGAATCGCAGGCCGATTCCCGGCCACCGTAGGCGCGGGCTTGCGGACGGTGAGCGATGGGTAGCTCGCCGTCCGATAAGGACCAGGCCCGGGTCGACGGCGCGTTGTGTTCCACGCGCGCCTCAAAGAGACGTCAGCACCAATTGACGGGGTCCGAAAGGGCCAATGCCTGCCAGGGTTACGAGCCTGTCCGAAAGGGATATCGTGACTCTGGCACACAGGCATCTGAAGGAACACGGTGGGTTTTAGTCAGTAAAAGTCTGACACTCCCTCTCGCTCCGCCCAGAGCGGGAGAAGTTATTTGATGATTTCCCACCAAAAAAAAAAAAAAAAAAAAAAAGCCACTGCACTGCAGTGGATAACGTGGCAGTCAGCCGGGTATAAGGAGCTTTTTTAAATATAATGCTAAGGCTGATGCAGACTGGTGACTATCTACAACGGTGGATTTATTTAAGCGTCGCTAGATATTTTTGTTTCTTTTATTGCATACACTCATCACCTCCCTCCCTGCCCTGGTCCAATGTTACTCGGGGTCAGCGCAACGTGTTTTCTTCTTTCATTCTCGCTGTCAACAGTCTCGCTGTCATTCACTTCCTTTTCTTTCATATCATTCATTCCTCACATAATCCATTCGTGTTTTCTTTTGTCTTACTCTCTCTATCCATCTGTAGGAAATTAGGTTACGCGCGTGAATTAAAAAGGCAGTACTTTGAATTTAAATAACGTTTATTATAATTGACATTTTTTTTTAAACTTTGCCCCACACTAGTCATTCAGAGGGAAGGTTTTTTGTCCCCCCCTATCGCAGCAAATATAACAAAATTGGACAAGTGCGAGTCGGACTCGCGCAAAGGTTCCGTACCATCACATCACACTATTATTATAGAGGCGAAAGTTTGTGAGTGTGTGTTTGTTAGTTCTTCACGCTCAAACGGCTGACCAATTTTGATAAAAATGTGTATAGAGGTAGCTAACACCCTGGATTAACATATAGGCTACGTTTTATCTTGATATTCTTACGGGATTGAGACTGACGCGGGTGAAACCGCGGGGTGCAGCTAGTTATCTATAAAAATGGCAAAATAATCACGTTGGGAGCCTTAAATATATTTTTTATTTTTATTTAATTATTTATTTTTAAAGTGCTATATAACTAGATATTCTGTGAATATTTCAAGCGTCTACCTGTTGCCGTTATCAATATAGAGCAAAAACGAGCAAAAATATCACGTTTATTGTATGGGAGCCCCTTAAATATTTATTTTATTCCATTTTTTTTTTGTATTTGTTGATATAGCGGCAACAGAAATACATCATCTGTGAAAATTTCAACTGTCTAACTATCACGGTTCATGAGATACAGCCTGGTGACAGACGGACAGACAGACAGACGGCGGAGCCTTATTAATGGGGTTCTCGTTTTACCCTTTAGGTACGGAACCTTAAAAAGGAACGAACTGAGGCCAGTTGTCGGTTTTATATTAAAACATTGAGTGTCAGTGTTGCCATTAATAGAAAGTAAGAATCGATTAATTTTTTCACATTAAAATCGACTAAATACCAACACCATCCATCAACATTATATATCACAGCACACCAACCCAAACGATTTGCTTTTTACATTTTCGTCTCTGGCGCCACTTTCAAACTTCCCCTCTGAATACTACACACACACAAGCAGCAATATTAATGTAAACTTTTTGTTTAGGTAAGTACAGGTGGCAGGCAATGAGTCAGCATCATCATTTCAGCCGAAAGACGTCCACTGCTGGACATAGGCCTCCCCAAAAGAGGGGGGAGGGGTTGCCATAATCGCCACGCTTGGCAGGTGGGTTGGCAATCGCAGTATGGTGTTAAAATGCATAGAGAACGCTGCTGCCCATTCTCTAGTAAGTCTCTTAGTCGCCTTTTAGGACACCCACGGGAAGAAATGGGATGGAGCTATTCTTTACGTCCGGCACCAAACGGACAACCAATGAGTAAAAAATCGGAATATCATGTAAGCCTTTGGACTAGCTTCCCACCCATCACATTGCAAAAATAAGATCATTTCTGAAGTGCAATGACCCATCCTAAAAGTGTAAAGAGTCACCAAAACAATTTTTTTTTAAAAGAATCCTGGAGTATGTGATCACAGCTTTCTTGCTGAGTAACTTCTTATTAAACCTCTTGTTTACCTCATTTGGCATATGTTTCATTGAACAACAAGACCCTGACTAGTAGTGATCACTACGAAAAAGGAAAATTGAGGCGCTTTTCATTACTTTTAGATACGAACGGAAACCTACATCGTCATCCCACCTTTTTTTTTTGTTTGCGTGGGATATTATCAAATAACTTCTCCTGCTCTGGGTGGAGCGGGAGGGCGTGTCAGACTTTTACTGACTAAAACCCACCCGTATTCCTTCATTTGCCTGTGTGCCAGGGCCGCAATATCCCTTTCGGACAAACTCGCAACCCTGGCAGGCATTGGCCCTGTCGGACCCCGTCAGTTAGTGCTGACAACTCTTTGAGTCGCGCGTGGAATACGACGCGCCGTCGACCCGGGCCTGGTCCTTATCGGACGGTGAGCTACCCATCGCTCACCGTCCGCAGGCCCGCGCCTACGGTGGCCGGAAATCGGCTTGCGACTCCCGACGCCCGGGGCGTCTCCTATGGTGACTAGGGGCGCGAGGGCACGAACCTTGCCTCTCCCTCACGCGTTCCGCCTCCTCCTTCGCAAGCATTACTGCTTCGCACCTTCGAAGGAGGTGACGGCCATGCACTCTCGCAGAATCTAATATAATAGATTTGTACAAGGCATTTTTTTTTTATAGTAAAGCATTAGAGTGTGTTTTTTTATTGTTAAACTGAAAGAACACATGGGTTTATCACCGTTCTTGAAAAATACCGATTTCCAAAAATGTTGCTTAATGTTCAAATCCAAATCGAATTAGCTCAACTAATGAAGTAGGCTACACCACTTATTTTAAGAAAACAAATTGGAAATACAACAACTATTATTGCTCGTTATTTAATAAATAAATCGTTGTTATTATAAGTACTACTATAACGAAGGTCAGAAAGTTACAAAAGATCAGGTCAATAAGGTCACTAAAAATATTATATATTAGGACGTTTTCTGCGAAAGTCTTTGTTGGCTTGATTCGTGATCCCTAAGCGTAGGTACCTGTGATTTAATAAGCGGCTCGCAGTCATAATACAAATATTGAATTACCAATTACATTCTAGATTAAACATGTTATAAGTATTTTTTTGTAAATTAGTCTATTTTAATCAGAAACAACATACGATTTTCTTATTAACGGGTGCCATCGAAAAAAATATTGCTAACTTGAACTCGTTACTGTTACAATCATGCAAAACTTGATATTAAAATTAAGCGCAATCATGTGTAAAAGTATTGAGATCAGATTATTTTAGAACTCCGTACTTTTGTTTTGTAAAATGGTGTCTGCAATCAAGGTAAGATTAACTTCTCTAAATATTTTACAATTTCAACTAATATTTCTTAATTTCAGCCAAAAACTTGTGAGGCGTTCAGAATTCTCTCGCAAACATCAGCTAGTAATAATTGAATATCAATATACCTTATACGGAGTGGTAGGCATCGACACGCAACCTAGGTTACCATGCAATACATAATAATATGCGGTCAAAATGTATGGAACAGCACATGTTTATTTTAATAACCGACGCAAAAATTCAACGCAGGGGGTCCCGAGTCATATATTGAAGCCATGGTAACAGGTTGCGCGTCAATGTCCCTTTTTTTTTTTTTTTTTTTTTTTTTTTTTTTTTTTTTTTTTTTTTTTTTTTTTTTGACGCTGGGAAAAATGCATTACGCATGCCCACCCATCGGGGGAAGGGAGGGGTATGTGGGACTCCCCGGAAAATCCGGTATACCCACTAAACGACCCAGCGGCGCTCCTACCTCGTCTGCAAGGAGGAGGACTGGGAATCCGGCAGAGCCATAACATCCAGTCCCCCGCTGACGACCGCCCGCCTTGCAGGCGGGCCCGACACGCCCCCCCCGTCGGGGAGGGGCCCAGGAATGACCGCGAGCGCTCTGTCATTCCCGCCCGACGTGGATGGTGAACTGTGCAATGCAGGAGAAGGCGCCTCCGCATCCGTCTCCCGCTGTTCACCACCAGGGGGCATAAGACGACGATCGTACAATCGCCTTCTCATGCCCCGTCTTCGCCTGCGGAGCGGCGCTGCGAGAGGGTCGTCCTCCCGCGCGCGCTCCGCGTCCTCCTTCTGCGACATTACGTCCTCGCAGAAGGAGGCGACCGCTGTCCAGGCCCCCTCGCTCTCCAGCATCGAGTTGACGACGCTGGGAAGCGAGAGGTCTTGCCCGACCGCTGCGCTCAGACCGCGGCGCAGCTCGGACCAGGCTGGGCACACCTCAAGGGTGTGCTGAGCCGTGTCCTCCGCCGCGCCACAGTCGTGGCACGACGGGGTCTCCTCCCTTTGGATCCGCTGCAGGTACGATCCGAAACACCCATGGCCGGACAACACCTGCACCAGACGGAAAGAGAGGAAACCGTGGGACCGCTCGAGCCAATCCTTCAGGACTGGCCCGAGCGCGTCCAGAGTTCGGCGGCCGAAAACGGCAGTGGCGAGGTCCTCCGTCCAGTGATGGACGATTGCGTCCCTCGCCTCTTGCCGCACGGCCTCCCGCTCTTCTGCGGCGGGGGGCTCCCCGAGCGCCTTACGCCGCGCCGTCCATTCGTACACTCTGGTCAGCACCCACGCCTCGAGCTCCCAAGGAGGGGTGCCGGCCAGAGCGCACGCCGCCGAGAAGCCCACCGACCGGTAGGCCCTCGCCACCCGCAGTGCAATGGCCCTTTGGGGCCTACGGATGGTAGGGCCGTTCTCCCTTCTGTGGAGGGAGTCCGCCCAAATCGGGGCCCCGTAAAGGGCCATGCTCCTGAGGATGCCGGCATACAAAAGCCGGCATCGCGCCTTCGGACCTCCCAGGTTCGGGAGGAGCCAGGAAAGGGCATTCGCAGCCTTCAGCAGGCGCGTCGACAGCCCGCTGAAGTGTGGGCCGAAGCGCCACCTGCTGTCGAGTACAAGGCCCAAGTACTTCATCTGGGCCTTGACCCCGATCCTGACGCCCTCCACGACAATGTGTCCGTCGGGTGGGATGCGCTGCCGAGGACCGTGAAAATACACGGCCTCCGTCTTGTGCAGCGCCACCTTCAGCCCTAGGCGGCGGATCCTTCCAGCCACTAAGGTTCCACCAGCAGAGGCCAGAATGGCCGCCTCCCTGAAGTTCCTCCCCCGGGCAACGAGGAGGGTATCATCTGCGTAGCAGATGATGCTCGTGCCCTGGAGGAGGGTCCCCCGCAGGAGCCAGTCGAATCCAATGTTCCACAGCGGTGGTCCTAGGACCGATCCCTGTGGAACACCGGACTCTGCACCATACTGCCTCACTCTGGCCGTCCTGTCCGCGAGGAGGACCACCCGGTCCTCCAAGTAGCTGGCCAAGAGTGTGCGCAGGTATTGAGGCACTCCGTGATACCGGAGCGCCTCCAAGATTGTCGAGTGGGGGACAGAGTTGAAGGCGTTGGCAATGTCGAATGACACCGCCAGCACTCCGTCCCCCGCCTCTACGGCCTCCTTCACTTGGCCCTTGAGCAGGGCCAGCGCGTCCACTGTCGAACGACCCCGTGGGAAACCGAATTGGGCGTCCGACAGGTCCGGCCCCACCATTCCCAGCAGACTATTCAGCCGTTCGGCGATAATCCCCTCGAACATCTTACCGACCTCATTGAGCAAAACGATGGGCCGGTAAGCCGAGGGGGAGTCCGCCGGGCGTCCCTCTTTTCGGAGGAGGCACAGCCGCCCCTCCTTCCAAGGTTTCGGGAACCTTCCAGTCGTGAAGCACGCGCTAAAGAGGTCCCGAAGCCTCTCCTCCATCTGAGAGGCGGCAATGGCCACCACCCTTGCGGGAACACCGTCCGGCCCTGGGGCCGTGTTCTTCGCGCGGAGGCGCAGATTGCCCGCGTAGAGCTCCGATGCTGTCACCGGGAGAACCTCCTCCTCCGACGGAACCGCCTCCCGCGGGGGGTCCATCACTGGCGGGGTGAAGTCGGTCCTGGACGGAAACAGGGACCGGACCACCCCATCCAGCAATGCCGGCTCGAGGGTCTCCGTCAGCGGAGGACCACAGGGGCGCAGTTTACTCCGCGCCGCCTTGTACGGTCTCCCGAACGGGTCTCTGTCGAGACCCTCCAGCATCTCGGCTCTCGCCGAGTCTTCGGCCGCGCACATTGCCAACTTGAGGACCCTCTTTGCCTCGACGTACGACGCATAGAGGACCCTCTCGCCGGCTAGGTCTCGGGGCCTGCGCCTCCGACTCCGCGTGTAGGCCCTCCTGGCCGCTACGCAGGCGATCCGGAGCCCCGCCAATTCCTCCGACCACCAATAGACGGCACGTCGGGGAGGTACGCCGCGAGACCGGGCTATGCTGGAGTTGCACACCTCGGTCAGGGACCCCCTCAGCTGGAGCGCTGCGGCGTCCACGTCCAGGACCTCGACAGGAGGCGTGAGCCAGTCCTGGACGAACGCCGCCTCCTCGGCAGCCTCTCGGTCCAGGCGGGTGAGAGCCCACCGGGGGAACGCAGATTGGCCCGAGCGGACCATCCCCTGGGAGCTCTGGGTGGAGATGTCAAAGCGCACATATCGGTGGTCCGAAAAGGTCTCCGCCATCTCCACCCGCCAGTTCACGACGCGGGCGGCTAGCACGGGGGTGGCAAACGATACGTCGACCACCGATCCTCCCCGTTGCCGCACACACGTGTGAACAGTCCCTCTGTTTAGAAGGGACACCCCGCACGACGCCGCCCAAAATTCTGCGGCGCGTCCCCGGACGTTGCAAGAGGCGGCCGGGTTGCCCCAGGCCGTCGACTTAGCGTTCAGGTCACCCATAATTGCGACCTGGCGTGGCGCCGCCCTCCCCAGCACTGCTGTGAGGATTTCGAGAAAGTTCTCGAAATCCGATAGAGGGCGGTTTGGGGAGAAATAAACGTCCACAAGGGTCAAGTCTCCCCACGCGGCGGCCACGTATCCCGATCCCCTCTCTAAGAGCGAGAGGGGAGGGGAGTCCGTGGAAGACCGCGACACCAATGCCACCAAGCCATCCCGATAACCCAGCCAACGGCCAGGGACCGAGTACGGCTCGGCAACCACCGCCACGTCCACCAACCACTCAGCCATGCTCTGCATCAGCAGATCCTGGGCTGCTCTGCAGTGGTTGGTGTTCGCCTGGAGGATGCGATGTTTGATCTGACTATCCATCAATCAGACATCGCACCCCCCTCCACATCCGCCGATGTCCCAGCCTCAGGGACGGCGGTGGCAGCGACAGGCCGGATCGGCGCCTGCTCCTTGCCCTTCTTAGGGGGAGGATTGCAATTCCTCCCCATCGTGACGTGGTCCGCCGGGCAGCCACTGGCGGCACACACTGCGCAGTGCGGCGTGGTGGCCTCGCAGGAGGCGGACTTGTGCCCGTCCTTGCCACAGCGGTAACAGGTGTTCCCTCTGTCGACCCCGGACGGACAGAGGGGCCGTGTGTGTCCGACTCCGAGGCACTTGTAGCAGCGCAGACGCCTTGCTGCAAGTGCCCGGGCTACACCCGAGCTAAAGCCGACGGCAACCCGTCCCTTGGCAAGGACGGCCACAGCCGCGGCGACTGGGCACTCGAGGCGGATGGTGCCCATGCCGCTGCGGCCAGGCCTGATGGCCCGACCTTTTACTTCTGCGACGCCGCAGCCCCCAATTGCTGCGACCGCCGCCTCCACCTCCTCTTTGGTGACCGAGTCGTCGAGCTCGGTCACCTCCAAGGCCACAGACTTCACGGGCCTGGCTACACTGGCCGCGTCCGCAATGACCTCCTGCAACTTGGTTGCGAAGAGGTCCGCGTTAGCGCCGCCCTGAGCCCCCGGGAATTCGAAGATTCGAGCCCCAGCCTGGGTCCGGCGGCAGGAGAGTGTGCCGATCCCCAGTGTTTTGGGATCGGCATTGGTGCGCGCACGCGTCATAATAGACGCGTACGTCTCCCCCCACCCCACAGGCTCAGCGGTGAGCGTCACCACTACGGCTGCGGTCTTGGGAGGAACCAACTTCCTCCCGCCGGCTGGAGCCCTTTTGGCTGCAGGAGCAGTCGCAGAGGGCTTGGGGGCCTGCTTTTTCCCCTTTTTCCTTCGTTTGCCCTTCTTGACCACCTCCGTCCACGACTGATTGGCCGGGGTGGTGGAGGGAAGAAGGGCGTCTTCCTCCTGCGGGTTCTGGGGGGCTGCTGGAGTGGCAGTCGACCCAGACGCTGCCTCCGGGCTTGTGGTGGGGGCATGAGGACCCGCCTTGGTCCTCTTGCCCTTACCCTTGCCTTTGGAGGGCTTTGCGCCTGATACCGGGCCTGCAATAGGCGCCGGTACCAGCTCCTTCGGTGGTGGCCTCATGTCTGCCGCTAGCGGCGGGCGGAGCCGCTTTTCCGGCAGGAGCCGATCCTCGATGCCTGCGATGCAGGCCCTGGTGAAGGCCCTCTCCTCCATGACAACCTTGCGGAACGTTTCCTCAAGGCTGGCGTGGGAGGAGGAGGGACCTGTCACCACCGGCCCCGGGGCAGATTGGGCAGGCCTCGCCGTGGCCTCAGCCAGCTTCTGGTGCAGCTGGCTGACCTCCGCCTGCAGGCGATCCACCTTCGCCTGCAGCTGCCGCGTCTCCTCCGTGGCCGTCCGCCTAACCAGCTCCGCAATAATGCCGTGCATGCTGGCGGCACGGCATTTGAGGGCCTTCTGGAAGGTCCCCTTCAAATTTGAAGACTTGGAGGCGACCTCCACGACCTCCTCCCTGTCTTCCGCCGCCATGCGCTCCAATTCTGCCAGGGAGTGGTCAGCATACAGCACATTTGATGCACCGTAGCCAGCCCTCGCCCTGGCAGCTTGCACCTGCTTCTCTTTGGCGGCGACCCTCTCCTCCAGATCTAACTGGAGTTGTTTCTTCTTGGCCAGATTCAGCTGCCGCTCAGCGTCCACCAGGCCCACATCGTGGGTTGAAGCCGAAGCGGAAGTCGAAGCCTTCTTCGACTTCGACTTCTTCTTCGACTTGCCATCAGTTGACCCCGAGGAGCCCTAAGACCGCTTCCGCTTGAAGCGGTCGCTCTCGGCCGCCGACGTGTCCATATTGGAGTCGTCGGTGTCCGAGAACTCGTCTGGCCTACAGAATAAGCTGGCCGCAGATGATGCGCGGTCAGCTTCCGGCGCCGAAGCGCCGCCGGCGGGGCCCTGAGAAGAGCAGTCGGGTTGGCCCTGAGAAGGGCCGTTGGGTTGGCCCTGAGAAGGGCCGTTTGAATCGCCCTGGGAGGAGCGATTCCCAACAAATCGGCCAGACGCATCCCGCGTTGGCTTACCCATCTTGTTAAAATTAAAACCTTCGGAATTCACAGACGACCGCATTGATATCTGTGAGTCACAGTGCACTTTAGCCGAGCCCGGTCTGCCACTCCGTTACGGTGGTCAGAACCGGGTCGTTGCCCAGGGGACGCGACGTGGACGCAAGCACTGTGGGGTGGTCCCCCGCGTCAATGTCCCTGCCACCCTGTATAGTAACAGGTTGCGCGTCAATGTCCCTGCCAACCTGTATAGTAACAGGTTGCGCGTCAATGTCCCTGCCACCCTGTATAGTAACAGGTTGCGCGTCAATGTCCCTGCCACCCTGTATAGTAACAGGTTGCGCGTCAATGTCCCTGCCACCCTGTATAGTAACAGGTTGCGCGTCAATGTCCCTGCCACCCTGTATAGTAACAGGTTGCGCGTCAATGTCCCTGCCACCCTGTATAGTAACAGGTTGCGCGTCAATGTCCCTGCCACCCTGTATAGTACCGACCCTTAACCAACTAACATGCTATCAACCAAAATGGTTTCAAATCACCCTTTAGCCAGTTAGTACAAATTGCGACAAAGAAAACTTGTCCGTGTAACCGAATCCCATAACATCAATGGAGTTTCTAATGTCAAACGGTACAGTTTCCAATTACCATTAAAGTAACATGATTAGGGTGCCGGTGGAAGGGCGGTCGTCCGCCCGCGCGAAGTCGCGGGCTCACTATCGAGTGTGCTCGCGACCTATCGTGCAATAAAATTGCCTCAGTGTGAAAGCAGCATTAGCTTCGCGACTGGATTCTTTTCGGAAGGTTTTACTGTTTACAGTTTTGGAGATAGTTTGTTTTTATTCAATCGAGCCGTGGCTTCGTTTGTTTTTAGTTTTGTTTCAGATTCCCGTTGTTTTCAAGAGTTTTGGGTTTCATGCGCCTATGAAAAGCACGTTGAATTATTTATGTGGTAGATTTTTTTACTGAAAAATATCAAAACGGGTTCACATACCCTTTTAAATATTTTGCAGTAAAAGGTTACCCAATAAAAATATTCGTTTTCACATAATCCTGTACCGATATGTATAATGATTAAAATTGCTTAAAACTCCTGTTCATATAACCGTAAAATATATTCATTAACTTCTGAATTTGATTTCAAGATTCTATAAAATAATATTAAAAGGCATGTATAACGAAAGAGCTACAATATAATGTCATTTGCAATGTAAAGTCTTTATGTATAATAAAATGATAAATATTACCAATGTATGTAGTGGTCATCCAAAACTGAATAAAAAGGCAATTTCTTTGGATATCATTTAACTACAAATGTAGATATGTGGTTACTGTCAGAAGTTCAGAACCTCGACTATTTCGATGAATAATTTAAAAACATGATTAAAAAGCCTAGAAAGAGACAAAGAAAGAAAAATATATCAAAGTTGTTACAGCCTTTAGAATAATGAAAATCCTAAGAAATTCTGACGACTTTAACGATTCAATACAAAAACACGCTTGTTTGTACGAGAACCTTTCACCAACGAGAAGTGGGCAGCAGCCATTACAGCTAAATTCTATGCAAACTTATCTAGTTTCCAGAACTGCTCAAAGTGGGTATTAAAATAGCTTACCTAATATAATTCACACAATCCATCCATTTAGGTACATAGCTAAATGGAAAATACAATAATATAGCATCAACGCGGTACTAAGTCCAAATCTTCTCAATTTAATTTTCTCTACGGCTCCAAACTAAATTGAAATTATAAACCTGGCATCACACAGGTCGTGCTTTCATTTCCCATTCGTACAAAGCGTTTCAAACGTAGACTACTATCTATTCTATTTTAATATAATAATATGAAAGGTACAAAAATACATTTAAAATGTCGGCTGGTCCGCCGATGTATGTAAATCCCTTGAGTTCAGAATGTCGTTTAAGTGAAACAATATGGGTGAGGGCGCGTACACACTGGGCCAGTTTCTGTTTTTTCGTGGTCGTTATGGTAATGGTAATGACCGTCGTTCGCTCGGGATAGACTGCGAACGGGAGGGGGCATTAACTTTTGTGGTGGGATAGATGTAGGTATGTGTGGGTAGATCGTACATGTTTAGTGTTGGCCTTGAACGTACCACATGCTACAGTGACGTCATGCATTCTTTTACTTAAAACGATTTTACAGAGCCAGCACAGACTTTTGTTTGATCAATTTAAATCAATGTTTAAAGTAGTATTTACTCAACTTATCAAGATAAAATTATCTTTTCTTTTAATCCAAATTCAAAACAGAGTTCATCGATGAAAGTTTAAATTATCATCTTTGTTCGAATTCAATCCGAACCAATAGTCAATTTGCAAAGTTTAAAGTTAAAGTTAGTAGATTTCGCGTGACCTCTCCGGTTTGCGCAGACCTTAGCCTGACTGGGACTTAGTTAGATTTCTTTATTACGCAGACAGGCTGATTTATTTGTACTTTATTGACTTTTTATTTGGTTTTGCTGAAACTAAATAGCAAGTTTCTTGCGGAGACGGCTGTGGAATAATAATTGCAAGGGTTCGACAGCGGCTTGGGTTGCTTAGTTGTTGAATTTAGTGCTAGAACAAAAAGAAAATTAGAGCAGTAAATATATCGCTGAGATTAAGAAAGAAATGTGGCTTTCAGTTTTACTAAAAGTGATTATGTTTTGCTCAGAGTACAATATATTATATGTTAATGATTGCAGTTGATATCTCAACTTAATTATACGTCATAATTTGGAACATTAACTTTAATTAGTTAGTGGTCTACACTGTGAGTATTTCAAAGCGAGCGTTCATTTTGTTGTGAGAATTCGTTTGCGAACTAATTATTGTGAATTGTTGAAATTCACGCGGTGTGTTTACCTTTAGGTGAATTTTGAATGTTTATCATTACCATTTTCAGCTATTTACAGCCTAATGTTGGATATAGGCCTCTCCTAATTCATGCCGCTGAGTTCTACGCTCGATCATGCATCAAATAATTATTATCACAACTAAAACTGTCAGAAAATACATGATTTATACCGTTCCGACTTTATGTTGATGAGGGTTGTACATTTTAGCTATTTATAAACTTTTCGAAGCTTATACCCGTTTTATTTAAAATTGGCTGTTTTATGTATTTAAAATAAAGAAAGCTAGGAAGGGAAATTGGACATTTCAGAAATAGGTAGTTAAAAGTAGTGCCAGCATACTTAACACTATGGCCTAGTGTTGCTGTGTTGAAAGTAAAAAGTAATTACAGGCACATAAGACATTTCAGGTCAGCACATAGTCCATCAGTCATTTGGTAGGTTTACCTGGAAAGTTTCCAAGAGTTTTGAAAATTTGTGTTTTATTGATTGTCACGTGCACTTTTCGTATTTTCACTTTGCCAACTCGTATCTTTGCCGCTCGGACTGCCATTTTGGATTTTTTGACAATATCTCATTTCCGATTCATTTCACAATGAAAATAGTAACTAGAGAATATTTTCTATAATTTATATAGTAATTTTTTTTTTGTAAAATGTTTAGTTTTAGCGTATAATCGCCGCAAAATTTACTCCAACACTTGTTTTGGTCCGTACGATACAAGCGCTAGGCTGAGAGCACAGCATTGTGGTTACGAATCACGTCTCTGGCAAAATGGTCCGATGACCAACGTTCGACAAAAAGAGTTACTGGCTAGTCTGGACATATTGATGTACCGGAATAGATAGGTTAGTAATATTTTCAGTTGGTATGAAGCAATTTTTTCTTGGGCAAGTGTCGTAAAGGGGCTTAGGGAAGATGACATGTTTTTTTCTGCTCGACGATCATCATACCATCTGCAAAACCAGGTCGATCTATTTACAATATCTATACATATTATAGAATAGAATAGAATACAAAGAGTATTCTATTCTATTATATTATGTAAACTATAAAAGTTACAGATATAAATGTTGAAATTTTACATAGGGTGACACAATGGGCGGTCTTATCGCTAAAAGCGATCTTTTACAGACAACCTTTGGATGAATTAAAGGGAGACGGAGAGACAATACTGCAGGTAGTCAGTGGTGTACCATTTACATATACAATAAATACATACATACATAAAGCATACACTTATCTATATAGATATATATATATGTATATACAATAATATACATGAAAGAAGAGCGAGGAACTGCATTCTGTAATGATGCTGTTTAAGAAGAGAGAAAGTGGTTTATATCATTATAAATTGAAGCTTTTCTAAAACACTTTTCGTGTCTGTTTGTGTGACCGCGTTGTTCTTCTAAACTATGCAACAGACTTTGATGCTGTTGTTCACCAACATTTAGTTTTTTTTTTCGAAAGGGTTATGTGTATAATACATACGTACGGGTCGATCCATCAGGTTAAGCTACGCATGCCTGGGTTGGTCCATGGATGGGTGACCATCTTTAGGGGGGATTTGCCATAATCGCCACGCTTGGCAGGCAGGTTGGCGATAGCAGTATGGTGTTCAAATGCAAGGAGAACGCTGCTGCCCATTCTCTTGTACGTCCCTTAGTCGCCTTTTACGACACCCACGGGAAGAAATAGGGTGGATCTTTACATACCGAGACTCGTCCGTGCCTCGGAAAGCACGTTAAGCCTTTGGCTGGCATTCGTGGATCTTTGACAGTCGTTACGGGTCGTTAGAACCTCAAAAGTCTGACAACCAGTCTTACCAAGGGGTATCGTGTTACCCAGTTACTGGGTTGTGGAGGTCAGATAGGCAGTCGCTCCATGTACAATATTGGTATTCAGGTGCATCTGGTTGGTGGAAGCTGACCCCAAAATAGTTGGAAAAAGGCGGGCAGATGGTGATGATTTATGTTTATAATACATTAATATCATACATAAACATAAAAATAACAAGTAACGTGGGACAGGAAGATTATGATTTTACATTCATATAAAAATAAATCTTAATTCTTTGTCAGGTCGTAAAAACCGTGCAAAGCAGGGTGGGTCGCTAGTAAGAATATAAATCTCAACTCTTATTTTGTTGTTGTTGTTGTTGCATTGTGACACTCTGTAAGGAATTGACGCGAGAGAATACCGATATGTGAAGCGACAATAATTGGCGAGAGAGAATACCAACATGTGAACCGACAATATTGACGTGAGAGAATACCGACATATGAAGCGTAATTAATAAACGTAGGAGAATACCGACTTGTGAAGCGACAGTAATTGACACGAGATAATACCGATAAGTGAAGCGACAATAATTAACGCGAGAGAATACCGACATGTAAAGCGACAATAATTGACACGTGAGAATACCGATATGTGAAGCGATAATAATTGACGTGGGAGAATACCGACATATGAAGCGACAGTAATTGACACGAGAGAATACCGATATGTGATGCGACAATAATTAACGCGAGAGAATACCGACATGTGAAGCGACAATAATTGCTAAACAATGTTCCATTCGCCATTCGTTGCTCCACCGTATCTGCTTACTCCAAACGCTCAATATTCCTTTTGCCCGCTGCATGTTAGGCGCCGCAAAACATTCCACAAGCGCTTTCAATTTACTCCAACTACAAGTACAATTTAGACACTTGTACAATGCCATTCCTCGGGGTATCAGCACAAAGCAGACCCCCTGTTACCCTCCCCTTTATCCCCTTTCTTGACCCTCGGGTCTTAGAACAAAGCGATTAGAATCAACTATTCCGATGTAGTGGATCCGAAGTTGGATACTTACAGATCTGCGTAATAGAATGGAATGGACTCAGTTCGTAGTGCGCTCTGTAGTCAACGGGTACACTAATTGTTACGACTCGACTGGACGCTTCCGTTTCCGTTGCGTGTTTGTTGCGTGTAGGGTGTGTGTTTATTTTTTTATAATTGTATATTACTGAAATCTCCAAGAACTTGAAAACCTTCATTAAATTCTGATAATAAAGTCCACAAATAAAATTTCAATATTCCTCATTATTAACGATACAGTTATTTCCAATTATACTGAACTCATATTATTTGCTACGTTCGCGTTGTAACAGTTTTAATGCTATATTTATAATTATTAACGATCCGATTATTTCCAATTATTTATACTCAACTCTTATTATTTGCTACGTTGCTTGTAACAGTTTTAAAACTATATATTTTATTTATAGTTAATATTAATAATTTATTATTAATTTGATAGTTCCCGAGAGTTCTGATAAAACGGATCCAATTCATGTGTCACATACATGGTCAATGGTCATGTTATTGTCTTGTTCTCGTGTAGCTTTTTTATCGTCGTCAGTTTTATCATGTAATTCATACTTATTCATACTTCGTACTGACGACAAAATTAAAACCCAAGATGGCGGCCACTTCCGACGTTTGGTTCCCAGACAGGAGCGGGCCGGGGCTGCCTTGAAGCGGCTCCTGCCCAATCTAGGGGGTCCAAACGCTTCCAGCCGGGGGTTCTACACGGGGATCGTGCGGTCCATGGCCCTTTACGGGGCACAGATGTGGGCGCATTCTCTGAGGCTGCAACCAGCCCGCGATGTGTTGCGCTCATGCAGTGACCGTAATATATCTAAGATGGGCCAGAGATCAACAAAATAAGTTGGTACCCGCAGGTTTTGCAATGACCGTAATAAGGTACCTAGGATGAGCAAGACATCAACAAATTAATTATGTTGACACCCGCAGGTTTTCTTGATGACGTTGTGGTTAGGGACGACGAAAAAAAAAAAAAAAATTTTTGTTTGTTTTTTCTATACCTACTTATGAACAAAACCTAGCATATTTTTATATAATCAGCCTATAATGTTCCCACTGCTGGGACACGGACCTCCTCTCGGTGAGAGGGAGTGGGCCGTAATCCACCACGCGGGGCGTGGCGATATGCCGGTTTCTTCACGAAGTTTTCCTTCACCGTTTTGAGAGCAGTGGTGACTCCACTTACCACTACCACCTACCTACTAACCACTCAATATATATTTCTGTTTCAGTTAGGGTCTGTTGTTGACAAGATGTAACCTCTAAATTCTAGAACTTCAATCTGAAATATATTTAATTCCTGACTTCCTATAAAAGTATATTTAACGCAAGACAAAACTGTTCAGGAATTCATATTCTGTACTTTTAAATGTTTCACCGGTAGACGCAAAAAAAAAAATGTCAACAAAAATTTGTTTGGGCGGCTGTCATTGTTCTTTCAAGTGGCGATATCTAATCGTTATAATTCGACTATGCCCTAGAATACGGCAAAGAACTGTCATAAATAAGAACTTTAGACAATCATGCTATTTTATCTCAAATTTAATTTTACGTTTAAATGTACTTATTTAAATCATGTCGAAGATAAAAATAACAATGCTTGCACCGCTGTCCAGTCAAAAGTGTTCTTGTCAAGGAACACGCATTGATCACTGTTCAAATAAGAGGCGGGCTTCCATTAAACATTTATTGTGAACTGACAGCTAACTATTTGGAATCTACGATACAAGGTTATGGTTGCCATATACAACACCTTCACCCTTAATTAAAACTAAATAAATCAATATTCACAAAATAAAACTTAGTACTTCCTAACTTAGTACAATATAATATAATACAACATTTTTACTAAACACATATCTAAATAAAAGTAGTAAAGTGATATAAAACAAAACTCTTAACTTAATCAAACTCTAAACAATATCTTTTAGGAGGCTTACAAATTCTTACTGGTCGTTGATGTACCACCGGTACCTCAGTTGAGACTCGCACATCGCTGTCACAAGGTATATTGGATGTCGTTGCCTGGAGGTCGTCCATGACTGTCGTAGCCACCGTACCTGACTCAATTACATTACCCGTTTCTTGCAACATCGGCCCACCACTGACCGTCCCTCTCGACTTCTCCTCTTTCATCGCAGGAAAAACAAGTGAGTTCCGTGACTTCCTAGTCATATTATTACTAGGTGGATGGCATGCCGTCTCCGGTAATACAGAACGGCGCCGCAATTGATCAATATGTCGATGGGCCTCGGTTCCAAAATCAGATCGAATATTATAATCAGTCCTACCTAATTGCTCTAAGACTTGTCCCGGTACCCATTTATCTGGACCACGATAGTCCCTAAACCAAACATTATCCCCCTCCGCAAACTGACGATGTGCTACTTCCGGTGTCTTTTGTCGCGATTGTATACGCGCCTCCCGATCTGGTTTTAAAAGGTCCAGTCTAGTGCGTAAGTTTCTTCCTTGCAAAACTTTTGCTGGACTATCCCCTATAGTATGATGTTCAGTATTCCTGTAAGTTAAAAGGAACCTGCACAATGCTGTATCTGGATCTAATTTTTGTTTAAGCGCTTTTTTTATAACCCGCTTACATATTTTCACCGCACTCTCTGCTGCGCCATTAGAGGCAGGATGGTAAGGCGCGGAGAACAATTGCTCAATACCATTACTTAATAAAAAATGTTTGAACTCAGCGCTAGTAAACGGTGGACCATTATCGCTCACTACTTGTCTAGGCAGACCAAACCTAGCCCAAATATCCCTGAGAGCTCTTATAACTGCTTGTGCCGTAGTGCGCTTCATTTGAATCGCCTCAATCCACTTAGAACAAGCATCAACAATGATTAAATAAGTTAGTCCTGCCACTGGTCCTAAGAAGTCTATGTGTAGTCGTGACCAAGGGCGACTTGGTCACGGCCATGGCTGTGGAGCATGCTGATGTGGCGCATCCGCCACCGCGGCGCACACCGTGCACGCCCGACACACCGCCTCTACAGCTTCATCAATCCCTGGCCACCAAACGTAACTTCTTGCTAAAGCTTTTGTCTTAACAATTCCCATGTGAGGCTCATGTAGTTCTTTTAGAACTCTATCCCTACAAGCTAAAGGTATCACAACCCGGTGACCCCATAAAACGCATCCTAGCTCCGTATAAAGTTCATTTTTGCGATTAGCATAAGGTTTAAGCTCCTTAAGTTCTACTTCCCGCGGCCAACCGTCATTAATATAGCTTATAACTCTACTTAATAAAAAATCTGAAGAAGTCTCCTTCTTAAGAACATTATAGTCTAAAAGGAGTGCTTCAGTAGCGAAATGTAAGTATGTTTGTTCTGGTAAATCATCATCTGTGGTACTGGTATCTTTATTTGTCTTTATTAAACGCGAGAGTGCATCAGCCATGTTTTGGTCTGTTTTTACGTACTCTATGTCAAAGTCATATGCTGACAACTTGATCGCCCATCTTTGTAACCTACTAGCTGCTGTAGTTGGAATACCAGTGTCAGGTCCAAAAATGCTCACTAATGGTTTATGATCGGTGCGAAGAGTAAATTTTCTCCCGTATAAATATTGGTGAAATTTATCAACCGCAAAAATAATGGCCAGTGCCTCTTTGTGAATTTGGCTGTAATGCTTTTCAGCAGAGGTGAGAGCCCGCGACGCATAGGCTACTACTTGTTCGACCCCTCCGTGTTTAGTGCGCTGCGCGAGCACGGCGCCCACGCCGTGTGCGCTCGCATCACACGTCAACGTCGTCTCTAATGACATATCATAATGCGCCAGCACATCCGTGCTGCATAGCAATTTCTTAACTTGCTTAAATGCTAAGCTATGTTTTCTAGTCCACTTAAAATAATTATCTTTTTTAAGCAATTCGTAAAGTACGCTTAAATATGAGCTCAAATTCTTAATAAATTTTCCGTAGAAATTTACCATGCCTAAGAAAGACTTTAGTTCAGTGACGTTATTTGGATGCGGCATTGAAAGTATAGGTTTAATTTTATCCGCATTAACCTTCACTCCGTCTTTGCTTACAATGTAACCCAGGTATCTTACTTCATGTGTCAAAAATTCACATTTTTCCCGTCTAATTTTTAACCCGTTCAACTCCAAAATGTCGAACACTTTGTCAATAGTTTGTAAATGGGTTTTTAAATCTTTATTTTTGATTAAAATATCGTCGTAAAATATGACTACATAAGGCACATTTTTGAAAAGATTTATCATGAATCTCTGAAAAATACCGGGACTTGAAGCCAACCCAAACACTAGACGTTTATATTTAAATAATCCACGATGAGTATTAATTATTGTATACTTTCTAGAGTCTTCACAAAGTTCTAATTGATTGTAAGCCTGTGATAAGTCTAATTTTGTAAACCAAACATTTCCGCAAATGTCACTAAATAAGTCGTCAATCTTTGGAACCGGGTACCTGTCGATCATCAAAGCACGATTAAGTGTTACCTTATAATCGGCACAAATTCTTATGCCACCGTCCGCCTTACGGGCTATTACTAGAGGAGTGGCCCAGTCAGAGTGGTCAACGGGCTCGATGACATCCGCGCGCAGCATAGCATCCAACTCTGCATCAACTTTGCTACGTAGCGCATACAGTAATGGGCGAGCACGACAAAATACAGGCTGCGCGTCTGGACGTACACACAACTTAACTGAGCCACCGGTGTACCGACCCAACGTGCCATCAAAAAGAGATTTATGCCTGGAAATAACAGTTTCTAACATTTCATTTTTGTTGCAACTTTCTTTTTTAATACAATGCACACTAAGTTTGGGAATGTCTACACTTAATTCAGCTAGCCACTGGCGACCTAATAAATTAGTAGTTCCATTATCAAAAGTGTACAGATCTAAAATTTTACTAATATCTTTGTAACTAACTTCCGTTTCCACATAGCCAAGTGGCTTAATTCTAGACCCATCATAAAAACTTAAATTTATACGACATGGTTTTATAACAAGATCTTTAAAATATTTGCTATATGTATTTTTATTAATACAAGATAAAGGTGCGCCTGTATTTGCTTCCATTTCTAATAAACAATTATTAACTAATAATGTAATACGCACCGGCTTATACTTAGACAAAGACATTTGATACATAGGTTCATTCAAGTCTTCTTCACTGACAACATCGTCACTAGAAGATAATATTGAGCAGTTACCATCTGCTTCTTGTACCCAAAATGTACCAGATTGATGTCCAGCCGCGCGCCTGCGCGCTGCACCACCACGTGCACCTCGACCACTGCGACGGCCACGCCATCCGCGTGACGTCTCATTCCGATGATCGTGTTCTGTTTTTGAGGCGTCTGTTGACCGTTTCGATGGTTCAGCGGCAGTATCTGACCGTACTGAACACATTCGCCTCAGGTGCCCAATTTTGTGGCACAAACTACATTCAAAATTTTTATACTTGCAGTCCCATTTCCCATGGGACTTATACGACGATGGACGATACTTCCACAAGTTGTACATGAGTTCACTAACAATTTGTTTATGCCTCCGCTTAATTCTGCCGCGTTTTTAACTTCACTTTCGATATGTTCTACTGCGAAGGCATCTCTTTCCGCCGCCTCAAGAGTCGTGGCCAAAGTCACCGCTTTTGAATAACTAAGATGCTCTTCCGCAAATAACCGCTGCCTAGTGAATTCGCTTTTTAAGCCACAAACAAATTGATCTCTTAAATTGTCTTCTAAAACTGTATTAAAATTGCAGAATTTCGAAAGCTTTTTAAGCTCGGCTATGTAATCGGCAATAGACTCACCGGCCAACTGTCTCCGTTGACGAAATCTAAAACGTTCCGCCATTTCTGCAGGTCTGGGTTGTAAATGCTCCTGCAGCAATGTTAGAACTTCTTCGTATTTCAAAGAAGACGGCTTTGATGGACTTGCTAAACTAGATAGTAGCTCATATGTTTTTTCCCCCATTAGCGAAATAAGCGTGGGTAACTTCACATCGTCACCGATTTTGTTAGCTAAGAAATACATTTCTATGCGTTCAATATATGCCAACCAGTTGCCGGATTGCACATTATATTCGCCTATTTTACCGATAGACATAATTTTTATCAAGAAATAACTGCACTAGACAAGATTTTCCAATTTTCCTCGTCGCCAATGTTCAAATAAGAGGCGGGCTTCCATTAAACATTTATTGTGAACTGACAGCTAACTATTTGGAATCTATGATACAAGGTTATGGTTGCCATATACAACAATCACAACGCGATTTAAAACCACTAACCAATTGTCATGATTTCACGAAGGTCATTCAATGGAACAAATCTAACTTAGAGAGATGTATGAATGATTCTAATGATTATAATTCTGTAAATACATATCTGCTATAGTCGCGAATCATATTTGATCAAGATACAACCTGACACTGACCTGTAAATTGCAAAAAACGTAAGGAAATTTGAATTTGACGGGCTGCTACGGGAGGCCGGCGATGGATGCGTAGTTTATACAAACGTAATACCAAAATAATTTGTAAATCAAACATATTCATAAGATAGTGTGTCTTTATTGCGATTGGAATACAGAATATCTAGGTTCCGAAATATATATTTTGAATAGACACTGATTTAAACAAGAGTAATGAGAAAAAAAAGTTTTCTGTAGAAATTTTAAATTCCTCATATCATTGTCCTTTCAAAATATATATTTGGAAACATATATATTCTATTATCCAATCGAAATAAATACACACTACCTTAAGAATCGTCTTGCCAAGTCCAATCCACATCGAAGGGTCGCTTCTCGAAGTTGTGAAGGAGTACGTCTACCTAGGGCAAGTTTTCCAGCTTGGTAGGCACCACTTTGAGAAAGAAGCCGACAGAAGGATCCGGTTGGGTTGGGCAGCGTTTGGAAAACTTCGTCAAGTCTTTGAAGACTAAGGTCTTCAACCAGTGCGTCCTGCCCGTTATGACATACGGTGCCAAGACGTGGACACTGACAGTCGGGCTGGTCCACAAATTCAAGGTCGCCTAGCGCACTATGGAGCGGGCTATGCTTGGAGTCTCTTTGAAGGATAAAATCAGGAATGAAATTATCCGGAAAAGAACCGGAGTTACCGACATAGCTTGCAGAGTAAGAAAACTGAAGTGGCAGTGGGCTGGCCATGTTTGTCGAAGGACCAATGGCCGGTGGAGCAGACGAGTCCTGGAGTGGAGACCACGTATCGGCAAGCGTAGTGTGGGACGCCCCCCAGCTAGATGGACCGACGACATTAAAAAGGTGGCTGGAACAGACTGGATGCGGAAGGCGGAGGACAGGGTGTTGTGGCGCAGCCTGGGAGAGGCCTATGTCCACCAGTGGACTGCTATAGGCTGAGTTGATTGATTGATTGACCTTAAGAATATGTTTGATTTACAAATTATTTTAGTAAAACGTTTGTATGAACTACGCAAGCTACACCGGCCCCTTAAGGCTAAGTGTAATAAAAAATACGGAATACCAGCATTGGACATCAAAGGCAACAAACCCGCACCTCTAATCAAGCAGGCGTTAACGTTGTATGGTGAACTAGCGACCGATGCTAGACGGCTAATCGGCGATACAGCGCTGCAAGCGGTTAACTGGAGCGCGCCTATTCAACTTTGTCTACGTATTGTTGCGCAGTTTGCTTTTAAACGGTACCGTCCTGGTAGCGCATTGTTAGGCAGTTTATTAAGATATTTGTATGATTTAGGACGCTTATAACTGTCAAATATCATAAATTGTCTTTTTTCACAGTTTTTTCGCCAAAATTATTTAGTTGGTGGCAGCGGAAAATCTTTATTTTTGAACAAGCAGTGTGCCCTAGGAGATTTGCCATAGGCAAAAATGATTTATACAAAATTGTATCCCTTATTTAATCCCTTTAGAGAATAAATTGTCAAAAATCCTTCCTTAGTGCTCACTTTTCGTTAAACAAAAACTCTTGTGCAAAATTTCATGCATATAGACCCAGCGGCTGGCTGTGCGTTGCCTGCCTGTGAAAAGTGCAAGTAGCACTTTTCACTAACTGTTAATCGAACCGAAACTTCAAATTCCACAGCCACTATGTTTAAAACTCTAATCAAAGAGCATTCAAAAGAATCTGAACATTAATTTCTCATTCCAATCACGCACGTTTAAACAAAAAACAAATTTAACTTTTCTGAAGCATTGGAAACTAGCTCAGAAAATATTTGACGAATGAAATTGAAGGAAACTTTTCCAATATTGCAACTGAACGGTACCTTTGTACAGCGAGCGGAAGAAATGAGTGTGCAGGCTACTTGACACTATCTCATTTTATTAAACGTATGAGATTTATTTACTTGTGATAAAAGTGATATTAAATGAAAATTTTTATTCTGTGTATATGATATCGGAATTACTTTTACAAGAAATATTAAAAAAAAAATCTAGATGAAGTCGACTTTTCCTATCTAACTACCCCTGAGAAGAAATGACGAAACAAACTCAGGGGTCAGTTGTCACGTCTCTTTCATAACTTTACTTATCAGAGTGTGGCATAAAAGTTTTTGCTCAAGATACACTGGATCGCAAAAATTCCGGGTCGCTAATAAAAACCGTGATCTCTCTAGATCGCTAGAATAATTAATAGGTAGTAAGCAGGTTACTAATGCTTGTTATAAATCTCAAAAGAGGTTTCATTTGTGCAAGTTACAGATTTAAAAAAAAATATTCTGTATTTTAAAAAATTTCTAAATTTAAAATTAGGAAAAGAATATTTTTTCTGTTTTTGTTTCAAACCGAGCTATCATTCTATATAGTTTCTTGGGTAGATCAGAGTATTCAGTGCAATATCATGTCGTTAACACCTAAAGAATGTACACGGATTATTACCATGGTACAAGAAGGAAGAAGTCAGCGTAGCACTGCTAGAACAGTAGGAGTATCTTTATCCACGGTCCACAGAGTACTCTAGTGATTCCAAGAGACCGACATGAACATCAGGAGACCAGGAAATGGCAGGCCAAGGTGCACAATAATTACACGAGAAGACCGATTCATCGTGAGCACTATGTTAAGAAATCGACATCTCACGGCTGTTCAGGTCCGAAACAGTCTTCCAAAAATTCACCAGAACAACGACAGCTCTGATACGATTCTGCGACGTCTTCGTGAAGCTGTTATAAAGCCTTATAGACCAGCAAACGGCCCCAAACTGCTCAGAGAACATCGAGTTGCCAGGTTACGGTTAGCTCGAGAACACATCCAGTGCACAGTGATGAAGATTGGTCCAAGGTTATGTTTTCCGATGAGTCCAAATTTTGTTTATTTACGCACGCCGTGAGACGAAGAGTATTTAGACGACCGGGAGAACGGTATCATCAAGCGTATCATAAGCGGATTAATAATGGTTTGGGCTGGGATATCTTTAGAGGATCGCATGGAGTTAGTGATCATAGAAAACGGTTCTCTGACTGCTGTCAGATACATAGAAGAGGTTTTAAATGAGCATGCTGCCTTTCTTAGTGAATATGGGTGCAAATTCCATTTTTAAGCACGATCATGCGCGACCACACACTGCTCCTTTGGTCAATATGTATATTAAAGACGTTGGTATTACCTGCATGGAGTAGCCAGCTTGCAGCGCAGACTTAAATCCCATAAAACATGCATGAGACGAGCTCGGGAGATACGTGAGACAACGCTCTCCTGCTCCCATTACCTTACACGAGTTAAGGAATGCGCTAGTGGAAGAATGGGCAAACATAGACCAAAATCGTATTAAAAATTTGGATTATAGCACGCCACATCATCTTAATGAAGCGATACGGGCTCATAGAGGAAATACAAAATATTAAATACACAAAAAAACTTTTACTTTTTAAGATCCATAACAGTGTGTATTTTTTATTATATAATCAGGGTATGATGGGACTGTCACACGCACTGCGATTATAAAAGTCCCTAAATAAATAAGAATAAAAAAAATAAAAAAAAAGATTTACCGCGAAATGTATTTTTGTTGTCATAAGTTAGAAGCGAGATTTTCTTATTTTTTTCTATTTAATAAAAGTTATAATAATATAGTGTACAAAATGTGTTACACATTTTTTTATATAGGTATATTAATTTATTACAATATACTATAGTTTCGCAAATTAGTCTTATGTATTTAAGAAACTATCACGCCATTTATTAGCGACCCGGATTTTTTGCGATCCAGTGTATATAAATTACCTGCGTAAAATTGATTAGTTCATATTCATTGATTGCCTGCACTCCTAGATATTTTGATTAGTTCATATTCATTGATTGCCTGCACTCCTAGATATTTTGCCGACAGTACTCACATACGTAGCAGACTGAAACTAAGGCACTAGATCTTTCAATTACGTAGCCTTTGAAATTCAACGAATGTGAAGAAAACAGAAATTTCAGCCATGTTGTAAACAGATGATCAATTTAGAAATTGGATTTAGATTGATTGAAATAACAACTTTGATCGACAGCAGATTGGTATTGGATTGGATTGGTAATAACATTTTGACATTATCAATGCCGAAGTTTGCTGATGTACCTATCTTAATCATTTTTCAATGTCAAATTAATTGATTAGTTTCAGTGTTGAAAATTGGTAAGCGGCAATAGCTTCATGCCACCTACGGAACCCTACATTGTGCGTGCTCCGACAGTATTTTTGTTTATTGGCAAAGATACAAATAAAACATTATTCCTTGCTTCAGGTGAACAAAGTGGAATTATCCGGTACAAGACTTAAGTTCTGCTGATTTGTATCGATATGTTTTGTTTGATAATGCCTTGAACAAAAAAATACACCCATCACTAAAAAAATATTTTACACAGGTGCCGTTCGGGGACTGAAAATAATATCAATAAACTGTTCCACCGAACCGCACTGATCAAAATTTTGTTTCAGTGCGGTTGGTGGAAGTGATCAGGTGCGGTTCGGACAAGTGCTGTTGAAATCTCTGAGAGCTCTGAGTGGAATACCTCGCCTAATGGCTAGAGCAGTGGTGGCCCAGTGGTAATGGCACCGACTTAATAGTTGTAGGTCGTGGGTTCGAAGTTCGACCCCACGAACTACAACTAGTAAGTCGGGGATCGAACTTCGAACCCAGGCAGGCACCTTACTTTGTGTAAATAATTTCATCACTACTGCTCCCAAAACGGTAAAGGAAAATATCCAGAGGAAAATGTGACATCAGTCTACTGACCCGCACTGGGCCCGCGTGGTAGATTACAGCCTACTTCCTCTCACAGAGTGAAGGCCTGTGTCCCAGCAGTGAGTGGAGGGAACATTATTGGCTGATTATGCTAATAGCCTAATGGTGGCTTGGACTAGTAAGCTGGGTCGTGAGTTTGATCCCCACGCGTTGGACTATTATTGTAAATAGCATCATACAAACTATAAAGGTTCTGTTTTTTCCTTTTGAGGTACGGAACCCCAAAAACAGATTAATTACACCACATACTTTATTTGAAATACTGTTCTTTTGAAATAAAACTTATTCTTCTATTTCAAAAGTACAGTAACACAATGTCCACCATATTACGCAAAGGCAATTCAAAAGCATCCACTCGAGCACCCTCCCTTAGGCTGCGTTCAGACGACACGCGCCCGCTCGGCGCCCACTCCGCGCCCGCTCCGCGTCCACCCCGCGCCCGGTCCCCACCTGGCCCGCTCGCTTTGAAATTTGTTGTATATAATTTGAGGCTTATGACATATCAAAAGAAGAAGTCGACCCGCGCTCGCTCCGCGTCCACTCCGCGCCCACTCCGTGTCCGCCACGCGCCAGCTTCACCTTTCGCCCGCCTTGTGCCCGCGCTTCGGCTAGTACCGTATAGCTTGTGATCAAGGGCGTTTTTTGATTAAATAATAAGTAGTAAGAGTATTCTATTCTATTATTGTATAAGCGGGTGCAAGGCGGGCGTGGGGCGAACGCGGATTTTGCGCGTGGCCAACGTGCCTAGTCCCAACGAATGAGAATCCGCGGGCAGAAGCTAGTACTTAATTTGTTTACGAATAAAATGACGCGATGAAAGCCCTGTTCACACGGCAAGTGGCGTGTAAGGGCGTGGGCGCACTGGCGTAACGATGTGCTCTAATTATGTAAGACACAGGTGAAAGGATTATGTGTTCTCGTTTGAATTAGTGTGTGCGGACCTCATTGTGGTTAAGTGGAGTGTGTTTTGTTTTTGTGATGATTTGAATGTGTAGCTTGTTGTTGTGTGCTGCAATAGAGGCGCAGCTAGAGAGTGGTCGGACGAGAGCCAATCCCATACGTGAGATTGGCTCTCGTCCGACCACTCTTTCTCGATATAGAAGTTTATTATCATTGACAACGAATGAACCGTGAAACATTTTGGTTACCAATTTTATATAATGCTGTGAAAGTCTGTCGGCAATAAAAACTGATTCATTCAAAACGGCCTTCAAATAATTTTTATAAAACTTCAAAAATTTAATTATAATCTTCAAATAATAATATATTTTGTTTTAAGATTTTGATTTGTTGATATAGGTACGAAACGCAACTGGCTATGAGAGAAAGAGAGAAAGAAAATGTGTGCTCGCAGCTCTCTCTCTCGCCCCGACAGTAATATACGAAACGTAACTCTCTCTCTTTCTATCTTTACTAACTTATATCTCCCTCTCAACTTTCGTTCGCCTCGCCCGACCACAATTTTTGTAACGCTCTCGTCACGCATTCACCAGCGTACTCCCCAAGTCAAGCGTGCGTTAAGAACTTTTACTTAAAAAATTTTGAACGTCAAACTATGTTTCAAAACCCATTTACAATTAGGCATTACCTTCGCTGCCAGCAACGTCTGACAGAATTACCCAACAAGACTTTCCTCAACCCGTGTCGGTGACTGGAGAAGCTACGTGGTAAAGCAATCTATACCTACGATTGATGGTTAGCATACTCAACCTACAATGTTCCCACTGCTGGGACACAGTCCTCCTCTCTGTGACAGGGAGTTGCCTGTAATCTACAACGCGGTCCCAGTGTGGGTTGGTAGATGTCACATGTCTTCGAAATGTTGGTTCTAGGACATGCCGATTTCCTCACGATATTTACTTTCACCGTTTTGAGAGCAGCGGTGATGAAATAATTTACACAAAGTAAAGCGCCTGCCTGGGTTCGAACCTACGAGCTACAACTCGTCAGTCGGGGCCGTTACTCCTGGGCCACCACTGCTCACGGTTGATGGTTGGTTTGGGTATTATTAAGTGTTGCAAAGATGTTTTGGTTCCTGAATGTCATTGACAGGGGGGTTTGTTGATAAACATTTGTGTTTCAATCAACTCAGCCTATCGCAGTCTACTGCTGGACATAGGCCTCTCCCAGACTGTGCCACAACACCCTGTCCTCCGCCTTCCGCATCCAGTCTGACCCAGTCATCTTCTTAAGGCATCGGTCAATCTAGCTGGGGGGCGTCCCAACTACACTTCCCGATACGCGGTATCCACTCCAGGACTCGTCTGCTCCATCGGCCATTGGTCCTTCGACAGACTTGGCCAGCCCACTGCCACTGCAGTTTGCAAACAACTACACAACATTTGTGTTTACATAATTTTAATACTAGAAATAAAGATAAAAAGATCAATCATTTTTAGGATTATCTAAAGTACATACATCTTTTATGGGGTACTGTGTTAAATGTTACAACAAAATACCTTGTGATATATTGCAATTAAATGAAAGAAAATTTAAAACACATATTAAAAGTACACTTTGTAAACAAGCATATTACTAGTTAGAGGATTATATCCAGGATAGGAATGCTTGGATATATGCTGGTCCAGCTCCATAGGACAATCTAGAGTCTAGACAAAATCAAACTGACGGCTATTTTAGTTCGGAGTAACGGTGGAGTTTCTTACCCATTCTTCTCCATACGAAAGTACCTTTTAGAAAGGGCAACTAGAATCAATTTTATTTCTTTTTGTACATTTTTGACGTTCAAAAGTGCCTCGTATGTACCTATTTGAAATAAATAATTTGACTTTGACTTTGTAGTTTTCATAGAAATGTATTTAAAAAAATCTTGGCGGTAGTTCTGATTTTGGCCATGCGCCAATCCTTATACTGTTTGTAACAATGGGTGGGTTACAGAAACCACCTTTGGTACGTCGCAGAAAAATACAACCAGTACACCATAGACTAGATAACTACTGCTTGAATTCCACAATCTACTGAATACCTTCAAAAGACAACGAAATCAGAACGAAATACTTCCTAAAACAAATAGAATAGCATTTTTCAATCCCCAGTAGTTGTGTACAATGGTAATAGGACAAAAGGCGGTATGGCCAATATGGACCATTGTGTGAGGGTCGCACTGCCATTGTGTGAGAGCTGAGACAACCGGGATCAAACAAAAGTTGTTAATTAATATTAGAACACGATTGAATTGTAAATAGTGGCGAGTTGCGTCGATGCTAATGTTGTAATAGGACAAATAGGGAACTTTATGCAAATGGTACCTACAATAGAGTGAAGCATGAACTGTACATGCTAATCATATAAATTGCGTATTTTTTTGTATAAATACAGAATATACAGCATTAGTTTTAGTATATGCGAAACCCGAAACATAGATTATCTACATAAAAATACTAGACACGTTCTAGTATTTTTATGTAGATAATCTATGTACAAAATTTCAAAACTATATCATGAAAAATGACAAAGTTATAAGGTTGTTATGTTACCGAGTTGTCCGTACAAAAACATGATAACGGCGCCCCCCGCTTCCAGGGTCGTCTTGCGGTCATTGATAATAATTTGCCAGTAAGTACCCAACCTTACGGCGATTGTATTGTAAGTAATTAAATGGTGATGACATTTTCCATCACACTTAATATTTTTGGGACAAAATATAACATGGTGTAAAAATTATTGAAATCGATTAAGTTCCTTATTCTGAACAAACCATGTTCAGGTTTCGCATATACTAAAAATAATGTTGTAAATAAATATTATATTTAGTATAAAATTGAGGTACTTACAAGGCCCTGGAAGGCCATAATTATAGTGACCTAATTGGTGATATTCTTCAGAAAGGTCAGGAGCGTAGTACTCGCAACCGGCGTGCGTGTGTGACCAGATGTATGAACGTATGCGTAGTACTCGCAACCGGCGCGCGTGTGTGACCAGATGTATGAACGTATGCGTAGTACTCGCAACCGGCGCGCGTGTGTGACCAGATGTATGAACGTATGCGTAGTACTCGCAACCGGCGCGCGTGTGTGACCAGATGTATGAACGTATGCGTAGTACTCGCAACCGGCGCGCGTGTGTGACCAGATGTATGAACGTATGCGTAGTACTCGCAACCGGCGCGCGTGTGTGACCAGATGTATGAACGTATGCGTAGTACTCGCAACCGGCGTGCGTGTGTGACCAGATGTATGAACGTATGCGTAGTACTCGCAACCGGCGCGCGTGTGTGACCAGATGTATGAACGTATGCGTAGTACTCGCAACCGGCGTGCGTGTGTGACCAGATGTATGAACGTATGCGTAGTACTCGCAACCGGCGCGCGTGTGTGACCAGATGTATGAACGTATGCGTAGTACTCGCAACCGGCGTGCGTGTGTGACCAGATGTATGAACGTATGCGTAGTACTCGCAACCGGCGTGCGTGTGTGACCAGATGTATGAACGTATGCGTAGTACTCGCAACCGGCGCGCGTGTGTGACCAGATGTATGAACGTATGCGTAGTACTCGCAACCGGCGCGCGTGTGTGACCAGATGTATGAACGTATGCGTAGTACTCGCAACCGGCGTGCGTGTGTGACCAGATGTATGAACGTATGCGTAGTACTCGCAACCGGCGCGCGTGTGTGACCAGATGTATGAACGTATGCGTAGTACTCGCAACCGGCGCGCGTGTGTGACCAGATGTATGAACGTATGCGTAGTACTCGCAACCGGCGCGCGTGTGTGACCAGATGTATGAACGTATGCGTAGTACTCGCAACCGGCGCGCGTGTGTGACCAGATGTATGAACGTATGCGTAGTACTCGCAACCGGCGTGCGTGTGTGACCAGATGTATGAACGTATGCGAAGCCATATGAGTATGTAAGGATCGTAGCAGGTGGCGTTCTGTAGTTTCTGCCTACCCCCATGGTAAGAAGTCGTGAGTATAATTATGTATGTATATTAAAAAATCAACTAGATGACTACGCCTAACTGTTACTGACAATAACTCTGTTCTCAATCCCAAGCATCGTGGACGTTAGCACCCTTATCTTCTTTTCATTATAACCCTCATTGGCCACAAAAACTACTATTAAACCCCAATGTGACGTAGTTTAATCTCACTAATTGCTTCTTGGGCACTCAAGGCCTAAGTGAACTATGTTCAAATAGCTAGTTTGCTTTATATATATATACGTACGTTGTATATAACACATTTTACATAACACAAAGTAACAAGACTGAGCTCACTGTGTGTAAAGCAAAGCTTTTAACCCGTTTTCTGGAAATGCATTAATTAAATCGTAGCGTTTTCGTAGAGCCCGCTACGCTGTCGTAGACAACGTCTACGAGAGAGAATTGTTTTACAAAATTATGTTTAATTTTGCGAATTACTCTAGTGTTAATTCGTTTAAAAACTAGCTTTTGGGTGGTTAGCTTACCCACTTTATGAACTAGTTCGTTTTGTTGGTTCTGACCAGCTAATTGTTTATGACGTAGTTTATTCACAAAGACGGTACGGTTGGCGCAGTGGTTAAGCGATTGACTGCTGCGCTGCGTGTCGCGGGTTCGATTCCCGCACGGAACAAATATTTGTATGATCTGCAAGTAGTTGTTCCGGGTCTGGCTGTTTGTGTATGTGAGTTTAAATGTTTGTAAACGCACCCACAATACAGGAGTAATTCCTAGTGTGGGCCAACGTTTAAAAAAAAGTAAAAAAAAAGAGAATTGAATTTAAACCTGCCAAATATAGTTATACGATCGACCTACTGGTCGTGCACTACTGAGCAAGCAAGAGCATATTGAATTGGTTTCTTATATATCTTATTCAAGAAGGAAGCAGTATATAAAAATAAATGAGAAGCATAAAAAACGCTTTCAAAATATTTTTATTTAACTCCGGCCGCATAGAGAAACGAGTGCACATAAATAAGTTTAACCTCATATTTCAATGAGGACGTAGTTTTTCCGCATTTGTTATAACGCGTCGGCGTGTGGGATATTTTATAATGACGCTAAGGGGTGAGCCAGGGTGAGGGAGGGGGCAGAGCGGGGGGTGTCGAGTGTCTGGCTAATGACGCTGTCTGGCTGCATCTAATGATCGTTTGTCAAAGCTACACTACCTTTAGTAGCGAGCGGAGATGAGCGGAGATGTGCTGTGTTTTTGTGTTGCCTCTCCAGTGGGGTGTGGTTCTAGCGTTCATTAGTTTTGAGTTAGAAGACGGTCGAAAATGTTGATAGGAATATTGCAATTTAAATCGTGTGAATCTAGATCGTTTCTTAATTTTATTAGTATTGTGTGCTTCTGAAAAATAATAGTAGGTATGATAAAAAAATTGTTAAAAGCCAAACATACAATGAACAATTTCTCTGCTTTGAATAAAACTGAATGAATACTAAGTTGTTTTCAGGAATAAAATTTGTAGAAGATTAGTTATACATGGGCCTTATAGGACGAGAGAATGTAAACAAGGAATGTATAATTAGTAACCGTAAGTATAATTAGTAACCGTAGGTACTTATTTCTTCCGCCATGTTCAGGGCAGTTAGGCCCGCTACTAACTATGCTGATTGGCCAATTTTACACGTCGGCAATAATTGACATGATATTAATTATCCTCTTATAGCTCATGCCGACACGAAACAAGATGACTACAGAGTCTTGTTGGTGTCTTGCATGTTCAGCTGATAACATTGTAAACCTATTAAGATCTATGAAACGCTAGTCTAAAATCCATGCATCCATACTAATAACGGGTTTTTCAACAAAAACTTTGTTTTTTAAAACAAAATAAAACAAAGAGTTTAGATGAAAATGATTCAAATTTTTATTGTAATAATATAGAAAGAGTAAGGTTTGGCAATTATGAATGAAAAATGATATCGGACATGTCCACCACGACCACGCTCACAGATGTCGATTCTTTCATCATGAATTTATTGCAAACCAAATTTCCCGATCACATAATTTCATCCGATCGTGTGTTTTAACTCCACTGGATTATTTTATGTGGGGCTATGTTAAAGATAGAGTCTATACGGAGCCACTCAAATCGATTGGAGCCTTAAAACTCAAAACCCGTGATACGATTAACGAAATAGACCCGCCATATTGCCAAAAAGTGATTGAGGTCTTTGATGAAAGAATCGACATCTGTGAGCGTGGTCGTGGTGGACATAATTTCCAAACCTTACTCTTTCTATTACAATAAAAATTTTAATAATTTTCATCTAAATTGTTTGTTTTATTTTGTTTTAAAAAACAAAGTTCTTGTTGAAAAACCCTTTATTATAAATGCAAAAGTTATTGTCTATCTGTCTGTTACCTTTTCACGCCTTAATGACTGAACTGATTTGGATGAAATTCGGAACACAAGTGGAATAGAATAGAATACTCTTAATTATGCACACCATGTGGATTACAGTTATAAATGTAGAAATGTTATGTAGAGTGACAAATGGCCGGCCTGATCACTGAGAGCGATCTTTTAAAGACAACCTTTGGATGTTAAAGGGAGAAGGAGAGACAATACCATGACTTGGATAAGGACATATAGGATACTTTTTAGGTAGTACGATCCCGTGGTACCTTACTACGGGGAAGTCGCCGGCAAAAGCTAGTGTTCAATATATTACCTGGACCAGAGTGGCCTTGGCTTACCTTTTCTTTTTTTTTTTTTTTTTCTGGGTGTGAAATTTTTCATTTATCTTCAAACCTTAACAAACCTTGGTTTACGCTTACGGTCACTGTACCTAACTTCCCATGATTTTTAAATAACTTCTCCCGCTCTGGGCAGAGCGGGGGCGTGTCAGACTTTTACTGACTAAAACTCACCCGTGTTCCTTCATTTGCCTGTGTGCCAGGGCCACGATATCCCTTTCGGACAAACTCGCAACCCTGGCAGGCATTGGCCCTAATAGACCCCGTCTATTCGTGCTGACATCTCTTTGAGGCGCGCGTGGAACACAACGCGCCGTCGACCAGGCCTGGTCCTTATCGGACGGTGAGCTACCCATCGCTCACCATCCGCAGGCCCGCGCCTACGATGGGACCAAACCTGAAATCGATTACTATGGGACCAAACCTGAAATCGCGAAAAAAAAATCATTTGTTCCCTACATTTTAACGAATTATTCGAACATAAATGTAGGGAATAGCTGTTTTTTTTTCGCGATTTCAGTTTTTTCAGACGTTTTAAAAATAACCCTGTATATCGATTGCCATTGACACGCTTAGAAGAATGCCATCCTAACATCGATAACTGCCGTATCGTCAGTCAGGTGAGTCCAGACATCTCTCAATTAGTACCAAACAAATCCTCTAGCGAAAACAAATCAATATTCTATGATCCTAATGAATAAGTCCTAAATCTTTGGTCCGTATTACGATAGAATGGTCATTAATAGAATGTTCAAGATTCTGTTAATTGCATTTACAAATCCTTTGTAACTAGGATCGGTGTCTTAATTTAGTATAGTGTTTTCTAAGAAAGTTATGATTGTTATAAGATTAGCAGCCTTAACTTTTAACTATTTTAAAGTGCATTACAATGTAAAGGTTTATAATACTTTTTTTATTGACAGTGTTAGTTAGGTCAGGAGTTAATTGTTGAGCTAATTGACTACCAACTTAAATTATCCGTATATTCAAATCACAACTGTCATTCTTTGACAGTTGTATGAAATGGCTCTAGCATGGCAAATTGACGTAAATTGCCAAGTTGTTTTTCCGATGAAATAGAAACATGTTGAATATTAATTACGGCTCAAAACTCTTGCTGGAACTTCTGTTGATGAGAGCAGCTGTATTCATTGGTATTAACTATCTGCACAAAATAATTATCTGGGTTTTTATACATATCTAAAGGTAATGTTTTCTTGTTTGTAATTTGTTTTGGTGTATAGAAAGTATTCTATCTGTCTATCTACTATACGCACCTGGCTCTCTCAACTTTGAAAAAAAATGTGTTCTTTGCTTTGGTAAGTATTAATAATGAATTGAAGAAACGAATGTGATCTCAATGCATTAAAAAATTACAGTCTCTCGCACTGTTATAGTTTCTAATCTGAAACTCGAGTGCAGTCATGCAACAAATCTCCCAAGATTGCACGTGTCACAAGTATTAAAGGAAAATTACAGCTTAGGATACCGTGTAAACAAAAAGACGCTCGTTCGACACGTGTCGCGTCTATATCCCGTAGAAAGTAGTGTAACACCTCACGTATTCATAGTGCGTGGCAGCCCTAGCGAGACAATATCATACTGTAACACCACTGAAGGAACCTCAACCTTATAATGAGAAGATAGAGCTGGATTTTGCGATGTGGGTTGTGTTGTCGATATTGAATATCAAAGGTGAACCCACCAATATTTCGTGATTTATCAGAACATATTTTGCGGCACTGAGGCATGTCCCTCGCATGGAAAATAATACAATATATAGGATACATGAATATAGACGGGATATGTATTGGATAGCTTTCGCCTTTGGGTATGTTCGGTAAAATAGAACTGTCCATCTTTCAAGTTACATTGCAATGAGGAAATTGGCTCGATATATGTCCAAGACAAATAAGAGAAAGGCTCCTGAATGTAAATTGCTTTTTTATGTCTTTGTTAATTAACTTAATAATCGGTATCCTGAATTACACCTGGTTTCTAAATTGTGAATTTCTTTGAAGTTAAGACACTCTACTTTAATATTAAATGAAATTCACGTTAGTAGGTAACGTGAATTTACTTTTGCAAAAAAAAATGCCTTTCGCGGGCTTTCACCTTTAGTAGATGTAACTGAAATGACTAGTGAGTAACCGAGGAGCCCGTGGCTAAATAATAAGAGCCTCACGGGTCCATCGAAAGTTAAGCTACGCTTGCTGCGGTAGGTTTGTGGATGGGTAGCCATCCATTACTTATCGAGACCCCTCCGTGCCTCTCAACCCAGCAGCTGGACCCAGCTTAACATAATCTCTTTCGTAGATCTTTGACAGTCGTTACGGAAGAAGAAGCTCAAAATTCTGACGACCAGTCTTACCAAGGGGTTTCGTGTTAAGGCTTCTACATACTGACTTTAAGTGTTGTGGAGGTCAGATAAGCACATTCCATGTAAAATAACTATTCAGATGCATTCGGTTATATTGGCAGCCGACCCCATCGTTGGGAAATGGCTAGGCAGATTGAGTGAGTGAGTAATAACGTTTCTGAAATAATGAAGTATCAGTTCAGACAATCAGTTAAAATGAAACTGCATTGCACTTTAAAACATAGTAAGACCTCTGCAGCCTCTAACTACACAGGAGTTAATCCATACAAATTTTTCAACATACCAAGTGCCATTTCATTTGCACTCTTGATGACTTAAAGAATGTCACTGATGCCGAAATCAACGTGGCCACTTACTGAGCTCAAACAATATAATAAAATTCAATGAGAGTTCCGTCGATACGAAAATACCAAGAACACAAAATACCTATACATATATCGGGTGTAAAAAGACTCTTTCCGAAGCCGAAAGCTACATATTCTACCCATTATTTGGATCGTTTTTTTCCACTAGACCATACCTGGGAATCCACTGGTTCTGGAGATATTGAAGGCCAAACTAGCATAATTTTTTTTTTTACGAAAACGTATTCCAAGTGTTATTATAAAACTTAACTCGCACAACAGCACTGAGTCCGTTTAACTGGGTTCGCGAATAAAAATTGCAATTTTTTAATCCCTAAAAACATAAATCGGTTCCCAGCAATAATTTTTGCGCAAAGCTACACATAGTTAGATGTACAGCGTAGGTCAACTACGCTGTACATCTAACTATTGGCTTTGTGATGTGTGTTTTTACACTCTGTCTATTTTTCTTTATTACATAAGAAAGTTGTTACAAATTTTGTGAAGTCCCTGACACTTGTGTTACAAGAGCCAGTGCCCTCTCCCGGAGGAAATACTATTTATTGAATACTTATGCAATAAGATTAACAAAGGAGTAAAAAAAAGACTACAAGTAATACAAATTAATAAAAAATAAACATGGTTAGAAAAAACCTGTAATGGTGATTGTGTGTATGGGTGTAGTGTGTGTGTGTGTGTGTTTGTGTATGGCGGTGAGTCTGTGTGTGTATATATAAGAATACCAATTAAGACATCCAAACAAACACCTTCCCTCACAGCACAAACACCAAACACAGTTACGTACATTATGCACGTTAGTCATAAGTAAATCACCAGCTAAACGGATGGCGACCAACTTTGCTCCAAGGAGGCTTACGTGGAACCGTGGAGGTTATAACTTGTAGTGGACGGCCCCAGGGACGGGGATGAAATATTACCTCTCTTTGTTACACAATCGCTTCTTACACTCAATAATTTTGGGAGGATCGATGGGAAGTGGCTCTGCGAATTGGGAATCAGCGAATGTACGAATAGTTTCCTTTGTCTATTAGTATGGCTGTGATTGCGGATTTGGAGTTATTGAGGCCGATTTCTGAATAAATATACTTACATTGTTTTCTTCTAGTTGTTCTTTTCATTGTTTCGGTAAAACGATGTGTTTGGGATAAGAACAACTAGCGACCCGCATCTGCTACGCACGGATTTACTACTTAACAAACATCATGATTTCTTTAATAGATGTAAGTTTAATATGAATAGTAGATACCAATAAGATAAGGTTAAGTTACAGGCGCTATATTGAACCCCGAACATAACGAAGGATTCTGAGGAGCCCTGAATTAAGATTAGAATCCTAAGTACAGTGAGGGATTCAAGTTAGCGCAGGACGAAGACAGCTTGATCCCCGACGAGAATACTCTACTTTTCGCACCTACTGGGAATTCGATTTCGAATTAGTTGGAAACTGTTAAATATTTTTCAATATCCGTAGTGTTTTATGCCTAAAAACAATGAATATGTCTGTGAATAAATAAACTAAGATATTTTAGGTTACAATGATAAATATAATTATCATCACTTCATCAAATGATGAATTTTTCAATTATTAACCTTAATTTTGGTATTCAAAACATTATTTGGTGTTTATTATAATTTGTATATAGGTGTTTAGCGGTTTTGCAATTGCTTTTATTTACACCTGCGCGCGTAGCGCTAGCGCGGCGCGCGGAAAAACAAAACCAGTGCGCCATTTTCCATAAATATTTGTTAACTTTTTTTGTGTGATTAATTATTACCAAAAATATCGAAGAAGAGCAATACGTAGATAAGACCCTGCTGGAAAACTAATCGAGCCACGAAACGCGAGTGATAGCCTGTTACTACCAAAATCTAGAGAGAAATATAAGTCAAAAACAGCACATGTCTGTTTTTTCCTCGTAAGTGTGTTGAATAACGTCTTATGAAACGCGTGTGCAGCATTGATCATAATGTACTATGATGTTACGTATTATTCCACTATAACATTTCTATTAAATTATGTAATTTCATTATTTTCTTCGTCGACCGCAACCAAAGCCTATGAAGTGAGACCTCCTAAGACGAGCTGTACTTTAATAGAAAAAAGTTTTTTGGTTTTTTGTGGTAAACGTTTTCAAACAACTTTTTTGTTTTGGTTCCAATTTCAAGTCACGTTATGCACCAGCGGGCCATAATGAAATCCAATACAATACTAAAGCGCGGCTAGAGCCTAGAACTTTAATGACAAGGTTTAGGTTAGGTTTACATGACATCTAATTTGACATTAGCGAGCAGGTGGCGGGAAAAGTATTATACACACCTGTACCACCTTTTGGAGTAAATTCTCTAAATTATTGTGAAATTCGCATCATAATCCGTTGCGTAGCTTACCGCTAGTTGCATGTACGAGTAAGTCCAGTAAATTTAATTCCCCATTAAAACTAATGCTGTCTCTTTCTAACGGAATGTATCAGAAAGTGACAGCATTACTTTTAATTGGGAATTAAATGAACGTACGTGCAACTAGCGGTAAGAAGAACAACGTGACTTTAATCAGCTCTAACTAGCAATGCGATATTAAACGCTGTAATAAAATAATTCACCTCGCATGGTCAAAAGAATCCCCATATTCAGCAGTGGGTATTTGGGGACTGACATAGTTGAGCAAAAGCACGTGTGTGAAGTTAAGGCTCCCGCAGACAGGCGCGATGCGACAGCGCGACGTGATTCTAGTGGAACCATTCCTATGAAAACTTCTTGGAAATTGTTCTACCAGAATCGCGTGTCTGCGGGAGCCTTTAGTCGGAGAATTCAATTTTTTGTCAATGCGATAGTCTATTTTGTGAACAATGGCATTTTGCCTACAAAATTGCCAAATAGTAGATATTATTCAAAATCAAAATCAATCAAAAATATTTTTATTTCACATATGCCTGCCTACATGGGCACTTATGAAACGTCAGAAGCTAGGTGCACGGTTCCAATTGATTGTTTCCTATGGAGAAGAGCCGGCAAGAAACTCTACGGTTACTCTTTTAAAAATAATTGGCTTTTACAATGTTTCAAATTACAGTGTTAATAGGTATGAGAGGACAGTGTAGGCCCGTCAAAAGTAGGTACTTAACAAAATAGAAAATGGTCTACAGATCTACAGTCTATTAAGCCTACAACGTCCTCACATTGACAAAAAAACAATATAAAATATGATTAAAATAATAAAAGTTAGAACCTTGTTGAAATTAAAAATGTAGGTATAATAATGTCAAATAAGAAAAACATTATGTCAGTGAAATTTGTAAAAAAAGATTAAATTAAATTAAAAAATAACATCGTAATTTGGGAGCAGTTAATAGACATTTACATAGTTTTGCCGTTAATGAGGTACCAGGGAAGCCACAGATTATTATTATTTTCAACATTCATGCAATTATTATTCCTTTACGTACCAAACTCCACTTCAAAATGTTGTGTCGAATTCTAAAACCAATTTGCTCATACGTACACATTGTTTTGTGGTTCAATTCATACGGTTCAACATTCGAAAAACTAGCCTTTGCATACAACATTCACCGTTGAAGGAACTCTGAAACTAATCAGCATCTTTAAACAGCAACTCAACTGCGGTTTTTCACTTTTTATTTTCGAGAATTGTACACGCGCCCTGACTGTTTTAGTTATAGAAAATTGTACGACGCATTACGATTGAAACGCAACGCCGGCGTTTTTATTTTGGGTAGGTACTTATATTTCATTACTGGGTGCGAACTTTTAACGCAATTTGTATTTTATTTTCAATATAAAATGTGCAATTAAATTCTTGGCTCTTTCCCCGTCTGTACAACTAGTAAAAGTTCATATATTTATGTATAGTTGCCCCATAATTGCATTACTACTCTAAGGATGAATGTCACTTGAACGTTTTATAACGACAAGATCTATTTGTACGAGTATATGTGACAGTCAGATAGTTTCAACCTTATTGAAGTTTGAATTTAGCGGGAATTGTTCTCAAAAGTGATTAAGTAATTATGAGGTCGACTATACCTACTTCATAACCATTTAGCACTTGACTTTATATTAATCTATAAAAGTCGTTATAAAGTCGCACTTCAGACTCTTGATTGCAAAGATCAACAATACCAAACTCAATATTTATTCAACAAGAACATTTTATTACAGTTATTCAATTTCTCTTTGTAAAAAGTAATTTGAGTTTCTATTTTTAAATGGAACACGTGTAAGCTACTACTTCAGTAGTTATCTTTTATCTAGCTAGGACGACACAAGACTAAACAATAATTAACAACCCACTTTTTTTAATTAATCCCTTTGTTATCAACTGGTATCAATTAGGAAGAGACACAATAAGGATTATTGTATGTTGGTTTAGTATTGTCTCACATCAGTTTAAGTTAAGAGGAGAAACTTAGATACAACAGTTCCATTGAAGATAAAATGTAAGTAATGTGATGGTTTCTTAATAAAGCGAAAATTGTGCGTGATAGGTAGCGAGCTCAAAACTGCACACATTATTCTATTTATTTATTGACACACCAACGACTTATTCACTAAATCATTACATTAAATTCTATATCAACAGCTTTGCGGTGAATTTGTCACTTATAGGTGTGAACAGCACTTGTATAATCAATAATACAAATTTAAATGGAAATATATGATCATAAGAAAATTACAATTTACACAGTTAATGTAAACTGTGTAATTTTTTTTTTTTTTTTTTACCACACTAGGAATTTCTCCTGTATTGTGGGTGCGTTCACAAACATTTAAACTCACATACACAAACAGCCAGACCCGGAACAACTACTTGTAGGTCATACAAATATTTGTTCCGTGTGGGAATCGAACCCGCGACACGTAGCGCAGCAGTCAATCGCTTAACCACTGCGCCAACCGTGCCGTCAAAATTGGAATTTAAAATGACAAGTAGTTAAATTGAAATACAGTATAATTTAAAAATTTATAAAAAAAAAATCAATTGAATTGAAATAGTAAAATAATTATAAATTGAAACTATAAAAATGACAAATAAATTAGGACATTATCATTATTACATTAATTATAAATAAGAATAGGATAAATTAAATTAACTTAAATGAAATTGTACAATATTAAATACATTGGATAAAAAAAAGAAATAAACAAACAGATCGATCAAGAACTGAGAACGTATTGCCTGAATTCATTCAGACTGTTCGAAAATACGAGTATGTCCAAGTTATTAGTACGCGTGCTCAGCTTATTGTAGCTAGACAAAAACCGGTATAAAGGAGCTGAACGACCAAGATTAGTTCTATTTTTAGGCATTTGAAATGTTTCTGTTTTGATCTATATGAGGTACGGCGGGACACATTTAGACCGATCTCCGAAACCAACTCACCAAATTGTAAAGGGACTTATAAAGGAAAACTAAGTCTGAGCAACTTCTTCGTTGCTCCAAGGAGCTCATCCTGAAATGACAGAGCCTTTGAGGATAATCCGCTTCGCGATCACATGTCTGTGATCTGTAGCGGAGGTGTCTCGTAAACTTTTTTTGGATGCACTCTATTCTGTCGATGTGGACACGATACGCGGGATTCCATACAGGAGATATATATTCCAGTATACTCCTCACCAAAGAGTTATAAAGAACCTTAAGGATGCTAATTGACCGGAATTCCTTGCAAGTTCTTTTTACGAATCCCGACATTTTATTTGCTTTGGCGACAATAGTGTCAATGTGATTTATAAAGGATAGTCGACGATCAAGTTGGACTCCCAAATCACGAATGGTATCGACTTTCTGAAGAGTTATGCCGTTTAAGTGATATGCTGAAGGCTGAATCAGCTTTTTCCTTGTAAATGTTATATGATAACACTTAACGGCATTGAGAGTCATCATGTTACTATGACACCACTCATGAATTGCATCCAAGTCCTTCTGAAGCAAAGCAATGTCGGTACTTGATTTAATTTCTTTGTATAGTTTTAGATCCGCAAACATAGAGCATTTTGAGTTTTTAATGGAGTGTATGATATCGTTCACAAATACCAAGAAAAGAATAGGACCAAGATGCGATCCCTGTGGCACCCCAGATGTTGAGTAATAAAGTGGAGACTTATAACCCTTTATAATAACTCTCTGTTGTCGTTCTGAAAGATATGATTCAAACCAGCGTAGCAAATGACCATCCATACCATAGTTCTCAAGTTTTTGAAGTAGAAGCACATGATTTACTTTGTCGAACGCGCTACTGAAGTCAGTGTAAATTGAGTCCACTTGTGCACCGGAGTCTACGGATCTGCTGATATCATTAATGTAGTGAACTAAGTTGGTGGTAGTGGATTTATTGGTACAGAAACCGTGCTGTTGCGTAGCCAATTTAGTTTTAATGAGTGAAGTTAGTACAGGACAGACTAATGATTCGAACAGTTTCGAGAAAATTGAAAGAAGAGATATGGGCCGATAATTTTTGAACATCATTAGGCTCCCCTTTTTTAAATATTGGAACTACGTGTGCGATTTTCCACTGCGTGGGAAACTTAGAAGACATAAGGGACTTATTAAAAATAAGTTTGAGCGGTAATGTGTATTTGGCACATTGCCTTATGAAATGCGGCGGTAGGCCGTCAGGCCCTGGACCTTTGCAGGTATTTAGTTTTTTAATTCTTTGAGTACGTCTCGCTCTGTGAAATAATGGCTTCCTAGCGCAAGCTGAGGGTACTCTTCTGACTTTGTTTGTACCGCGACTGTACCAGCCGGAGATGCAAAAGTGGCAGAAAAGTGTGAGGCAAACAGTTTACTCACTTCTTCTCTAGAAGTTGACACTTTCCCGCTCCAATACATCTCAGATGGAATGTCATTAGACTTGGCTTTTTTGGCCTTAACGAATGACCAAAATGCCTTCGGATTCAGTCTGATGTTATCTTCAGTGTTGTTGACGTATGTACTGTAGCACTTTTTGATCATGATTTTAGAACGTTCCTCCAATATACGGTATTCATATTTCTCTCTAGGATTTTTATATTTCTTAAAGCGAAGTCGTAATTTTTCCTTTTCGTTGAGGATTCTGATCAAGCATTTTGAAAACCATATAGGAAATTTGTTATTGCGTCCATTATGTCTAGGAACACATTCATCCACTATTCGATTCAGTGGTGCGTAAAACGTGTCTACCATTAAGTCCACATCCGCCAGATCCGAAAACAAACGCGCCCAATCGATGCTCCTCAACCTCTCATTTACGAGTGCGTAGTTGGCTTTCCAGAAGTTATATTTGAGAGAACTCTTACTTTTTCACTTGAGCGGGTGAAATATTCGTGATGGTGATGTCAAGAGGAGGGTGATGAACATCGACCAGCGACATTGGATTTTTACATTCACTGACAGATCCACCGTGGAAGTTACATAAAATAAGGTCTAAAGTTCTGTTGTAAAAGTTCCTAACAGTGTTAATTTGCATAATGCTATTTGACGACAGCCAGTGAGTAGCCTAACCTGTTCGCAAAGTTCCCAGCAGTTGTACAGAGTGAGCTAGAGAGACTACTGTCCGTGTTCCAGTCGATGAACCCGAGATTGAAGTCCCCAGCAATTATTACATCTCCACCCATTGATTCAATCACTGCATCCACGTTGTCCAGGATCAAGATAAGTGGGGCCTGTTGCACAGGTGGTGGTAAATAGGCTGCACAGATGTATAGGTTGCCTTTTCTGCTATCGGTTTTGAGCTTTACCTACAGATCTTCAGTATCTGATTCCCATTTTGTTACGCGTGTTGTGTCCATCGCCCTAGAAACAGCGATCAGTACACCTCCACCTTTTTTGCTGCCAAGAGGAGTGGAAGCTCTATCTCTACGATAAATGATATATCGGGAGTCGAATAATTCGCCATCATTTACGCTGTCATCGAGCCATGTCTCTGTTCCAATGATCACATCATAGTTATTAAGTTGGGCGGCTAGCCTAAGATTATGCAATTTAGTCTTAAGACCTCTGAAGTTCTGATAATAGATGGTGAATTCTGACAGCAAGATCACGGTCTTTGTGTGTCTTTGATCCCTTTATAGTAAAGAGACAGCCTCCAGGCTTTTTATATGCTTGGCTTGTTGTCCATCCTCCTTCCTTATCAAGATTTTGCCGTCACGAACCCAAACATATTTGTATCCTTTTTCTTTCGCGGCTTTTCTGGCAGTCGCATGAATTTTTTTGTTTAAGGGACTATTCTAAGAGTAATCGTGGAGTTTCTTGCCGACTCTTCTCCATAGGATACGACCAATTGGAATCGTGCACCTAGCTTCTGACGTTTCTTATGTGCTCATGAAGGTTTATGTGAAATAAAATATTTTGATTTTGATTTTATGATTTTATTGGCGTGAAAACACTCTTAGCATAATTAAGTATGGGCACGCCACAATTGTGTGGCGATAAGTCCCCTCTTTGAGGAGTGGCTAAAGAGGCGCCACGGCATCCTCACCTTCCGCCTGACGCAGGTCCTCACCGGACACGGTTGTTTCGGGAGGTTCCTGTTCAGGATAAAGCGGGAGGAAACGCCCGGGTATCACCACTGTGTGGATCGCCCGGAGGACACGGTGGAGCATACGGTGGAGGTTTGCAGGGCTTGGGCGGAGCACCATCGTGTCCTCACGGAGGCGATCGGCGGCGGCGATCTCTCGCGTCCGGCCCTGGTTCAGGCCATGGTTCGGAGCGAGAGTGCATGGGAGGTCGTCACCTCCTTCTGCGAAGCAGTAATGCTCGCGATGGAGGAAGCGGGATGGCGTCAGGGTGAGGCAGGGTTCCCGCCCTTACACTCTTAGCCGCCGCAGGAGACGCACTGGGCGTCGGGAGTCGCAAGTTGATTTCCGGCCACCGGAGGCGTGGGCTTGCGGATGGTGAGCGATGGGTAGCTCGCCGTCCGATAAGGACCAGGCCCGGGTCGACGGCGCGTTGTGTTTCACGCGCGCCTCAAAGAGATGTCAGCACCAACTGACAGGGTCCGTTAGGGCCAATGCCTGCCAGGGTTGCGAGTTTGTCCGAAAGGGATATCGTGGCCCCGGCACACAGGCAACGGAAGGAACACGGGTGGGTTTTAGTCAGTAAAAGTCTGACACGCCCTCCCGCTCAGCCCAGAGCGGGAGAAGTTATTTGATAATTTACCACCCAAACTAAAATAGAAAGCATAATTAAGTAGCTTAGCTTTGTTGAAGAGGAAAACGGAGACTGCATTGCATTCAAACGTTTTTTAAAAATAAAATAATAAATACCTAAACCTACCGTTTAGGTACTTAAGTCATTCACTAGCGGTACAATCATTCTCTTCATTAGTACTTATCTAGAAATTTCCGAAATAATATAAACTTCTTCTATTTTCACTTCACTAAAACCATTTCACACAACCATCAGTAAAAGCAAACGAAATTAAAGATATAAACCGGATGTGACCACAAAACCGTAAAGTGTTTCCCGAGATTATCGCACACAAGTACTCAGTACCTACACCCCTACGTACACAAGTATAAGTACACACTCCACAAACACAAGTATGTATTAGTACACACTCGGGCACGAACACAAGCCGTTTCATGCAAAACGGTGTAATACCGCGCTATTGACCGCTGTAATTTCGCATAAATAAAGCAAGCATCGCTGTTGCTCATGCGAATAAAAATATTAATACAAGTTTCGGGTTGGTGTCCATTGAGAGATATGACTATACTGTACGATTACTTTTCCAATCGCAAACCATAGTTCCTCAGAAGAATTTTTATTTGTATATTAATTAGCCTGTTTTGTTGTACAGTATAATTTTTTTTTAATAGCTTTTAAGATTGTGTTAGAAACCCTCTTTCCATGAATGTTATTCATCATCATCATTAAAAATATATTATCATGTTCACTGCTAAAAATGGTTTCCCATTGCTGTCCCCGCTAAAATGAGCGGATAAAGGGACGAGTATTGATGTATGTGATGGATAAACGAAATAAATCCGTCAAAACGCTAAGTACAGACGTCTATAAATGCACTAAAGTTCACTAATTACAAAGATACCATTTGATTAGGCAGATCAATTAGATTACAATATGGAAACGCGGTGAATTCGATATAGAATGGCAGGACTACCTTTCGCAAGCACTTCTCGACACAAAACGAGCTCCGTTTGCTCTAACGTACGAAGGAACTTTCACAAACTTCAAAAATAATATCAAATGTCCACCGACAAGCGAGAGCCTACAAGCCAGTGCTGCCATTTCCTATAACGACCTCCTTTTTTTTTTCACGGGGAGGAAAGCCTCATGGATGTCCTCCGCCCTGGGGTGAGCGGAGCGATCTGTCAGACTCTTGCTGAGTAAAAACCACCCCAGTGTTCCCCTCCCACACTTGCACCGGGGATCTTGGGATATATTATTACTTCCGAAATCCCCGGCTAGTGACACCAGGGCCACCTCAAGTCTAGGGGGGTGAGGTGTTTGACCCCCTCGCGACTTCTGAAAGGGGCGCGCTTGGAACACTACGCGCCGCCACCTCGGGTCTAATGTGATAAGGGGCGGCGGACGTCCCCAAGTCCGCCCCATTTAGGATATATATCCCTGGACCCATTTGGGGGGCTGGAAGAGGGCGTTGTCAGCCCTCCGCCGACGCCCGGTGCGCCTGCTGCGGGCCGGGTGAGCGGACGAGATCTCCCACTCCCTTTCCGCAGCCTCCTTCTGTGACACGACTGTTTCGCAGAAGGATACCACCGCGTCCCAGGACTCCTTGCTGCCGACCATCGATTCGACCACGGGCGGCAGCGACAGGCCACTGCCTACTCCTGAGATTCCTATAACGACCTCACCCAAGTGCACTACTGACGTTTCCAGTTAGGAATATTTAGATGACATCACTAATAATTAAAAATAAAGATGGCGGATTAGTATTGACGCTGCGACATATATAGATCATATCAAGTATAGTTTAGATACTCCATCGACAAACGAACCGTTCCTAGTTCTCAACACCCATGCATATTTTCGTATATCTTCTTAATCTCCGCTCTCCAACTACAAAGCTAGCTTTCTCCCTTGTTCCATTGCTAGCATACTGTAATGTTTACGAGCTGCGCGCATGGGGCCCCGTGCTTGGCACCGCGTCGCATATGTGGCTATCATTCCACCAATATCAAATGGGCCCCATAAAAAGATTTCCGTCGTAACCCGTTCGTGAAGGGCCCCGGCCACTTTACAACTGATTTACGTAATGGTGGCTGTTGAATGAATAAAGTTATCGCGATGCTTGATTTCTTCTGTTGTAGCATTTTTTCGTTATAGTTTTCTGATACCGAGGCCGCCAATTGTATGTTTTGTAGTCTAGAATTTAATTTTGTGTCATGTATAATCTGGTGTACATTACTGCAGCGGCCTGCAAAAGTGGCATTGATGGACGAACGTGAAAATGTGGGCCGAGGCGAAGCCGAGGCACTCACACGTGAGTCCATCAATGCCTGGTTGCGGCCAAAGCTTGTACTTGTATAGTTCTTTTCTCACATAATGCGTGGTAAGTTATCGTTGCTCTTCATTGATTAATTTACTTAGTTTTAAAAGTAAATTAATCAATGATGAACAACGATAATTTTTCACGCACCAATGTGTTAATTTTTTTCTTTTTACTTTATATAGCTCTATTTGCAAGCCAGTTCGAAATTGAAACACAATCTTTGATAAGTTACCTCCATGGTTGCCATTTATGGAAGTAAAAAGTTCGTTGTATTTTTAAATTACACGACGGATAAGTTTTCATAGTAATTTATTCGGCCGCTAAACACGACAGATAATTATGGATTAAAATACTAACATTGCCGGCCGCTGCTCGCATGTATGTGACCAGTACAGCATTTTCGATTCATCTCGAAGAAGGTTGTCAAATTAATGCTCGAATTTTCAAGCATGTTTGAGAAATGTACATTTATATTACTTATATAAATAAATAATTGTATCTTTCCTGTGGATTTATTTACAGGCACAATTATTGAGTTCTACCAAAACGAACCAATTACCCAAAATTTCTCCTATTTATTGTATTTAGGATGATTGTTGCTGATTAATTTGAAATCTATTTTAGTTTTAGATGTGTATTTGACTGATTTTGCTGAATTTTATAGCAATATGTATTAATGAGAGATTGTGGCTCATTTTGGCAGAACTAAGTTCAATGATAACAGACAAAACCATCGAGACCAAATATTATTATTTTGTTTCTTTAGTACAGCTAAAGGAACTCGAATCGGCTGACCAACAAGTTCCCGGCCCAAAGGCATAAAGAATGTAGCTGCGGTTGTTCTAGGCCCGAGGCGGAAAATATAATGTTGTGGTGAAAATTGGTACAGGATTACCTATGTCTAGTATCAGGATACGGCAAACTGACGTAATTGCTGTAAATTAATAGTTATAACTTGGCAATTCAACATGTTCTACTTGTGTTCGTTCTTTGATCATTGGTGACAGTTAAAAAAAATCTAAATACTTACAATAACAAAATAGTAACGAAGTCAAAACTGTACATTTAATATTTTAGAAAAAAAGTAATTGCTACGGTAGTAACGAGTTGTGTGAACGAGTCTGATGGCGAAAATATCGCTTTTTTTTTTTTGTCGTAAAACGGCTGAACGCTTTTTGATGAAATTTAGGACACATTATAGTTTATAATATAGATTAACACATAGGCTACTTTTCATCTCGGTAGTTCGTTCCCGTGGTATGTCTTCCGACATCTACGCGGGCGAAGCCGCGGGCCAAAGCTAGTCTATAATATTACTAGAGTCTGGCAAACGAAAGCGCGAAATTAAAAAAATATTTATGTGGTATTACTAACTCTACTTCTAGTTAAATGTTTTGATACCTACTTGATTATTTTTTAATTTATTATAATTGATTTTTTTTTATTTTGAATGGCTCCGTTTAGTGTGACCGAGACCTTGACTGTCATGGATGTGAGTATATTTTTTTTATTTTTCCGCGTTTACTCAGGTCACACTTTCGTTTGTCAGACTCTATAATGCAAGAATACCTATTTAATACCTACTTCTTACAAAAAAAACAAGAACACGCGGGCGAAGCCGCGGGCAAAGGCTAGTCTATAATATGACTATAATGCAAGTATATCTGTTTAATACTTGTTACAAAAAAAAAACAAGAATCTGATAATATCCTATTCTTAATGTATCCTATTTTTAATTGGCTCTAATTTGACACTTTTGTGTCAAATTAGTGTCTAATTTGACACAAAAGTAGGCAAATATACACTTGATGATTTCCTTACAACTTTTTAAACAAAGTTATAATAAATACACAAAAAATATATATCCGCCGTGTAGCCAAAGAAACCGGGGTACAGTTTCCAAGTGAGTCGGAAAGTTTTGGCTCATTATATAGCCATTCCCTTTATGTCGAAAAAACGAAAGAATTATATAAATCGTTGTAGTTGTCGATATTTTGTGGAACAAAGAAACTGTAATACTTGTCAGTGTAACTTTCAAACTTTGTGAACTATTTATTCGGAGTGGTTTTACTGAAATATTATTGTCTTTAAATAATTTTGGTAGTAGATATTTTAATATTATTGTCAGTTACTAACGTTATTAACATTACTCGACTAAAAATAGTTCCTTCTTTTCCTAATCTATAGAAAATAAGTAATAAGAAAGAGCAGTCTGCAACTGTCATTAAATTTTTTGTATGTTAATTTCATACATCTCCTTCTAGTTTTGCCTGTTACCTTTTAAACCTTTACCTGTTACCTGTTAACTTGTTAGGACAAGATAGCAATGCTTTCATTGTAGACGGCGCTTTTCTTCAATGACGTTATATTAAGTAGTCGCTGCGTAACGTCATCAGTTCACTTGATTGCTTTCCTTACATTTTCGTTGGAAATTCAGATCTAGTCGGAGAGATTTTTTTCCATTTTCGTTTTATATAGATATTTTCTTTGTCTGCTGCCGTAATGTCACTTTTAGTTTTAATATTCCATCGATAATAGAATAAACATAAGGTATTCATTCCTTGTCTTTCTCTAGACTGGCAATATGAAATGTTTTTGTTAGTTTGTGATTGATTTAGAACATCTCTTACTAAGATTGATATACCTAAATTATTAGCCAGAAAATTGTAGTATTTTCTACACTAAGATTAATAATATCTTGACTAGAATTACTTATCAATCTCCCAATTAAAAGAGGCTCAGCCTCGTAAACCTTTAGTTTTAGGTACAGTTATATCATGACAAATACAGTCTTCTCACGTTCAATGTGCTGTGGAAAAAAACACGAAATAAATTTAGTGATAAACAAACGCTCCTATTTCGTTTAGTATACATAGATACTTTACTAAATACAAAAAACTTTTTGTAAAAAAAAATAACCGACTTCCAAAAAAACACTACAAAGTGAAAAATAACTTATTTCGGAAAACGGTGTCTTTGGATCTGCATTTTAGTTTTCTGTCACCGACTTCCAAAATTAAAGTTATTTTTCACTTTGTTGTGTTTTTTTGGAAGTCGGTTATTTTTTTTACAAAAAGTTTTTTATTTTTCACTTTTTAGTGGGTCAGTTTTTAATTTATCTAAGTTACAATAGCCTAAAGTCAACTGCTCATCACCTTTTACAAAATATTGCTTTTCCCGATGCTGGGACGTTAATTGTTGAGGAGTTCTCCTGGTAAGAACCAGCAGAACTGCCACTCACCATATGCAGTGTGACGAGCATAAATTGCTTAGCAACCATATTAAAGTACCTAATCGATTCGCAACCCGTTAAATACTTATTATTATGTTGTTCCGGTGGCCATCTGTGGTCTCCATCATCAGTTCCACTTCACCAAATGGTAATTTTCGTGAAAAAATGCACTGCTATAGGTTTGCCTATAAAATTCGGGGGTTCCCTTCGATTTCCATGAGATCCCTTCATCAGATTCTGATTTGGGGCAATGGGACCACCTCGGGAGCATACCCTTTCAAATAAAAAAAAAATTTTCAAAATCGGTTCATAATTGACGGAGATATCGGTGAACAAACACAAAAAAAAAAAAAAAACATACAGCTGAACATATAACCTTCTCATTTTTGGAAGTCGGTTAAAAAGCACAAATATTCCAAAAAATAATAGGCACGTTTGACAAAATAACTTGAATCGATTTATCGTGAGTATCGAGTACCGATGAAATGATGAAATGTCAAAACAAATGTGTGATGAAATGTTAATTGTGAGGATTCCATGTAGATTAGTCTTGCTCTAACATTTAAATACTCTTCTTTATTAATTGAATTTATTTATTATAGTATTACCACATTTACCACATACGTTTGTTGAATTATTTTTCATTGTTGGGTTCACGTTCTAGTCAGCCGTCTTAGATTATAATCCAGGTCAGTCTGGCCAACTGGGGGCCAATTCGACCCCGCAAAAGTTTGTGACATATGGTCTCTTTAACGAGATGTTGCTGGCAGCAGCAACTAATTGTTTGGGTCTAAATAACCTCCACTCATGCGTGCGGGTGACATTTTAAATGGATTTTTTCTCGACTTTGCGCTTGTTTATGATTGCTGTTACATTTTGTTTGATTTTAAATAGAAACATTTAAATATGCTTACGATATACGGGACAAAGTGAAAACACCTACTTGGTAGCACCTACTGGTCCTCCTGGCTGTTTAGTTCTGTTTCGTGTCATACGCCCCATAGCCAGGTCGCATTGTAGATAAGCAATAGGAAATTATTTTCGATTTTTAATATAATAATTTAAAAGATAATGCCGAATTGTACATTGTGGTATTGCAAATCGTGGTCATGAAATGCCTGGACTTAACTAAGGTTTATTTTCGTTACATTTCATATAATTTACCGAAAATTTACATAAATTTAATAATTTTCTTAGATATTAAGTCAGACCTGTCAAACTACCTGACGGTTGGTAATTATAATCATAGATTGGTGTCGGGAAAAGTATATCATTATCAAACTTGGCTTTATTATGTAATGTTTGTTAGATGGCGTCACTGGGTCATAGCATACAATTTTTGTCTATGAAATTTCTTCTCTATTCATATCTTAAATCTCTTTGATAATGTTAAGTCCTCACGCAATAAGTATTTATTGAGAAACATACTCTTATTTTTCTTAGTTCTTTCTTTGAATTGACGGAGTAATAATAATACCAACGGAGAATGTTATTTTATAGTGTTTCCTAGAAACCTTCTTTCTTTCTCACATTTGCGTGAAAGAGCAGTGTTCTTCAAATCCAGCTCCACTTCCTGGACCTGTTTTAAACAACTAAATATTATTTGGTAATTTGTCTGTAGATACTCTAAAGATAAATTAATCTATCAGCAAATTTGAACAAAAAATTCAAGGGACCTTCTGCAAGGTTAAGAAGAATACTCTATTACATCTAAGTAATGGCAAACTACAACCGTCTTATTGCAAAACAAGATTTATATTTTGACATGGCTTAAACCATGGAGCTAGTTTTTATAATGAGAACGTAACAGTGATTGAAATACCGTTCTTTATAAAAAACTGAAAACTTAGTTCGGTACTAAGTTGTCAGTTTTGTATTAGGAACTTTACCGTAGACGGAATAAAGTTCGAAATTAAAAATTTGGCTCCATGGTTTAAACTTGGGTCTGAAGATAAACCTTGTTTTGTAATAAGGCCCCAAGAGTAAACACTGTCACCTATATTTTGGGTAACATGAACTGATTAATTAACACCTTCAACATAATATTCACTCAACATATTATTTTCAAAAAGTTTAAGAAAATCTTTACGAACAAAACTATAATAATTCGACAATACGGATTCACTTTGACCCATAATTTGGGTAGAACCCAACGTTAAAAGGATAGCAAGGGGCGGTTTATCGGTAAGCGTTTCAATTTGATTTCATTGTCCAGTTTGCCCAGTTTGGGTAGTCCTGACCTTATCTCTGCACAAGAGATCCGAATACAATTAGTTAATTACTATGTAAAGGACGAATTGTCTCTATGAAGATATAGTCGTTTTAGCCTGTTTATAAGGACCCTTTTTACCCGACTGTGTCAGAGGGACACTTATTTTTAAAACAACTTGTGATTTATTTATTTATTTTATTGATTGATTTATTTATAGTTAATTAAAACGGTACAACACCAATTACATTAATTAACATAGAAGAAAAAAAAAGATTACTATTAACATATTTTTGTGTAATAATGTTATACAGATTCAATTTAATTTAATTTAATTTTGCGTTAAAACTAACATGGAATAGTGGACTCCCTTGCATACTTTTTCTCACAGAACACCAGAGTGATGGATTTGAATGGGACCGTGGTTGTGTAGAACACATTTTTGGATGGTCTTCCGAAGATTACGGTGTTTATAAAAGCATCTATGATGTATTACGAATAAATACTAGGTTTTTCATCATCTTAACTATGAGCACATTATATATTTTTATGCATACTCGTATAACATTTTATTCAACAAAACTGTGGGTTGCCGTAGAATTCAAATCAAACTGAGTTACAATAGTAACTCAATACGCAGAAATATGATTTTCAACATTGATTCAATAAATCACAGTTCCATAAAACCACTGAACCGCCAATTAACTAACTTTGTCGCAGTTAACTGTTGCAAAACGGTGGACTATTCAACGTCCTTCATTTCGTATCATGAACCAGCAGGAAACTAAAACCGTAGGTTACAAAAAAGGAAATCATTGTTTTCATTTGCCTTTATTTTTCTATCGAGAGCCACCGAGAGCCTCTTCATAACATGGCACTTGGGAAACCCCCACATAAAATTACTCCTTGTTCATATCCACATAAAGTCCAAGTTCGATTGTCGTGTTCTGCACCTATGTAAGCGACGGAACAACAAAAGATGCGGAGTTGCGTCGGAACAATGTGGTTGACGGTACCATGGTACAGTGCGACAAGTATACACAATGCCTCGGGACGCGTGCCCAGCGCCCGTGCCTGCGTTATCACGGACGGACTGTCCCGGGCATTGTGCGGGAGATATGTCAAGGATTAAACATTGCACTTTCAGTAGCGCCTGTTATGAAAACCTGTTATGATATTAAATTTATCGCCTGTGAACACTGAAAGTCGGCACTTGAAACTAAATAAATTAATATTTTGAGCGTAGGTACAACTCATGATCTAATTATCCATAACTTGTGTTAAACGACATCGTTGCAGATTTTGTCACCGTTTACAGAAAACTTTCTGAGATGGTGGCTTGTATCAAACGAACAGACAGGCATCATAAATGCTTAGTGAAAATGGAAAACACAAAAATCTGCGTATTTTATAGACTGTAAACATTTCTACTTCATTTACAAAAAAAGCCTTCCAAGATGCCTATATTATTTTGCAATGTTATCATTACAAGACACTAACACCCTCGGATAAACCCTTTATGCAGTTTGTACTCTAACAATTCAATTATCACGGGTCAAGGGCAACCCGGGCCGCCATTAACAATGCATCGTAATGGCCTGCGGACGGCACAGAAACACCCTGTCACCTGCCCCCATTCATTCCATTGAGGCAACCTTTGTAAAGGCATTACGGTGGCCGGTCACTTTCGTAACAATGGAGGAATGTGTGGCGTCTATGGCATAATGTTGAGGTATTTTTGTGAGGTTGGTATAAACATGGAGGTATTAAGAAATGGAGGTCTAATGTGCCTTTTCTTAAGAATTAACCTAACGAAAATAATATAGGCAGGATTTACTTACCAAACCACATAATATCGCGCCTGTTTTCTGCGAAAGTTTAGACAGAGGTCTGAATAGTACCTTTCGCCTGTATGTCTAAGTTCGGGTGTATAGGGGGCGTTACTTACCCCGTCATGCATTATGCGTTCACGTAAATACATTTCCAACTACAAATTGAGTCTGGTATTTTTATTATTTCCTGTAATGTTTCCTTAAACGTTTAATGCAATTATTTTGTTGTTTGAGTATTACTTTTGCTATTTTATATTAAGAATTCAAAACATCCCAGTACATACAATGCCCAATCGATCTATGAACAGTACTTTGTAACTTACAAATAATAAGTTTACCACTTGTACATTTTCACAGGTGGGGCTGTCAAAACATGTCACAAAACATTTGTGTTGTTTTGTGAAATTTATTGACAAAACAAGATGGCGGCATAAGTTTCGATTTCAGCCACGCGCCGAAAGATCCTTGTACAGCTATAACTAACTGTCCATACATTTATTTTAGTAATATGGTGTGTTATTTAAATTAAATCAACATCAAACAATTTTCCTATTTCTAAAAACTACTTTTACCACCAAATATGGGTAGCATATCAAGTATCAACAAAGCTAAAGTGTTCACCCCATATGGCGCATGAATTTGAAGGCAGTCTGTTAAAGTTAGCCTCAGTCCCGCCCGAAGTTGGGATCCCGATGGTATTCCAAGTTGTTGGGATCGTTGTGCTGAAATTTAAAGCAGGTATCGAGAGTTGCTGGTCAGAATTTTAGCAGCTGTATGTATGGGATTTGCGTGGTGTTTTGTTGCAGATTATTTTAAGATTACTTTTGTGTTTTGATAATCACTTACGTGGGCTTCGGATTGTTCAGTTTTCTTTGTTGGGACACAATTCAAAAACCCACAATTCGTTGGACACATGCGTACCACCTGTCAGGGCCGGTTTTCATGATGATATCTATTGGCTGGAATCAGCCAGTAGCCAGCCAGTAGGTATGTCCGACATAGCCAATAATTAAAGAATTTTAATTAACGGCTATGTCGGACATACCTACTCTACATTGTTCTCACATGTATTTGTAAGAAAGTATTTAAGAGACATTTTATCGTTTACTTAATAATTATTATTTTTTAGTTGCGTTTTCATCGCTTACCAAAGTTACCTCAAGATTTGACCAACTAAAACATGAGGTTCCTTCACCGTTTATTGTCCGTGGCCGTAAACAGAAATGGATAGCAGGTGACATTATTTCTATAAAACAATATCAAGTGCTGTTGATATTCTTAGAATTACTTATTTATGTGAATAATATACATCAAAATTACATGTTTTATGTAGGTTGATTTCGAGAGAATCAAAAATAAATAATGAATGTCTGTAATATAAAAATTCAAAGAAGAAATGAGTGAAGAAAGTATTTCTTACCTTTCATATTGATAATAGCCTACCTACCGCTATATTTATTCAGGGAGGTTTATGTTTTTAACCAAATAACGTCGTGGAAGTTCTTAGAAAATATTTTACAAATACTAAAGTTCAAATTTTGATGTCGCCGGCGCCGTCCTGTCTATGTAAGAAAATACTTTGTAAAAATCAAGAAATAAATCCAAAGTTTAAATTAATTAGACTTGGAAATTCGACGAGCCTGTCTAAAAACATTTCTGTAAAATTTTCTAAACATAAAAGCTTTTTTAATATCATTGTAAGAATCTTAATTTTAACGCCACGGATTCGGTGAATTCAAGCATTAAAAGGACCAAGTTTCCCTCAATGTCTCAATTGTCCCGACAATGTGATCGCACAAGCAGTCGGCCGGCACTAAATAGACAACTACAGAAGGTCGGTTCCATACAACGGATGAAAACGCACGCACACATAGATACGCGTCTACGTACAGCGAACAAGCGCACTCGCGATGGGAATTCATTTATAGTATTATACATTCATTCTTTTTTTGGTGGTTGTGGTTTCAAATTCGGGCAAATACCATGTGACTTTTTTCAATTCATATGTACTTTCAGAGTTTATCTTGGACATTAAAGAAAGAAAATATGTTTATTTGCGGTAAACATGACGCAACAAAGAACATAAACACAAAAATAAGAAAAGGTTGGGGGAAACATGTGTCACATCCACGCAAAACGGCTATCGCTCAGCATTATACTGCGACCCTATGCAAGACAGAGCCCCCGCGCTGGTTTTCTGCGACAGCCGGCGCCGACGTATGACGTCATTACTGACATCGATGAAGGAAAAACATCGTGAGGAAACCTGGACTCATTTGAAATCGCCAACCCATCTTGAGCAAGCGTGGTGATCAATGCTCGTGCCTTCTGTGTATGAGAAGAGGCCTTGCCCTGCAGTGAAACAGTAAAGGGCTGGTAATATTTTTTTTTTGGGTTTTATTTTTGTATATTGAAAGCGTTTTCTCGCGAAATAAAAATTTAACTTTGAGAAAAGATCTCATTCATAATAGTATGGTTTCAATAACACTATGCTCGTAATACCGTACAATCCTACTAATATTATATACGCGAAAGTTTGTAAGTATGGATGGATGGATGGATGGACGGATGGATGGATGTTTGTCACTCTTTCACGTAAAAACGGCTGGACCAATTTTGATAAAATTTTGTATCGAGGTAGCTGACACCCTGGATTAACATATAGGCTACTTTTTATCCCTATATTCCCACGGGATCGAGACTTATGCGGGTGAATCCGCGGGGCGCAGCTAGTATTTAATACTTTAAGAGAAAATCGCTTTTGAATCTTTCGTATATTGGAAGAGAGAGTACATCTGTGTCTGCGGAAACTAGTCATCGACGCGGGAAATATTATAGTGCACAAGTGTGTGTGTGTCTGCGCACGCACTATAATATTTCCCGCGTCGCTCGATGGCCAGTCTCCGCTGAGATTGGCCGCCATGGCTAAAATTCGGTCTGAAGGACTGTAAGTACCCGTCAATGTGTGCGTGCGCTTGTTTATGGAGCTTGTTGTATGAAGTTGGCCTTCTGTACCTATCTATTCAGTGCCCAAGCAGTCGGACGGTATCGTGGGATCCGTCCCAAGTCCCGTGTTATTGTGCGCTGTAATCTGTGGGATTGGCGGGCGGCGCCATTATGAATTCAAATGGGCTATCTGGTGACATGTGCCAGCTAGAGTTTGTGTACGATATGAGAGGTAGCTGATCGAGGCATCTCGGTGATTCTTATTCTATTTCCGGGATTTAGATTGTTTGGATAGATTTTTTTGTACATAGCTTGGATAATTGATTTATTGGCTAGCAAAGCTACTAACCACCGATGTACATGTGAAATCAATATTGTATATTGATTTCACATGTACATGTACATGTTATAAATAAATTTGCATGTTCTTTTTGTTAAAACGGGTTAAAAAAAAAACCTACTGCAATCAGGTGGTTTTAATACTATTTATAATAATAATAATCTCTTTATGCCGAAAACTAGGTTCACATTATAACAGTTCTACAACTAGATTTACAAGATATCCCTGATCTCGGCAAAGGTTTTCTGTTGACAAAGGTCTCCTCTAACGTTTTCTATTGCTTCCTGTCTCGTGTGACCCTCCTCAGTTTGGACCTGCTGGTAGTTTCATTTCATTCTCCAATCTGGTAAACTGCCTTTCGCGATTTCGCTTGCCAATCCGTACTGCTTGGCACCATTTTCCCTTTGTGTCATGGGCCCTGTACATCTCCATTTCTGTCTACCCTCTAATACGATTTAGCGGTCGTGTAATATGAGTATACCTAGAACGACTAATATGAGATCTCTTAAGAGACCGCAAATGTTTTTATTTAATCCTGTACATATAGATGAGCATTTGAATCCTCTCCCGAATTTTAATTTAAAGCAAGGTTCTCTTCCAATAAGAAAGTCAAGAGAACCTGATTAAAACTTGTTAAGAGTCGCTTGTTGAAAAAACTGTTCAAAAGGAAAGTTTTGTAAAAATTAACCATATCGGGTTCCACTATTTCACGAATTTGTCAAAGTGTTTCTTTAAAAGTTTTCAGTCTATAAAATAGTTTTTTCGATTAACTCATTTTTTTATAATTTCTTGCAAATTATAAAAAATGAGTGAATCGTACATGATTTGTTCGAATATTTCTATAAATATTAGTCATCTTCCCTATTTTATTACTTAAAGCATTTTGTAATAAATTCATTACTACTAAATATAAAACTGGACACAGCTTTTTGTTAAAAGACAAGCTAAACAAAATGTATTTTGTAACGTTCTTCATTTGATATTGAAACACACTACAAATGCTAGCCAGACATTGAAAACTAACTCTGTAGGTGCATAACTAATGCCTCACTCGATAAAGCTTAATTTATTATTAATCCACATGTATGCTTCAACAAATTAATGATTACAATAATTTATTTCTACTTGTACCAAAAGTCGGGAACTTCGAACAAATAAATTGTCAGTCGTACGTATTGCTTTGATGTTCAAATTAATATTTTATTCAATATCTCACGAAGGTTCTTAAATAATTCTTTACATTTCTTTTTCATTTATATTCTATTAAAGCATCTACAACACGGGGTACTTAGTGACGTCACAGTAATTTTATTAAAGACCTTTCAGAGCTAAAATATTTCTTTATGACATTGCTAATGTGTTTAAGATAACACAATGTTTTGTTTAAATTCGGCGAGAGCATCTACTACTGAAACAAACATGTCTATCATTAGGTACCCTAAAGGTGACAGCAGAAGTCTAAACTACTGTGTATTGCTGTAGTCATAATATAAATGTTATTGACATCCCTAATCGTTACGAGTTGCAACCTACGGGTGAAAACTGACCCTCAAAATACTGGTTTCACTTACCTAAGGAGACAGCGTTTGAAATATAAACAATGCTCAATATAACTTAAACCTGGGGAAGTCTTTTATCTCGGTAAATGCCGTACCATAGTAGCTCTCTCCTAATAAGCAAGTAAAACTATACCATTAAAAAAAAACTCCGTTCTGAAGCAAAAACTCGGTGCATTGCAACTTCTATTACCATTCTCTCTCAGTTTGAGCGTCACCACTCAAGCAGAACGAACGGTTACAGAAAATATAGGTACAGAAGGTCGGCTTCATACAACGAGTGAATACAGGCGCCCCAACTAGCAAAATATGTGCTTATAACTATCTAGAAGACTATTTTTTTAACGCTTATACGATACTTGTAACATGCTACAACCCTGGATTGGGGCGCAGTTATAGGAGCATTTTGTTTTATAGCAATCGTATAATCAACTTACAGAATGTAATTAATTCCTATAATGTACTTGTAATAGCATTAGAGAAGTATAATGAGTCCTATAATTATAGGCACACAACATTTATAAGTATGATAACTTTTATAAGCGTCTGATACAAGCTCCTTAAGTCCTTACCAAACAAATCTTGTTTATAATGTGCTAGTAATGTACTTGGTTGTTGGTTATAAGTGTATTTTCCAAAACTTCTTTTTTGTTATTTGTTTGTTCCGTGAGTGATCATTGAAATTAAAAACGTTATTAAATACTAATACTATAGTATTACTATTTATGGTAGTATAGTATACATGTGGGAATGTAAATATAGGGTGCGAAATCATTGGGAAGTAATATTCAATGTTAAAATAAACTTTATTTACATTATTTTTTTAAAGCGACTCCAAAAATTGAACGTTACACAATTGTTTAAAAAAATTTATAACAATCTAATTTATCTAATATTCGACATATTTAAAAATGATTTTGACTGAGAGCGTGTTAAGACTATTATAAGCATAATAGCACTTATTTCAGTTTTAGTAAGAACTATTCGCCTCCATGTTATTATAAAGTAGGGTTCCCTATTGAATCATTAAACATACTGCATGCTTACTAATATTGCATTTGTTTTAGGAGTTATATTTTCATGATGGTTGTTATTCTTAATGTTTATCTAAATTGATAATACGTACGTACGATAATTTTATACTAATAATAGCTTGGTTAACTAGTTTTCAAGCTTATTGCTCTCATAGTGCTCTAATTTTATGCTTTCAACTTTTATAATAATTCTGATCAAGACTATATTATTACGATCTTATTAAGGTCTTGCCTAAGTATCTCAATAAATCATAGACACTCACTAAATGCTACTACAGGAGCAAACATTTTCCAAACACTATTAGTCTTGCTACATGCACTTATGTCCTACAACTGTCTAATAACTTAATCTTGTAGTGAATTATAAATCTTAGTTACAAGATCAAGTGATCTTAAGTATTACAAGACTTAAAACTTAATTCTGTAGTGTACTATAAACCTTATTTATAAGAACAATTGATATTGAGTATATCAAAGCTTGTGGTATGCTATTATAAGAATGGAAGTCTTTACCAGTGCTAGTATAAGAGTTTTATTAGTCTTGCAGTCCTATAATTATTATTATAGGACTTTTTTGCTAGTTGGGGCTCGCATTCATATACACGCTTTACGTACAGCGCGTGCAAGCGCATTCGCGATTGGCATGCGTTGGGATGGCTGTACGAGTGTACGTGTCTACGTGTGCGGGCGCCTGTTCGCGCTCGTTGTATGCAGCCAACCTTCTGTCCGTCTTTTTTGGTCCAGTGAAGCTAATTTTCCGCTCCGGCGCTACTGAGCGGACTCTCCGCCTATTATTAAGAAATTATAGATTAGATTTCCTATCGTAGGTTTGTTCGCCGTGGGTGAAATGGGAAAAGTTCGCGCTAATCAGGACGTGCCATCTTTTGATAACGAATTAAAGAACATAATCCTGAAAATTTTGGGTATACCGAAACTTTGGATGGTTGGTTAGGTAAAAGTTTTGTTGTCAAGGCCTTTGATGCCGTTTTTTTTTACAGGTTGAAAACCGCCTGGAAACCGCCTGGAAACCGTCTCTTCGCCCGAGAATTACCGATTTGACCTTAACCTAAAAATTAAATAACCATGTAATTTGAAAGAGAGCCGAGTGATGTGTCTTTGTGTGTGTCTGTACTTGTTATTTTTTGAGTTTGTGTTCTTTCATTGCGTCATGTTTACCGTAAATAAACGTATTTTCCTTCCTACCTCAGACGGCTTTCTCTTATAAGCATAATAATCAGCTTATAATGTTCCCACTGCTGGGACACAGGCCTCCTCTCTTCGAGAGTGGGCTGTAATCTACCTCACGGGCCCAGTGCGGATTGACTCTTTATAAGATATAAATTATATTAACGAGTCGCTATTTCTATGTCGATGTCGAGAAAAATTAAGATTTTTGATTTATTAATACCTTCTTTAATAATCTTCATGTGCATGTAATCTTACCGGCACCCACCTTTTCAACTTCAATTCAGAAACTACCTACACATAAAAAGCAAAATAATCGTAGATATCAGGGCTGCACTTCTCCGGGAATTTTTTTTTTGTAGGAGCGTTACTCGAAAATAACATAGAATAAAATAAAATTAAGTACTCAGTTCCGATGAAAAGTAAATACATTTTCTCATTTAATAGTTCTCAAATCAATTTGCATCACGCATCGTGTCCAGCACAAATGTTTATTATTATGTATGTATGTATGTATCAGGCCGTAGGCTGGTTAACTGGCCAAATTACTTAACATAATGAGAACCAGAATACCAGGTGTTAATTTGATCTTCATTAACGCAGGCACATGTATAATTGCATAGTACTTACATACGTAAATAATTATTTGGAGTACATAATAATTTAATTTCATAAATAAATCTCATAAAAATTGTGCCGTATGGTCCCGGACGTAAAGAATAGCACCATCCTATTTCTCCCCCGTGGCTGTCGCAAAATACGACTAAAGAACTTACTACAGAATGCGCTGCAGCGTTCTCTATACATTTTAACACCATACTGCGATTGCCAACCCGCCTGCCAAGCGTGGCGATTATGGCAACCACCCCCTTGGGGGCGGCCTATTTCCAGCAGTGGACGTCTTTCGGCTCAAATGATGATGATTGTCTTGGTGATATTGGTATATGCTCCCCCAAAGCCCCCCGTCCCCCCGTCCAGCAGTGGACGTCTTTCGGCTGAAATGATGATGATTGTCTTGGTGATATTGGTATATGCCCCCCCCCAAGCCCCCCGTCCCCCCGTCCAGCAGTGGACGTCTTTCGGCTGAAATGATGATGATTGTCTTGGTGATATTGGTATATGCCCCCCCCCAAGCCCCCCGTCACCCCCGTCCAGCAGTGGACGTGTTTCGGCTGAAATGATGATGATTGTCTTGGTGATATTGGTATATGCCCCCCCCCCCCCAAGCCCCCCGTCCCCCCGTCCAGCAGTGGACGTGTTTCGGCTGAAATGATGATGATTGTCTTGGTGATATTGGTATATGCCCCCCCAAGCCCCCGTCCCCCCGTCCAGCAGTGGACGTCTTTCGGCTGAAATGATGATGATTGTCTTGGTGATATTGGTATATGCCCCCCCAAGCCCCCCGTCCCCCCGTCCAGCAGTGGACGTCTTTCGGCTGAAATGATGATGATTGTCTTGGTGATATTGGTATATGCCCCCCCAAGCGCCCCGTCCCCCCGTCCAGCAGTGGACGTCTTTCGGCTGAAATGATGATGATTGTCTTGGTGATATTGGTATATGCCCCCCCCAAGCCCCCCGTCCCCCCGTCCAGCAGTGAACGTCTTTCGGCTGAAATGATGATGATTGTCTTGGTGATATTGGTATATGCTCTCCCAAAGCCCCCCGTCCCCCGTCCAGCAGTGGACGTGTTTCGGCTGAAATGATGATGATTGTCTTGGTGATATTGGTATATGCCCCCCCAAGCCCCCCGTCCCCCCGTCCAGCAGTGGACGTCTTTCGGCTGAAATGATGATGATGATGACATAATAATTGGCATCTGGTTTTATTAATTGAAAAGCGATGGTCCAAAAAAAACCCAGAGTCGATTCAGACAAATTAGGTATCAATAGCTTTATTAAAATGCACAATTTACCCCACCGAAAAAAAATTGCCCATATCCATGGGGTATATGAGTTATAGACGAACAAAGTATATATGGAAAAATCGTGAATAACTTGTTATTTTTACCAGTTTTTTCCACAGCATTATATTAATAATAATAATCATAAGACAATAATAAATATAACTAGCGATCATATGCAACTATCAAGTTCAAAGTCCTTTATTAATGAGATTACGTCTATTTTTTTAAGTTCTCTAGCATATTTACCTATCTTTGTTATTCATTATTTTGTTTTCGCTAAACAAATACACACAAATACTTCAGAATATGATGCGTTCATCTTACCTCTCGCTCTATTGAGTGAGCGAGAGGCTTACCTATAGGAGCGCGAGCGCGCCGACGGACGCCAGTCGCCATTTTCTATTCTTTTGTTCTTTAACTTGAACCGAGGTTCTAACGCCGCCGACGCACGCAGTCCTTCGTTTGCTTTGCTACCGTTGTGATCTGTGCGTTTCATTATTGGATTTTTAAGGCCTGCTTTTTCTACACCGGACACCGATTTACTCTTTGTTTTGGACATTGCTAATATGGAGGTGAACAATCGTTGTGTGAACTGTAGTCGCTCTGTGTTACGGAGACAACGTCATGTATTGTCGCTTCAGTTTTTGGAGTCACATCGAATCGTCGTGGAGCACCTACTGAATCATGGACAACCACAAGAAGTAAGTCTTAAGTTAAGTCTAGTTACCCGTTCGTGGTAGTATAAACTTAACACATAGTGTCTGACATTACCCGTATGTGAGTTTATGTATAGGATGATAACAATACTTAGCGCTTTAAGCTAGTCATAAACTTGTTGCACTGTCAGCCAATATACCTATGTGTATACGCTCCACTGTAGGGGCATCGCCTCCTCTCATGAAGAGGGGGACCAGGCCATAGTACCTACCTACCAGCTTTTTTACTAATAATAATGATAATATAGGTCACCGAGTAAAGTAATGATTCATCTCAATTCATCTCGATTCGCGGGTTCAATTCCCGCAGAAGACAAACATTTGTTTGTAGTTTCAAAAATATCTGTTTGTCTTGGTTTGGGTGTTAAATATGTATAATGTGTATGTATTTAAAAAAAAAAAGTATTTAAGTATGTTTATTCAGTTGTCTAGTTACCATACTACAAGCATTAAGCTTACTGTGGGACTAGATGGCGCAGTGTGCAATTGACCACAAATATTTATTTATCTATGTACTTACAAAAATGGTCATATTAGGTTGATAATAAAATAAACGTTTGACAATCGTTTCATTGTGTAATATTATGTCTCGTTGATTTCAGATCGTCTTTGATGGGTCAAGATCTATTTGTCATCCTTGCTGGCAACGCATTGAATATGCATTGAGGCAACCATCAACACCTGAAGCTAGACCACCGCAATCGTTTTCTTTAACTGGATTTACACGTGCCGCGAATACTTCAAGAAGATGTCTCTTCGACAATTGTACTTCAACGCAACTTCGACAAGTGCCCGACAGTATAAAAGCGCACTTATTAAGCTATTATTCTTTTTACATACCAGAACTAGCACGAGTCTGTCGATTTCATATAATGAATTCATCATTTGAGGATTTCTCTGTAAATGTGAGTAATCGCCAAGATAATTTCAGAAACGAGAACTTACGCGAGATAGTTATGTTGTATACACGAGTGCTTGAAAGAAAAGTTAATGTTGACTTTGAAAGGCTTCATGAAATAAGTGAAGAAGATCTCCATTTTTGGACTGGAATGAACCATAACCAGTTTGAGAGTATCTTACAAGAAACACCGTCTTTACGACAAACTAATAAGTGCAATACTGTATTGGGCGTATACCTATGTAAACTTAGATCAGGTGAACCTCACGTAAGACTGGCATCTTTGATAAACACATCGAAAACGTCTTTACAACGCATGTTAAAGCAGGCTAGACGATGTCTCAAAAATGAATACCTTCCTCGGCATCTCGGGTTTGACCACATCAGCCGACATGAAGTGATCGAAAGGAATAGGACACTTCCGAATTATATTTTTGGTAATGAAGAGCGAACAAAGGCCATTTTAATTATCGACGGCACTTATTTATTTATTCAAAAATCTTCCAACTTTCTCTTTCAAAGATTAAGCTATAGCTTACACAAGTATAGCAACTTGATTAAGCCCTTCATGATTGTGTGTGCTGATGGCTACATCATAGAAGTAACTGGACCCTACGGCGCCAGAACTTCAGACTCCGACATAGTAAAACTAATATTAGATAACCATGATGGTCCCATGGAAGAAGCTCCAATGCGATGCTTTTTACACCCAGATGATGTATTTGTTTTGGATCGGGGTTTCCGAGACTGTTTGCCGGATCTAGAGGAATGTGGTTATAACGCTTACATGCCACCGTCTGTAGGACGTAATGAAAGACAATTAAGTACAATAGCGGCAAATAAATCCAGATTGATAACCATGGTTAGATGGGTCGTGGAAACCATTAATGGCACGATAAAAGAGATTTTAAAATATTTAGACACAAATATTTTAATATAGCGCTAGGCAACGCAATGACAGATTATAGAATAGCTGCAGCGCTTACCAATGCAACTCATCCAACATATGAAGACAGCAGATTTACTGAAGAGTTTATAGAGATGATTGAAAGAAATAGGGACAGGCCGAACCTATTAGCCGATTACGTCGATGAACATCATTGGGATCGACAAAGAATTGTGTTTACCCGAATGGATGCAACACACCCCAATCTATCGGATTTTCCAAGAATGGATTATGACAAATTAATTGTGTTCGCAATAGGCACATACCACGTAAAACTTGCAAGGTCCTACTGTTGCGAACATATTAGAGGAACTGGGGTTTTTTCAATTGAAGTTTTTAGACACCCCGAAAGGATAAATATTAATAACGAAGAAAGTACATTAATTAGGCGTCGAATCCATTCCAGGCACGTCGGGACAAGAACATATTACTGTTATGTTTTATATAACACGAATAGGATTTCGGAATACTGTTGCAGCTGTATTCATGGTCGCCGCACATTGGGCAGTTGTGCCCACATAATAAGCATTATATATTATCTGGCCTGGGCCAGGTACCAAGACGACCTTATGCAACCTGCTGGGTTCTTAGATGATATATTAATAGACATTGAAAATAATTGAAATACATATTTTTCCCACAGTATTTGTTTTTTTTTTAAATAAACGACTTAAAAAAATAAATAATCTGAGACAAAATAGGCACATTCAACTGTAAAAAGATTTCACGACAAAAGTATCTTGACATATGATTTACAAGCTGTGAAATATAAGATTTCAACTTGATAGGTTCATATAATCGCTACTTATATTTATTATTGTCCTATGATTATTATTATTAATATATTGCTGTTGAAAAAACTGATAAAAATAACAACTTATTCATTATTAATATAATGCTGTGGAAAAAACTGGTAAAAATAACAAGTTATTCACGATTTTTCCATATATACTTTGTTCGTCTATAACTCATATACCCCATGGATATGGGCAATTTTTTTTCGGTGGGGTAAATTGTGCATTTTAATAAAGCTATTGATACCAGATTTGTCTAAATCGACTCTGGGTTTTTGGTCCATACATTTTTGGACCATCACTTTTGGCCAGTGTTTGTATTTCTGAACACGGCAACCAGAGCTGCGAAAAACCATTGAGAGTGTCATTATGAAATTTATCAGCAGTATTATTAGGTTTTTATGTATAAGTGTGTGGATTAGCACTCTATTTCGTAACTACTCCGTCAATTAAATCCAGCAATTACGGCAAATGCAGGCTACCAATATCCTGTACTAATGCTCGTAAAGTACCGCACTAGTGAAATTTACTGGTGTTAATAATTAAAGCGATCGGATTTAAGTGCGACGGTTTAGAGAGGCCTTGTTTAGAGTTAACTGATACTAAATGTCCGCTTTGGTCAACAAAAGTATTACTTAATGAGAAGTGTGTGAAATCATGCATTTGTTCAACGAAGGAGCAACCAGATATTGTTTGGCACATCAGTTTCCGGAGACTTTGATCCCATATACTGCAACCCCCAAATCAAATATTTTTATAGTACAGAATTGTTTTCACATTCAAAGGAGAATGCGCAAAATTGCCCCAGCTCCGGCGCAAACGGAACCTATCCAGGATTTTTGTACGTTTTATATGTATACAAAATACATGTATGTGATTTCCCCAATTAGTGGCTAACATAGAAAAAAAGTGCCTTGATTTTGCACATTTTATGTTGTTCAGAATGATGAGTACAATGACCCTTTTTCGGCTTTAGGGTAGACAAAAAATAAGATTATATTTATATTTATATATCTATATATATTATATAAGTATAGAAATGTAAATAATGTATTGTATATTCAATAAATAATACTTAAGAATTTTTTTTTCTCATTTCTCAGTAGCATAGGCCGCAGTCTGGTTTTGTGACCAGTCGATGGCCCCTTTTTCATGGTCTTTAAATATATCTAGCAAAATACGGGTGTACTAAGTACCTCTGCCTATCCCTTCGGGGAACAAAGGCGTGATAATATGTTATGCGTGTGGGCTGTGTGTTGTGTTATGTAATGTTGTCTTATTATATTTAAATGGTAGGTAATAAACAAGACTTGATATTTAATGCGTTTATTCTTTCAGATCATAATTCTAGGTCTATTAAAATGTTGTCTAAAAAGGCAGCAGGATGCTCAAATTCTTGTTCGTTATGTCGGGCCCAACCAAGGTAGTACAAAATACTGATAACATGGGCGCAACTTCCTAGTGTCCGACGGCCGTGAATGCAAGAACAATAATACTCCTTTATGGCGCTCCGACCCTGTGTCTCTGTACAATACAAAATGTATGTATAATATATCTTGCTTCGCACATGCCGTGATTGTATTTTGCATCTTATTAAAACGTTTTGCTCATTATTAATTACAACTCTCTCTGAATGTCGATAGTATTCAATTTCGTAAACTCCGGTTCGATAAGATCGCGCTAGCTTCAAATGATACGTTCCGATAGCAATTATAATTAAATCTTCGTGTGAGAGTTCAGGGAAATCCATATTTTGGTTATTAGCGTCCAATCTACTAAATGTGACTCTTTGTCGATTTATATTATTTGCTTCGATATAATCTGCCAGTAGATTTGGTTTATTCAAGTTCAATCGAATAGATTCCATGAATTCAGGTGTATATTGGTTGTCCTCGAAGGGTTCTTGAAAGCAGTTGATAATGGCTCCTGCTATTTTAAAATCATGAATGGTATTACGTGAGGCGCGGTTAAAAATTCTTTGCCTGAAAATCTTGTAATCTCTTTTGAACTTTCCATTAACGGCTTCAACCACCCATCTACAAATAGTCACTAGTCTTGACTTGTTTGCTTCTATGGTGGTCAATTGAGTTTCGCCTCTTCGTTTCGTCGGGGGCATACGTGCATCATATCCATAGGTTTCTATGAGTGGTATCGCATCTCGGAAACCTCTATCCAATATTAGGATATCGCCCTCTTCAAATAAATAATTGAAAGCACCGTATTCAGCCGGTAGGTCGTCATTTTCTAATATTTTTTTCATGATGTCAGCATCCGTGGTTGTAGCGGCATACGGTCCCTTTATATCTATTATATGACCATCAGCACTAACTATTATAAATGGTTTTATAAGGTTTCTATATTTATGTAAGCTGTAGGTGCGTCGCTGGTACAAAAAGTTAGAGCTTTTTTCAATAAATAAGTAAGTGCCATCTAATATAATGATGGCTTTTGGAGACTCTACACTTCCAAAGATGTAGTTCGGAAGGATTCTGTTTCTTTCTATTATCTCGTTCCGAGTTATATGATTTAGCCCTATGTGCAGTGGCACAAAATCAGCCAGTAGGCATGCTCTGGTTAAGTGGATTTTTCTGTCTATGCTTCTCCTTGATACACAGAAAATAGAACTCAGCCTGGAGCTTGGTTCTCCTGTTCTAATCTTGCTCAAATATACACCCAAGTCTACTTCTGGTGAATTCGATTGTTGTCGTAGTGACGGAACTTGATCCAGAAGCCGATTGAATTTATTATGGTTTAACCCAGTCCAAAAATGAAGCTCAACCTCCGACATTTCGTTAATGTCATCAAATAAAGATTTCCTTGTTTCAAGGGCACGTGTGTAGATGTTTACAATGTCCATAAAACTATCAGCATTAAAATCATGTTGTTGATGCGTTATATGTTGTGTCAAATCTTCCATAGTTATGGTTGTCAAATGTCGCTGGCAGATCCGAGCACGATCTGGTATGTAAAAATGCAAATAGCTGAGGAGGTATACCTTAATAGAATTTGGTAGTTGGCGTAATAGTACGTTTTGACAGTGGCTTATCATGCATCGCCGAGATGTATTAGCAGCTCGAGCCATTTCGGGAACAGGTATCGAAGCTCTAACCCGTACTGGATTAGCAGGCATGGGTGGTTGGTCTTCATTTGAAATGGAGTCAATTCTATGCCAGCATGGATGGCATATGGATCGCGTACCGTCGAATGGCACCTACAAAAAGCAAAAGAGACGATAACGAATGGTTCAGTGGCTTTCTAGTTCTATGATGTATATTGAGTCATTATAATAATATGTTAATATGTTAGTCGTTAAGGTATTTATGTTATGGGTCTTTGTTATCTAAAAAAAGGTAAGGGTTGTAGGTTGGGTTTGTAAGGTTTCATCAATATTAATAACATAAAACGGTACAAAGTGCCTTGGAGCCTGTGATACTTAAATAAAAAAACAGTACCTCAGAGTGAGACAATTTTATTTTGTTAAAGTCGAGCCATATATACTCTGGCGGGTAACGAAACCATACCGCCATCTAATTCGATCCCAACGCCATCTATCGAGCAAGCAGGTAGTCTTTTATACAAAATATCGAGTATTGTTGTGGAATATCGTTGGGATCGATCACACATTTATTATTACTTATTTTCTACATTGAACATTCCGCCCACCAAAAGGAATATGTTCCTTTTAGTACCGCCCACCATGAACAAACTCAGCAACTACAAGAACAATGGACTGTATGATAATTATTATTACAAATACTAAATAGTGGACGGCTTCCTTACATATGATTTCAATATGGTTGGCAGTTATGATTCCGATCAAAGCATGACCAATACAACTAAATTTTATCTACTTGACAAGGTAAACTGACAACATAAAAGTAAAACATTTTCCTAGCATTATTTGCGTTCTTTTGAACTCCATCAAAACACAGAGTAATAAGTTTAATGATACACAAATAACACGGGATTTAAGACAAACTTGCACACCAAAGAAAAACATACTAAAACAAATCTTAGCACAAAATAAATGATTACAATTTTAAAAGCGTGTGACTTATTCAGTAACAGGAAGGAAACACAATTTTGAAATTGGACGTTTAATCGTAGTGCCCTTACAACGAATAGTGACAACGCGTGTCAAGCTGTCTTTACCCGGATGCAACTGTATAATTCTACCATATAACCATTTAGCTGGCGGTAAGTTATCTTCTTTGATTAATACTACATCACCTATTTTAGAATCAGGGTCACTAACATTCCATTTATGTCTTTGGAAAAAATGGGTTAAATATTCCTGTTTCCATCTACGCCAGAAGTGCTGCACCATACGTTGTACCAATTGCCATCTGCGTAAAGTACTAACTGTGGCATACTCATAATTGTAGTCGGGTGCCACTACTAATGGATGACCCACCAAAAAATGGCCAGGAGTTAAAGGTACAGGATCCTCTGGGTCGCTACTACCCTGAGACAAGGGCCTAGAATTTAGGCATGCCTCAATTTGAGAAAGAACTGTGGACAGCTCTTCGAACGTCAAAGTGGAGTCACCTACCACGCGCTTCAGATGGTGTTTTACACTTTTGACTCCTGCTTCCCACAATCCACCAAAATTTGGAGCGTGGGGAGGAATAAAGTGCCATTCGGTTTGAGAGTTTGCAAGAGCAGCTGCAATGTCTTTAAACATTGAACTCTCTTGCTTGAAAAGTATCTGTAACTCCTTGGCAGCGCCCACAAAATTGGTGCCATTATCGCTCCAGATTTGGCGACAATGCCCACGCCTGGAAACGAACCGTCTGAACGCTGCCAGGAAACCCTCAGTCGTTAAGTCTGAAACAGCCTCAATGTGTACTGCGCGCGTGGCCATACACACAAATAAACAGATGTATCCCTTATACGACCGCTGTCCACGACCCTTAGAGACCCTCATATTAATGGGGCCCGCATAATCGACACCGGAGTTAAGAAACGGTTTACTTGGGGTCACTCTGCAAGCCGGAAGCTCTCCCATTAACTGTTGTTTTGTGGCCGCAGCATGTCGAATACAGGGAACACAGCGACGTATATGAGCTCGTACAATATTTTTAACCCGACTGATCCAATACTTGGTGCGTATAAAATTGAGTACCAGTTGCTGTCCTCCATGAAAAGTCCTTTCATGAGCGTCGGCTACAATTAACTTGGCCAAACTTGAATCATGAGGAATAGCAACTGGGTGCTTGGTATCCTCAAGTAGTTGAGAATAGCGCAGTCTTCCCCCAACGCGCAATATCTCACATTTATCAATAAACACATTTAATTTATATAATGAACTCGTTTTGTCTAATGGAACTTTATTTTTCAGGGCAATAAATTCTGCATGAAACCATTGATGTTGACTTTGCCTGATACATACGTCTAAGGCTTCGCGAATTTCTGAAGCTGACAGGTATGCTGTAACTTTAATGTTTGCTTTACGAACTCTTGCTGACTGCAAGAACCTTTTACAGTACGCAACAACCCTCACTAAACGTGTCAGTGATGAATACCTAGATCCCCAAATATCTTCAAACTCAGACACTAAGTTGGCAGTGTGTACCTTAACAGGTTTCTTCTCCTCATTAGTTCGTATTGCGCTAGGTCTAGGGTATTCTATATGATTATTTCTTAACCAACCTGGTCCTCGTTTCCATAGATCATTATTAAGTAGAGCAGCTGAAGAAACTCCACGAGAAGCGATATCCGCTGGGTTGTCTGTGGATTTAACATAAGCCCATTGTGTATTGTCTAGCAAACTAAGGATCTCTGAAGTGCGGTTGGCCACGTAAGTTTTCCAACGACTTGGATGATCATTTAACCAGGCCAAAACAACAGATGAATCTGTCCAAGCGTGGATATTAGCCTTTGAAATGTTCATTACTTCAGCTACTTCGATCAATAGTTTTGCTACTAAAACAGAACCACACAATTCCAGCCGTGGAATGGATATCTGCCTGATAGGAGCTACCTTTGTTTTGGCGGTTATGAGGTGTGAGTGTATTTGCGCAGTAGCATCGATAATACGACAATACACTACAGCCGCATAAGCTATATTTGACGCATCGCCAAATCCATGTAGCTCTACCGTAATGTCCTCTTCCCCTTTGCCTATCCATCTGAGAATGTGAAAATCCACCAGTTTCTCTAATTCTGATCTGTAATATCTCCATTCTTGTGACAGATCTGGTGGCAGGTCATCATCCCAGCCTATACCACTAATCCATAGCCTTTGTATGAAGACCTTCGAAGTTATAATGCACGGCGCTATCCACCCTAACGGATCATAAAGCCGTGATATTTCTGATATGACCGTTCTTTTTGTTTCAGTTGCAGCAGGAGGTGACATCTTCACAGTATAATCAAATCCGTCAGTGTTCCGGTTCCAGGTAAGCCCCAAAATCTTAGTTACCCCATCAGTTTTAATTTCCAAATCTCTACCAGAATTTTCCTTTAAATTTTCCAATAAGCCCATCCTATTGCTGGTCCATTTCTGCAATTGGAATCCTCCTTTCTCTAATAAACTGTTCATTTCATAGTAAATTCTTTCAACTTCTGTTTCAGATTGGCAGCCAGTCATCAGATCATCCATATAGAAGTCTGTCTTCACCCTTTCAGCAGCCAATGGATACATCTTACCTTCATCGCATGCAACTTGCTGCAATGATTTGACAGCCAAGTAAGGGGCGCATGACGTGCCAAAGGTGACAGTCAGAAGTCGGAAGTCCTCTATCTCTTTGTTAGGATCCTCTCTCCAGACAATTCTTTGGAAATCCACATCCGATCGCGCTACTTTGATTTGGCGATACATTTTTATTATATCCGCTGCCAGACAGATAGGATGCTGTCGCCATCTCATGACAATATGTCTCAAATCTGCCTGGAGAGTGGGTCCTACCATTAAGGTGTCATTTAAGGAAACTCCGTTTGTTCCCTTACATGACGCGTCATAAACCACTCTTACCTTGGTGGTCAGCTTATCTTGTCTAACCACTGCGTGATGGGGCAAATAAACAGCATCACTTTTGTTTCGTTCAGACTCGTCGATGATTTTCTCCAAATGGCCCAGCAATAAATATTCCTTTATCACATCAGTATACTGTTGTTTTAATTCATAATCCCTAACCAACTTCCTTTCTAAACCTAGCAATCTTTTTACAGTTATATTTTTAGAATGACCGTATTTACAAGGTGGATCTTCTGTACGAAAAGGTAATGTTACGACATAACGCCCATCTTCGTCTCTTTTCGCTGTATTTGCGTAAAACTCCTCGCAAGCCTGTTCTTCAGGCGTTAGAAGCTTTTTCGTTGAAGTAGGCTCAGAATCTAGTTCCCATAAACGTTTTAACATATCGTTCTCTTCAATTTGAGTGTACATCGCGATCACAGTATTATGGGAATCTAGAGACCTATCTGTTTTACTAACCTGGCCCGACACAATCCAACCTAAGTGCGTGTCTTGTGCGACCGGAGAGCCCGCGGGGCTCTTGATCAGACCTTCCTCTAAAATACGGCAGTATATTTCAGCTCCTAACAAAATGTCGATTTTATTAGGGCAATTGAACTTTGGGTCGGCTAGATGTATACTGTGAATTTCTGGCCAATTCTCGAGTTCAAAGTTTGTATCTGGCATAACTGAGGTCAGTGAGCTTAAAACATGCGCAGTTACGTTTAGGGTAAAAGAGGGATCATGCAACGATTGTATATTTATATTAACCGCATGTCTAGAGACGATATGGCCATGACCACCTCCTATGCCTGCAATAGTAGTCTTCGAGACTACTCTCTTTAAACGAAGCAATTGCGCTGCTGCCTCAGTTATAAAAGATGCTTGGGATCCTTGATCCAACAAAGCTCTCAAAATTTGAGAGGACCCATTTTGTGATTCGGCCTTTACTAGAGCCGTGGCTAACAAGACTTGACCCTGTGCTTGTCCATTCACAAAATGAGTTGCTATATTCGCACTGATCTCAAGTACTGTCTCTGAAGTACGTTCATGTGGGGTTGCAGGCACCTTTGGCGCTGCAGTCCCACTGGCTCCACTAGTAGGCACCATTGGCGTAGTAGCCGCACTGGCTCCACTAGGGTTCTTAGGATGCAACAACGTATGATGCTTCCGCTGACATATACGGCATTTTGAAAGAACACGGCAAAATTTGGAAGTGTGGTGACTGCCCAAACAATTAAAACAGACACCCAAAGACTGTGAAATGGCACGACGTTCGTCAATATCTAGTTGACAAAACTTCTTACAATTGGTGAGCTTGTGACTCTCCGAACAATGTGGACATGAAACATTAATGGCACCATGCATTACTTTAGCGTGAGATGTAGACTTAATATCGACCTTTGGTTTATGTTTAGGTTCAACGCATTCTAGGGCTCGAAAACGTGTCTCTAAAAACTCGCAAAACTGTTTAAAGGAGGGTAGATCGTCGGATGATTTACTAACATGCAGTTCCCACTGCTTCCTAGATTCTACGTCCAACTTCAAGCTTACAACATAAACGACAATAACGTCCCACGAACTAACATCAATCCCAATATTGGCAAGTTCGTGCAAACAATCACTTGTAACATCAAGCAAATCTTTGAGTGCCTTCGATGATTCGAATCCAATATTACGTTGGCCAAAAAGTCGGTTTAATATACATGTTGACATAAATTTCTTATTATTGAACCTATGTTCTAACATTTCCCAACATTTTTTATAGTTAGCATCCGTTATAGGAACATGTCTTATAAGCTGCTCTGCTTCACCTGACAGCTGAGTTTTTAAATAATGGAGACGTTGTACGTCATCAAGTTTTTTTATTATTGTGGACTAATGATATGAACAAATCTCGAAACGACGACCACTCTGTATATTTTCCACTAAAAGTAGGTAAAACTATTTTTGGCAAGCTTACCACACTGTCAGATGAACCACCACAAACTTCTTTATTGGAACTATCATCTTTTACTTGAGACAGAGCATTTTTTAATTGAACCTTATACATTAAATATGTTTCATAAACCGTTTCATAAATGTCTTCCTGAAAGTAATCGTGCAATTCTTCACCCTCACATTCGCCTACTATTCCTTCGTATTTTGCAGTAAAATTCCTGAATTGGGTCTCCAACATCTCTAGACGTGTATCCACATAATTGTAATTTATCCGATCCTTCGGAGACTTTTTGAAGTTTATTAAGCCCTTCTCAATCTGTCCCTTGACATCCTTCAACTTTCTTAATTCTTTTTCCATGTTGTATTTCAAAGGTTTTTTTTTCTAAGTGTTGACAAGTGTGAATTTTCTAAGTCCCGTGATGTGTAAATTTTTCTAAGTGTTTGAGACTTATAAAATCGGTTCAAAATCGGGCATAGATTCGACGTCTGGTCGTTTTTATTGAAACTATTCTAAGTCCCTGATCGCACACTGTATTTTGCCAAGTTCATGCAATATTTCTCTTTGAACTATTTTAATAACACATAAATGTACTCACAGTTTTTTTTCCACACAAACACTTTACTCACGTCACAAATTCGCAACACGTAACTTTGTTAACCGACGACTAGCGCCACCTCGTACCAAGTAGCGTAACTTATCCTAGTTACTTGTGTTCTTCCAAAAACGCTCTTCGGCTCGAATGGACCATGTACAAAGTGCCTTGGAGCCTGTGATACTTAAAACAGTACCTCAGAGTGAGACAATTTTATTTTTTTTTTTTTTTTTTTTGTTCCTGACCTATTGCAGATGGCTCCGGAGTGCCTTTTCTGCTTAATCGAGCTTTGGCGGGGCCAGAAGGGCCTCTCGCCGTGTTAAAGAAATAATTAAATAGCACAGCTAAGGGCGTCCCATAGTGGGACTCGAACCTAGGCTTAGGGCGCTATTGACTACTGAACCATTGGGGGTATGCAGTATCTGAACAATTTTTTTTTTTTTTTTTTTTTTTTTTTTTTGATTCTGACCTATTGCAGATGGCTCCGGAGTGCCTTCTCTGCTTAACCGAGCTTTGGCGGGGCCAGAAGGGCCTCTCGCCGTGTTAAAGAAATAATTAAATAGCACAGCTAAGGGCGTCCCATAGTGGGACTCGAACCTAGGCTTAGGGCGCTATTGACTACTGAACCATTGGGGGTATGCAGTATCTGATTATTATTATTGGGGACATTTGATGTGTTTGCTTGCTCCGCGCGGGCGGGCGGGGGCAAGGGACGGGGGGGTGACATACTATTCTAGCTCGCGGTGGTACTCGCCGGCGAGTACGGAATGTATGTGTAGTGTTTAAAGATTTTCGAAGTAATTTGACATTCTCTTGATAAAGAGTGATGTCGTCATCGCTGTCTGTTAGTGCGTGTTTTGGTCGCCGTATGCGTGATATGCATGAGGGCGTGTATCGGGCGGCTGATGCCACTAGTGGGTTAGTGTGTGTGGTAGCATTATCGAAGAAGCGTTTACTAGCTTTTTTGAAAAATTGCCTGATGGTCGGCAAATTTAAATCGACATGTAATTGGTCATTACGTACGAACCAGGGGCTCCCCGTGGCTCGTCGCATGAAGCGATTTTGGAGGGTTTGCATTTTAGCTAGTCTTGACCGCTTAACGTGTGCGAACACAACGCTGGCATATGTCATAATAGGGCGTATACACGTAGTATAGATTCGCACCTTTGACTTAAGGGCGAGTTTGCTACGTGTATTGAGTAGACAATGGAGTCGATGCAGAGCAAAGGCAGCACGGTTGCGTACTGTCTTTATGTGTTCTGTGAAATGGAGTTTGTTATCGAGGACTACCCCTAGGTATTTGGCCTTCCGTTCCCAAGGAATTGGTTGGCCAGACATGGTGATGGGTCTAGTGTGTGTGTGCGCGTTGCTGTTTTTGCCTGTCTTGACAAATAATACAGCAGCGCTTTTAGACGGATTTAATTCAATTCTCCATTTTCTGAACCATTCTTCTAAAGAAATGGCTGCAGATTGGAGTTGTCTAGTGATACTATCTGTGCTTGTACTAGAATAGTAAATGGCAGTGTCGTCAGCGAATAGTGCCAGCTGACACTTTTTGTGTTTAGGTATGTCGCTAGTGAATAGCGAGAATAGGGGGGGGGAGAGCACGGAGCCCTGGGGCACGCCTGCGCGGATCGGATGCGGTGCTGAGAGTGCATTTCCTATGCGGTAGCGAAAGGTGCGATTTGACAAATAGTCTCGTATGATGACCACGAGACGGTCAGGCACCTTAAGTTGGTACAGCTTGTAAATCAAGCCGTTGTGCCAGACTTTGTCAAATGCTTTCGCTACATCAAAGAAAAGGGCTCCGGTCATTCGCCCCGCTTGGTAGCCTGCACTAATGTGCTCGACTATGCGGTGAACTTGACGGACACAACAGTGTTTGGTTCGGAAACCAAACTGTTCGTCGGGTATGAGTTTGTGTGATTCGGCATGTGACATTAATCTTTTGAAGATTATGCGTTCATACATTTTCCCCAGAGTACTGAGGAGACTTATCGGTCTGTAGCTGGACGGTTCAGCTTTCGGTTTACCCGGTTTATGAAAGCCAATGACAGTGGCTTCTTTCCATACTTGTGGAAAGAGATTGTTGTTCATAGCAGCATTGAAGATGGCTGCTAGTAGAACGAATAATTGAGCTGGGAAGAGTTTAACCAGTCGGTTATTAATACCGTCAGCACCGGGTGCTTTTCTGATTTTAAGGTCCCTAACTAAATCTAGAACCTCATCAGGTGTTACTGGGGGGAGGGGTTCGTCGGGGTCCTCGTGAGGGGGAATTTTATTTTGTTAAAGTCGAGCCATATATACTCTGGCGGGTAACGAAACCATACCGCCATCTAATTCGATCCCAACGCCATCTATCGAGCAAGCAGGTAGTCTTTTATACAAAATATCGAGTATTGTTGTGGAATATCGTTGGGATCGATCACACATTTATTATTACTTATTTTCTACATTGAACAACAAGCTCCAATAAACTTTTGCATTTACATTTCGCCAGTTACACAGATTTGTACAGATGGTTCACTGCGCAAAATCATTAGGCAAGTAACCAAAAAACGACTCTTGCTACGACACAAAAAAGTTAAATTCAGGTCGCACAGCGCTAATTAACTACAGTTATATTCACTTAGAAGTTGCCTCTCTTTGTATCGCATAACTCTTATATCTTCTGACTACGTTACATTCACTGAATTGGCCCGACAAGGCGAGCCCACCGCATACTTGCAGTTTCATACCTAAAATGCGGGTTGCGCCTTCTGTACAATTCTGTGCCAGTAGTAAGTAAATCGGTAATAGGTTAAAATAGATAATAAGTAAATATCTTGGAGCACATCATAGAACGCTATCTAGACTTAACTAAAACTAACTACGACAACGGATAAAAACATACCTAACGTTTTTTTGTAAACACACATGTAATATTATATTATGATACATAGAAAACACCCATACCAAAACATACACACATAGAAACCTATTCATGGACTTTATATTATTATCCTTTACATGTTAAACAACTGCATATTATTTTAAGAAACTGTAATCATATTAAACATGTACTTGACAGATTTTTACCTCTTGTGGTAGTTCCATGTTACGTACAATATGTTCCACGAAGTTTGCACGATTTTGTAGAAAACGAACATTAAGAACGTGTCTACGTATTCGCCGAAGTGATCGATGACACACAACACAATGATTGAGGTCTTCCATATCAACATCCAATCGTTTAGCACTTTCAGGTCCGTTGAGATATAAGCCAAGTTGTCGTTAAAATAAAATCCAATGAAAATAACAAAAACACAGAGCACAACGAACGCAAGCGAAGTCAAGACTGCGACTGCGAGTGCATGCCATGATTATAAACAAAGTAAGTTGTGCCCGTGTCGTCTCTACTCTTCTCCCTCTAATATAACTAAAAGAGCGAGACGGCAATAGCAGCGATCTGCTACCTGCGAGTCCGTCACGTTTGCACCTGGCAAGCAATAAAACTCATTATTCTTTTAAACAATCAAAATGGTATGCAATCTTGTACGTATTTAAAAATAAGAGCCAAGTATGTCAAAAATATAGTTTTAAGTCCGCCTAGAATTTAAATGTAAGTGATTCTGTAGCCATTATTTTATATTTTACTCGATTTTTGCTAATATCGTGATATAAAATTCACGCCAAAAAAAGGCATTTTTTTCTATGTAAGCCACTGATTGGGGAGATCACATATATTTCCTTTTTTATATACATGAAATGTACAAACATCTGATATAGGTTCCTTTCGCGCCGGAGCTAGGGTAATTTTCTATGAAATTTGCGCATTCTCCTTTAAATTGATTTATTTGTACACATATGTATAATGTTGTTACATGTTGTAATAAAATAAAGTAAAATATTGTGTCACTATGTGCTGCCCTGTAAGGCATACAAACGTTTTAAAGGTTCCGACATAAAAACGGTACCATACAAAATTTATCTCGAGATGTTTGCAATGTAGGAATTTGATTTTTGGCATGATGCTAGGTATTCTGCACACGACACAAGGATCACCAAAAATATTTTCCAGACAATTACCAAAAAGAAAAAAAAATATTCGGCAAGTCAGTTTTGTTAAAAAAAAATTCAAACATCGTAGTTGTCATTTAAATGGGCTTTCTCTAAGGATAATAAAATTTGTCCTAAGAAACAATATAACAAGTAAATCCTCAACCAGCGTCATGGTCTACTTCATCGGCTATTCCTTCTTCCGTTTCAATAAGTAGTAATAAGTATCCCATGCAGCTGGTACTTTGATTCTGAGATCAATTGGAAAAAGGACAACCTAACGTCCCTGGAGATCTCACAAGGCTTCACTAGACGATACAATGGTGTCTCTTTGGGGAAATCCCTTTGTGTTGGAGACTGATTTGGCAACTGACTATCGTATGGCAAAATTAAGTGCTGTTGAAGTCTTAGAGCATATAATTGAGGTATTAATTAGGCAACTCTAAAAAAAAAATAGGGATTTTTTTTTAGGCGGCTTTTTAATAATAATGACGGCTTTAAAATGACGACTACGTAAATAACGATTTTTTTACCTACTACGAAAAATCATCAAAACCAGTGTGATACAGAGTGATTTTTTAAAAGGGTTCGGGATGCATGTTAATTTTGCAAATATGCATTTTTGTTTTCCTCGAAAATGGAGGTCATAATTCTTTTGACCACTTTGCTCAACTCCTGGATAAGTACCTATCCCAAAATTTCGGATTTCAATTTTGAAGTTCGATTTCAAAAATCCTGTATTTCAAGTCGGAGCTGCTGATTTATCCCAGCTCGACCTAATTTTTCAACTTGCCACAATATAAATTTTTGTTCATTTTGTTATTTTCTCCAAAAAGTATAGAGTTAAAAAAAAGGCAGGGCATTTTTGGTCATTGGCTTTGTTGTCATGCAATTCATTCAATATTGTGAATCAAAAATATTACTTTTCAAATTACTCGGGCCCAGTAGGTTGTCACGTTAATTGCAGCATCAGTGATATCGATTGAGTCATTTCAAATTAAAAGTTGAATAGTTATGGGTCAGTTTTTATAAACTATAGGTTGCCACGTTATTTGCAGCATCAGTGATATCGATTGAGTCATTTCAAATTAAAAGTTGAATAGTTATGGGTCAGTTTTCATAAACTAAAGGTGGCAAACCTGTAATTCCTTGTTAATTAGCATCAAAGGTAACAAGCATACACCTTCAAGCTGCTCTGTACCAGTATTACAACCGAATATTAGCACTGGAATGTGTCATATTCTGGAGTCAAATCACAGCAGTACGCACAACTCTATCTGGTTTAAGCGGCTCACCTCCGAATCGTAAGCCTCGGACACGTGACGTCAATTATACGATTGCGATTGGACGCAGCCAGCTCCGGTACCGACTGCTGCGTACTTATGTACGTAACTATGTATCTTACATGTGCTTACGTAAGAGAGATGTCTGTGCAGAAGTGCCACTCAAAAGTGGCAATCGAAAGGAAGTGGATGATAAAGAGCGTAAAAATGAAACTGAACACGATTAGCACATCTAAACCGCATTCAAGAGCTGTAAATGTCATGCCCGACTTACGAGTCATAGGGCGTGGGTTCGAACCCAGGCAGGCGCTTTACTTTGTATAAATAACTTCATCACCACTGGTCTTAAAACGGTGAAGGAAAACATCGTGAGGAAACCGGCATATCCTAGAACCAACAATTCGAAGACATGTGACATCTACCAACCCGCACTGGGCCCGCGTGGTGGATTACAGCCCAGACCCTCTCGAAGAGAGGAGGCCTGTGTCCCAGCAGTGGGAACATTATATGCTGATTATGCTATGCTTATGCTAAATGTCATCATTGTTGTGTATTATGGACAGTGACAGCTCTTGAATGCGGTTTAGAAGCTCTTGATCGCGTTCAGTTTTATTGGTGAAATTATTTTAGGTACTTTATAAAAAAGCTATAATTAATGTATTGTTTAGTGAATAAATAAGTTGTTAGTAATTATTTTTTTAAAGTCTGTTTTAATGTGGTTTTTATTCAATAACACTTTAATACTTTTATTATTGCCTGTAATGACAAGCAATAATAGGGTTAACATTTACGAAAAGTTATTCACCATCTAAATAGACCGGAGGTTTCAAGACCGCTTGCCGTGCTTATGATTGGAGGTTCAAAACCTAGGCACAAAATGTGCTTTTTATAATGCATAATATATTTTTTAATATAAAGTATTTTTCTATTTTGCTTTAGTAATAATTTGTCCCGCGTGGTGCTGGACGTAAAGAATAGCACCAACCCATTTCTTCCCGTGGGTGTCGTAAAAGGCGACTAAGGGACTTACTAGAGAATGGGCAGCAGCGTTCTCTATGCTTTTTAACACCATACTGCGATCGCCAACCCGCCTGCCAAGCATGGCGATTATGGCAACCCCCCTCGCCCCCCTTTGGGCGAAGCCTATGTCCAGCAGTGGACGTCTTTCAGCTGAAATGATGATGATAAAATGATAAAGAATTTAAAAATCATGAAATATATAATATCTGAATAATCATTAAATAATATTTATTATTGCTATTATTTAACAAAACATATCTTATTTTACTAAAAATATTTACATTAGTTTTTACAATTTGATTTGACAATTTACAGTTATCATAGCATACATAATTATTTTGCCAACTGGCACAACCGCAATTCCTTTTATGCTCACATTGTGTTCATACAGAACAACTATTTTTGTTCTCATAAAATTAAAAATAATTTTAAATAATAATGGGTAAATCGTATTCATTTAGTCTTCGTATACATCAAATGTTGAACTTGAGGGTATGGATTAATTTTGTAATGACAACGTAAAGTTAGTAAATTAATGGATACCCTCAAATTATAACATATATCGATTAGACAGAGACCTAATGATAAACTGACTCGGACGATAGTAGATAACAATTTCATCGCAATTCACATGGGGGCTCGCTGGCTAGTTCGTCAAACTGCCGGCATGAGTATGACGACGTTCGGTGATGCGGTGGTTTGAATCCAAGTCCAAACGTTTAATTCTTTTTGAAGAATTCTTTAGATTATTCATAACGAATTCAATGTTGTAGCAGTGTAACATTTTAAAACTGGGGGGTTAGCACATAGCGACGCTGTGTGTACCTGGCCTACAAAGGTGTATTTTATACTAGTATATCTCAATAACTATGTAGCTACTGTAACTATGTATATAAGTGAGAAATACGTATTTATGTAATCGATGAGACAAGAAGTAAATAAAACGCTGTTTGCTCACGGCCCTTATACCTAGTTATGTATAATAAAATCCGTGATGATTCCATAATCTCAACGAACATTGAAACGAGCCTCAAGTTCCTTGGATAGACAGGACGGCTACCAAAGTCAAAGTCACCAAACCAACAAATTCAAAGTCAAATTGTTTATTTCCAATTTTCAATATTATTTTTTTTTTTTTTAAAGGGCACTTTTGAACGTCCATATTTACAAAAAATAGAATTGATTCTAGTTGCCCCTTCCAAAAGGTAGTTTCGTATGGAGAAGAATGGGCAAGAAACTCCACCGTTACTCTTTTAAATCTTGTACAATATTTTATATAGGTACATTAATTATATAATTATATGTGAAGACGATGCACCTAGAATAAAATTACTATACCACAATATGTAATAAAAAGAGTTAAGAATGAAGCGATGACAGATAAATTAATTATGCGGTAGACACATGGTGCTCACATATTTACAAAAATTGATTGAATTCTTATTCATTGGAATGATGATGCACAACATATCCTAACGTCGAGAGTAGCCACTTTCCCCTCATGAAAAGTGAACCTCCCACATACTACTGTGTTGTGTAATGTAAACGCAATGCAATCGATGGCCGCACGTCATGTGCAGTGAATAATATAGGGCTTATGTACAAGGTGGCCACTGAATAATCTTAGAGGGGAGTAGATGTTATGCCCATAAGATTGTGTGGCAGTTTGCTGAATTGAGTGTCATTACTGAAGAAAGGTAAGATCGTAAATTGACGGAGATTTTGATGTTGTTGGAGGTAGAAGGTATTTTTTGTGTAACAACTCCTGGGTTTTAAAAAATATTTTTCTCAAACATGCTGAATTATGATGAATTTGATGACGTTTTTACAAGGGTACTACATCGATCAGAAACTTGAATTTATCATTATTTCCTTTTATTGTAAATACATATAAATTACATTTTTCTCAAACATGCTTGGAAATTCGAGTATTATTTTGACAACTTTCTTCGACATAAATCGAAATTGCTGTACTGGCCAAATACATGCGAGCAGCGGCCACCAAAAGTTGTATGAAAATCCATATTATGTCGTGGTTTAGCGGCTAAATAAATTACATAGTAAACTCATATCTATCGTAATAACTTAATTTACAAATGGAACGATCTTTTACTCCGAAACATGGCAACCAAGGAGGTAACTTGTCAAAGGTTTTATTAAAATTTCGAAATGGCTTGCAAATAGAAAGCTGTTTATTGAAAAAAAAACAAATGAACACATTGGCGCGTGAAAAAATATTTATTGTTGTTCGTCATTGAATCAGGAACTTATAAATAATTTTAGTAACTGACTTAGACTTTTGAAATCATTTAAATTAATCTTCTTCAATCTAATTTTTATTATTGCATGTTCCAAATCATTAGACCTACTTATTAAAATTATATAACAAATTATTTGTATTCCAATAGCATTGGTAGAACATAGAGATCTCGCGAAAATGAATATTTTAAGACCTTTTATGTACTATGTTCACAAATAAAGTTTGATTTGATTTGATTACTTAGTTTGAATTTCCGCGCATTATTTGAGAAAAGCACTATACAAGCTTTGGCCGCTGCAGTAATGTACTGTTTTAATTTAATTGTGGTCTACTGCGCGCCTCTGCTTCGCACGTCTTTTATGACTTGACAAATCATCGATTTTTTTCGAAAAGTCACTTGGTTTTATTGATATTATTTATTTTTATTATTTATTTTTTTATTTTTATTGCACTTTTATGCTGTTATTATTTTTGTCACAACTTTTTACAGCATATTTAATCTCTAATCCAAGTACCTTCTCGTAAGCAATGTTTTCTCAAATCGAAATCCCTTCCTACCGTCTGGAGGTACTTACAGTTCAGGATTCAAATTGTGTTCAATAGGACTGGGTTATTTTTTTAGAATTGTCAATTAAACCTAAAAATAAATACGACAACCTCCCGTTAATTTCAAACGAGAATGAATTCAGCCATTTAATCAAATTAAACTTATTTCTTTAGATCCGATATTCCTTGAAACGCTTTCATGATGGCTGACAGGTTAAGTTAAGGTTAAGTAAAGTTATAATTACCGTCAAAACTACTTGAAACTTTAAGCTACGTTCTGCATAAACATGGCGCGGGTTTAAAGTTGATAAATTGCATTACTATGAAGTACTAGGGGAACATTTCTCACAGACTGTAAGGAAAAAGTAGAACGAATAGACTTATGCAGGGGGTAAGCTCTTACCTTGGGTTCTATTAATTAAATAGTGCAGGGAAAAGCATCCAACTTGCTTGAAAAAATTATGCTGATTATAATAATTTATTTTATTTTTTGGGTTCCGTACCTCAAAACGAAAAAACGGAACCCTTATAGGATCACTCTTGTGTCTGTCTGTCCGTCTGTCACAGCTAATTTGCTCCGAATCTACTGGACCGATTAAGTTGAAATTTGGTAGACATATGAATTTATGTGACCCAAATACGGACGTCTAACGTAAATAAATGAATTTTGAATATGGGGGTCAGTTAACGTCACTTTTAAAGTTATTTAAGAAAATAGATGAAAATTTACCATTCCGCAGGAATCCGCTGGATACGGGAAGCACAGAAACGCAGTCTTATAAATAATAAAATAGTTAATCTCTCAATACTGTACGTACAAACTTACACTTGCTGTTGGAATGTATGAGGGAACGTCTTTCTCAACTACAATTTTAAGTTTGTTTTTCATCCCAACTACGGAACCCTTCATTGCACGTAGTCCGACACGCACTTGGCCGGTTGTTTTAAATTGACTTTTGTTTGTTTTTGCTGTACTCTGGACGCTTTTAAAAATTCTACATTAATGATGTAAATAATATTTTGTAACAATATAATAAAAGAAAAACTTTTTCCAAAAAAAAAACAACCTTCCAAAAAAAAACACCACAAAGTGAAAAAATTACTTTAATTTCGGAAGTCGGTGTCTTTGTCTGTATTTTAGTTTTCTGCCGCCGACCTTCGAAATTAAAGTTATTTTTCGCTTAGCAGTGTTTTTTGCGGAAGTCGGTTGTATTAATTTTGTAAAAAGTTTTTTTATTTTTCACTTTTCAGTGGGTTGGTTTGTAGTTTATCGAAGTTACAAAAGCCTAATGTCAACTGCTCATCACCTTTTTACAAAATATTGCTTTTCCCGATTAAGGGGCGTTCATTGTTGAGGAGTTCTGCTGGTAAGAATCAGGAGAACTTCAACTGTTGGTGACTTCATCATATGCATTGTGACACGCACAAATTGCTTAGCAACCATATTAAAATGTCTAATCGAATCGCAACCGTAAAAAAGGTACTTTGTATTAAGTAGTTCTGGTGGCCATTTATGGTCTTCATCATCAGTTCCACTTCACCAAATGGTGCTTTTCGAGCGCAAATATTTGAGTTGCTATAAAAAATACCGAAACCATTATCAGTGTGCCTATAAAATTTGAGGATTTCCCTCGATTTCCATGGGATCCCTTGATCAAATTTTGGTTTGGTGAAAATCGGACCACATCGGGAGCATACCCTTTCAAACAAAACATTCCAATCGTTTCTTTTATAATTTTTATATATAAATTTAATTTTAATTTTTAATAGCTTGATATTTTTATGACGTTTTTAAAGTTTGACTTTTACAATTTTTTTATATTTTGACATTTAAATTTTTGTTGATTCTGACATTTTATATTTTATTTTGGCAATTGTTCATTAGGTAATTTTTTTTTAATGTTTAAAGTTAAGTGGGTCACAATTTTATGTTAATGGATGGGTATACTGTTGCTTGTGATTTGGGTTTGTGAGTGGTTTGTTTCTATATGTTTATGTTTGGCAATGGCTGTTATTTACCTGCAATAAATGAATTTATTATTATATTATTAATAAAAAAGAATTTTCTAAATCGGGCTACAATTGACGGAGAAATCAGTATGCAAACATAAAAAAACATACTGGCGAACATAATTATAATCTCCAGTAGCGCTTACCATCACTATACAAGCAAGGCAGTACACACATGGTATGTATTTATGATAAAATAAGTTTAAACAATTTATTAATTAATGGAAATATATTTCAAAAGTATCAAATTCTGCTCGGCCGGTTTCCGGTAAATCGTTTTGTTTAATTGACTGTTACCTGCAACATTAATTGGAGCTGTTTCGACACCCAATTATTTTATCCAGTGTTTTGTAGAAGAACAAGCGAGGTTTTCAGTTCAATTGTCAGTTCCGGTTCTGATAATAGAATATTTTTCTGTAGCTAAGTTCTCTATGATTGAACTTATTTTTGTGTAAAAATTGATTTGAATGTTTTAGAAAGTTTCCCTGTTGGGGGAAAGGTTAGGTCGTATGTTTTACAATCAGGTTTCGGGATATCTAGTGGAACGAGCACCAAAGGCCCTCTCAACAAGTATTAGTCGTACAAATCGACTAGAGAATGGGTTCTGTGTTCTGTAAAAACTTTATAATTCTATTGTAGGTAGAATTAACAGGCTCCAAATTCAGTAAATTTACTGGTAGGTTAGCTCGCACTGCGCTAGGCGTGCTACGCGCTACGACATTCTACACTCTACGACGTGCTACGCGCTACGATGTGCTACGCGCTACGGCAAAGTACGGTAGCCTGCGGGTCTGACTAACGGCCGAACCCAATAATCTATACACCAGTTTTGGCCTACTGGAGATACAAAAATATATCTATCGATAGTTTTAACGTCCCAATAATCTATGAGACATTATGGAATCTTACCGGCCCACGCTATCTACTGATGGGAGGGTGTATCGCCTACAACAGATAGCTATTTGTATGAAAATGCCAAAGTATGCGTCCCAATATACGATTTGTTTGACGGGACAGTACTACAGATTGCAGATTGGTCTATTCCCCGAATTGCAGGGATAAACGTAAAGTAGTCAAGCTAAAATTAACTCTTTAGTACATGCAATAATGATCATAGATGTTTTTTTTTATTAAAAAGTAATAAAAAAAATAATTAAATTGAAATATCTCGAAAACGGTGCGCCCTAGGCAAAAAATAACAGAAATGTTACCCCCCCCCCCTTTGTGACACCCCCACGAGCAAGCACTATGACAACATGAATTTAAGTTAAAAAAAAAACAACATTAATTGTGGGATGCGCTAAGGTAGCCCGCGAAATTCAAATTTTATTACGTTTTTTGCAATTTGCAGGTCAGTAACAGGTTCTATTTTGATTCGCGGCCATAACAAATATGGCTCTACAGAATTATATCTTAATCCAGTAACTTATTTAGAAGTAAGAAACAAAGAAGTTTTACTATAAGACTAATTACACATGTTGTTTTTTTAAGTGATGTTGGTTGTAACGGAACGCACGGGAGGGCGAAGTAGAAAAACCTACTTATTGTTTTCGTTAGATAGATAGCCTATATCAATGATTGTGAGACGTCATCCGAGGATAGATATAATTATGCTGTCTATCATCAATAGCGATCTATCTTTCACTGAAAATAGGATATTGGGTTCGGCCGTTACAGCTGTTTCCAACGCCAGATATCTTTATCCGCGGAATAATTTTTAATTTCAGACGTCAAATATCAATTCTATTCCACAAATAAAACATAATATCTAAATCGTTGTTAAAATCAGCCCTTAAAATATTTCTGTTAATATATATTGTTCGCGACGATACAAGATAAGAGCAGCTTTAATGATAGGACCGTTATTTGGAATGATTCCCATAGATTAGTTATTGTGTTAAGGAACAGTCAACCATGGTTAGTAAAGTCAAGACACAGGCACAATCTTAAGGCCTGTGCAATACATCCTCATCGCAGGTATACGGCGTCGATTACCGGCAAGGCGATGCGAGATACATCAATATTCAACAGAGGGACGCGGAATGGCATTGCAGGTGCTATATTTTACTGAGTAAATGGAGTAGGGCCACAAACCACCGGGTTCAGTGCGGTATGTTAATTTAGTTATTGGTTGAAACTTTCAAAGTGTAAACTTGAATTCGTACTGTAGCTTTAATTTAAACATGAGCTCTCAAGAGATGACGATGTACCAGTAACAGACAATTTCAATTAGATTGGCTTTGTAAAATATTTTTTATTTATTTGCTGTACAAACAAATGAAGAAGTTATCGTTTTTGTCTGTTTTGCTTTGATCGATCAACAGTACGTTACTGTACGTTTATGTAAAGAGAAATCAAACATAAGAAATGAAATGAAATCGCTTATTCTGTAAATAGGATATCGGAATCACTTTTACCGTCATATTAAAAAATAAATTTAAAAAATAAGCTAGATGTAGTCGACATTTCCTGTCTGTCTACCCTGACGAAACAAACTCAGGGGTCAAAGTCTTTTTTAAAGTCCAGACATAATCTTGGTTAGATCATGTGAGGACCATGTAAGTATTACATAACATCCTGTATTTTTTTCACATTCATGACTAAGATAGTTGGTAGAGATCCGTTGTTTTTGTTGTTGTAAAAGGTTTTCTACCCAATCCAACCAGATGGTCAAAACAAACTAAAAAAAAAACTTATAGTCCAACTTCTTCACCTTTGTTACACCAACAATGTTACTAAAAAGATAATGTTCAGATTAAAGCCATACATCACTTCTAAATCGGATATGTATCACGCTTGGCGAAATCCCATAAAATATGAGGAAGAATGGAGAACCAGCAATAACATTATTATATTAAATTCGGCTTGTTCGTCCTTTCGGCTAAGTTATTCATGTCTATCTAGGAGAAACAGTTTAGCAATAAATTACGTTATTTATGATGATGACAAAGAACGTCCTATGTGCACATAGACGTTGTTCGATGAAGTTCGCTTTTGGCGAAGATATATGTCGCTTTTCGTAAATGTCATCTCAGGGATTACGTTAACGGGTCTGACAGCAGAATCCTCTTAAGGCTGTTTGTAGTTGGATGCTGTTACATAGTGGCTAAACCCTGCACGCCTTGGGAATACCTTGAGGATTAGATTACTACTGCGGACCTAGACACGTGCATGATGAGAGACGTCATTACACATGTCTATGGTCCATCCTTCTGTGTAGTAACCAACTAGTATTGGTTTCAGGAGTGCAATATCTATATTCTTCTCTATAAATACATAGTTAGTCTTTTTGTGTCTGTTTGAGTGGCCGCATTGATCTTTTAAACTGGACAACAGGTTTTGATGCGATTTTCATCATCAAAGAATTTATTCCGGAAGGTTTATTTGTGTATAATAATAGTAGATTGTTATACAAGGGGCTAAAATTACCCAATATATTACGAGGTAGTTTTACTCACGAGCTTTAGCGAGGGAGTAAATAGAAACCGAGTTATAATGGGTTTTTAGCGCCGTGTGTTATACTATACTTTTCACTACGATTGCGAAAAAATAAAATAATCCAATACACCTTGACGGCAACAGATTGATAATTATTTCTTTTTCTTTCTCTTCCAACTGCAGAATACGGGTCTCCATTCTCACTAGATGATGACGTTTTCACTATTGTAAAATAAATTACGGTCACCAATTCAATGCTGCAATGCCTTTATTTCTTCTGTAGCCGCAACCAAGGAACATTTATTTTCACCTACGGCGAGGCTGCAACGAAATGCACGAATTCTATGAAAGAGATCGCCACTTTTATGCCGGTAGCACACCTCCGCCACGAAACCATAAAGCAGCGAAACCGCAGTAGTTCAATTCAACTGGCTCGCGTCGATTCAAGTAGCGGAACATGACGCGAGCCAGTTGAATTGAACTACTGCCTGTTCGCTATGGTTTTGTAGCGGAGGTGTGCTACCTGCGTAAAAGCGGCGATCTCTTCGGTAGAATGCGTCCATTGGTATTGTTCATTGAATCGTTGAGCTCCTCAAGTTCTGAGTTGAGCTGCACGACTACTGACAAATGCGTGCACTGATTGGACAGGTCCCCTCAATCTGTGTGAATCTTTCATCAAAAGATCATTTCAGACACCAATCTACATGGTCTTCACATGATTTGACCAAGATTATGTCTGGACTTTAAAAGAGACTGTGACCTCTGAATTTGTTTCGGCCTTTCTTCTCAGAGTAGTCAGTTACGAAACGCCGACCTCATCTAGTTTTTTTTTTTGTTTTTTTTAATATGTTTGACGTGTAAAAGTGTTTGTACAAACCTACTTACAGAAAACATAAATCATTTATTCATTTATTCAATCATTTGTTGTGTAGGTTCCATTAAAAAAAAAAAAATGTTCTTCTTTTTTATGAAACAGTAATTAGTAGAGTCTTTATTCATGATTATTTTACATAAGGTGAATCCGCAGCTTTTCAGAAATTCAAATGTTCTTACGTTTTTGCAATTTGCAGGTCAGTGTCAGGTTGTATCTTAATCACAATATGATTCACGACTATAGCAGATATGTATTTACATAATTATAATCATTAAAACCATGAATACACACAAATGTCTTTAAACCGAATATACCTACAGCTACAGCTGCGGATTTACCTTAAGAATAATGACTTTTTCGATATTGTAAGCTCGTTGACGACAGTAAAAAAAAAAAAAAACTTTTACCCCAAGAGGAAGATAATTGCTATTTTAGCCCCGCCCTAGTACGAAGAGTGAAAAATAATATAAAACATACATACAAAGACATCTCGATGTCTTTTCAAGTAGTAAAAACCATGCGAAGTAAGGGCGGGTCGCTAGTATTGACGAAATAATAATGTGGTATCAACTCGAGGTGTTTTGTCGCATGTAACTTTCTTTGCGTGTTCATAGTTTTTTCTTTATTATTTCCTTCTATGGTATGGAGATGGTAGTATAGTCTTTTTTCCCCCCATAATGACAACGATTATATCAGCTTGCGAAGTTTATTGCTTTTCAGAACATCCTTGGAAAACATGACAAATATTTTAGTATTTTATAAGTTTTCTAAACACAATTAAACTTATTCACATCATTCCCGCTGTTTTCAAAGCCTCGAAAGTGAGTTGGCAGGGCGATGTATGACGTATTTTACATTTAAATTTCATACTTCGCCCTTACATACGTTCAGGTTCTGCATAGCCGTTAGTATTGTTTATAGCCGATTACCTCTCCCTTCTGACAGCCGGGTTTATTGTTTCCACTGTTTAATATCATAGCGTATGATGTACACGAATGGTTTATTAGCGTAATTTTATATTGATGAATATGAGCTTTTCTTCGCTGGAGTGGATTTTTGTTTTTTATTGCTATTTTGCAAACTGCGTGAAAGTAAATTAATGAGTCTCGTAGAATTTTTCAGTAAGTGTCATAAAACGTGACTCAATGATCACTTTAAAGTACTTAGTAGACCCTAGGGTAGGTAGACCTTTTTACCAACGACAATAAACAATCACCAAGCTTTTCGACAGCCGTGGTGATCAACTCACAATCAATATTATGGTTACGAAGTTACTAGGAAACACCGAAGAGGTCATACATGTGTACACTGGCCGGTGACAGTCATTCTAGCAGGGCCCCAAGTCTGCTATTTTTATAAATTCAGTCATTCCAACACGATTCCATTGTCATTTTGCAAAAAGTTCGTAATCTGCTAAATTCATAATGGTCGATCATTGGCCGGTCAATGTTCTCGTAATAGAATTGTGGTACTTATAATGGCATTGTCGTATTGCCATTATTATAAAACCCATTAGTAGAAATATCTTTCATTTGTCATTATGTACGAGATTACCAATCAATGCAATTTCTTTCAATGTAGTGTCAGTGGCCGACCATTGGAAAGTCATAATGACGCCATTATAATAGTAGATTACCAAACTTTTCAAAATCAACAATTATGAAATCAATGATTGACCATTCTGACACTATTGTAATAGCAGACTTGAGGCCCAGAGCGACGTTTCGTGGCAGCGGCGGCCTTCTGATGACAGATGATGGGGAGCCGCTGTCGTACCACGTTCGCGAAGAACTGCTATATTCCGGCACAATCCTGATGTATGTTGATTAAAATACGATTCGCGACCGTAACAAATAGGGCTCTACACAATTATAATCATTTGAATCAGCAATACAACTCCTTAAGTTAGAATTGGCATCAAATATCATGATTTCATGAAATAGTCATTCAATATAATAATAACTAATAAACAAAAATTTTAAAATTGTGTTCTGTTCCCACAGACAAACCGTGAAAACGGTTTTGCGGGGCAAAGTCTTTATGTAAAGTTTTTTTTGTAAACGTATTTAATAAATAAATAATAAAAATAATAATAAGGTAATATGAGCTTATAGAGTTATATTGATGTATTTTATGATTGTAATTCTATAAATAAATATTTTATACGACGGCGAATCATATTTAGATCAACATACAATAATTTGATACTGACTCGCAAATTACAAAAAAACATAGAAAAATTGAATTTCGTGGGCTACCCTTGACCACTTCTGGAAATGGCTGTCCCGCTACTCAATATTATGGCTGTAGATATTTACAGGTCAAAATTATTTTCATGATAAAAATTTCTTGTATCCAGGAAGCACCTATACGAACGCTTACATTCTTGGTTTCTAACTTGATTAAGGTAAATGACTTGACTGTTTGAAGGGGTCGGTGCTAATCTATAATTAAAGTTAATTATAAGAGCCCTGAAACTTGATAACGACATCGCAATTATGTTTAATGGCGTAATTATATTCTTTTTTAATCACCTACTTGCTTCAGGTTCGGGGCCTTTTAAACCTTGGTGTAAGGAAACGGTCTCTTATGATTAGGGATTTTTTATGATAAGACATTGTCAGTCTACACGTGCAGATTTTTTAACTCATGAAGACGGGTTGGTCTCTTAATTTGTAAAGATTCACGTGTACATTATTTCTATATGTGTAGATAATAGTATCCCCCTAAATAATATTTCCATAGTGAAGGATCTAGGTGTTCTCTTTGATGGCAAACTGTCCTTGAACCAGCATATCGAAGCTATAGTTAATAGTGCGTTTAAAATTTATGGATTTGTGATGAGATCTTCAACAGAATTTAAGCGTACCTCAACCTATCTCTATCTGTATAAGACGCTCATACGCTCTCAGTTAGAATATGCGGTCCCTATTTGGAACCCCTTCTACCAGAAGTACGTAGTTGGAATAGAAAGGGTCCAGCGCAAGTACCTCCGTGCTACAGATGTTATGGGACTAAGACTTATCTATCATACGCCCAACTTCTTGATAAATACAAGCTTATCAGCTTGGAGAACCGGCGCAAATACCTTGAGGCCAACGAGCTTCATGATATTGTTAACAATAATTTTGATGCCATTGATCTAACGAGTAAGCTGTGTTATTCTGTCCCCCGAACAGTTCATGCGCGGCAAGTTCGTGCACGTACTCTGTTTGCGCTAAATTCTTGTCGTACGTACTCTGGCTTACGCTGCCCTATTCATAGAATGTTGGAATCCTATAATTCAAATTTCATTGATATTGATATATTTGCATGCTCGAAAAATAAATTTAAATCTAATATTATAAAAATTCTATCTTAATTGTAGCTTAATTATAATAATATCTTACTATTATTACCCATTTATTGCTTAATTTAAATTAATGAAACTGTTTCTGAACTGATTTGGTTTTTTAGCTATAGCTAGCCTTATAGTAATTTATTTAGCTATTTCAAAGTATTTGTTAATTGTGGTAATGCTCGTCTAGTGGCAACCACTGATCTTTAAATATGTGTTACCTGCGGATAATGCAGTGGACTGCAACATTGCTACTAAAAGTATTGTTAACTTAATGTATTATTTATGTTGTAGTTGTTTATTATCCCTTAATCAATAAAATAAAATAAAATAATCTCTGGAGCGCTCAGTATTTGCCAAACCACCTTCACACATACGGAAAAAAATGTACACGTGCAATCTACACGCACACAATTAAGACCAACTAGCCTTAGTAACCCCGTGTTTACACTAAGGTATAAAACATGGTCTACTGTTTTCGTTTACACATAAAACCAGTAGTACTCAAAACTTGGAGCAAACTTACCAAAAAGGTGGACAACAAGTTAATAAAACACGTCTGAAACAACGAGAATACATGTAGAATACTTAAACAACTTGTTTTTGACAAATATTTTACAAGACATGTTGTAAACAGCTGTTAACGAGGGTTTAGTTATTTAAGTTTGATAGGTTGATGCGTCTGCAAATAATAACCACAAACTTTCACCAACCTTGAGGGTTTGCCAATCACTACACATTGCATGGGACAGCGTGGTTTTCCTAATTTCCTCTTTGACTGTTCACAGTACGTACTGGGTATCAGTAGACCTTTACTATACGGCGATAGCTATACATATACGAGTATCTATTGGATATTTCAATTATAGTCACGTATCAAATTGGTTTTGATCCGGATTTAGATTTAATTTATAGCTTGTCCCTCGCCGAGGTTGGGTTCATTCAGTTGTCCCACTGAATTCCTATGTGTCTCCTTTTAGCAATGTGGAATTTCTGTTCAAAATCTAATTAGTTCTAAAAAAACCGGGCATGTGCGTGTCGGACCACGCACAATGAAGGGTTCCGTAGTTGAGATGAATTTATCGCAAAAACAAACTTAACACATTAGTTAAGCACCTGGTACTTGTTGACGGGCCTACGCTGTCCTCACATACCTATTAACACTGTAATTTGAAAATATTGTAAAAGCCAATTTTATTTAAAAGAGTAACCGTGGAGTTTCTTGCCGGTTCTTCTCCATAGGAAACGACCAATTGGAACCGTGCACCTAGCTTCTGACGTTTCATAAGTGTATGTAGGCTTATGTGAAATCAAAATAATTTTGATTTTGTTGAAAAACATGTTCTCCCTTATATCGATATACTCGTACGTCACGGTCAATTCTCCAACTGCAAATGTAAGTTGGTCGACTGTTATTCGTCAACTTGTAAAGCCTACTTAGCTGTGTAATAAATAAATAAATTAAAAGGAAAACTACCTTTTAATTAATTTATTTTTTACTATTGCCATGAATTATTTCACTAATCCAAAAATAATCATTTGCTGGCGAGGGGGACGTAATAGTAGTCCCTAAAATGATTATTATGCATATGTATGCCGAATTACAGCTTTATAGAACTAAGAGTCTCTGAGATAAGCCGGGGATAGACAGACAGGCGGAAAAACTATAAGAGGAACTCTTGTTTACTAAGGAACCCTAAAAAGAATCGATATTATTGAATGACCAACTCTTTACTCAAGTAAGGGCACGTACTGAAACGTAACTATATTTTAAGTCGCTTTTAAGTCTCAGGCATTAGGTACAGCGACAGCAAAAAAGTGTCAAAGTTAACTTTTGTTCAGTATTCAGTGTAGGTACCTTTTTTTTTTTTTTTTTTGGGTGGGAAATTATCAAATAACTTCTCCCGCTCTGGGCGGAGCGGGAGGGCGTGTCAGACTTTTACTGACTAAAACCCACCCGTATTCCTTCATTTGCCTGTGTGCCAGGGCCACGATATCCCTTTCGGACAAACTCGCAACCCTGGCAGGCATTGGCCCTAACGGACCCCGTCAGTTGCTGCTGACAACTCTTTGAGGCGCGCGTGGAATACAACGCGCCGTCGACCCGGGCCTGGTCCTTATCGGACGGTGAACTACCCATCGCTCACCGTCCGCAAGCCCGCGCCTACGGTGGCCGGAAATCGGCTTGCGACTCCCGACGCTCGGGGCGTCTCCTGCGGCGACTAGGGGCGCGAGGGCGCGAACCTTGCCTCTCCCTCACGCGTTCCGCCTCCTCCTTCGCAAGCATTACTGCTTCGCAGAAGGAGGTGACGGCCTCCCATGCACTCTCGCTCCGAACCATGGCCCGAACCAGGGCCGGACGCGAGAGATCGCCGCCGCCGATCGCCTCCGTGAGGACACGGCGGTGCTCCACCCAAGCCGGGCAGACCTCCAGCGTATGCTCCACCGTGTCCTCCGGGCGATCCACACAGTGGTGACACCCGGGCGTTTCCTCCCGCTTTATCCTGAACAGGAACCTCCCGAAACTACCATGTCCGGTGAGGACCTGCGTCAGGCGGAAGGTGAGGACGCCGTGGCGCCTCTCTAGCCACTCCTCAAAGAGGGGACTTATCGCCACAATTGTGGCGTGCCCAGCGCTGGGTTGCGACAATCGCACTCTCCATGCCGCCATGAGATCCCGCCGGAGCTCTGTCCGCTGTGCCGTGATTTCTCGCGGCAGCGGAGTTTCACCCCGGCGTTTCGCCTCCTCGCGCCACTCCCAGATGTGCGCGAGGACTTTTGCCTCCAGATCCCATGGCGGTAGTCCGGCAAGGAGGCCCGCCGCCTCACGGGAGACCGTGCGGTAACCCCGTACCAGCCTGATGGCCATGACCCTTTGGGACGCATTCAATTGGCGGGCTGGTCGCAGCCTTAAGGAACGCGCCCACACCGGTGCCCCGTAAAGGGCCATGGACCGCACGACGTGTAGGTACCTAACAAGTGATTACATATTCATTTCAGTGAATTTTGTTGAATTTCTTATGAAATTAAACAGAAAATAGGTAGGTAGTAAATGTTATTAATTCTTCAAAACACTATTCTTCGATTATACTCGTAACAATACATTAATGACGACCCAACACAAGTATTATCAATTACTTACTGGGGATGTCTCATTTATAATCTATGTAACTGTTTTGGGACAAATAAACATTTTTCATTTTAATTTTTTTCATTTTCGTACAATAATGACGACAGCCTAATATTAATAGTCTACAGGTGACCAAACCAACCGTATCCACTACTTTGGGGTACTTCTTATTGCCACATATAGCACAGAACATTCTCATAGTCGTCATTTATTACGACTATGAGAGACCCTTGGGGACCGTTAGCAGCCAGAAACGCGACAATCACGTATACTATGATCCTCTATCTCACTTGTTTTATGGTTACTTCATATAACATGCTACAGAAAACTACATACAATTGATGCAAAATTATTTTTTAGGGTTCCGTACCCAAAGGGTGCCAACTCCGCTGTCCATCCGTCTGTCACAGGGAGTATCTTTTGAACCATAATAGGTAGACACTTGAATTTATTACATAGTGTGAATTAGTGTGGCAAAATAAATAAGAAACGCGTTTTTTTTTTAAATAAAGTATTATTATTTTTTAATAATTATTATATCACCCTCTTCTTTTAATGCGGGTGCTTTATTTAATCATTATAACATAATTAGGAGCTGATTTGATTTGTTGTCTTGTTCTGTACATTACTACTTAGGTATTTATGTTCTAATAGTTTTTATCTATCGAAGAAGTGTTTTAAAAATGAAGCTATTAAGAGAAAGAGGAACTGACATTATAACATTCAAACAGTACGATCATGCCCAACAACACACCAACATTCCACCTTACTTCCAAAAGGCATCAAGATGAAGATCATTTTGAAGCAATTACGCACAATGGAAGCAGCCGCCACTATATCTCCTACCTCTAACAAATTTACACGAAGCACTCAACAGTAATGGAATCTTCAAGAATTTATTAATTAAGTGCCCATTATTATCGCGGATGAAATATAATTATTGTTTTATGTATTGCAATCTCATTCAACTTAATTATTTTTAGCCTAGACCCGAGGTCACAGTGTGGGCGGGAAGCGGGTTTGAATAATGCGATACGATTAGATAATGTTTTTGTAGTACATCATTCATAAGAAATTGTTACGTAACAATTTAACAATAATATCAAGTTACAGGTCGCATTTGATTCATTACAATTTAAGGCTTCTACATACCATCGCGACACGGCACAAAGGCCCCGCGTGTCGCGGGACGAGCGGTGCCTTTGTGTCGCGTCGCGTCGCGCGACAAGTCGGCCCGGTATGTAGAAGCCTTTAAGTTATTACATTCTTGGCCTTTTTGGTGCAGCCTTGAGGCACAGATTCCTGCTAATTTCTTACATCGCACTTTACATTTTATCAGCTGTATATTATATTGTTTGCTTTTTAGTCTGTGCTAAATAAATGTATTTTCTTTCTTCATTTTTTTAGGGCTCGCCTCCTGTCCGTGGGACTTAAACATACCTAGCGAAACGTGGGTGTACTATAGGTACACCTCTGCCTAACCCTTCGGGGATTACAGGCGTGATGTTATGTTATTTTATTTATTTCTTTATTTCCCAAAAAAATTTTGCTTTCGTGTAACTTTTGACATTTTAAACTTATTGTTCCAGATCCATGTTCCCTTCCAAGACTTCTTCAACTCATAACTCACTAAATTTAATCAAAACTTAAACCAAACAATGCAAAACAGAACCAACAACATCATTCCAAACGAACAAAAGAACGTCGTTTTAAAATATAAAAGAGTTTCTACATTTTTCTAGTCCTCTCTAGCTCAAAAGTATTAAATGTTTAATTCAAAGAGTCTAGCTGGGCTGCGACGGTCGCTCGTCGCCCGTATAGTGGCCGTGCCGTAATGAGCTGAGACGGCTGTACTATGGAGATGTTGTAGGTACTGCTTCTGACCCGCATAAGGATGGGAGAGTAACGAGCCGTGGATTGTGTCAATGTTTATGGTGTATTGCTTCTTTATCTTGTGTCGAGGCTATGCTTAAGACACAGAAATTCTTAGAGGGTAAAACCCGGTTTTTGAATTGAGAATTAGAAGTTGAGAGCTTGTCAAACTCTTACATAAGGTGATTCCTTCAATATCACTCGCAAAAATTAAATTAAAAAATTTAAATTCTAAAGCTACATTCCAGGAATCACTTTAAATAATGCCAGTTTTATTATCAACTTGAAGTTATCAATTCAAAGACTGGCTGTCAGTCAAAGTGAAATATTATCCGGTCAGAAATGTTTGCTATCAACCTGGCTGACAGAATAATCTGCCGGTACTTCTGTAGAAAAAAGATTATGAGTGGAAAACTCATGATCTTTTTTCTTTGTGACGTCCTTTAATATTTGTAATCATGGGTATATTTCGCACTCATCGGCATAATAAATTTTGCGTACTGTTCATTTGAGCGTACTGCAAAGTACATCTGATCTACATCGCTTTCATACTTGATAATATAGTAGCACCCGTGCAGGTGGGCTATTAGCTGTCAATACCTGTCGAACTAATTCTGGTTTGCGATGCCCTATCATATTTTAATAATCATATTTTATATTGTTTTTTTTTGTCAATGTGAGGACGTTGTAGGCTTAATAGACTGTAGATCTGTAGACCATTTTCTATTTTGTTAAGTACCTGGTACTTTTGACGGACCTACGCTGTTCTCTCATACCTATTATTAACACTGTAATTTGAAAACATTGTAAAAGCCAATTTTATTTTTTTTGAAGAGTGACCGTGGAGTTTCTTGCCGGCTCTTCTCCATAGGAAACGACCAATTGGAACCGTGCACCTAGCTTTTGACGTTTCATAAGCGCCCATGTAGGCTTATGTGAAATAAAAATATTTTTGATTTTGATTTTATCCGTCGAATAGTTGAATCTTATAATTGTAATTTTGTTAATATTTATATTTTTGTATGCTCTAAATCCAAATTTAAATGTAATGTTATGATAATTATTATAAATCAATAATGTTATTAGGAATGTAAGCTAGTCTAGATTTTATTATAATTTTTTTTGTGTTAATTATTACTCTGTTGCCAAGCAATCAATTTGAATTTCATTTTGCATGATGTTATTAATTATTATTATTTGTGATGTAATTATTTATTGCCTATCTAGTGGCACTCATTGTCATATTTTCTTTGTTAATATGCGGACAATTTAAATTTTGTATTATCTTTTCCATGTACCAACACATATTGTAGCTGTTTATTGTACCTGAATAAAATAAAATACTTATGGATAAAACGATTGATTTATTCAACGCAGCAATACGTGGATTGTATCCACTCCCGCTACCCGCCCTCACAGTGACCGAGCCATAACGAAGCGCTAGGCACATTACCGCGCACCGGTGTATTGTTTCAACGGCGTACTACGAAGATACGTATAGTACGCGGCGTAGCTATGGCGTACTCAGCGCTCCTACTGGTTTCATTTACCAATTTAAGTGCTGCGGTGATAAATTGTTACAATATATGGTGATGCTGATGGGCTGACATTGTGTTATAGCTAAGCAAATGTGTTTTGTTCTGTAGTGTGCTAGTGAGAACTAAAAGTGATAATATTGTGATAGAAACCAAAATTAAGTATTTTTTCGTCAGTTCTAAGTATATGTTATGCGCGTTTCAAAGACTACACACCGCAAATTTGCAGACAAATAATGAAGATAACAACAATAAACTATTAATTGTCGAAAATGGGTACTTTTTTGGATGTCTTTATAATGTAGTGGCAGAACGCTTGTTACGACATCCTCAGTTTTTATAAAATCACGCTAGTTTTGTGGAGGTCATGCCTATTGCTATCAACCGAGCAGAAATCCAGACTCCGCGAGAAAACCTGTATAGAAAAACCTAAGAACAATTTACTCGACCTTGGAATCGAACCCAAGGCCTTACTCAACAGTAGCGCGTGCGACCACTAGACCAACGAGACAGGTGTTTTTCTTAAACCCATTTTTTTGTCAGAAACCACAAAGATGGATACCTATAGTCAGACATACACCACGTAATGGAATAACAAGGTCAAAGCAGTATCTCTAGAATGAACTAATTAACTGCATACAATTTCAAGTTGTGCTTCCAAGTCAAGACATTAAACTGCACGTCTAATGAGGCCACAACTTGGAGCACCCTCGTTGTTCAGAGGCACTCCGGAGTAACACTTAGCGATAATATTTACGTTAACCTCCGTATGTCGGCACGAATTGTATGGGTAGGTCGTGTGGTGGTAACGAGGTTAGCCAGGCAAGAAGGTCGGTAGTACCTATAACTTGGAACTCTGGTAAAAAGTAGGTGTCTTAACGCATCTGCCTTCCCCATCTGAGAGAACAGGCATGCATGTTATGTTAGGGTCAGTAGCAGGACTTATTGCCCTTTATTCTTTTTACGTGAATTTTTTAAATTGAAACGCAAAGCTTTTGTCTTGCAAAAAAGGTAAGAAATATTATGAAGAGGTTTGATAAAATGGCCTCGCTAAGCACGAAACTGATTTTGATGAGGAAATCTTAATTATCAATATGAAAACAGAAAAATACGAAAAATATGTAGGCCTAATATTCACAAGAAAATATAAATAAAACGCGGGCAGAACCGCAGCACACAGCTAACTTGTACGTTGAATTATTCAATTCTGGCATTCTACTTTTATTAAAAAAAATACGAGTATTTATAAGAAGAAGATTTATGTTATAACTTCGGTAAAAGTTTCTATTGAGCTGAATAAAACCATTGAGTTGGCAACACTCACTGATTTAGTGCACTGACATTTTAAAATAAAAAAAAAATGTAGATATTTTTTAATACCTGTTTTGGAGGTCCATCCATTTGTTGAAATTGTCCTAAGTAATGCGGTTGGTAACCAACAATTCAAAGACATGTGACATCTACAACCCGCACTGGGCCCGCGTCGTAGATTACAGCCCAGTCCCTCTCGAAGAGAGGAGGCCTGTGTCCCAGCAGTGGGAACATTATAGGCTGATTATGCTATGCGGTTTGTGCAAGTGCTCAGGTGCGGTTCGGACAAGTGCTGTTGAAATCAGTGCTCTGAGTGGAATACCTCGATATTACATGAGATAAATTGATTGGAACGTTTTAATCTTGTAGATTCGAACGAGTGGATAAGAGAGTCGGTCTTAGTGAAAAATAAAAGATGGCTTAAATGTTGATAAGCACAGGTACTCGTAAGTACATCACCATTTTCATAAAATTATGAGTTTATAATGTTAGCTTTACATTACGGTTGGTTATTGTTAGAATGTCGTATGCATAATGCATACTCATGCATGATCAATGGACTTAATAAAAATCTTGAATTCACTGATCCGACAACACACAGCTTAAACCGCTCGCTGGGTCTAGAGGCATGAAATTTTTCATTAGTGCTTACTATCGCAAGGGGACGGATTTTTGAAAATTCACCCTCTAAAGGGGTTGAAGGTTTGTATGGAAATTCGTAATTTTTGAAGTAAGCAACGTTGAAGTTGGTAAGTATTTAAACTTCTGTTTATAAATTAAAGTTAACCAATATTTTGTAACCTCAATTATTTTTGCTTCATCTTCCTGACTGACCAACCGACCCCTTGACAATTCAAAAGTGCCTGTAATTGATATATTTGTTATAAGTACTTTGAGTTTGAGTTCGGGCATCATCTTGTATCAAATAGTTACTTAATTAAACAGTTTTTTGCAGAACGTTGTTACCCGTGGACAAACATAATTTTGGAAACACCCTAAAAAAGCTTGTCTTTTATAATCAAAAACAATGACAATTCAAAAAGCCCTCCACCTAAATATATTTTACAAAAAACAAAGGTTATTCGCCCTACGTTTGCATCCTAACTATTAGAACAATAACAAAGAAAGCGAGGTGTACTCAGCAAATATTTGCGCAGTGTTTAGCGCAGCGCAGTCTATCGGCTGTGTACTAGACTGCGCTGTCTAGTGTTTGCGCTGTTAAGTGGCCGACCGACACTTTGCGTGCGAATTCAAGTTTTGTGTTTAGAATGTAGAGTTTTTGTAGCTTATTTTTTTTGTGTTTATAGTTATTTGTAAATCAAATCAATTCTCAATTCTTTATTGCATTCCATATCAAACGTTAATCAAACATTTCATCATCATCATCATCATTTTAGCCGAAAGACGTCCACTGATGGACATAGGCCTCCCCGAAAAGGATTTCTAGCAAATAAACGTTTGATGGCAACCTTTGCCATCAAAAGTTTATTTGCCAGAAATGCATTGTTTTGGTAAAGGTGAGATTTTATAACTTAAGTGTCATTGTATTCTGCCTATAAGCAAGCATGCAAGGAGACCATGCACGTTTTGTACAAAGTCCAACCAAAAGAAAATGATTCGTCTTGTTTGTAACGTCAGCACCAACATTTTTTATTATGACACGAAATCTGTACGACCATTCCTTGTGCAAGTCCAAAAATGTGGTTTCTCGTACATTTTATCACAAAATTAAACTATCAGTTAGCGAAAAAAGTGATACGGGCTTATTGAGAAGGTCAAACTGAACAAATGTTAGTATGGCGCCGATACTTAATTACCATTCCTTCTGTCATTCTTTTTAAGTTCAAAAATCAACACTATGAATAAAAATGAAACTAACGAGTGGCGAAAACATGTGATACGGACTTACTGGGAAGGTCAACTTGAAAAATTATTACTATGATACTAAACCTCTGAATCAGACTTAAGTAATACTGATACTTACGTATTACCTACAGAAGTATTGTTATCTTAAACTTAATCTTTTCCCAACAAGCCCGTATCACTTTTTTTTCGCCACTCGTTAGTTTCATTTTTAATCCCCGACGAAAAAGAGGGGTGTTATAGAGTAGTATATATCTGTGTGTTTGTCTGTCCTCTTGAATGGATGAACCGATTTTGTTTTTTTTTTTTATAGTGGTCTTAATCGAGAGTGTTCATAGCTGTTTCAAGAAAATCTGCTCTACCGTTTGAAGATCATAACCTCTTTTCTAGTTGATGAAGAGATATAAACAACTTCGACAGGTCTGACTAATTAGAAATTTGAAATCCTGTCAATATTACAAAAGTATGATACCTTGACCTGATGCGCAGGCATCACCAGGATCCTGCAGGATACCGAACCCCCCGGAAGATCTCCTCAACGGTGCACAGCATCTACCTTCTGTTTGGGCTCATACACGATTTTGACGAGCACATGCTAATACAAGCTAAGCGGCTAAGTTCATAATAATCTACAAGTTACTCTAATTGTAAACATTTTAATTAAATATCGAAGTTTGACAATCGAAAAAAAATTGCGGCATTTTCGATTGTGTATTAGTAATATCAAAGTAAGAGGAAATAAAAGTTAAATTTAAATTTTAACAGTGCCCCGACAACTAAAAACCTCTAAAAAGTAAAATAATAATAATGTATTGGCCCCTTATCTATACTTCTATACAAATATTATAAAGCTGAAGAGTTTGTTTGGTTGTACGCGCTAATCTCAGGAACTACTGGTTCGAATTGAAAAAATATTTTTGCGATGGATAGTCCATTTATTGAGGAATGCTATATAACATCACGCTACGACCAAGAGGAGCGGAGCATCAATGAAAAATGTTGCAAAAACGGGAAAAAAATCCTTTTGTGAGCTTCCGTTTCGTACGCTGCTTAAACAATTAAAGTTACGCAAAAATTATGTATGACGGAATTGTTCCGTAAGTGCTGTTGCAGATTTTTGTTAGAACTTTTAAAGAAGTTCTAAAAACAATCTGCAACAGCATTTAATATGTCTATCTTTTATGCTTGACTCAATATAACCTTTTTATGGTAATTAAATTTGTTCTAAAATAAAGCATTATTTGCGAAGGTGTTTTTAAAAACATGATATTAATCCTTATCCAAATAAATACGTTATTCATCACAAGCATTTAATTTTGAACAAAATTGCCCGTGGCATCATAATTATGATTTCAATGAATATCTTAGGAGATATCCTATTTTTAAAATAATCACTACATAGTGTAAAACAAAGTCGCTTCCCGCTGTCTGTCTGTCCCTATGTATGCTTAGATATTTAAAACTGCGCAACGGATTTACATGCGGTTGTTTTTAATAGATGGAGTGATTCAAGAGGAAGGTTTGTATGTATAACACATGTATAAGATAGTAGAGAAACACTGATCATTTTAGAGGTTTATAATGTGATGTCGTAAATAAACACATTTTTTTGCTCTTACATTGCAAACGCTGGCTGAATACTACAGTATTGTACACCTAGAGGTCTACAAAAAGTCCGCCTATCTCTTAGGGATAACCCACAATAACCATTTTTTATCCTTTACTTTTAAGACATTCAGTAGTATATTTAGTATCAGCATTGCACCCGTGCGAAGCCGGGGCGGGTTCCGCGGGGTAGTAATATTATAAATGCGAAAGATTGTGAGATGAAATGAAATTAAATCGTTTATTCTGTAAATAGGATATTATAATTACTTTTACACGTCATATAAAAAAATAATCTAGATGTAGCATTTCCTGTCTGACTACCCCTGAGAAGAAATGGCGAAACAAGCTCAGGGGTCAGTCTCTTCTAAAGTCCAGACATAATCTTGGGAAGATCACGTGAGGACCATGTAGATGTCTGAAATGGTCTTTTAAGGAGAGAACCACACAAATTTGAGTGGACCTGTCCAATCAGTGCAAGCATTTGTCAGTAATCGTGCAGCTCAAAGGGAACGAGGATGGATAGATGTTTGTTACGCTTTCACGCAAAAACTACTGAACGGATTTAGATGAAATTTGGTACACAGATGTAGTTTCTAACCAGGATTGACAGATAGGATAGTTTTATCCCATTTCCACGGGATCGAAACTTATGTGGGTGAAACTAGGCGCTGCTAGTGTTTAATATAGGTTGTAGGTAATATTTTGATACAGGCGTCGTCACATCTGGGGACGGCTTTATAAATAAGGTAGAATTTTGAACGTAAAAAAAATGCCAGAAGGAATGGTCGTAGAGATTTTGTGCCATAATAAAAAAATGTTGGTGCTGACATTCTAAACAAGGCTAACACATTCTAAACAAGGCTAACACATTCTAAACAAGGCTAACACATTCTAAACAAGGCTAACACATTCATTGTTATTATATTATTATTATTCTTATTTTATACCATTCATCATCATCATCATTCCAGCCGAAAGACGTGCACTGCTGGACATAGGCCTCTCCCAAAAGGGGGGTTTGCCATAATCGCCACGCTTGGCAGGCGGGTTGGTGATCGCAGTATGGTGTTCAAATGCATAGAGAACGCTGCTGCCCATTCTCTAGTAAGTCTCTCAGTCGCCTTTTACGACGCCCACGGGAAGAAATAGGGCGGTGCTATTCTTTACGTCCGGCACCACACAGACGCCATTACCATGCATTTTTTATACCATTACCATGCATTTATTCACTATTTATCGCTTATCACTAGAGTATTGAACAAATTGGTATGTTGGGCAAGTACCGATGTAACCCAGTGTCGCCCACCGGTATTAAAAATATTTAATTAAATGCCATCTTGAACACGAATCACCACTCCATGTTTTAAGGTCAAATACTTTCTTCATTCAACCCAACCATTCCCTTTCATTCCGATACCGGATTGGAAATTCCTCAAAAACCTTTAAAGGAATTTACATAGGCTTACATAAAGTTCTCGAAAATAAAGCCATGTAACCACTGTAGAGTCCCGCGACACGCGACCGCGCCATGTGACACATTGGCCGCTAATCGATTATCGCGTTATCGTCCGCGAACAAGCATTACAGAACACGGAACGGCTTTTTGCCAGAACGATCGTGAGGAAAAGTCGAACATAATAAACAACAATTTTAATAGTCCACAATATTTTACAAGCCGACTCCGTGGATTATAAATGTGACGTTTACGCGAAAACAGTGGTTTGTCGTTTTGAATGAGCAATGGGTTATGTGATATTCGGGTTTAGTAAGCAGCTATTTATGTTTAATATTCTCTAGCTGCGCCCCGCGGTTTCACCCGCGTAAGTCTCGATCCCGTGGGAATATAGGGATAAAAAGTAGCCTATATATTAATCCAGTGTGTCAGCTACCTCGATACAAAAATTAATCAAAATTGGTCTAGCCGTTTTTACGTGAAAGAGTAACAAACATCCATAAATCCATCCATACTTACAAACTTTCGCGTTTATAATATTATAGTAGGATTTGATAAACAGTCATGTAAAACGTGTTGTTTGGATGCTGAAATCAGTAACAACTACAACTATTGTAGTAAATAACCTTTTGATTTACCTAAAGTTAAATCAAATTAAGTGTAGTTTTGCTGCATTGTACAAAAAATTAGCTTTAAATTACATTTTTCAAAAGCCTCACAATTTGATGGTAATGCGATATGATCGCGCAATCGACGCGCTTTGGTTGTGTTTATGCAAATTGTATCCGTGCGGCAGAACCTTAAACCTAACACATAATTCTTTACGATTTTCAAATAGCCCCACTGCACTTCGTTTTACACCACTTTGAGTTTTATTTGTTTATTGATGAAAATACAGAGAGGTGCCGTTCCAACAAGCCTATAAACACGGAATTGTTACGTTAATCGCTTAATCGCGCGTGCGTGCGTTGAGTCAGTGCACTCGTGCCTTAATTGGAGGCTTGAAAGAGTTTTGCAGTGGTGTATAAAGTCTGAGTTGATAGGTTCGGTATTTATTATGTAAATAAATTGTTTTACGTATTATTTTACACTTTTGTGCAATAATGTGCAACAATGTTATAGTGGGATGGGCTTGTTTATTCTAAAGGGTGATTCCCTCCAAGTTCCAAGTTCCCCAAAGATTTTATTAATAACTAAAAGTTGTACGACTCTCTGTCTTGAAAGAAATCGTGAATGGTACAGTCACCTAATCAATGCTTACGTACGCATTGTTTAACGTTATTTGTTATTATTACTTGAGATAACAAATGGGGTTAAAAACGTTATCTTTTAATTACAATTTATGCTTAATATTAACATTAATCAATACTGATAAGTGATAGATAACAAACGACGTTGTTCTGTACTTAATTACCAAATAGGCGCTCATCAATAGAGGTGTGAATAAGTGCGAATGCGAGGTAAATATCAAAACGTGTTTCTGAACTTGTACGAATGAGAGGGAAGTATCAAAACTTGTTTCACTTTCTCGTCCTGGACTCCTGGTTTTTGTTTATCTGGCACTATGACTGCAGTTTGCATAGCGACGTTGCTCCTTGTGCAAAGCGATGTAAAACTTTGGGAATATCAAAGGATACCCCAGCAGAAATGGCTCATGCGACAAAATGTGCTTCGTTAGCTTTCGTGCCAGCAGAAGATTTAGATGACGCTTGGCTAACGGTGATGTCGACAGGACCCAATAGTGACTAAATGAAAAATTCAACGACTATTTTGTGACGCCATGGCTAAAATACATAAATGCAGTCGGAGGCAAATTTTAAGGCGTTCGTTACATCCTAGATGCCTCTGACTGTATTTATTTATTTTTGGTACATAAAGGATACCCGTTTTTGTTTGCATCTTGTTTCCATCTTTTCAGTTCCGTTTATGCAGTCGGGTTTTAGGTTTTTTAATAAATTGCTTATTATTTTTTTTGTTTCTAATAATAATGTAATTAATAGTCTACATAATGTGTTTACTTAAAATTTTCCTGAGCAAATGAATTGCTTGCTGGATGCACCTCCAACACACCCTTAATTCTTTTCCCTAGAACAACCTGGATAAATTCCTGACTCACCCCCTGAATACGTCCCTAACACACCCTGGATATATCTCGAAAACATTTAAAAACACATTGCGCTAATTACTTATAGGTCATAGCGAAAATATATCTTGCAAAACAAGCTAAATTTTAACCATGTACTGATTTTATTTAATTCTAACACTTTTTGACCCGTCGGAACGAGGATTGGTGAAGTGTGAACTTTACAAATATAATTTAATTTTATATTTTGAGGACGTTGGGAATGAATGTATGAAAATTCATTTTGGGGAACTTGGAACTCGGGGAGATAGGGCTTCACCCATTCTAAAATACTAACTCACTTTAATCAATTAATGATCACCTGCGTTAATCAACTGCATCAAAATTTGTTTTCTTTGTTGGCAAATTTGTATAGGTAGGTTAGGTACGTTATACCTTTGACATAAAATACTTTATTGAACTATTTTCTATTCTAATCAAACATGAGAATATTGTTAAGATGTAAACGTCCTTAGACTATATCTTGAATGAATGAATGAATGCATAAATATAATAAAATGTTTTTGACGTAAAATACTTTATCGAACTACTTATAATATTTAGGTACTATTCTAATCAAGCATGAGAATATTGTTAAGATGTAAACGCCCTTTACAAAATAGACTATTTCTTGAATTAATAAATGCATAAATAAAATAAAATGATAGCCACTATCACTGTCTCATACAACGGACAACAAACTTATCTCAACTAAGCCGCTCAATCGTGCGTCTACCGACACCTATACAGTGCACAAGCACCTCACGTCGCCACTTAAAACCATCACACTTGTGCACACAGTTCAACTTAATTGGGATCACTTACGGGTGTCATAACTTGTTCCCGATTGTGTACCATTGTGTACCATTCTCACGTTCGTCACACAAGTTGGGCCATTCGCTTCTAACTTAGTTGGACGGGCTTGACGGCACAACTTGCGAGCGGTGGTTTGCACTATTCCGGATTGTGATTGCGTTTTGGCTTATGCTTAGATTAATAAATAGATTGGTGATTCTGTGTTGATCTTGAAGGGGAGCTACCTGTGTTGTATTAGTTTGTGTGGGCACTGTTGGGTGTTGGCAGTTGTGATTTTGTGCGCATGGTATTGTTGTGTGTGTTATAGGATAAAATACATAGGAGATGATATTTTGTGTTTATATTAAATGTGAATAGAGAAGTTATTGGCATAATACTTGGCAAATGCATTTTCTTCTATAGTTGGGAAACGGATTTTATCATGCTTGTTCTGTGAATGCTGCGTGAAGTAAAACATGCTACGATGGTGGGTGTAGAAAAATTTGACAAATGAGTAGGTACTACGTAGAGTAAAAGAAAAGTAACTGAAAGATCACATTGAAATTAGATTGTATATGCTCAGGACGATCCGGTAAACATCTGCTGGACCACGACCACCATTTAATATTAAAATGAAAAAAATAAACAATCTTTCACAAATCAAAGCCTTTTTATTCCGCACGGCGTTTCAATGATGCTAATATTAGATAAAGCAATATTAATTTAAAATCGTATTTCCGATAAAAATTTCGCCTTTTTTATCTCAGCGCCGTTTATCAGTTGATTAGGGGCCGGAACGGTTACGTGACGGGAATACGAATGTAACCACGTGTTTCCGTCCCATACAAGTTTGTCAATCCAATTGTAAAAATGTATCTCAAAATTTGTCAAAGGAAGGAAGGTGCTTCTCGGAAAGAGAGATAATGGATAATGTGAGAGGCACAAAGATGTTATGCGGTTATGAAAATAAAAGTACTTAGACTTTTTTACTTGGAAAGAGATTGATTGAATTAATTATGATAACTCAGTTTCTGCTGTTTGTCACAGCCGACCTTCGATATAAAATAAAAAACATTTCATGTAGGTACCTGTCATTTCACCGGAACACAGCAATGCCTTCTGCTTGGCAACTGAAATAAAAGGATAAAAGAAAGATTAATTCAACAAGAAGGTCTGTTATATCAAACACCCATGTCCAGAAATGAAATAAGATAGATTGATTGACATAAATGTTTACCTTACTCGTAAGAACGAAGAAGTGAAATTGCAAAGTGTGCTGAAATGTTTTTTGATAGATACTCAACGTAATGGGTACGTTATCTTGTCATATTAATAAATAGAACCTGTGAAATACCGTTCAGCCACGTGCATCTGACGTGTATTAAGCTCGTAAAATTGTAAATACGTGCTCAAATAAATACAAAAAATTATGAATAATGGAGGAGCGGTTACACCGAGTTTATTGGACTGTAAAGTATTATGTAGGTTCGATACAATGTATTTTTTATAATCTGGCTCTTCAGGTTACTGCTGCAACTGCTGTTGCATCTCACTAGTGCATTTTTATAATCTGGCTCTTCAGGTTACTGCTGCAACTGCTGTTGCATCTTACTAGTGCATTTTTATAATCTGGCTCTTCAGGTTACTGCTGCAACTGCTGTTGCATCTTACTAGTGCATTTTTATAATCTGGCTCTTCAGGTTACTGCTGCAACTGCTGTTGCATCTCACTAGTGCATTTTTATAATCTGGCTCTTCAGGTTACTGCTGCAACTGCTGTTGCATCTTACTAGTGCATGTTGGTTTTGCATCTTACAAGTGCATTTTCTGATATATTTTCCAGTCGAAATGAACTTCGCAATATTCAATGAACTAGTGGCTCGCCCTGCTTTGCCCGGTGTTCAAGACTTGGCAAAACATCGCGATTTCTTTATTATAATTAGGAGAACAACGCGGTAACACATACAGACACGAAAAGTACGTTTTCATATAATAATGTATGCTGACAAGTTTGCATAATCAGCTTATCATGTTCCCACTGCTGGGACACAGGTCTCTTCTCTGTCAGAGGGAGGCCTGTGTCCGTAATCAACCACGCGGGCCCAGTGCGGGTTGGTGGATGTCACATGTGTTCTTTTCGTTCTAGGACATACCGGTTTCCTCACAATATTTTCCTTCACCGTTTTGAGAGCAGCGGTGATGAAATCATTTACACAAAGTAAAGCACTTGTCTGGGTTCGAACCGAAGTCGCGGCCATTACCACTAAGCCACCACTGGTCTACCTGGGACACCACCGCTCTCAAGTTCCGCTCAGCTCAGCTCTCTGCTGACAAGGTTGCTTCTTTAGAGGTATGAGGAACAGGGTGTAAAGTTCACTCATCCTCCATAGAAAAGGGAGGATCCTCCGACCAGACGGGTGTCGTGTCTGGTGGGCAACTGCCCGACGGTTGATGTCGGGACGTTGTATACAACATTAGTTTTTGTTTATACTAAACCCGAAAAGGGGTCATTGTACTCATCATTTTGAACAATTTTTTCTATGGGACCAACCTTGAAATCGCGAAAAAAAAATCAGCTGCTGCCTACATTTGTGTTCACTTAAATCGACAAAATGTATGGAACAGCTGATTTTTATTTCGCGATTTCAAGGTTGGTCCCCTAGAAAAAAATGTTCAAAATGATGAGTACAATGACCCCTTTTCAGGTTTAGTATAAACAAAAACTAATGTTGTATATTATTATGCTAGTTGCGCGGTAAACTCTGCTTGCGCGATGCAGGGTTTTGCGTAACGTCAGTGTGACGCGTCGTTCGCATGTGGCGATGTTGATGCCACTACACTTCCAAAGTCCTATGAAAATTGAAGTACGAATTTCAAAACGAGAATAAAATCTTCACAAATCAAATAAACCTTTCAAACAAATAAACAGTCAGATGTCCATGTTCCCGCAGTAAACGACTTACATTACCGACGTCTTTACTCTAACGCAGCAGTTTACGAGCCCTGATGATGGCAGGCGCAGGCCATCAGCACCGCATTATGATCGATAAACAAAAACAAAGGAAGTGCTATCTACTGTTCTGAGAATACCTGTTTTCATTGTGTGAGTTATGAAGTTTGGAGAATATTTTGGTGACTCCTGTTGAATGTTGTTCGCCTTTGGTAAGAAAAGTTTGTGATTTAAGAAAAGAAGAAAAGTTAGGTACTGATGGACTTTGTTGTATATTCTATACATATTATATATTTATCCCCTGATAGATATGACGAAGAAAATGAGTACTGTAAATTATGTTAAATTAATTAAAATCCTGGTATTATTATTAATTACAGCGTTAAGTTGTTGATTTAGTAAACAGCCAAAGAATACGCAGATTTTGTCAGTTTTCTTTTTAAGCTGGCTAAATCTGATTCTGGCTGTATTCAAATTTCGAAAGGTTCGAAATTTTAAAATTCGGCGTTTAATGAACGGCCTAGGCGTCCAATTCGCTCGTTAATTTACCCAGATGACTGCGATATAAACATTTATTAAAATCGTTGCGGAGTCAAAATAGTACCTACAATGAATAATTAGAAAAACAAAAAGTAAATTTTAAAAATCTAAAAACCTGACTGCGTAAAAAGTGAACTTCAAAAAGATGGAAAAAAAATCTACTATAAACAATCTCATGCAGTCGGAGGCAATATGGTCGTTATTGTTAAGAAGATGCCTCCGACTACATGATATTGTTTACAGTAGAATAGAATGGAATAGAATACTCTTTATTATGTACACCTAGCCACACGAGCGATGTTCTCGGCGATTTTTTCGAGAAAATCGCTCTTGGGCGAGCACGCTAAAAGTAGTAGTATTAATTTATATAAATCTTGTTTCCATCTTTTTTTATGTTCACTTTTTACGCAGTCGGGTTTTTAGTTATTTTTAATTAAAAAAATTAAGTTCAATTTTACGCAGTCTGTTTTTTATACCTTATTTTATTTTTTACTTTTTAGTTGGGAATACAAGACGGTAAATTAGGTTGTTTATTCACTTATAATCGGGTGATATCGGCAACTTGCTTACTTACTTCCAAAAGTTCGGGATAGTTTTTATACCTACGAGTATATATGAATATTATAGTAATTTATAGTCTTGAGAAATGACGATTGAATAATTATATTTATGCAGGATTATTCATCACAGATCACAGACCATCAAACTAAACCACTTTCTCCATGGGTCCAACATCGTAATCGCGAAATAATAATTATGATCAGCCGTTCCATACAAACGGTCTGTGTGGTGCCGGACTTAAAGAATAGCACTACCCTATCTCTTCCCGTGGGTGTAGTAAAAGGCGACTAAGGGGAGAATGGGCAGCAGCGATCTCTATCCATTTTAACACCATACTGCGATCGCCAACCCGCCTGCCAAGCGTGGCGCTTATGGCAAATCCTGCATCGCGCAAGCAGAGTTTACAATGCAACTAGCACATATACAACGTCCCGACATCAACCGTCGGGCAGTTGCCCACCAGACACGACACCCGTCTGGTCGGAGGATCCTCCCTTTTCTATGGTGGATGAGTGAACTTTACACCCTGTTCCTCATACCACCAAAATGTTCCATACATTTGGGTCGAGTAGGTATTGAAGTTTTGAACAGTTAATAATATCGCACTTTTTTCGACACGTACTTACAGGGTTAATTTAAAAAAAAATGTATGGTCTCATAGTAGAAGTTTTTCATAATGATGAGTACAATGACCCCTTAAGAGGTTATTGATGTTTTAAAAATAACCCTGTATATATTTTGAATGCACTAACAACAACACTAACAATCACAAGAAAGAACCGAATTTATTTAAATAACTCAACCTGTATGAGTTTGCAATGTAATGAATATTTAGCTAGTTTCAAAACAGCATGTGCCAGTAATGTTAGTCTGAAACTAAGATAACTGTTTATTATCCTGAAACTGCGTTGATTCAAATAAATTTCACGGAACTATACAATGCGGAGACAATATGACAATAAATGAAAACACTGAATGTGCATAAGAGTATTTTTTAAATAAATCCCAAAATCGATATTTAGACGCTGACAAGAGGTAAACCGCTGTCACTGTCAGACTTCATACAAAAGAAAGAGAAGCGCGATGACACAACGCTTGTAATGTATGGCAAAATATGAAGCAATTATTTATTTACTCAAAAATGAGTTGAGTAATCGAAAATAAAAAACAACCAAGTTCTGCATATAATTATGACGTTCTTGTTATTAATTAAATACCAACCGTATGTTGATATTTAATACAGAAATTTTGGATTGAAACTCAAAGTAAAGGGTTTTCTAAACGTGTTTTGGTAACAACCAAGTTCTGAGAAATATGTTCAAAAATACCTAACATATATTTTTTCCGCTACCACAAACCATATAGATTATGCAATTTTTTTGTTTAAGGCGAGCCTACTTTTATCGTTTACCTCTTATCAGCGCTTTAAAAAAGTTTTTTTTTTTTTATCAAACTATAAAGCAGTGATGGGCCAACAATAGGTTTGGCCAATCTTTGACTAGCTATAGGTAGTGACTAAACTATTGAATATATTTGATTGAATTTTTGATTGCAGACTGAGAACGTCATTGGGTATCAATCTGCTTCCAGTCTAACCAGATGCAACTGAATACCAGTATTTTATATGGAGCGATTGCCTATCTGACCTCCACAACCCTGTAACTGAGTAATACGATACGCATTGGTAAGACTGGGTGTCAGACTTTCGGGCTTCTGGACGACCCGTAACGACTGTCAAAGATCCACTGATTGATAGCCGGGACCAACGGCTTAACGTTCTTTCCGAGACACGGAGGAGTCTCAGTATGTAAAGATGGTCACCCATCCATGGGCCAACCCCGGCAAGCGTAGTTTAACCTGATGGATCGACCCGTGCATTTAGCCACGAGCTCCTCGTCACGTCATGGGATATATGAAGTTTAATTTAAAGTCGTTGTCGTCTCCACCTTGTATATGACTAGCTTTTGCCCGCGGCTTCCCCGCGTGGAAGTCACGGAAATTATGTCAAAGTCATTTATTTGCAGTAAATGCGGTACAAAAGATAGTAGGTATAAAAATTGTTAGTGCGATGACACATTTCGCCATAAATTGGCATGCAAATATTAAAGTAGCAAGATGCTAGTTTCAATAAGCACCTCTCTACACAAATGAACACAATAATAAATTATTTAAAGTAAGTTTTAAGCTTCTTAGACTCAACGTGTAAAAAAAATATACGTATTTCTATTACAAAAAATAGATTATCTACTTACAATGCATTTCTGTAATGATAATGTTGACAAGAAGTATTTTTGAGGAATTTACCTATAGAATAAAAACTATGTAAGATGAGCCATTTTTTAGAACAATACAGACCTTTCTGTAAGGAAGATCACTTACAAAATTTGGAATTTAATTATAAATGAGTGGCGCCATAATATATACGCAACTGCGTCGGAATAGTTCGATCCTAGGAGCAGGCATTTTTATTAAATATTGTGTTGCTATTCGTATTTTAATTATTATTAGGTTGAAAGAGTGAATAATTTGTTTTAATAAACTTAGCGATTTCATATAAATAAACGCAAGGAACTGTGAGAAGATTGTGTGATTTTTACACTGGTCTGCAGGAATCAGTCCAGTCCATATTGAAAATTGCTATTTTGTGCTAACAGAACTCTACAAATTTCAGAAGAGTTTCCCCAGACAATGACACCATACCGGATGACGGAGCAAACATAGGCGTGATACACCATTAAAGTAGTTGGTCTGGATGTTTCATTTTTAACTTTCTTTAATGCAAAAATAAACCTATTGATTTTTATACATATTTCATTAATATGCTCCTTCCAAGTGAAATGTTCATCAAGTGTTATACCAAGACATTTTGTTTTATGTAATTGTTCTACTATTTGTTCTTTAAGCGTAAAGTGAATATATTTACTTTTTTGCGTTTTAAAATTGATTATTTTAGTTTTATCTACGTTAACTTTTAAGGCGTTGGTATCTAACCAAGTAATAATTTTATTTAAAGTGTTATTTATATCAGACTCGTATGATACCTCATTTTTACAATCAAGAATAACCGTTGTGTTATCAGCAAACATAACACAATCCTGTTATTAGCTTGAGGGAGATCGTTGACATATACAAGTAATAGTGGTGGTCCTAATATGCTTCCCTGTGGAACTCCGAAGCAATTTAGTCGGAGTTGGGAGATAAAGTCGGTGATTATATTTACTTTGACATCGAATTTTGTGATTCTCGTGATCTGAGTTCTATTTGATAATTAAGATTTGAACCATTCTAGGGCTGGACCTCGTATACCCATATTACTCAGTTTATCAATGCGAAGGCTTTACTAAGATTTAAAAACCGAGCTGAAGTTGTAAATTTCGAGTTCAAAATCAATCAAAATCAAAAATATTTTTATTTCACATAAGCCTACATGGGCACTTATGAAACGTCAGAAGCTAGGTGCACGGTTCCAATTGGTCGTTTCCTATGGAGAAGAGCCGGCAAGAAACTCCACGGTTACTCTTTTAAAAAAAATTGGCTTCTACAATATTTTCAAAGTATGAGAGGACAGCGTAAACTCGTCAAAAGTACCAGGTACTTAACAAAATAGAAAATGGTCTACAGATCTACAGTATATTAAGCCTACATCGTCCTCACATTAACAAAAAAAAAACTATATAAAATATGATTAACATAATAAAAGTTAGAGCCTTGTTGAAATCAAAAAACATCGATTATGTCAAGGAAGTATGTAAAAAATAAATAACATAAACATCGCAACTTGGGAGCAGTTAATAGACATTTACATATTTTAGCCGTTAATGAGGTACCAGGGAAGCCACATGTGCAGAAGGAATTAATGCCAAACTTCCTTGTCTTCAACGTAGTCTTTAATCTTATAATATGCTTTTTGATAAGGACACGTTTGATGTGGGTTTTTAATTTTATATCGCTAAGTTCTGTAACAGACTTTGGCAACTTGTTATAAAAGCGTATACTGTTAATAAGAAATGACTTGCTTGTTTTAGTTAATCTAAATTTGGGTATCACAATATTTCATGTTTACTACGTGTATTAATATTATGGAAATCGCTTCTTATTTTAAAAAGGCCTAAGTCTTTGCGAACATATAAAATACTTTCTAAGATATATAGAGAAGGCAGAGTTAGTACATCAATTTCTTTGAATTTGATTCTAAGGGACTCACGAGGACCCATTCTATAGACCGCGCGGATTGCCCTCTTTTGTAAAATGAAAATTGAATCCACGTCGGCTGCCGATCCCCACAGCAAAACGCCATAAGACATAATACTGTGGAAATAAGCAAAGTATACTAACCTAGCTGTGGCTATATCTGTCAACTGCCTTATTTTTCTTACTGCATATGCAGCTGAACTTAATCTACCTGAAAGAGCTCTAATGTGGGCACCCCATTGCAATTTGGAATCTAGAGTAATTCCTAGAAATACAGTTTCCGTCGTAGCATCTAGTTTTTTGCCATCAAGTTTTAAATTTAGACCCAGTTGATGTTATTTAAGATCAATTTGACTAAGTTGAACGCTGCCAATGAGGTGGATTTGTTTTTCCGAAACCCATATTGCTGTTTTGCAAGCATATTATACTTGTCCAAGAAAGAGAGGACTCTCTTGTACATAACTCTTTCAAAGACCTTTGATAGAATTGGTATCAGCGCAATAGGTCGACAATTGTTTTTGTCTGTTTTAAATCCTTTTTTGTGCATCGGTTTTATCTTAGATATTTTGAGTTTTTCTGGGAAGCAGCCTTGTTCTAATGATAAATTTATAATATATGGCTCTGCAATTTATTGAGCGATTTGTTTTAGAAAATCTGTAGATCATCATAACCACACGACTTGGTGCTTTTTAATGTTTTTAGGGTGCTAAAAATTTCAGCAAGATTAGTAGGTCTTAAAAATATGCTATTATCTTTGCTTTTAATATTTAGATCGTAAGTGTTGTTTTGTAAGGTTGCGTTTTTTTCAACATTGTCCATAAAGAAATTGTTCAATAGGTCCGCGATATCCAAGCCTGATGTTGCAGTAATATCATCATTAACATATTCTCTATTAATATATTCTCGAGATCTTTCGGTACCGGTAGTGTTTAACAATATCCTATGAAGCTTTACCCTTATTTTTTGAGTATGCCAAGAGAACATACTATCAAAATCCGTTCAGCCGTTAAGGCATGCAAGCAGCCGTTAAGATAGACAAACCGACAGAGTCACTTTCGTGTTTATAATATTGAATAGAGAAGTATGGATTATTACGTATTTTAGAAAGTTTTCAAAGGGCCTAACAAAATAAGCTTTAATTTAGTGACAGTTCAAAAATCTTGGAGACCAAGATCGAGTTAATTAACGGTATTTCGTCTTAAATATGGTTTTACTATCACAAAATCAAACGGTCTTGACAAATCAAGCCGGCTTTAGTTCAAAATCTCCGATATTTAGATCCTGATTATTCCTGTGAACTACTTTCCGAAGTACTCGTTGACAACTTTAAAGTTTCAGAGGTGAGGATAAGGTCGCGGCTTTAGAAGCACCGCCTTTGAGGACAGATATCTTTGACTAGTCGTTACTAGGAGAAATATCTTCAACAGCTTTTCAAGTAAGCCTGCGAGATTGGAATGAACTAACTCCTTAGTTCTTTCGTGGAAAACTATAAAGGGCGAGCCATGGCGATCATTTTTGAATTTACCAAGCGTGTTTTACTGTTGCCATCTTATTATATGTAGAATATTTGATTAGCAGATATTTCTTTTTAGGAGCGAATATTATACGAAATAGTCTTTTTTATAACAATATTTCCATTAAAATCAATAACGATAAGTCAACCCAAAAAAAAACCAAAAAAATTAAAAGAAAGAAGATTGACCCAGAAGGCTACAGACGAGATTAATCACGCACGACAACACAAAATATCTTCAGTTGTCAATAAATAGACTTCTACAACACGGCGAAATAACTTGTAGCAAACTCACCGCACACGAGATTAGTATTCGAGAACCATCCGTCCGGAGATAAAATACCTACTCTGGCATGCTTACTCCGGATTTACACGTATATTTGAACTTCAATATAATATTATTGACATAAAAAATACACTCTCTTTGATGTAACGTATTACAAATACATATTTTCTTAGGTTTACAGTGCAAAAATATTCCGTAATAACTCGGCAACGTCTGAGATTGTGACTCATGTTAAATTTATAAAGTGCTCCCAAAGAATTTATGTAACTATTTCCTAAAAGTAATTCTTCTGCTCAGTCTATTTGGAAGATGTTTAGGAGTAAATGTCATCTTCATTTTATTTTCTTTCAACTCGCTGCCTGCCAGCTTTGGTTCAGTTTTTATTTTGGCTCCCAATAACAGTCCCTTGTGAGTTATAGGCAGATTGGCACCAAATTTTGTGGGTTGGCAGTTGTTTATATTTTGTTGTAGAAATATACTATTGCGATAACGCTACTGCTTTCCTTTTAAAACATTCTTTAAGCCGCCGTTTATAACAATCACTAGTAATGTAACAAACAATTGTTTTTTTTTTTAAATAACTAAAGTTTTCATTTTTATTTGTGACATGAAAACTAAAATTCCAGTAATATTTATTTGCATCATAATTATAACTAATTTTCATTAAGGCTCGTAGAGACCGGTGCGAAACGTCGCGCGACGCGACACCGGTAGAACAATTTCTATAAAAATTTCATGGAAATTGTACTATTGGTGTCGCGCTGGTCTGCACGAGCCTTTACACTAAATACAAAATTCATAATTTCAATCTAGCATAATATTTTATGCGCTTTCACGGCGCCATTAAAGCTGTCATACAAAACAATTAATTAATTTCCATCAGAATCCTTTCATTCGCACCGGTGGTTTCCCAAATCCTTTCAATCCATAGACACGTAACGGGGAGAGAGTAATGTTACCCATTACGTATTAATAAAGCACGCATACTTTGATTAAATGCAACTTGTTAATTTAGCACAAAAAGAGCGTTAGTTACGTCGTATTACCCGCAAAACACAATTTACGGGCGGACATTACCCGGTAGGGGGTGAAAGGGGGGTGAAGGGGGACATATGAGTCTTATGAGGGATGTAAAATATTCATAAGCTGGTAAGTGATGCCATCGATTATTATAATGTGCGCGACGGGCACTTGCTCGCGGTGAGATCGAGCGCACAAGTGTTGGCCATGTATTCATATTATTACCTTGAATAAAGTATTCTTGAATAAAGTAGGTGATTATTAACTTTTCACCCTCTTTGGCGGAGGTAAGATTTAATGCCACTTGATTTTTAGAGTCGCCGCCCGGTGCAATATCACACTCAGTGTGTTCCATAAATTTGTCATGAGTCAGCATTTGATTGCGTCGTGTGTAGGCTTGCTGAAACCCACTATCAATATGCTGATTGCTGAATCGTCCGTCCTAGCAATTGTCAAAATGAGTCAGCAAATTGGCAGCGCGTTGAAACGTGAGTAGAACTGTAAAGGCTGATATGATAACATACAGTGAAATGATCTACCAATTAAAGAACAAATTATATTAGTTAGTTAGAGTATAATATTAAATTTATAATATAATTTCTTAATCTGCACATTGAAAAATACACATTCATAAGCAGTAAAAAAAAAACTGAAGAGCAACATTTTAATAATACTTATGTTAGAAATAAAATGAGCACATTTAATATCGAGAGCAAACGAAAAACATTGATTCCTTAATACTCCGAAATTTATCGGTTCGACAGATTAAGGCTATTGTAATCACGAATGAGGGCAAGCAATTCAATAGGGAAGATCAAACCACCTTATATACGATCCTTAAATCTTAAAAACGGCGAGGATCGAACTCCTAAAGACTTTATGAGTAGTAACAAAAAAATATTCGGGACAAAAACGGAGTTCCAAAAGGAATTAAATCAGAATAAATATAGGACAACAAACCCCAAATTGCGGCTAACGCCTCGGGTTCCATCGTCTCGTAAGTCATAAAAATGGTTAGGAGTCGGAAGCCGCTAAGTATGGCAACTTCGGCCTGATGATGGCCGAAAAATTTCGGCAAAACAACAACCAAAACAGTAATGCGGGAAAGTCGATGGGTAATGACCTCCGGGCCGGCCCGGCCGACCGGAACGGTATGAAATGTAACGGAATATGCTCCGCCGATGGGGAACCGCTTGAAATTTGGCACAAAGAAAATAAGGGATGGGCACGTAAACTATAGATTCCATTTGTCCTGACCCTGAGTAGGGTTATTAGATCCTGGACATTTTACAAGTTCGTTAGATCATTGAATTGAATTAAATTTATTCGTAGGTCCCTACTACCCTTCTAGGTAGCTTAGGAATGTAATAATTGTTCCGAGAAATGTTAATTTTCATAAAATCGGTGTCCAACATAATTGTATCTCAGCCAAAGCCCATCGCTTCCCTTCATTCCCCGAAAGGACGATTGAGTATATCTATAATTTAAAAAGGGCTACTAACTTTCTAGAATTTGTGCTTATTGAAATTTCCAGCCATTGAAAATAATTGTTTTTGTGAAATTAATAATCGGAGAAAATACACTAATGTTTTTCTCCTTCTCTCCCTTAAAATAAATAACGAATTACTTGTTTACACCAACTATATTACAAGAAAATATAAAACAAAACAACTTCGCTTTGATAATAAAATCATGACTAGCTAGTCTATCATTAAACTAACTAAACTGCTATCGGAGACGAGACATGGACATAATCTTTGCTTTGTCTCTGTTTTATAGCAAAATGACTATAAAATATGCAGATGAATATTATGCAAATATTGAACATAAATACAGTCACACTGATAGAACTCGAAGAGGCCATCAAGTGTAGGGTTTACGAGTTTGTAAAGATTGTAAAAGGGGGCCTTCAAGAACCCCCTTCAAGTCCCCAATCGGGTAAAAAGAAATTTCAGAGAAGCAGAAGTTATTTTGGAATTGTGCCCAGGGCAATGCTGCCATCAATTAACAATATAATATCAGTCTGTAACAGTCCCAATCTTTAGCAAAAGCTTTTTGTTAAACAGAGGACGAACGAACATTGTATGCCGATTGCTCACTGCGGGTTTGAGATTTTAGACCTTCATTTGCTTGCAGGTTGTCCCACTATTTCCCTTCGATCTACACAATTCAGTGATTTTTAAATGATAACAGTATTTTATATGTTTGGTTTCAAAGTTTATTTTGAACATAATTGACACACATTATAGGAAAACTTTGTGAGGAAATCTGAACTAATATATTTAGGTAAATCTGAAAACCCCAATCCGGCTTGAGCAATCGTGGTGATCAATGGTATGACTTGTGCTTTGCACGAAAAGAGACGATTTAATATAAGAAGTACATTTGAAAAGGAAATTTATACATTGCTACTTGTTTTTTTGAAACCTCCAGCGTAGTTCGGATCTCCACAAGGTTCAAACTAACCAATAACTTGCGACCATGTTATCGGCAGCCATCTTTACAATTCTGCTCTCCCCTTTAGCAGCAATATAGTCGTAATATACAAATACCGGAGTACGAATATCGCCTCTCGTTTGTTAAACGCGTTCTGTGCCGCTCGTTAACTAAGGGAAGGCTTGACCCCACACTATCCGTGCGGAATTATAAGCGATTGCTATTTTTGTTGTTTATTTTCCTGCCTTAGATATGTAACGACGACCATCTATGTGTATGAGTAACTAGGGGAAAAATAAAACTGTAAAAAAAAACTTCTATTGCAAAAGTGTCTTGCTTTATACAAACGGTCAGATAAAGACAAAAACCTAAAACACCTTTTGCCTGATCTGGAAAGCAGAACTGACAAGTTATGTTTAGCAGCCCTGCATGCGGTCACTGTACCAGTAGTTAGGTACTTAATCTTAGCCATACATACACATAGTACACTCATAATATTTATTGTATGTCAGCATATTAAACCGATACATCAAACATGAATACAGTCATGAAACTTCATATCATGCGTTCAGAAGTTCATAAATAATAATATAAACAAAACAAGTATCCTCTTGAATTATTTATTGCTCTCGGAAAGTGATCGCTCGATAATGTTGACTGATTAATTGTGGATACGTTCACGCGACATGTTTAACTTAATGTTTAAAGTTACTGTAACTATAGATCGGGTTAACTCAGTATCACTTCAAGCTCACTATACTTGAGTTTTTACGGTGAGATTTTTTCGGAATAGATCATCAGGTACCAAATTCCTCGCCCAAGAGGCTCATTCTAACCTATTCTTTCTCATTTGAGAAATCTGTTAATAAAGTAAATATGGTCAGAGTAAGTATTAATGTTTTTTAACGCGACTAATCTTTGTTCTTCTTTACGCCACTTAGAAAAGCGCTCATGCGTGCCAAGCGTATTAGATAACCCACCGTCATTACACAATGCTTTTAACATTTTTCGGTTCTAAATCCACATTTATATTATTATGAGTGAAAGTTATCCGAGATGTTTGATACTCGAACACGAATAAAAGTGTGTTGTTAGCTTCTATCTGTGTATAAAGTGTCATTTAGCATGACACTTTATACACAGATAGAAGTTAACATTTATTTTTTCCGGTTACATGAAGTGGTTTCTTTAAAATGCGAGTGAAAACGCACGCAAGAGTTAGTCTAAAATAAACGTCAAAATATAGTTCCGTACACGTCTGTACTAGAATTCATTTGCATAATCGTCTTGAACCGGATAGGGACTCTATCGACATTGGGTCCAAAACTCCAAACGATGATGAGTACCACTCTACTGCTCTCAGCACTCTATGTACTTTGCTAAATCGCCCGTAGATGCTGTGTACATCTTCTACACTGGGGATAAAGTATGTACCTAAGAATTTCATTGCCTTAAGGCTTCTACAGGCCGGCTCGACTCGCGACGCGACACAAAGGTACCGCTCGTTGCGCGACACGCGGGGCCTTTGTGTCGCGTTGCGTGTCACGCCGGTCTGTAGAAGCCTTTAGTTCATTATACTGGTAGAAGGATTTTTCTGAGGATATTGACTTCGTCATTTACGTACATTCGACGGAATTATGTTTTTAATAAAGGGCTTGATTTGAAGTTACATTATCTACATAATTGTAATCAATTTGTCAACATGATAAGTATATGGTACCAATAAATATGTCTCTTAACCTAAGTATGTATTTCGTTTGGTCCATTGCTACAAAAAAATACCTATTTAAAGCGGCCGTACAAAATAGGCCATCCATACAAAGAAAGAAAATACATTTATTAAATACGTCAAATCAGCTACCTCAGTGACTCCTAGCCATACTGGTTGTCACACGAATACCTTTCATAGACCTTTCGGATTTCAATGACCACGTGGTAGGCGCTTAGAGCTGAATATTGAAATTAAGCTACATCTGGTTAGATTTTAAGCCGATACCAATTGAGTACCGGATGATGTTAGTTGGGAACAAGCTATGTAGCTATTAGTAAGAGTTGAAACGTTATTTCAAACATGAACACATATAGGTACATGAACAGTCCATAGGTTGTTTAGTTATGGGTTAGTAACAGAAATTATAGTTATCTATCTATCTATATATATAAAATTCAAAGTCCTGACTGACTGACTGACTGACTGACTGATATATCAACGCACAGCCTAAACCGCTAGTTCTAGAGACATGAAATTTGGAGGGTGTGTTCTTTGTGAAGAGTAGGTATCCACTAAGAAAGGGTTTTTCGAAATTCTATCCATAAGAGGGTGAAATAGGGGATGGAAGTTTATATGAAAGTCCGTCAGTTTTGAAGTTAGGATCTTCAAATTTGGTGTATAGGCTGACGATTAAAAATTAATTTATACGTGTGTCAGCGTTTTTGATAATTCCACCCCCGAAGGGTTAGAAAGGGGGATTAAGTTGTGTATCAAAATCCTTAACTTTCGAAGTAAAAAACACTAAATATATTATCTAGGGTTATAGTTGGAAGCTAATGCAACGGTGTTGTTAGAATTTCAACCCTTAAGGGGAGAAAAAAGGGGATACAATTTTATTTTTAATGAAAGTTCTTTTTAAGTTGAAATCACTAATATTTCTGCTTATGGTTGGAAACTATAAGCAGGCATCCGCTAAGAAAGGATTTTTCGAAATTCGACCTTTAAGGGGTGAAAAAGGGGAATTAATCTTATTCCTTGAGTTAATAAACCTGAAACTTGGCACGAATACTAACCTAAGTAAATTATAAAGTGTGACATTTTTTGTTTTTAGGGTTCCCTACCAAAATGGTAAAAAGGAACCCTTATGGTGAGACTAAGTCTGTCTGTCTGTCACACCTGGATATCTCAAGAACTACTAATGCTATCAACTTTAAATTTAGAATAGTTTTAGATGACGTTTGCCCAACTATTTTGCAAACAAGAAAGAAATAAAAAAAAATATCCCTTTTTTGCAAAAGGGACTTGAAGGGCTCTTAAATATTTGAAGTGGGGCTACTAGGGCATGTGGGATATCATATGAAAGAACACTATTTGCACATTCTCAAACATTTATTTTTTTAGACAGCATAGTTTCCGACTTAAAAAAAATACCGTTCCCCCCCCCCTTATCTCTGAAGTTTGTATAGATAAAAATCTAAAATGATTCTATGTGATAGAAGTTTATGTAAAGATTACAGGAAAAATAAAACGATGTCTTTAAATAGCACAGTTTGTCAGAAATCATCAACATCATACAGGGTGTTTGGTGCATCGTGTGCCAAATTGAAATGGTCGACTGAAGGAGTCATCCGCTAGCCTTTTAGACCCTTTAACACCCCTCATGCTCTGTGGTTTTTTTTGTATCGATTTTTTATTGTTTTCCAAAAAAAAGACCCAAATTTTACATTCAAATACAGATTTAAAAAAAATATAAGGCGTAGATTCTGAATTTTATTTTTATTTCGATGTGTATTGTTTCAGAATACTTTTAAATACAAAATTAGTGATATTAGTCACCTAGTTCTTTTTTAATTCACTCGCAAAGGTAAAACTTAAATTAAAGCTGTACATGTTACAGCTGTTTATAAGGCTACAAAAAAAAAATCAAAAGCGACCGGAATCTTCCAACTCCCTCATTAATTCTCCAGTCTATCCTCTTTCTAATGATGTGCCACATGCCATAAAAGTATTTTAACAACTTTGTGAATTCGCTAGAATATTGAATCGAGTCACCTAAGGCTAATATTCAAAATTATGATTTAAAAAAAAATCTCTTTAATGATACCTGTCAAACCTATAAATCTGCTATCTCATTCTTATGGTTAGGTAAATTCGTGTCTCATATCTGTATCTTTCGTGGGATTTACTTGAAATAAAAAAACAAAATTGCATTTTTGACATTTATTTAATCATTGTTACAAATCTTGCTCAAATTGTTGGCCTCTGTTGCGAATGCAGGCCCGACACCTGTTTCGTATTTCAACAGTTGTTGTACGAAGTCGTATTTCCTCCTTAATAGTATTGAATGCCGCTTCTATGCGTTGGACTAATACCTCCCTAGTTGGAACCTCCGTGGCATATACCAACTCTTTGGCACATCCCCAGACATAAAAGTCTAACGGAGTTAGATCTGGGGAACGTGGCGGCCATGGAATAGGGCCATCGCGTCCAATCCATGCATTGGGGAACACATTGTCGAGATATTCTCTCACAGTCAATCGCCAATGCGCGGGACAGCCGTCATTTTGAAATACAATGGGCACACGTTCATTAAATACGGGCACATCGGTCACTAATTCGGGCAGGTCATTTTGTAGGAATTCCAGGTAGTCTTCGCCATTGAGATTATCGGGCAGGTAATGCGGTCCAATTACCTGATTCCCAATCACTCCTGCCCAAACGTTTACACTAAACCTTCTTTGAGAAGATTTCTGTCTTTTAACACGTGGGTTTTGCGTTTTCGTTGTCCAGTGGTGCAAATTGTGTAAATTGAGGATCCCATCCTTGGTAAATTTGGATTCATCCGTCCACAGTATTCTTTTTAAAAAATCAGGATCATCCACATCCGTGTGTAAAAGAAACCGACAAAAAGCCACTCGTCTCTCAAAGTCGCCACCCTCAAGACCTGCAACAAACAAAAAACTCTTTTAAATTTCTCTTGGGCAATAAGTAATTGCACAAGAAAGGACCCGCTGTTCGTGCTAATAGATTCACTACCTGGAAGTGACGCCATACCATACCCATTACCTGCTAAACAAAGGCAAGGTCAAACAAAGCTTGCACGGGTTTAAAGTTAGTTTAAAATTACGTACCTTGCACCGGAGTGTAGTGGAATGGATGCTTTTTGTTTTGACGAAGTACTTTCCACACTTTCCATATTGAAATATCAAGATGTGATGCCACATTTCTAATGCTTCTTATAGGGTCTTCCTCAAAAAGTGCCAGTATTCTCTCGTCTACTTCAACATTATGTCGCACAATATGGCCCCTTGGTTCATTAAAAGTAACACTGCCAGTCTCGCGTATGCGTCGGTATGTGTCTTGGGAGACTCTGCGGCCAGGTAATCGTCTACCAGGAAAGCGTTCCTGGTAAAGTCGTTGCGCTGCACGAGCGACGCCATTAGCGGCTCCGTAAGCCATCATGATGTCCGCATATTCTTCGTTAGAGAATGTCGCCATTGCAATAACAAAAAACTCAAAGTTTAACAATAACAACAAAAATTAAACAATTGTAACAAGAACCAGCAAAACTTAACGATAACAAAGTAATAAAAGAATCGCGGAGTATGGTGAACTAGCACACACGTTAGGTAGCAGAGGCAGTCATGTCTCGACTAAAAAAATGGCGGGTCGGGCGGCGCGATTTGTTCAAACCGATTTAAGGTATGCAAGAAAGAGATAGAAGATAGATTTTACTGTGAAAGAGTGAGAAAACAAATTTTACCTCTTTCTCAAGTAACAGTTCCGCAATAAATATTTTTTCATTAGAATTTGGAATGTAGTTTTATGTGACTTGATTCATCACAATTCTAGCGAATTCACAAAGTTGTTAAAATACTTTTATGGCATGTGGCACATCATTAGAAAGAGGATAGACTGGAGAATTAACGAGGGAGTTGGAAGATCCCGGTCGCTTTTGGTTTTTTTTTTGTAGCCTTATAAATAGCTGTAACATGTACAGCTTTAATTTAAGTTTTACCTTTGCGAGTGAATTAAAAAAAAAAATAGGTGACTAATATCACTAATTTTGTATTTAAAAGTATTCTTAAACAATACACATCGAAATAAAATTAAAATTCAGAGTCTACGCCTTATATTTTTTTTTAAATCTGTATTTGAATGTAAAATTTGGGTCTTTTTTTTGGAAAACAATAAAAAAAAAAGTCGATAAAAAAAAATCCACAGAGCATGAGGGGTGTTAAGGGGTCTGAAAGGCTAGCGGATGACCCCTTCAGTCGACCATTTTAATTTGGCACACGATGCACCAAACACCCTGTATATATACGTACGGAACCCTCGGTGCGCGAGTCCGACTCGCTTTTGACCGGTTTTTTTTAAACTACTCTTTAAGGCAGAGATTTCTAAAAAAGGTCAAAAATGTGGTTTTTAAAGCAGTGTACCTATCTCTTAAACCGTAAATATTTTTTCCAAAACAAAAACAGTATGATATTTTCAAGTGTTTGGTGCATAAGGTGATGGAACTCAAAACATAATTTAGTTCAAAAACACCTTCAAAGACCCCCCCCCCCTTCTTAATTATTTTGAAAGCCTTTTTTATTCCAGTTTATACCTTCGTTAACAGTTATAATTATAAGTATACCATAAAATTGCAAATGCCCAACTGCATCTGGTGATGGATTAATATTTATTAGTTAGTTAATCTAATAAATTCTAAGTTAATTTAATAATATTTGTGACCCATGAGTTCTACGCCGAGTTCTTTTCACTATTAAACACGCAATTTAATGACACTTTACCACTGAAGACTAAAAGTATTTACTCAAAGTTCGTATTTACTGATTGGGCGACTCCAGGTATTCGTAAAAGCAGGGAAAATCTTTTTGAACTTTATGGCCTAAAGCAACATATGAATAATACAAGCTTTCATCAATATGTTGCAAAATATTAAAAAAAAATTAAAAGTGTGTGCAAATTTGCTAAACCTCTTTATATTAGCAATAAAATAAAATCAGCTGATGATAAAATAAAAACTACCTGGCAAATAATAAATAATTCATTAGGTAGGAAAAAACAGCGTAATATTGAATTTAATTCAGAGACTGCACATGGGCCCATCACTTCAGAGGTAGAAATAGCTCAGGAATTTGATTTTTTTCTGTTAATATTCCCCTTAAAACTACCGAAACTTTAAGTTCCTCACCCGCGCTTTCTGCTGTCTTACTTAGAAAGAATGTAAAGGTATGCCCTTTGGAGTTAAGGTTTCAGCATTCAAATCCCCAGGCTGTTATAAAAACTTTTAAAGATCTTAAAATTAAATCAACAGAAGATCTATGGGGCATGTCTGTAAAAGTCTGTAGATCTGTCATCGAAACCATTGCACCCTATTTAGCTGTCATATTTAACACCAGTGTGGACCCTGGTCTTCCGGGTCTTGGAGTCTTTCCGGATCTCATGAAACAGTGAAGTAGTTCCTTTGTTCAAATCCGGAGAAAGTAAAGAACCCAACAATATTATAGGCCCGTGTCTATTCTGCCAGTTCTCAGTAAGGTGTTTGAAAAGTTGATGCTCAATCAAATGTTACGTCACTTCAATAAAAAATCCATCTTTCATGAACAACAGTACGGTTTCACTAAAGGTGTTGTACCACTGACGCCAGTGTCACCCTTATATAGAACATTTCTAATGCCTGGGAGGAAGCACAAGATGCCATTGGAATCTTTTGTGACCTCTCTAAGGCTTTCGTTTGCGTTAACCATGAGACATGTCTGCTGAAACTAGAACACTATGGGATTAGGAATACAGCTCTTGATTTAGTTAGATCATACCTGAAAGATAGACAGAAAGGTTAGAGTTCAAGTAAACGGCGTGAACTCTTTGGGGTCTGAAAAAGCAATGGGCGCTCCTCAAGGTTCGATATTGGGTTCATTCCTCTTTTTAGTTTACATTAACGATTTACCCTAATTACTTCAAAATCAACCGGAGATGGTGTTATTTGCAGATGACACGTCATTGATCTTTAAAGTAGACCGACGGCAACAAAACCTTGACGACGTGAATAATTCTATTCTTCAAGTCCAAGATTGGTTTACGGTAAATAATTTGGTTATAACTTATAAGATAATAAATAAGAAATAATCGGGTAAATAAGTTTTCGGGAGAGTTTTACTGCGTACCTTGAATAACTCAAAAGTTGGTATACATCAATTATTATTTAAGAACAAACACAGTAGAAAAAATAAACAAATGAAATGGAGGACACGTACTTATATTGAACAAGTATGTACAAAACGAAGTTGGTATTTATACGCTATCTATATTATTATCCTCCGTAAAGTTGTAAATCAAACTGCACTCCTATCTGCTTACCACTCTTACGTTGGTTCCAACTAAGATATTATGGTATAATGTTTTGGGGGAATACTGCTGATAGAGAAGCTGTTTTTTTTTCGACATCCACGCGGGCGAAGCCGCGCGCGAAGCCGCGGGCGAAAGCTAGTAGTCTATATTAGTATTGTTAGTAAGGACACAAACACAGCTAAATTCCCTAAGTCCGCCCTCGAGGCTCAGTGTGGTAGCACCACAGGTACAGCGGGAATCACAGGGACGTGATGTGATGAACTAACTTATCTACGCGTACCTATAGCTACTTCCACCCGGTGCCGTTGTATAGGACAGTCGGGCCTGTTAACAATCATTTTCAGGATGCCGTTAAATGATAATGATAAATGATAAATGATTTTATTTCTGTAAGTAGGTTTGTACAAACACTTTTACACGTCAATCATATTTTAAAAACTAGATGAGGTCGGCGTTTCCTATCTGACTACTCTGAGAAGAAAGGCCGAAACAAACTCAGAGGTCATAGTCTCTTTTAAAGTCCAGACATAATCTTGGTCAGATCATGTGAAGACCATGTAGATTGGTGTCTGAAATGGTCTTTTGAGGAAAGAACCACACAGGTTGAGTGGACCTGACCAGTCAGTGCACGCATTTGTCAGTAATCGTGCAGCTCTACTCAGAATATAAGGAGCTCAACGATGCGACTATCAATACCAAAGAAAGGCCATTTGGGTAGGCCACTTATATGACTCAAACTGCCAGACCATGATTAACACTAACTGAGAATAAAAGAAAGGGAAAAAAAATATTATGCAATAACCCACATAGTCTTCACATTCACAATAATTAAAATAATATAATACTTTACAAGTAAATATTACTGTCATTGTGTATAAAATAATAATTAAATGTCACTGTTCCGAGTGTTACGCAAGCGCTGTAGCAAGGAAGCCGCTAACACGCTCGCTACTATGGCTAACACTTCCACTTTAACCACTTGAATTATTTTTCTTCGCCTCTGAAAGTTCTGGTAACTAATCTGGCAGATAATTTCATACAAAGTCTGTTCCATTTTTGAATTTATGTGCCCTTTACAAAACAGGTCCTAAATCTTTGGTCCTCTCCCGCTGAAATGAACTGTCAAGTAGGTTTGGGGTAAAAATGAAGTTGCTTATTTTGTGTAAGTTGTAAGGGTCAGGGGAAGGTGCGAAGCTCCCGATGAGCTACTAAGTTATCTTACTTGTAGGGGAAAATGGAGTTCCTTGTTATTTCGCGAAGATTGTAAAGGTCGAAAGGGTATAGGATATTTACTTTGTACTTTAGCTGTGTTTTGGGTATAGAACACTTTTAATACGTGGTTGTATTTGAAATAAATCTACTAGGTTTCAAGATAAATGTACAATCGTAGTTGTTGCTTATTTCCTGGACAATGTCAAAGTATTTTTAAGGAAATCCACCGACAGCAATCCCTTTAATTAATAATTTCATCCTACCCGTACATTACAATATTAATCTTACATCTAACTACTTGCAACCATAATAAATCAACATGGTATGTGGTAACTTATACTGCCCAAATTCAAGTACGCGTCTACTATGGCAAATTGAAGAGGGCAAAGAATTGAATATTCAATACAAGAATGGGTTTGGCCCACGCAGCCTTCTGCCGGCTACCGAAGCATTAATTTCGTTGATATAGGTACACCTTTTATCCACAGTGTTCACATGAAATCTGTGTTTTCTTTAGCTCTTTTTTTAACTGTAAATAATTTTAAGACACAAAGTATAACAAACAATTATGAGAATTGATTTAGAAAGAAAAAAAAACGATTTCTTGCTCTTTTTTCCCTTGGGTATTTAATAGGACACAATGTTTAGATTTCACACCTGCTTGTAATATACCTTCCTCGATTCCTCGAAAACTTACATCATAATATCCCTACACAGTTACACAAAATTAATCAAGATTAATCAGAAAAATCGAAAAAAAAAAAAAAAAACTAAACATCGCAAACAAACTAGCTGAGAATTTGTTTTCAGCAACACAATCAGCATCATTCAAAGATTGTTTTCCTGGAACTTAGCATTATATAACATTTATAACTCTTTCAATAACTTCTAACAGGCAACAAAACACAGAACAAAAACAAAAGGGCATTCAACCCGGACACTGCCCATTCAACACAGCCTCTATTATTGCCAAACATCGACATACCAACCCCCATTGTCCCATCCATCACCCCATTGTCTTAAGAAGCCACATTTTTCCATCGTGTGGGTGTTAGTGGCTCCGAGCCCCCGGGCCCCAGGGCCCCAGTGCCCCAAGGTGTAGCCGGGGTCGTAATTCTCCCTTGATTAAATTAACTGCCCGAGGTTTGCAAGATTCATTGCGAGAAGCTGCGTGCCACTTATTTATGAAGTTTCTAAGTCACTTATGATTATGTTTTATGGTTTGCTGCAAACTGAGATTTAGTTTCTTTGCATGTAAACACTTTCTTTAGTTTGGGATGAGGTTAAGGCTGCCAATAGAAAACTTAGGGATAGTAAACTTGCCGTCTAAATGCTTACTAGCGGAGCATCTACTCGAACTCTTGCGGTTTGCGGTTTCGATACCGACTTCAAACTTAATATTTGTATACTGATAGTTGTTCTTAGTTTGGGACTTCCAACAAAGTGAGGATTGGTGTCTTTTACACCCAGTTTCTCAAAGGTAAATGAATTAAACAATTATCTGACAGATTGCCAAACGTAAATTTTTGTATTAATAGCTGTGAAAGATCTGGTTGTTAACAAACCATAGTGAATGAAATGAACTGACAAGATTTTCCAGACTAAGAAAGATTTCAACCTGAAAACGGTGAAATGTCACTCCAATTACAATCTAATCAACTAAAACAAACAGCATTTATTCACTTGAAATCTGTACAAAACACAGCTCGCCTGCAGTATTTCTTGACTGCCCAAACATTTAGCTAGACACACTCAAAGCAAGTCCTATTTCCAGGTAGATCAGAGTCGCCGTCAAATCGCAGTTAAATATTCAGACAAAATGCAACGTTACTTTGCAGGAAAACATTTTTGAATGAGCGAAGCGAGTTTGTTTGTTATTTGTGAAGTTTCGCTAACAAGGGGCTGATTTACTGGGACATGAGAGTTTAGACGTGAGTGTATGCATAATAGAGGTGAAACTTATTTTAAACTTCAGCTGCAGGTTTTGGTCCTACATAAGTAATTTTGTAGTATAGATTATTAATTTAAAAATAATCTTATTCTGGTTAAACTTTGCAATATTATAATTATCACTAATATTATAAATGTAAAAGTGAATTTGTTACGCCTTCACGGCATTACGACTTGTCATGGAGTCATTCTTGCTCCAGGGACTGGTGGCTTTAATTTCAAGTCTGTCGCCAGTTGTTTGATAGCCGATATGTGTTGGGTGAGATGGATTTTCAAAACATTTTGATATTTAATTATTATCCATAGAAAAAATTGTTTTACTTCGTTTTTTTTATTGTTTTTATGTTGATAATAAACCGCCTTTTAATAGAAAATTACTATTTATTTCAATTTGGTTACGAGTTTCCAAAAATCAAAGTTTTCAAAATATATGCCATCTCAGACCACCTTCCCCTATTAGTCTTAAAGGCTAGATTGTAATTAATTGTTAAGAACCTGGTTCTTTTTAATAAAGCACAAATAAAAAAGTCAAGTCCATGCTCTATGTTCCTGGTGGGGATAAACTTATGACATTTCAGCTAGGTACCAGTCTCTCAGTTCTCACCTTCGGTTTGCCAACGATATAGTTGTCATGGCTGAGACTATGGAGGACCTCAGTGCAATGCTCGATGACCTCAGTAGAGCTTCCGAAAGAGTGGGTCTGAAAATGAATATGGATAAGACAAAGGTCATGTCAAATGCCCGTGTAACACCCACTCTCATGAAGATTGGAGGCGCTACACTCGAAGTTGTGGACGAGTATGTTTACCTCGGACAAACTGTCCAGTTAGGTAGGTCAATCGTCGAATCCGACTCGGCTGGGCAGCGTTCGGGAAGCTTCGCAATATCTTCTCGTCCCACATACCGCAGTGTCTCAAGACGAAAGTCTTTGACCAGTGCGTGTTGCCAGTGATGACCTATGGCACTGAAATGTGGTCGCTCACAATGGGCCTTATCAGAAGGCTAAAAGTCACCCAAAGGGCAATGGAGAGGGCTATGCTTGGAGTTTCCCTACGTGATCGAATCAGAAATGAAGAGATCCGCAGGCGAACCAAGGTAACCGACATAGCCCGAAGAATTGCCAAGCTTAAGTGGTAGTGGGCAGAACTGTTTGGCACATTGCTCGCAGAACTGATGGCCGATGGGGCCGAAAGGTTCTGGAGTGGCGACCGCGTACAGGAAGACGTAGCGTTGGAAGGCCTCCTACAAGGTAGACCGATGAAGGCCGCAGGTATCCGCTGTATGCGGGAATCACAGAACCGATCGAAGTGGCGGTGCTTGGGGGAGGCCTATGTCCAGAAGTGGACGTCTTTCGGCTGAAACGATGATGATGATGATGACCAGTCTCTTCTTAATAGACTCTAACCCCTTATTCCAAAACAAGGTTTATCTTCAGACCCAGGTTTAAAACATGGAGCTATTATTGAATTTAGAACTTTATTCCGACTATGGTAAAGTTCCTAAACACAAAACTGACAACTTGGTACCGAACTAAGTTTTCAGTTTTGTATAAAGAACGGTATTTCAATCACGGCACTGAACATTTCGAGAATCAAGGAAGTGACACAACATTACTATTTAAAAATGTATTTATTGCTTTTCGAAGTATTCTCCGCGAAATTTGACACATTTTTCCATACGATGGAACCAATCATTGAAGCAACCATTCCATTCGGAAGTTGGGGTCTCCAAAATGGCCGTTGTGTAGGCGTCCACAGCTTCTTCAGGTGATGAAAATCTCTGTCCACGCAATTTATTCTTTATTTTAGGGAAAGTATAGAAATCATTAGGGCTTAGGTCGGGGCTGTACGGCGGATGGTCTAATAATTCTATGTTTTCTTGCTCTAAAAACTCTTTTGTTCTGTGCACGGTGTGAGAACTCGCATTGTCGTGATGGAGGATGATGCGGCGGTTGCAGTTCTCTTTACGAAGTTCAGAAACGACCTGTGGCAAACAAATGCTAGCATACCATTCTGCATTAACCATTCTTTGTCTCTCAAGAGGAATAGTCGTAACATGGCCGGTTTTGGAGAAAAACATGGCCACCATTTTTTTTGCAACACGCCGTGAACGAACAATTTTTGTTGGCTTTAACTCATTTTCGAACACCCAAACTCGTGACTGGTTTTTTGTTTCGGGTTCGTACGCGTATATCCAGGATTCGTCACCTGATACAATGTTGTATACAGCATTTGAGGATCCTGCGTGGAATCTTTCGAGAGTTCTGACGCACCAAGTAACGCGAGCCGCTTTTTGCTCTTCACAGAGCGAATGCGGTATCCATCGGGAAAACAACTTTTTTACACCTAATTGTTCATGCAAGATTATTTGTATTTGACTCATGCCAATGTCTAAAGTTGTCTGAATTTCGCGGTATGTCACATGTCGATCTTCCTCAATCAGCTTACGCACAGCATCAACGATTTCTTAGGTGACTGCAGTTTTTGGACGACCTTGACGGGGATCATCACTGAGCTTGATACGTCCACGTTGAAATTCAGCAAACCAGCGATAAATTGTGGTTTTGGATGGGGCTTCATCACCAAATGCAGAAATCATCCGGTCAACACACTGTTTTTGTGTTAAACCACTTCGAAAGTCATAATAAATCATCGCTCTTGAATTTTCTGGAGTCAATTCCATTTTCTCAACGACTAAACAAGTTTGACAAAATCTTGTGACAAGACCGAGAATCTTTTTTTAAATAAATAAATGGTATTCGATTTTTAAAACCAAGGAGTTTTCAATTAAAAAGATTTTAATATGACAGGAACAGTGGAAATATTCCATTCCCGATACTTTTAGTGCAGCCCTCGTATTACAAAGACTGGCTCCATGGTTTAAGCCATGTCAAAATATAAATCTTGTTTTGTAATAAGACGGCTAGTGTTATAAGTGTTATAACTGATGGTTAAATATTAATGTTGCATATTCAACACCATTACCTAAATAATATACTCATTAAAGTACATAAATAATTAACCTACTTATCACTTAATCCTCAACAATAACTTGAATTTGAACATCTCTCAAGAAATGGTAACATTTTCGTCTTTCAAATAAGACAATCCAAATATTCTAATGACTAGTGCAATTACTTAAGACAACCGTACTTGATATTATAACAACAGCTATTGCTATCTATCTACATAAGGCAACACTTACGTATAGCAAGTATGTACAATCACGGAATGAAATAGTTAAGCGCCTTTAGATTAGTTTACTTGCAACTTCATAAAAAGAAGAGAAGTATGAAAGTATGGCAGTAACCGTGAAGTTTCTTGCCGGCTCTTCTCCATAGGAAACGATCAATTGGACCGTGCACCTAGCTTCTGACGTTTCATAAGTGCTCATGTAGGCTTATGTGAAATAAAAATATTTTGATTTTGATTTGATTTTGAAGGAGAAAGACATGTTGCGCGGACCACGAATAAATGAGATAAAGGAAAAATAATAATGACTTGCTTAGGAATGTTTTTTTTTTCGACTACGCACTATTCACATTTTAAATGAATGTGTCACAATTAGAAAATTATGACTTTAGGCTAGATTTATTGTTACTCTGACGTCGGTCGCGTACAGTCCGCAGGCGACGCGGCGACGACGGCAAGTCACCGCCTGCGGGATGCGAGCGGCGAGAGGGGGGTGTGGGGCAAGCGGCGCAGTGTATAATCTATGGACTGCTGCGGCGGCTACTTGTGTGTATTGTTACGGATGCTCTACTCAAACCACACACGATATTTCAATTTCAAGATGGGTCTCCCACTATAACGATCGGATAAGATTATTATTTATAATGTACACAAGTTTTTTCGCAAGCGAAAGGCGGATAAAGAAAGTATCGAACATAAAATGGATACGAACATATTTTTTTTTTTATGTGTTCGTTTACCCCAGAAACAGTGTTATTATAATATATTTATTATATTGTGTTATGTTCGCTATAAAACTACCTGTTTTTAGGGTTCCGTACCTGAAAAGGAACCCTTATAGGATCACTCGTGTGTCTGTCTGTTTGTCCGTCTGTCGCAGCTGATTTTCTCCGAAACTACTACAGCGATTAAGTTGAAATTTGGTACACATGAACTTCTGTGACCCAAACACGGACGTGTTACGTAAATAAATTAATTTTGATTATGGGGGTGACTTTTGGGAAGAAAATTAGAAAATTTAAAATAATGTTTTGCTGACTCTACCGTATGAGATATCAAATGGAAGGGCTTGTTTTACGGATTTCATATATAATTTATTTATAATTTTAAAATAAATACTTTTGAAATTATTTAAGAAAATAGGATGAAAAATGACCCCCCCCCCTTATCTTCGAAACTACTCAGACTAAAATGGTGAAAAAAATACAGAAAATAGTTCTTTACTTATAGATTACAGGAAAACCTATAAGAAGTCTGTGATCTTAAAATAACATGGTAAATCACTCAATATTGTGCGTACAAACTTACATTTGCAGTTGGAATGTATGGGGTATCATGTTTTTCAACTACAATGTTAAGTTTGTTCTTGGGATTAATTCATCTCAACTACGGAACCATTCATTGTGCGTGGTCCACACGCACTTGGCCGGTTTTTAATCTAGTTTCACACTTTGTACTAACTCACAATAGCATGACGTGTATTATCTCAAGGTATATCCAACTGCTAAATATCTTTGTTCATCTTGTCAATTTCAGGCACCCCTATCACCACTCACATACCGCAGGCGGTTACTAGCCCTCGCGTGCGGAATTTACCGTCGGTCACGCGTAATAAGACGGTGACGATAATTGGTATAGTGTAGCACCAGCGGTCACCGAGCGCGAGTCCCTATAAATCGGTACGCGACCGATGTCAGCACTGACCGTCGGTCGAGCACTAAATCCTGCCTTAGAAATGAATTAATTAAAAAATGCTTAACCTGTTCATTCCATGAGCGTACAAACTATGAGAGTATAAAATAGTGTCGAGTTCTAGACACTTCTGCGAGAGTGCCTGTGATGTGTGCATATAAATATGAATATTATGCAAGCAGACTAACGATGTGTGGTTACTATGTTAAACTTTTTATGCATAGGTACATACACTGTGACGTAGTGAGTGTAACGATGTATGGAAGACGTTTTGGTTATACGAGTATGTAGATGTTTATCAAAGGTAAATTTTATATTTGTTAATTTAATTTTAATTTTAGTGAAATTACGAAGGGGTGGCACTTTATATGCTTATAACCGAGGGATGAAAAATACATTCAATGGACATAAGTGGGTGGGGTAATGTTGGATCCCATATTTTAAAAGGTTGATTTTAGATTTGCTATTTAAGACAATAGTTTCAGAGTTATGGGATAACCGAAATACCTACTATGAAATAAAAACTTATTTTTGCGGCCGATAAAATCAATACTGTGCATGCGTGAGAAATTACCTTTCATTAAATTAGGCATTTAACCTAGCGCCTTGCTTGGCATGCAACCTTTTAAAATATGGGATCCAACATTACCCCACCCACTTATGTGCATTGAACAGAATATAATAGAATACTCTTTATTATGTACACTATAAAAGTAACACATATAAATGTTTAAATTTTACATAAGGTGACACAATGGGCGGGATTGAATGTATTTTTCATCCCTCAGTTATAAGCATATGGAGTGCCACACCTTCGTAATTTCACTAAGTACACCATTGTTTAGCAGTGCATAGAACACACCTTCTTTCCAATTTGTGTCGAATGGCTCATAGTCTTCGAGTAAAAAAATGGTCGTGTGACATACGGACATGACAATTATAAAGGGTTCCGTTTTTTTTTACTCGACTGCTTCAGAAGGAGGGTGTATGTATGTATGTCTATTTCTTTGGCACGCTCTATAGGCCAAACGGCTTGATAGATTTCAACATATGAGGTATCCTTCGATTCTTTTTAATTGCGGGAGTGACATAGGCATATACTTTGTAGGGTTCCGTAAGCAAATGGCAAAAAACAAATTATTTAAAAAAAAATAACCCGACTGGAAAAAATGAACTGAAAAGATGGAAACAAGACGAAAAGAAAACCAGTATCCTTTAAGTATCAAAAATAAATAAATGCAGTCAGAGGCAAATTTTAAGGCGTTCGTAACATCCTAGACGCCACCGACTGCATTTATTTATTTTAATAATTTGTTTTTTGCCATTTGCTTACGGAAACCTACAAAGGCACACACCATAAACATCACCCAAATCCAATGTGTATAAAAAGCAAAAAAAAAAAATGAAACCCAAAAAAAAACACTATAGTTGAAGAGCACAGAAGCAATCAACCGAAGTGCTGATCGTTCAGCACGTAATGTTATCTTTGCATCAGCCGAGTTATTAGCAGCCGGCCTCGTCCAACTATATTCATTGGAAACTACGGACTGATCGGTCAAATGTTCCATTTTGTAGCTACTGTACGTACAGTCAGCCTCAAAAAGATGTAGGTATACATCGACAAGAATTAATTTAATTATTGTCTACAATTTCGTGTTCCGTAACACTGTATCAATAAAACATAGTAAGCCCATTAAGTTCCCTCTGTTGAGACACAAGCCTCCTCTCTGTAAGAGGGAGCGGTAATCCACCACGCGGGCCCAGTGCGCATTGGTGGATAATGAAACATCGGCAAAAGGAATCCGGAATGTCCTAGAACTGCATAATTGTGTAACTACAATTAAGTATCCAATGTGGAATATGTTTTGTAGCTGCACATTGATATTTTTTTAAGGTACGATGATTGTAGACAATGAATTGTCAGTGTATATATCTTTTTGAAGCTGACTGTACCTAAACGTGTCAATAAAATACTGAAGCTTCTCTTTATTCGTAATCAGATTATAATAGAACTGGTTGCAGGAACAATTAGGAGGGTTAATACCAAATACATACATCAACCTAGTTGCCTAAGCAGAACATGAGTTTCCTCATTAATCATGATTCATTACAGTGGTAATGAATGAGGATAGAGAAAGCCTTTTCTATCTCCCCTCTAGTGGGTGTACAGTAAGCCGCACAACAGTGGTAACAGAACCAGTATAAGCTGGTCTCTTATTTGATTGAAACTCCGTACTACGCTAGGCCAGCTGAAGGTCAAAATGTTACCTTTGACGTGCGGTCGACTGTACAATGCGTGTCCTGAAAATTCCTATTATTGAAATATGGCGCTCTGAAAATATTGTGGTATTAAAGTAAACAGTTATTTGAAACAACACATATGTAACGGTATTAAATAAAAACCCGGTCAAGAGCGAGTCGGACTCGCGCACCGAGGGTTCCGTACGAATATTATGATGCCGATGATTTCTGAAAAACTGAGCTATTTAGAGACATCGTTTTATTTTTCCTGTAATCTTTACATAAGCTTCTATCTTTATAGAATAATTTCAGAATTTTATCTCTGCAAACTTCGGAGATAAGGGGGGGGGGACGGTATTTTTTTTTTACTTTTTTCATCAAAAGTCGAAAACTATGCAGCCTAAAAAAAAAATATTTTTTGAGAATGTGCAAACAGCACTCTTTCATAAGATACCCCACATGCCCTAGTACACTTCAAATTTTTAAGACCCCCTTTCAGTCCCTTTTGCAAAAAAGATTTTTTTTTTTAATTTCTTGCTTGTTTGCAAAATAGTTGGGCAAATGTCATCTAAAACTATTCTAAATTTCAAGTTGATAGCATTAGCAGTTCGTGAGATATTCAGGTGTGACAGACAGACAGACAGACTTAGTCTCACCATAGGGTTCCTTTTTACCATTTTGGTACGGAACCCTAAAAAGCAATAACGTGGAAGTTGTAAAACAATCACATAAATGTATTACCTCTACTCTTACAAACAAAGAAAACTTTAAACTTTCTGACTCGGTAATCTGACAACTGAAGACAGTGCCCTACTTCAAGACTAACAGATACACCCCAAGTTTTTCTTACCACGACCGTATGGAAATTTCCCTAGACAAATACACAGTGCGATATATCCCTGCGATCTATCTACATAAACGTTCAATCTTACCGACTTACACCGTCATACGTTAGGCAGTACGGGAAATAGCCCGTCTGTCTTCCTACACAGCAATAACACCACATGCGTGTCATTATCATAATACAAGGGACCTTGACGCCCGGCAGTATTACGCGAAACGCCGGTAATACGCACTCTCTCCAGACCGCGCATGTAGTTTTTATTTTTATTTTATTATAATCACGCGAAGGAACGAGTTTTGGGAGTCTTTCAAGTAAAGTAACTGAGACTGGAGTTGGAAATACAAGTTAAAATGTTGTTTTATTGCGCGATGTTTAAGGGTATTTCTTTCTTTGAAAGTACGGCCTATTTTTGGTTTGATTTATACGACGAAATATAAGGATACTTACTTGCGAATGTAGAAAATTATTATTCGGCTCTAAGCCTTATTTCTACCTGAAATATCTTCTGAAAGTCTATTCTATTTTATGTAACCAAATCTCATGTCAACGGATATGGCTCTTTTTTGACAACCAGAAAACCGCAAACATTAGATTCAACGTTTCCAGATGGGTATTTGGAAACGTTGAATCTAATGTTTGCGGTTTTTTGGTCACCTTAGAATTATGTTATATTTTAAATAAATATACCATAATAATAATGATTTCGTTTGACTGATTTTATTTGAGCCACTTGTTCCCCCAAGTAAATTATATGTTCTGATACACAAAATGCTGAAACGAAGTAGACAAACAAAACATCCCTAAATCCTAGAGATGTGTGAAAAGTTCGCTAACCTTTTCTTACGTTGAGCTTCCTAAAATAAGGTTGAACTACACGATGACTGCTGCATGCCGTCTGACGGGACGAGTCAACTCAAAGCTACAATGGCTCTTTCTAAAACGGCTATTCAAGACATTGTCTTACATTCTTAGACTCATAAAATATTCTGTAATATTGTTCTGGGCTGTATTCTTTCTTACATTATTATTGTCTAGGTCGGTTAGTTTTTTTTGCAACCTGTATACATGACTATTATACAGGTTGATTTTTTAAGGTGGGACGGGGCGTAAGGGCAGCAGTGACCATGAGCTCAGCATTTAATTTTCCCTTTATCTATAATAGAGCGTTCAATCAACTCAGCCTATCGCAGTCCACTGCTGGCCATAGGCCTCTCCCAGGCTGCGCCACAAACCCCTGGTCTTCCGCCTTCCGAATCCAGTCTGACCCAGCCATCTTCTTAAGGTCGTCGGTCCATCTAGCTGGGGGGCGTCCCACACTACGCTTGCCGATACGTGGTCTCCACTCCAGGACTCGTCTGCTCCATCGGCCATCGGTCCTTCGACTAACATAGATCGTTATGTAGGTCAAATGTCAAAGTTTAAAACAAATCCACCAACGCAATAGCAGGTAAAATTATCTTTGAAAGATGTAAACTACTTTCATAAATAAACATAATTTTATTTCATTATTAAGGAGCCTCAGCTGTAACGCTGAGAAAATGCATCATTGTAAGCTTCACAAAGCAAAGCGCAGCTTCACAAAATGCTGGACACAATAGAAAAACAAAACACTATGGACAATAGAACTTTAATGAAATGTGTCAAGAGTTCACTGACTTTTTCTTACCTTAGTCAACCAAGTATCTGATATATTGAGCCAAGTATCTGATATACTGAACCAAATATCTGATATACTTGCACATTCCCATTAAATAAATGGTTGACATAGACATAGACTCTCAAAGTGGATGCCTGTCTTGAACGTTTGTTATTTGCAAAAGAGATGCCGATGTTTTATTCCCCTCGGTTCTGTGGAGGACTGAGGGGTTTTAAGTGTCAATATTACGTGTGTTTGTAAGGACTGGGTAGAGAAAGATGGGTTTTTAGAATTTTAGGGTTGCGTTTTAGTATAAGCAGCATACACAAATGACTCTCTTGAATTTCAATTTCATTGAGCATAAAGCGTAAACATTCTGGAGTGTCAAATAAAGCAAGAATCAGTGAATACTTTCGATAAAGCGCGGACTAATTAGCCAGCCACCTACATTCTAGCAATGAATTATGTAGGTAGGTAGTCACAATTTCTTCGATCCTTGGCTCATTTAATAAATTTGCATAAAAACTACATCCCTTTGTTATAATTCAATGATTATCATTTCAACTTGTAGAACGGCTACTGTTACAAATTCAAATTCAAATGTCTTTAACTTTTCTAGCAAACTGAAGCGGCCAGCCAGCGAAGTTTTACACTCGGAACGAATTCGGGAATAGATATTTCAACAATGATTATAAGTTAGCTTGGGACTTCACTCTTAATATGCAACCAAACACGTTCATCCTCGTAACTTTATAATCCATTACCCCTTTTCAACGAACTTCCACTGACATTTCTAACACAAAACCCGCAACGTATGTTAAATATGGACATGCGTTTTCGACAGTCGTATCGTTGTAACAGAGAGACGGAGTTGACGGACCGTCTACTTTTGACGGACGTTCGTAATATTAAAGTTGTTCGTGGAAACACGAGACACCCCTTAAGGAGGACATAAACTTCCTTCGCTAATATAGGTAGGCAGGTAAATACTTAAAAAGTACGCAGAGATGTTAATAATACCTGAAATGGTTTACATAAAAAAACGTTTTTTTGGTGAAATAGTTTTTTGTTTTATGAAATAAGCGTTAAATTGCTTAAAACATAGAGTCCAATTACAAAAAATAAATGAAAGCTTTTGCGATTGTGAACAGACATAGAGTAGCAAAAAATATTATATACAACGTGTTTTCTTTGATATCCCATAACTCTAGGGTATGATTTTTTTTAGTTTGGTTATGGTTAGAGATTAGGCCATATCAAAGAATCAACTGGCATATGAGTTATGTTCCAATCCTTTTTTATTTTTTTTTTCATTTTTCATACAAAATAATTCGGCAAAGTCACGATTATTAATGTAAAACACCCTTACGTGAAATATGACAACGTCGCATTTTAGCTTTCCCTTCACTAGCTGCCGCCGGGAAGCCCCGATACCAACATACCTACATATTTTATTTTACTATTTATTTTACTACACTACTGCGAAGTTTGGCAACCTCGCAAAAGTAAAGATTCGTCATACTGGTGACAATTTTTGACCTGATTTAATTATGATTGATGATATCTCCGAAACGATGCATTTTTGGACCACCTATTCTAGGAGTTTTAGTATTATTTTTACATACAGAAGATAACCCTAGAGTTATGGGATATCAAAAAAAACAGGTTGTATAGGTAGGTACTCTCCAAAAAAAAAACTGTCTATCATTTAACTCGCACAGGTATAATACCGAAAATGTAGTTACCCGATATTCACTCGATACTCCGATAGGCCCCAACAAATATTGCAGCGAATTTGCACTATCCATGTACACCTGCGCCCTGTGCAAAATGCTGCGACTAACCGAAACAAATTCAACGTCTGGTCGCTTTTAAACCATTTTTCCGCACAAAGTTTTCCATGTAAACTAATTATTTCTGTTCCTTTAGCTGGTAAATTTAAACTGTTCCATGTTTTAGGTGGCAATCTCGTGAACAAATTGTAAAAGTCGACCAAAAATGCAATAATATAATAGTACATTTTGATACAAGTGGAGAATGTTTGTAATTGCATTCGAGGCGGAATTAACACCCGAGCCGTAGGCGAGGTTGTTTATGAGCCGAGAACTGCAATAACAAATATCCACGTGTACTCGTATCACACGACGTTTTTCAATACACTTTTGAAGAAATAAAATAAAATAACGAAAAATATTTTTGTCATGAATTATTAGAAAACTATGATTTAATTTTCTTTTTTTTCCGCGCTTTGCTTTCGCCAGGTTGAAGGAGAAGCAAAAGGACAAAGCCGATAAAATATGAAAAATAGAAAATTCAAATATTTTTGAGTTTAGAACACAAATAAATGTTAATTTGTTCTACGTTTTTTTTAATTGTATAATTATGGTATTCTATTTATAAACATTATTTAAATATTCCAAAAATATTAACGCCGTAAAGACGCACGTGAAAACAAGTTTTACAACCAGGAAGAGTTTATTAACCTGCATACTCTAATGAAATAAAAATGATTTGTGTGCAACGAGACACGATCATGCATACGATAGGAATGGTTTTACTGATGTTAACGTAATTCCTATCTAGTTTCAGCTACAAATAAGCCGTAATCATGGATGGACTGAACGTGGATAGTTCGGGATTTCGGAAATCAGACTGAAACGGGCAATCTAAGAAATTAACAACAAAATGATTTAAACTATTAACAATCATAATAAAGATGTAGGTACGTTCTTCACGGCCGCGAGCTCTCGTGTTCGGTCCTGGTACAGGCCATGGTTCGGAGCGAGAGTGCATGGGAGGCCGTCACCTCCTTCTGCGAAGAAAGAAAAGAAAGAAAATACGTTTATTTGCGGCAAACATGACGCAACAAAGAACATAAACACAAAAATAAGAAAAGGTTGGGGGAAACATGCGTCACAGCAGTAAGGAGGAGGCGGAACGCGTGAGGGAGAGGCAGGGTTCGCGGCCTCACGCCCTTAGTCGCCGCAGGAGACGCCTCGGGCGTCGGGAGTCGCAAGCAGATTACCGGCCACCGTAGGCGCGGGCCTGCGGACGGTGAGCGATGGGTAGCTCACCGTACGATAAGGACCAGGCCCGGGTCGACGGCGCGTTGTGTTCTACTCGCGCTTCACAGAGATGTCAGCACGAATTGACGGGGTCCATTAGGGCCAATGCCTGCCAGGGTTGCGAGTTTGTCGGAAAGGGATATCGTGGCCCTGGCACAAAGGCAAATGAAGGAACACGGGTGGGTTTTAGTCAGTAAAAGTTTGACACGCCCTCCTGCTCCGCCCAGAGCGGGAGAACTCAAAGTCACGGGTAGGATACATTGTTTTATTACGGAGTTCCAGTTCCTACCTTCCGGCTTCATCATCAACTATTTATTTAAATTTGCTTCGCTTTAACTATCTTAATCCAGATATCTCATCGCCGGGCACGCCACAATTTCGGCGGTAAGTCCCCTTTTTGAGGAGTGGCTAGAGAGGCGCCACGGCGTCCTCACCTTCCGCCTGACGCAGGTCCTCACCGGACACGGTTGTTTCGGGAGGTTCCTGTTCAGGATAAAGCGGGAGGAAACGCCCGGGTGTCACCACTGTGTGGATCGCCCGGAGGACACGGTGGAGCATACGGTGGAGGTCTGGCCTGCTTGGGCGGAGCACCGCCGTGTCCTCACGGAGGCGATCGGCGGCGACGATCTCTCGCGTCCGGCCCTGATTCAGGCCATGGTTCGGAGCGAGAGTGCATGGGAGGCCGCCACCTCCTTCTGCGAAACAGTAATGCTCGCGAAGGAGGAGGCGGAACGCATGAGGGTGAGGCAGGGTGCCCGCCCTTCCGCTCTTAGTCGCCGCAGGAGACGCCCTGGGCGTCGGGAATCGCAGGCCGATTCCCGGCCACCGTAGGCGCGGGCTTGCGGACGGTGAGCGATGGGTAGCTCGCCGTCCGATAAGGACCAGGCCCGGGTCGACGGCGCGTTGTGTTCTACTCGCGCTTCATAGAGATGTCAGCACGAATTGACGGGGTCCATTAGGGCCAATGCCTGCCAGGGTTGCGAGTTTGTCGGAAAGGGATATCGTGGCCCTGGCACACAGGCAAATGAAGGAACACGGCTGGGTTTTAGTCAGTAAAAGTTTGACACGCCCTCCCGCTCCGCCCAGAGCGGGAGAACTCAAAGTCAAAGTCAAATTATTTATTTCAAATAGCAACTACACAATAGTAACTTATATGGCACTTTTGAACGTCAAAAGTGCCATATAAGTGCCTATGAAGAAGTTAATTGATAACTTCCAAACCAAAAAAAAAAAGGTACGTTCTTCAAGATAAAGTGTTCCGATATTTGGGACTAAACAGTAACACTTAAACAAATCATCTAATAACAATATAAAACGCCGAATATCTCAAACCTTTCCCGAATGGAATCCTTATTCTTCGTAACAGCATCCGAATCTGTCCGCGGTACTTTATCGATTCATTTTACTGCTGACCTCTCACACCGCAAAAATATAGCCCAGAGAAATTCTCTTATTACAGCCCAATAATGTTGTCTCATACATGCGACTTAGGGTCGCTTCGGGTGAAATGTCATAAAATTAAGACAATTAGGTAGGTTTGTACGGTCACGGAAATAGTTTTTTATCATATTGACACACTACGTCGATTTGCCTTTTCATACAACTGTTAAAGAATGGCAGTTACTGTTGTGACATGTTGGGTTCGGCTTCCACTCTAACCGGCACCCTAATTGGGCAACACGGTTTGAATCGGAATCGGAATGATTTTGAAGTATATTGCTAATTAATTGCTTCATATGTTAGAAAAATTTGTCTGCTCAACAACGTAAATAACGCACAACATTGTTGAACTGTCAAATTGAAACCGATTCCTACTGATAGTGTGTTACGTAATTAGCCCACGGGTGCAGCTGAATACCAGGATTTGGTTTAGAGCGGCTGCCTATCTGAACTTCACAACCAAGTTACTGGGTAATACGATACCCCTTGGTAAGACTGGTTGTCAGACTTTCGGGCTTCTGACGACCAGTAAAAACTATCAAAGACCTACAAGTAACAGGCGGTACCGGTATGCAAAGATGGTCACCCATCCACGGACCAACCGCGGCAAGCATAGATTAACCTGTCCAATGGACTCGTGTGGTTGATATTACTTAACCACGAGCCCCTCAGTTGTGATTTGAATATACAGACAATTTAAGTTGATAGTCAATTGGATACACAATTAATTTCCCTGACTTTACAACATTCTTTGGGAGCCCTTGTTGATGATAGAAAGAATTAATTGAGTAAATTATGATCAATATACATAAATATGTTTATAAGCTGCAATAAATAGGGTTTTCTTGTTGTAGAATGATAGTGTCTTGTTGTAGAATGATAGTGTCTTGTTGTAGAATGATAGTGTCTTGTTGTAGAATGATAGTGTCTTGCAGTTTTCCCGTTTCCGTGATATTTAAGTATTCATAGGATACTTTTATGTATCTACATAGTATTTCCTTTTAAAGAAAACTTTACTAGAATTTTTCGTTTTAAAGTGCTGACACGTTTAGCACCACACTCACAGACGTCCATTTAAGTTAGGAAACGCATTAACCTACGATGTCCTCTAACTGTATTTTGGTAGATGTCAGAATAAAACCAAGCGTACCTACTGACTTGATGTTTATATTCATCATCATTTCAGCCAAAAGACGTCCATGCTGAACATAGCCTCCCCAGAGGGGGGTTGCCATAATCGCCACGCTTGGCAGGCGGGTTGGCGATCGCAGTATGGTGTTCAAATGCATAGAGAACGTTGCTGCCTATTCTCTAGTAAGTCCCTTGGTCGCCTTTTACGACACTCACTGGAAGAAATAAGGATGGAGCTATTCTTTACGTCCGGCACCACACGGAACGCGGTACCACACGGTTGTTTATATTATTTTATCCATAATGTATAATTATAATGGTACGCCTAAACATGGCGTGTTTTGTTAGGAGGTTCCTCTCACAGGAGTCCTGACCACCGCGGTAGCTAATACAGATGGGCTACTATAAAAAAGAAGAAAGTATTTTTATAAAAAAATACATTATCAGCCTATAATTTTCCCACTGCCGGGACACAGGCCTCCTCCCTGTGAGAGGGAGTGGGCTGTAATCCACTACGCGGGCCCAGTGCGGGTTGGTAGATGTCACATGTCTTCGAATTTCTGGTTCTAGGACATGCTGGTTTTCTCACGATGTTTTCCTTCACCGATTGAGATCAGTGGAAAAAAACATAATAAAAAAAAAATACTTTAATAGTTCATTACTGCAGCGGCGTGCAACAGAATTTGAAATTGATGGACGAACGTGAAAATGTGGGCCGAGGCGAAGCATACGTGAGTCCATCAATGCCTGGTTGCTGGTTGCAGCTTGTATTGTGCTTTTCTCAAATAATGCGCGGAAATTCATACAAATTAAATTATTTATAAACAACGATAATTTTTCACGCGCCAATGTGTTCATTTGTTTTTTTTTTTTCAATAAACAGCTTTCTATTTCCAAGCCAGTTCGAAATTTAAATAAAACCTTTGATAAGTTTCCTCCTTGGTTTCGGAGTAAATGATCGTTCCATTTTAAAATTACACGATAGACTGTTAAGAGTTTACTTTATGTAATTTATTTGGCCGCTAAACCACGACATAATATGGATTTTCATACAATTTTTGGTGGACGCTGCTCGCATGTATATGGCCAGTACAGAAATTTCGATTTATGTCGAAGATGGTTGTCAAAATAATGTTCGAATTTCCAAGCATGTTTGAGAAAAATGTAATTAATTTAATATGTATTTATAATGATAAAAAGGAAATAGTGATAAATTAAAGTTTTTGATCGATGTAGTAGTCACCCTTGTAAAAGCATCATCAAGTTCATCATCATTCGCCTGCCCATATCCCATTTTTTGTCGGCGCAACATGTCCCTTACTTCCATACTCCTCTATTAGTTGTCATCTCGATAGTCACTCCCTTTCTAGCTATATCATCTTGCACACAGTCCATCCATCGTTTCTGTGGTCTTCCCCTACTCGTATAGCCATAGTGAAAGCAAGTCAACGATTCATAATTATCGTTAATTGATGTCTGTAAGCGTGGGGACATAACCGTTAAAGTACAGTCTACTTCATTTGTTAAATTAAAGTTTAATATTAGTTCTTCTCTTTTAATGACTGAGCAATCAAAGCTACCTGTAATAACTGCTAGTCTGTTAAAACTGGATCTTCGTAAGTACATAATGGTGTTATTTTTATTATGGTGATGCTTTGATAGTCGACCTACTTTTCAACAGTTTTCTTTGAATTATACAGGGTGTTTGCTAGGTGCAAAGCCTTAAGGGGAGGATTGCTGACACTTTTGGAGCATTTTGAGCATGTTTTAAAAAAGATTTGATCTATTGAGGCTATTTTATTTTTCAATTTTTAAAGTATTCTACGACTTCAAAAGTGTCCAGTATTTTTTTTTTCATTATCATAGATACTTGGAATTTGGTTTATTAGAATAGAGAGCACATCAGATAAACCACGAAAAAAAAAAATAAGATACCAGCTTTAACTGGGAGACTGTTGGCAAATAACTAAAAATAGAAGATAACAAAAATAAAGCATGAGACATGTATGAATCGAAATGCTCTAAGTGTCAAAGTCAAATTGATTATTTCAAATAGGCACTTATATGGCACTTTTGAACGTCAATGTGTGCCTGAGTCTTTGCACACAGCTTCCAAACAATCTGTATATCAACATAAAATTACCTGATAATCGAGCGGCGTCTGTTTTATTTGTTAACATTGCTCAACAATAAGGTTTTATTAAATACCTAATTTCTTCATCTCAATCACAATAAGGTTGATTGTTAGAAGAATTATCACGATAGACCGAAGTTCTTAATTTGATTTTGAGAAGGCTGAAATATTACCAAGCTGTAGGCTTTTACCATCATCATCCACAGCCTGACTGCACGCACCCACTGCTGGGCATAGGCCTCCATTTCCTTGTGTCAATTCCCACGTGCCTGCGCCAGCTAAGGAGGCTGGCACAGACACGTGGGAATTGACACACTTTAAGCTTCAGGAAGAATATTTAAAAAGTTCCGGTGTAGGCACTTACATGTGACGTTTCAGGTTTCTCTTTTGGATGGAAACGAATTTGGTATAATAATAATAATAATATAATATAATCTTTATTTATACAGGGTTATTTTTAAAACGTCAATAACCTCTTAAGGGGTCATTGTACTCATCATTATGAACAACTTTTACTATGGGACCAAAACTAAAATCGCAAAAAAAACAGCTTTTCTCTACATTTATGTTCGAATAATTCGTTAAAATGTAGGGAACAGCTGTTTTTTTTTCGCGATTTTAGGTTTGATCCCATAGTAAAAGTTGTTCATAATGATGAGTACAATGACCCCTTAAGAGGTTATTGACGTTTTAAAAATAACCCTGTATAAAAACAGATTGTAGTACAAGTAACAGTTTTCACAAAGTAGTAAGTAAGTAGTATGAGATCTCTGGCAATCAAGTGGGAGCTTGTATGCTTTTCGTATTGCAGAGAGGCTTCGGTGACTTAAGAGAAGGTGAGTCGAGGTCGACTTATATGCGATCCTTTGTCATAAGTAAAAAGAATGTTAGATAATTTTCTTACAAAATTTGTAATTTCTACAATTCCTTAAGAAATTAAAAGTAGACTCAGTTCGTATTAACGATTCAACTGAATTGCATTTTCATGATCTTTTGTTCCGGCTGCGAGAACTGATCACTATTCTATAGCTGGCGGGGATCTAACTCTCGTTTGTCGATAACACAAAGAAATGCTGCACTTGCTCTTTGATATTACTTGCAAAGTAATTATCTGAAAATAGACAAAACTGTAATAGTGCTAATTATTAGTACAAATGAGTACAACAACTCCTTAGTTTCCAAAAATAACTACTCGTAAATTAAATAGCCCCACTGTTGGGACTCTTATCCGCTTTCTGTGAGAGGGATGAATTATCAAACATTCGAAGACTTCTGTGAAATTATCTTATTTTATTTATCAATCTGTCGTAGCCGTGCTTTTTCAATTTCCAAATAAAGGACAGTAAATGTTAAAATAAATACAGGATATTATCGCCATTTTATCTTATTGAGCAATTTGTAAGATAGTCTTAAGAGGGGAGATATACTTAATGGTTCAGAAAATTGCCCAACGGTTGTGAGCCGGCTATCTTTTATTTTTAAACCTTATTTTTTTATTTTTGAAGGCACTTATTCAGCCAAACTTGTGTGTGGTCTTTAAGAGACCCATATTATACCTAGAAATCGAAATTTCCGTTTAGGAATAGTGCAATTTGTGATCCTAGAGACTTGTTAGGTTTTCCGAACGAAATGGTTTATACAAAGAAAGAAAAAGTTGTCATTGACTCCAAGATGTGACGCAGATAAATACAAAAAAAACAGATGGGATAAATATGCGTCACATCTGTGCAACACGTCCAGCGCTCAGCATAATGCTGTGAGCCTGCGACAGAATACCTGCACATCAACAAACAGCCATGTCAGCGCTGGTTTTCAGCGACAGCCGACGATAACATGATGATGTTGAACAAGGGCAAGAATACCTTGACCCCTGTTCAATCAACATTTATATTTATTACGTTATCTATGAGTGTATTTATTGAAAGTTTTATGTGGATTTATATCTGGAAATAAATGATTTTATTTCATTTCATTGAGCTCCGTCTTGATGGACGGTAAATAAACTAAACAAGGAAGCGACTAATGCAAATTAGGACTGACAAATAAAGTTAAAAACTTCCAAACCAATTAAGACACCTCAGGATATCTTGCTGCGTTAATAATATTAGTTGTTTAACAACTCTAATTTATTTCAACCTTAACGCAATCTATCCCGTTATTGGAATTGTATATTCAAATGGGTATCTAGTAATTAATTAAAAATATTTTATTTTGGCTATCATGATTCATTACGACACATAACAAATATGGAAATTAAGACCACAACAAAATAAACAATATAATAATAAACAATAAACATGGGAAATAAGTTCAAAAGTTAGATGATAGATTTAACAAAGGACCTCCAAAGCGAGATCTTCGTTCTGTATGTAACTTTTCTATTGATTGATTTGATTCTAATAGTATTTTTTAATCTAATTTATAAATCCAATTTGAATCTTATGTCTAATTATATGCATGAGTTACATCTATACGTGAAATATACAAGAAGATTGATCAAGAATAGACCAAGAAGGCTGTTGGAGGTAGCATTTACCGAGCGGCCCACACAGCAGAAGACCGCATAACTTGGAGACGCGTCGTATGTGGTCGCAATCCTCAGCATTGAGGGAACGACGAAGAAGAAGAGATAAATGAAATATTAACACAGAACGATCATAAGTTAAATCAAATGCAAAATGTATTCTAAATATGCAGTTATTTGGTGTTCCCAATAAATAAATAAAAAAGCCATTTGTTTGGTTGAAACTAGTTTTAAGTAATGAATGTTGAGTTAAAATATCAGCACCTGCAATATAATATCTAATATTCAATAGAATTTAATATTTTAAGAAGCACATCCTTATTAGAGCCTTGTTTCCCTTTTCCCTTCCCTATCCACAATGCTCTCCCCGAAGAGCCTTAGGGGGTGCATGGCTGATATATTGTGTTGTTACTAACCGTGTTAAAACGAGTGATGGAGTGAACCCTAATTTGTTTTCGTGTCTGCTCCACGCTTTTTTGATCATATTTAGTTATCTCCGGATAAATGGAGTTGAACGGTTATGAATTTTTCATGTGCGGAGGAGTTGATTTTTTGTTTAGCCTGTGGGTTTAGTGGGTCTATGATATATTGACGAACATTAGTTTTAGATTTATTGTTGCATTTCATTTTTGTGCAATACAATCTGGGACCTTTTGAAAATAGCTCGATTGCTTTGTTAGCGCTTTTTAGACTTATTTTATAATTTTGGCATCTTGTTGATGACATATTTTTAAATCAACCCTGCGTCTATCAGTTTCGGGTTGAAAACGATTATAGGTAGCATTAGGCACCGGGAAAAGAGGTTGTAATGATTAACTATAAGTACTGTCGCTTCAAAACAATGTATTGAACGACAGGACCTGCTTCACCGAGTCAGCATTATTTATTGGGACGTAATGTCAATACCGCAGAATAACATTAGGCAATCTTCTTGAAATGTCAGACTAAATATTTTTTTTGCAATATTATACAACATTAAATTAAAAAATTAAACCTTAAAATGGCCTTAAATGTATGCTATTTTGAACTTTGTTATCAAGTGATTAAATATAGTTTTCTATGGAATAGACTGCTGCAATAAGGTAAAGTATTAGGTAGGTATCTGTCCTGACTAAATAAAGGAAAGAATGTATGACGAAGATATAAAATACTGACATGTACATTATTATGATAGAACAATAATATTCAATATTGAGCTTGGATGTACAGAGGTATGAGGAACAGGGTGTAAAGTTCACTCATCCTCCATAGAAAAGGGAGGATCCTCCGACCAGACGGGTGTTGTGTCTGGTGGGCAACTGCCCGACGGTTGATGTCGGGACGTTGTATAACTATATGCTAGTCGCGCGGTAAACTCTGCTTGCGCGATGTAGGATTTTGCGTGACGCCAGCGTGATGCGTAGTTCACATGGGGCGATGTAGATGGCACTGATGTTTCAAACTGAATAATGTGCTTGCATACTGATGCAAAAACAACGGACCAAATTACAAAAGCTCATTTTAAATTAATGTTCTTTACTATAATATTGTAATTTAAATTCGATCTCGCCGATTTTGATTCACAGGTCGATGACGTAACAAGACTGTGGTATTGTCACTGCATTTCATAATCATTATTTATTCCCGTTTCACTGATTGCGACGAAAACGGTCCACGAAAATAATCATTTGTGGTTTCCGAAAATGAGCAATCATTTTTTGAAGTGAAAACTTCTTTAGCCACGTTGATCGATTTTTGGTAGGGGCAAAGTTATGAGTTCGAGTTACTGACATGCTAATGTGACGTGTTGCGTCAGACTGGCGACGCGCAGCAGCCTGTGTATATGTATACGCCTATACATATAAACAGGGTGGATTTTTGAGACGGGGCAATAAGGGCAGGCATTTTAACCGTTGCAATTACAAAAACCGGTCAAGAGCAAGTCGGGCTCGCGCACCAAGGGTACGTATACATGATGTTGATGATTTCTGAAAAACTGTGCTATTTAGAGACATCGTTTTATTTTTCCTGTAATCTTTACATACACTTCTATCACATAGAATAATTTCAGATTTTTAACTATACAAACTTCGGAGATACGGGGGGGGGGGGGACACGGTATATTTTTTTTAATTTTTGATCAAAAGTCGGAAACTATGTGACCTCAAAATAAGTGTTTGAGAATGTGCAAACAGCGTTCGTTCATATGATACCCCACATGCCCTAGTAGCCCCACTTCAAATTTTTAAGACCCCCTTTCAGTCCGTTTTGCAAAAAAGATATATATTTTTTATTTATTTCTTGTTTGCCAAATAGTTGGGTAAACGTCACCTAAAACTATTCTAAATTTCAAGTTGATAGCATAAGTAGTTCTTGAGATATCCAGGTGTGACAGACAGACAGACTTAGTCTCTCCATAAGGGTTCCTTTTTACCATTTTGGTACGGAACCCTAAAAACGGTCAAAGGAGACTGTTCTTTTTTTTGAGATATTTTGTTCCCCATTCACAATTTTGAAAAAAACATTACAGTCAGCAACAAAATGGGCCATACGGATCAAAAACTCTATTGGACCAACTGAAGTTTGATTATTAGAAAAGTCAGAAATCGTAAAAAACTTTAGTACCATACATTTCGTAGTAAATGAGACTCCAACTCACTTTTTTATGATGATATGATGAATAGACTGGCCAGTGATGTGTGGTGCCGGACGTAAAGAACAGCACCAACCTATCTCTTCCCGTGGGTGTCGTAAAAGGCGACTAAGGGACTTACTAGAGAATGGGCAGCAGCGTTCTCTATGCATTTTAACATCATACTGCGATCGCCAACCCGCCTGAAAAGCGTGGCGATTATGGCAAACACCCCCTTTTAGGGAGGCCTATGTCCAGCAGTGGACGTCTATCGACTGAAATGATGATGTTGATGAGACTGGCCACTATAAAAGCCAGAAATCGCAAAAATCTTTTCCCATTCAAGAAAATGGGCTATTGGGAAAAGTCCTTGTCTCCTTCAATAGTTTAGAACGTTCTAAACGTTGTAAACTATTGAAGGAGACAAGGACTTTTCCAGTACTCAAACATCAGTTTTTTGATCCTTATACGAAACAGGATTGATTAGCATAATTTTTTTTTGTGAAAATGGCCCATTTTCTTGCCGAGTGTTATGGATTGATACTATTGACAGTTCACTTCACCTGATGCTAGGGATTGACACTATTGACAGTTCACTTCACCTGATGCTAGGGATTGACACTATAATGACAGCTCATTTCACCTGATGCTAGGGATTGACACTATTGACAGCTTAACTCCACCTAATGCTAGGGATTGATACTATTGACAGTTCACTTCACCTAATGCTAGGGATTGACACTATTGACAGTTCACTTCACCTAATGCTAGGGATTGACACTATTGACAGCTTAACTCGACTTAATGCTAGGGATTGACACTATTGACAGTTCACTTCACCTGATGCTAGGGATTGACACTATTGACAGCTCACTTCACCTGATGCTAGGGATTGACACCATTGACAGCTTACTTCACCTGATGCTAGGGATTGACACCGTTGACAGCTCACTTCACCTGATGTTAGGAATTGACACCATTGACAGCTCACTTTACCTGATGCTAGGGATTGACACCATTGACAGCTCACTTCACACGCAGACTAAGCCAAGGCATAACTCAAATATTAATATTTTTCAGTAAGCCAAGTCTTATCATTACAAACTCAGGTAAGATAAACTAGGCGCAGCATAATACCAATAACAGTAAAATTAATGCCTTAGTCGTACTTAAGACGTCTGGAATTCTCCTGAATAAGCCATTTTAATTTTCTGTCTAATGTGCTGTTTTACTGTATTATTCTATATTACAAGAATAATTGTAAACTTGGCTAGATTTTTGCGAACACAAACTGTTAATCCTCTCATTTTTGTCTCAGAAGACGGTGGTTTTGCCTTTTTCATGAAATTAAATTACTGGTTATAAATTAATCTGTTATTTCTTTAGTTACTTCGCATTTGTTTTGAAATCATAATAATTACCTATTTAAACATCAATCACTTGTCCAGTCGTTTCTTAACTACGTTAAACTCTGAACTACAGCTCACCTTCATGGCTACATAAGATCACATAAGATTTGTATCGGCTGTTGTCTTTTAGTTACTGACTAGATGTGGCTGGACATCAATATTTTACGAATATTGTTATCTGTCATCACCAATCTGTCATCATTGTTGAATACCGCTTTCAGACTTTCACGCTGCTGCCTAACTTACGTGCAGCATTGATTCTTAGAGTCAAAGTTAATAAACAAATTATCAAAACGAATATATGTAGATTACTAAGATTAAAATAACTTATGTATTAACAACCTATAGACTAGACTAAAAGGTAGTCAAAGGTCCCCATTGACTACCCTTTACGATAGTTTCACCTTATCGGTAGTTACCGGTAGTCAGGTACTTTTTGGGTGGACAGAAATAACTATCCGAACACGGAAAACTACTCGCAAGAAAAAATTGTTTCCAAAGAAGTTGCGAAAGTGAATAGTGGCAATGTGTGTGAAAATAACTCGATTGTAAGACAATTAGCAGTTTTAGTTAAAAAATATAATATAATAACTACTTAAACTAGTCTTGAGTAATTTGTTGATTAAAACATATGGCCGCCATCGTCGACCGAGTCATCGCGTATCTACCATTAGGTGAGATGGGTGCGATAGTGATCAAACGCGAGACGTTCGCATGTAAAATGCGGCCAACTGCGAGTCAGACTCGCACACGAAGGATACCGAACCACCGCACAATATTTAAGACAAAAGAATTAAAAATAAAATCGTGAACCGTCACGGGACGCCTGGCAGATGTGAAACATCAAGATCAAACAAAAAAACAATCAAAAAAGATCAGGGTCGCGTAGCGGAGAGACCGCGCGTGCGGAGTGAGCAGTGAATCGCCACGCGGCATGCGTCGCCCCGCCAGCAAACGGCTTTACGTGCCCCTATAGATGTTTCACATCAATACACGTTTCTTGTATTTTCACTCGTTATACTCTTTTCAAAGCGTACTGCCAATCGTTATACTCGCCCAGTGTGTGGGTAACCTTTACTCGCCGGGCTGCTAGTGCTCTGCGTGTCCAATACAACAATGACTTCTAGATGCTGATACGGCTGCCTCGCTATTGTGGTGAGTCAGGAATGTTTGCGGAGTCGCGACCGGACGGCTTTCATGCGGTTATACGGAAGAAAGTGGCCGCCTTGTTGCAGCGCGTGCGAGGCAGTAGCAACAGTATCCTGCAGATGGTTGTATCTCGTGCGGATTGCCCTACCATAGAACAAATGCATGCTTTTTTTTTTATTTTTTTTTTTATTAAGCGTTGCCCCACACTAGGACTTTCTCCTGTATTGTGGATGCGTTTACAAATATTTTAACTCACATACACAAACAGCCAGACCCGGAACAACTACTTGTACCTACAAGTAGTTGTTCCGGGTCTGGCTGTTTGTGTATGACCTCATACAAATATTTGTTCCGTGCGGGAATCGAACCCGCGACACGCAACGCAGCAGTCAATCGCTTAACCACTGCGCCAACCGTGCCGTCGTATATCGCATATTGTGATGGGTATTGACTAATAGAGTGCATAAGATTTTATTAACATTATAGGAACTTAAAATTGTAATAATTAATTTTTCTGTAAGTATTTTATTTCTGTGTATTTTTTATAATTTGTGTTTGTATTTTTTGTGTGTTTCAATTTATAATTACCAACTTAATTATTTAACATTTTGTACGCCTAGTGAGGCAAAACATGTTGGTCCGGTAAAACTATGTTTCCATCTATATGGTGCATAATCATGTATCATGTCACACATGTTTGAACAAATAAAAAATATTTAATTTCATTTCGGAAGTCGGTGTCTTTGGTTTTGTAAGTTCGTTTATGGCCACCGACTTCCGAAATTAAATTAAATATAATATTAAATGTGGGTGTACTACAGGTACACCTCTGCCCAACCCTTCGAGGAAACAAGGCGTGATGTTATGTTATATGCTTCCGAAATTAAAGTTACTTTTCACTTTTTAGTGTTTTTGTTGGAAATCGGTTGTTTTTTTTTGTAAAAAAGTTTTTTATTTTCCCCTTTTTAGTGGTACCTACCCCACACCAATTCGTATACCACTACTTGCTATGAAAACAACAGTGACAGGAAGTTTTATAACATCATCAACATACACCGAGTGGACTAAATACGTATTATTGAAGAGTTAGCTGTAGATCTGTAATGTATAATATGAGACCGCGCAAGCTTCCCCTACCAAATAAAATAATTATAAAAATTAGTTCATAAACAAATAAGTTATGCCTGAACATATACAGTATGTAACAAAAACCCTGTTGTTCCTTTTAGGGATGTATACATTAACCTACAAGCACAACATTGGTGGAATTATAATTTAAAAAAATTAAGCATTGGCTAGTTGAAAAGTCAAAATCAAAGAATTAAAAAGGTAAGAAATCTGTTAAACATTACATTTATTTTTTTTACAGTTTTTTTAGGTGACTTGCTTTATTACGTATGTATACCGATTCTTAAAACGTAGGTAGAAAGAACAACAGGGTTTTTGTTACATATTGTATAATACTGGCTTTTGCCCGCGGCTTCAACCGCGTGGATGCCAGAAAAAATCTCACGGGAACCGGGATTAAAAGTACCTACCCTACATAAAAGGAACCCTAGTGCAAAATTTCACGTCACTCCCAGTAGTTTGGGTGGTGTGTTGATACGTCAGTCAAACAGTCGGTCAGTTTCTCCATTTATTTGTATAGATAGATTCGTTATTTAGATCAATATAAAATAATAATAAATTAAGACTTATTAGTTTCTTTTTGTTGTTCAGGTAATCAATTTCGAAATTGTTGACCTTTACGTGATCAACGTCCTGACAAACCTTGAAAATGACACCATATTGACCTACTATTTACCTCTTTACACCCCCAGAAAGGGATGTTTAAAAAAAAACATGAACACGTTTTACCTATTTATTTGTTGACAGGAGTAACCCTGCGAATTGTCGAATTGATACATTTCATATGATTTCTCCATACAAGTTGTGAAACCCCGTTACACCCCTTTAGGGGTTGAACTTTCAAAAATCTGTTTTTAGCGGTTACTTACGTCATAATAACTATCTGTGTGCCAAATTTTAGCCCAATCCATTAAGTGATTTGAGCTTTGTGTCGATAGATCAGTCAGTAAGTCACTGTTTCCTTTTTTATGTATTAAATCTATAGTGAAATTCGACATGTTACGATGACCCCAAATAAATTGGGTTTAGGGCAGGAGAGTGATGATGAAGTATTCAGGCTAAGTTTCAAGTTAATAGATCAACGAAAGAAGATTTTTTTCATACAAACTGTATCCATCCCCCCTTTACACCCCCAAAGAGGTTAATTTTTTTAGTGGTTTGCAACTTTTCCATTATTTGACTTATAGGTTATACCAATTTTCGAGTTAATCAAGCCACGTAGTGAAATCCTCTCTTGTAAAATTGACTACCCCTTTTCACCCCGTTATGGGTAGATTTTCAAAAAACCCTGATACAAGTTAGTCTTCATTTTTGGTTTTAAGTATAAATACTGAGTTTCGAGTTGATCGGACCGTGCGTTAAAATTCTTCTATACAAGCTTTGACATCCCTTGCATTGAAGTTAAGATAACAAAAAAATACAAACTTTATAATTTACTTACGTAAGTATTCGTCCAAGTTTCAAGTTTATTAACTCTAGGAATAAGATTTTTCATGCAAACAAAACCCCCCGTTTTCCCCCCCTTAAAGGTCAAATTTCCAAAAACCCCTACTTAGCGATCCGCCTACGTGCCAAATTTCAGCCCAATCTGTTCAGTGGTTTAAGCTGTGTTGATAGATATATATGGCTAGATATACATACATATTGAGAACCTCTTCCTTTTTTGAAGTCGGTTAAAAATCTTTTATAGCCAGGGTGCATCTCATCTCAATTCCAATAAGACCAAACACGGGTAGGATACATTGTTTTATTACGGAGTTCCAGTTCCTACCTTCCGGCTTCATCATCAACTATTTATTTAAATTTGCTTCGCTTTAACTATCTTAATCCAGATATCTCATCGCCGGGCACGCCACAATTGCGGCGGTAAGTCCCCTTTTTGAGGAGTGGCTAGAGAGGCGCCACGGCGTCCTCACCTTCCGCCTGACGCAGGTCCTCACCGGACACGGTTGTTTCGGGAGGTTCCTGTTCAGGATAAAGCGGGAGGAAACGCCCGGGTGTCACCACTGTGTGGATCGCCCGGAGGACACGGTGGAGCATACGGTGGAGGTCTGGCCTGCTTGGGCGGAGCACCGCCGTGTCCTCACGGAGGCGATCGGCGGCGACGATCTCTCGCGTCCGGCCCTGATTCAGGCCATGGTTCGGAGCGAGAGTGCATGGGAGGCCGCCACCTCCTTCTGCGAAACAGTAATGCTCGCGAAGGAGGAGGCGGAACGCATGAGGGTGAGGCAGGGTGCCCGCCCTTCCGCCCTTAGTCGCCGCAGGAGACGCCCTGGGCGTCGGGAATCGCAGGCCGATTCCGGCCACCGTAGGCGCGGGCTTGCGGACGGTGAGCGATGGGTAGCTCACCGTCCGATAAGGACCAGGCCCGGGTCGACGGCGCGTTGTGTTCCACGCGCGCCTCAAAGAGACGTCAGCACCAATTGACGGGGTCCGAAAGGGCCAATGCCTGTTAGGGTTACGAGTCTGTCCGAAAGGGATATCGTGACTCTGGCACACAGGCATTTGAAGGAACACGGTGGGTTTTAGTCAGTAAAAGTCTGACACTCCCTCTCGCTCCGCCCAGAGCGGGAGAAGTTATTTGATGATTTCCCACCCAAAAAAAAAAAAAGAAAAGATATCTCATCGCCACCCGTGAAATACGTATCATTGAGAAGTTCCAGTGGCCATCTGTGGCCTTCTTCATCAGTTCCACTTCACCAAATTATACTTTCTGAATGCAAATGATTGACTTGTTGATGAAAATATAAAAATCGCTATATGTATGCCTATAATATTTGAGGAGTTCCCTCAATTACTCATGGATCCCAACATCAGAACTAGATTTTGATAAAAATGGGACCAATCTGGAAGTATATCCTTTCAAATAAAAAAAAAAAAAAAAACAAAAAAAAAAATACGGACGACTTGAGAACCTCCTCCTTTTTGTGAAGTCGGTTAAAAAACAGATTTTGTCAAGTCATACTTCATTCAAGTAACAACACCAAAAGCGGTCCGCTGACCCAAAAAAAAACAATCATTTTTTTATTTTATTTTGTCGTGTTTAGATATCGATACCCATCACGTCTGCGGAGTTTTGCTAGCTAATTTAATTTCACCCTGTATATAGAGACGGTCGTAAAGTATATTTTTTTTTGGTGAGAAATGAGCAAATAGCTTCTCCCGCTCCGGGTTCCCGTGTGTCAGACTTTTACTGACTTAAACCCCAGTTGTCTGTATGCCAGGGCCACGGTATCCCTTTCAGACAAACCGCAACCCTGACAGGAAAGCCAGAATAATCCTTCCATACTAATATTATAAATGCGAAAATAACTCTGATCTGTCTGTCTATCTGTTACCTTTTCACGCCTTTATTAATGCAATTTGGCACACCGATTGAACATGACCTGGGACATATATTACATAATTATATTTTTTACCCCGGAGGTACGATTCCGTGGGTTAATTTCCGACTTCAACGCGGGCAAAGCCGAGGGCAAAGGCTTGTCTGACATAAGAGCAAAAAAGTTAACACTCATCCAAAAAAACCGGCCAAGTGCGTGTCGGACCACGCACAATGAAGTGTTTCGTAGTTGGCATGAATTTATCCCAAGAAAAAACTTAACATTGTAGTTGAAAAACATGTTGTTTCAAACATTACAACTGCAAATGTTAGTTTGTACGCACAGTATTGAAAGATTAACCATAGACTTCTTAAAGTAATACATATAAGTACAGAAATATTTTCTGTGTTTTTTGAACATTTTGGGCTCGGTAGTTTACCATTTAGAAAGGGCCCTTTCTAAATGGTAAATTTTCATCTATTTCCTTCATTCTTCATTTCAGTCGAAAGACGTCCACTGCTGGACATAGGCCTCCCCCAAAAAAGGGAGGAGATTTGCCATAATCGCCACGCTTGGCAGGCGGGTTGTCGATCGCAGTATGGTTTTAAAAATGCATTGAGAACGCTGCTGCCCATTCTCTAGTAAGTCCCTTAGTCGACTTTTATGACACCCATGGGAAGAAATGAGATGGTGCTATTCTTTACGTCCGGCACCAAACTGAACATATCTATTTCCTTAAACAACTTTAAAGCTATTTGTTTTAAAATAATAATTACAAAAAAAATACCTTCACAGTGCACAGCTCTTTCATTTGTGCTACACGATCAATCAATCAATTTGCCTGTCTAACCGGATACAGCTAGAATTTTACTTCAACCAGTATTTTACATGGAGCGACTACTTGATATGTTTGACGATAAAGTGCAAAAAAAAAAATTGTCTTTTTTTTGAAAACGTTGCCCCACTCTAGAAATTTCTCCTGTATTGTGGGTGCCTTTACAAACATTTAAACTCACATACACAAACAGCTTTTGTCTCCCAACAGTGGCCCCCATATTCAAAATCAATTTATTTACGTTACATGGCCATATTTGGGTCACAGAAATTCACATACGAGTTACCCAACTTAATTGGCCCATTAGATTCGACGCAAATTGGCTGTGACAGATAGACAGACACACGAGTGATCCTATAAGGGATCCGTTTTTTCATTCGGACATACGGAACCTTAAAAAGCAGTCGTCTTGCATCTTTCAGACACTGTTAACAAAATATCCGAAATAGACACATGGTGCCACGCCACACCAAGGCTCCGCTAAACCAATACTTAATAAACATGGTAAAAGGGAAACGTTGTTTACAAAGAGGATCTTATCAAATTCGATCCATCTTGTGTGGAATTTTAATCTTGTTACAGCATTGTTGCTCTTTCAGTCGCCAGCCATCAACTCTGCTGTACCCATAATTCAAACCTTTCATATGTTGCTGGTACTTTTACCAACCGCTACTAGAAACCAATAAAAACAAACAAACAATTGAAAATCGTGTTTCATTCCATATCCATTACTGCTTTTCTTTTCGAGATTAATTTATACTGCTTACACACCCAGCAATGGTAATGTAAGTCACCGATGGAACGTGTATTGTATACCGTTTCTTAGTAAAGGCTTTTGAGTTCCCTTTCTTCCAATCGGTGGCCCCTAAACCAGAGTTATCGCGCTGAAATGGCTTCACAGAATTGTTAATCTGCACAACGATGTTTTATTTAAGGGGGATGCGCTAAGGTAGCCCGCGAAATTCAGTTTGCAGGTCAGTAACAGGTTGTATGTTGATCTAAATACGATTCCCGGCCATAAAAAATATGGCTTTATAGAATTATAATCATTAGAATCAGCATTACAACTCTATTAGTTAAAAAAGTCCTACTGAATGATTATTTGAAATACTCCTTCAGTAGGATTTTTTGAACTTAGAGAGTTGTAATGCTGATTCTAATTCTGGTCTGAAGACCGCAGGTATCCGCTGGATGCGGGAAGCACGGATCCGGTCGAAGTGGCGGTGCTTGGGGGAGGCCTATGTCCAGCAGTGGACGTCTTTCGGCTGAAATGATGATGATGAATATTTATAAAGAATTTAAAAATCAAGAATAATAATATTTTATTTATTTATTCACTCCAAACTTTTTAATAATCATATAATTATATTTATTATTGCAATTTTTTCACAAAACTTTGATCTTATTTTACTACAAAGATTTTATATTTTACAGTTTGATTTGATAATTTACAGATAACATTACATAATTATGTCGAAACAATGAACTCTTTTTGAAGTAATCGCAACGAATTCAATGTTGAGGGGTTAGCACATACTGACGCTGTGTGTACTAGTCGTTAATTCTGGTTCTAAACATATTTAAGTAAAAACTCCGATGTCAATTACATCTAGTTACTTTGTCTCTCTCTGTCGTTCCAACCATACCAGGTTATTTCCTGAATTTCAGACGAACCGGATTCAATGTTGCTGCAAGCTGATTGACACAAATCAGTTTGTCTACACCGATTCTCGGTATGCTTGGTGGATAGATAAAGAAATACTTAGAGAAAGAAATACTTATCAATAGAAATACTTCGAACAGAAGCGAAACTTTCACTTTTTCTATGAATCAGGGTAGAACCGATTTAAACCTCTGATAGCAACCCAAGCAGCAACCCAACAGCAACCATATAGCGACAATAAAGATCACTGTGATTTTGACAGTGATAACTGTGAAAGGATTGTATGCCATATTGAAGACCAAATCTTCGAATATCATAAATCACTGCTAAAATTGGAAGTGAGAGCACTACCCGCTTCCGCCACCGCCGCGGGCAAGGCCACTCCTCCATAATATATATAATACATAACAGGGCTGCCAAATTAAGTTGAGACGCTCTCATATTATTTATTTAACGCTATTATTCTGGCCCACGCTGCCACGGATCCCTCCGTGATTTTTCAGTACCCAATTGTGTTTTTTCTTTGTGCTGAATTCAATTGATCCTCCAGGCAGCCTCGGTAGGCGAATGAGGCATGTTGAGATGTACTTAAATAAAATGTCATTATTGACTGATGGCTGTATGATGGGCTTGAAGAAGTAATGAGGGGTGGAGAATATATTTGTCATACGTTATTGGTTTGGGTTACCATTATGCGGTAAGGTTAAATTTAACAGATGAATCTGATGAACGGTCTGATGAGATGTGTATACGAAACGATCTGACTGTTTAGCTTTAGCGATTAGTAGTAATCATTCTGACAGACGTAACCGAGCGAGCTGATCGGAGCAACTGCATCCACACACAATAAGGATTTAGTTAAGATCAGACGGTCCCTTAGGTAAAACTGACCATGTACGGTAGGTGGTAATTTAGTAATCTGATTTATAAAAGAAATAATATATTGTTACTCAAAATCAAAATTCATTCAAACTAGGGAGGTATATCAGCACTTTTCGAACGTCAAAATTACATAAGACAGTCCCCCAAAAACTCCCGCACTTCCTAGTGCTCTAGCTGGGAAGAACAAGTGCACAGCACACAACAACCAACGGCACAGCTGTCTGTTCAGTTTGTTTTTTTTAAATCACTGAATCGTTGCAAGCTATGGCCTAGTTAGCGTGTTCACTAAGACAGGGACGGACTATCGGCGCTCACCAGTCACGGTCACTAGTCGCTCAAACGCGACCTCTAGTAATCGTGGCTTTTTAGGGTTCCGTACCCGAAGGGTGCCAAACGGAACCCTATTACTAAGCCTCCGCTGTCCGTCCGACCGTCCATCAGACGTCTGTCAGCTGGCTGTATCTCATGAACTGTAATAGGTAGAACGTTGAAATTTTCACAGATTGTGTATTTCTATTGTCGCTATAACATCAAATAATAAAACGCTATTTATTTATCAATTTACTCAGTCTTTTAGGTCCAAAATTGCTAGACAAAAACTAAATTTTTAGGTCATGATATAACAATACTCATGTTATATTATAAAAAATGTTTTATAATATAACTTCAAACAATTATAAATGATAGAAAGAAAGAATAACGTTTATTTGGACGCAGTTCATGAACACAAAATACAAATAACAACAAAATAAAAAGTGAAAATAATATTTTAACAACAAAAATAGTGCGTGAGTCACGGCTGCGCAAAAAAGGTTTTTTTCAGCATTAATGCCAGACAGATGCTGTCTGACCCTGGTTTTGTAATAAGGGACAAGTGACGGGAAGTACAAACAGTTTCAAAATATCTAATACATAATTTTTAATCTTCTAAATAAATTAATAAATAAACTAGTAATCAAATATAATAACAAAAACTAAAAGACCCGTCCCAGCAAAACCTGTTCACCAGTTCTGTTGCGATCATGATTGTATCCGTATCCCTTGATGCTCGCAAATTTTGTCTCTTTTTTAGGAAAAAATACATGTTTTAGTATGCTCCGTAAATTATGATATGTTGTGCACGGTTGACAGCTGTCACATGAGTTTTAAAATGTTGATTACTCGCAAAATGATGGGAATGGGATAACATACTGTACTTTAACTCCCAGGATATTTAAAATAACATCTACCTCACTCACAAAATTTCCATTTTGTGAGTGATATATTATATTAAGGGACTAACTGCTGCCCGCGTGGCTTTTTGTAAAATAAAAGTTTTTGAAGTGAAAACTCCGGCGCGTTGAGCACTTTTTGGGTGAACAACAATCATGGAATTCGCGTCATCGTCACCGAACGCATTCCATGAGCTATGTGTATACTGTTATCACTTCTATCGGCAGTCCCCAAAGACTGCCCCACATGTGTTTTATGTTAGTAGTTAATCCTTATAACATCAGCTATCTGCCAGTGAAAGTCCCGTCAAATTCGGTCCAGCCGTTTGGGAGATAAGCCGGAATAAACACAGACAGAAAAATAAAAAAATGTTTTTGTCATAGGTACCGTATACAGGGTTGCCGGAGAACTGACATCTAAAGGTAAAATGTTGATGCCTTTTATGGCGGGGCATCCGAATCACCCCTTTGTATGTTTCGCGATTATTAGTAGTTTAGGAGATAGATTTTTGTGATAATTTCACGAGCGCCTCTTTGACACATTCTACTAGTGGTAACGGAATAAACATGACAAGTGTTTGGGGATTGCTAGCGAGAAACACGTTGATATTATATCTACACAGCGACGTAACTTTATTAAGTTCGTGCTAATGTGCTACTGCAGAGCAAATTAATTCACTCACACTCATGACTTTACCGCTCGTCGTTCTAGTCGAACTTCATTTTGTTGATAATCAGAGCATTCTTAGTGGCCAGGTGCAGGTCCTACCGATGACATCAACGTTGAGGACAACAAATTCACCTCGCTAATGCGACAGCGCGGCGAGGGAGCGAGAAGTGAATGCGCTGCAGCGCTGTGCCGTGCTGTCGGCAGCGGCAGTACCACCACTATTTATTATGCCCGTTAATTTTACAGCTGAATATGCGCCTACCAATGGCCGCCTTTATGAATTTACAAATTGCAGGCTGCTCATCCTTTCGGAATAAGTTGTCTTTTTACGTTAATCAATAAAAGGCAAAAGAAATATTAATCTCATCCTGAAGCTGATAATACCTACTCAGAAAAAGAAGATAACATCATGTTTCCGTTCCATAAAGAAGTAAAAAGTACGTTTAGCGTATTGCGAATTTACCGGGCTCATTATCTACACTTCAATCCTACACACATTCATAATTATGTATACCAAATTTCAACTTAATCGGTCTAGTAGATTCGGAGTTAATTGACTGTGACAGACGGACAGAAAGACAGACACACGAGTAATTCTATAAGAATTCAGTTTTTTTCCTTTTGAGGTACGGAACCCTAAAAACACTTTACACACCTGTCCCAACGGGAGATTAAACCCGCCAACAAGCCAGTCAAAGAAGATACTTTATAACAACAATAAAAAGTATTTGTTCGAGCAATAATAACCAAACGGCAGGCAAAAGAGAATAATTTGAGGAAGTAAAAGTTGGAGTTGGAGTTTTCTGTTATTTCAATAAAACAGATGTAAAATAAATTGGCAAATTTAAATTATTTTTATTAATACGACTTTTTACAGGATAGTGGGTAGATGATTTAGTTTATTAACAAAATTAATGGAAATGTAGTTATGCATGCTGTTCTTGTTTCATAGTTTTTAATGCATATCAGTAAGAGAAGACACTGAATCTTGTAACCTATCTCAGAAGTCAGGGTTATAATATCTAATATATGATCCCACCAAAAACATTTCATGTAAAATGTTGCCAAGACGACCACATAAGGTTTGCCCTGTGAAAAAGCCGCTACCGTCGTGGAGGTGTTGCGAATATTTAGTTTCTGAAGTAAGTAACGAAACAGCCAAGCCATACATTTTTACTGATATGTAGAATTTGTGATGTTAGGGTCGGTAGAGTTAGGGCGTGTAGATTCAGAAGCTTGGCTCTACATGAGATCTGATATCTGTTTCACAGGGCAAACCTTATGTGGTCGTCTTGGCAACATTTTACATGAATTGTTTTTGGTGGAATTTCAGTTCTTTTTGTAAATTGCTAGGCAGTCTTTTTAGTGTTTATTTTTTTCTTCTTTTTTAGGGTGTATTTCTTGCACATCAGCAGTGCCGGTTTTCATAGCCCATTCTCTGTCTCAGTTTACATACCAAATTTCGGCTTTATAGCACTTCAGGAAGTACCCTAACATTTTGAAGTCTCATACAAACTTCCACCCCCCCATTTTAGGGGATGGAGGGCAAAAGTTAAAAGTTAATTAGTTTATGATTTTTTTTGTTGGTTGTATACTAAACTTAGATTACATACCAAATTTTAGCTTTCTAGCACTTCAGGAAGTACCCAAACATTTTGATGATCATCAGTGTGTCAGTGACGAAATCGGTGTATTTTAGATATCAATAAAATCTAAAGTATTAGAGCTATTCAATTGAGACTTTGTATGTTTAATTAGTCTATTATTGAAATCATATCCTGAGAATATGAACTATCTGGTACATCGAAAACCAACTCTATGAGGGTTCAAAAAACGACGAAACACTTCGAGAAAAGGTAGGTTGTGCGCTTGTGCTTCGCTTAGCTCGTCTTGGCAGGGGCACTACCGTGCCCCCAGATTGTGTTCATTTGGGGTCAACGACCGCTGATAGTGTAGTTACTTGAAGTAGTCGAGAAAATCTGTTCTTTTTTCTTTTATCACGTATTGACATTTATATCCGTCACGTCTGCTGGCCCTGCTCTACAACCACAACTAATTGATTAACATTTGAAAATACTGTTGGAGACTGACGTTTTGCATTGCTTTCACATGTATAATTTCATCATGATTGGTGTAACCAATACTTTGCATCAATATTGTAATTTAAGGAGAGTGTCCGTGGAGTTTCTTGCCCGTTCTTCTCCATAGGAACCTACTTCATATTTCTAACTGACCAACTCCTTGGCAATTCAAAATTGCCTGTAAATGGTTTAATTGAATTAAATGGTTTGAGTTCAGTGAAGTTTACATAACAAAAAACCACCAAAGGTCGTTGACCCAAAAATATTTCATCATATCTATAATTTTAACTTGTTTTGTCTTATTTAGATAAGGATACCCAGGATGTCTTCGGAGTTTCGCTAAATAACTTATTTAGACTCAGTACTATAACCCTGACTTCTGAGCTAGGTTATTTGTGTATCATTTTATTTTCGGCAGTAAAAACAAGTACATAGCTTAAAAAAGTGCGTGTCGGACCACGCATAATAAAGGGTTCTCTCTCTAATGGAGATGAATTTATCCTAAGAAGAAACTTAACATTGTAGTTGAAAACCATGTTTTCTCATACATTCCAATTCCGTTGACGGCACGGTTGGCGCAGTTAGTTAAGCGATTGACTGCTGCGCTGCGTGTCGCGGGTTCGATTCCCGCACGGAACAAATATTTGTATGACCTACAAGTAGTTGTTTCGGGTCTGGCTGTTCGTGTATGTGAATTTAAATGTTTGTAAACGCACCCACAATACAGGATAAATTCCTAGTGTGGGGCAACGCTTTAATTAAAAAAAAAAAAAAATACAAATGTAAGTTTGTACGCAGGTTATTGAGAGATTTACCATGTTATTTTAACACCTTTAATAATATTTAATAGACTTCGTAGAGGCTTTCCTGATATCTAACTATTTTCTGTATTTTTGTTAAAATTTTAGGCTCAGTATTTTTGGAGATAAGGAATAGATATAATAGATAGAGAATGGTAATTTTTCATCTATTTTCTTAAATAATTTTATAAGTATTTATTTTAAAATTATAAAAAATATATATCTGAAATCCATACAACAAGCACTTTCATTTGATAGGAGTATGTCACACGGTACAGTTTGCAACATTTTTGGCCCCCAAAGTGACCCCCATATTCAAAATTCATTTATTTACGTTACACGTCCGTGTTTGTGTAACAGAAGTTCATGTATGTGTACCAAATTTCAACTTAATTTGTCCAGTAAATTCGGAGCAAATCGGCTGTGACAGATGGACAGACAGACAGCTAGACAGACACACGATTGATCCTATATGGGTTTAGTTTTTGCCTTTTGAGGTACGGAACCCTAATGAAACGAGCGATCCTTACAGTATTCGCATATAATGTGTAACATCTGACATCTCACCTTGGTGATAAGCAACTGAGCAGCGCGTGCAGCGACTGAAATAATGGTGTTCCCTTGTTTCGCAGACAGAAATTTCATAGAATTATGTTTCGTAGAAAATGTTTCATATAATATTTGGTCCTTGTATTTTTATTTCGAATAATATTGTTTCAACGACTATTTAGTTGAATGAAACATATTTCACAGAAACACAATTCAATGAATTTTGTAGTAACATTTTTTTTTAGAACAAACTTACCAAATAGTAGAATTATTTTTTAACGAATATTGTTTGTTAGGTGTATTTTTTCATGGTATTTTATTGGAAAAATAGACATTATGCTATCCATAATTTTATAAATAAATATTTTATGTATATTTAGTAAGATTAATTAAGCGTGTAAGAAATATATAAGTAAAAAAAAAAAGAATCAGTGTTTTAATTAACATATTTGCGTCAGATACCATCTACTGTTATTGAATCATTTGGGTTAGGTTAGGTTAGAATAGTGACCATTAACGCGTGAAGGCGAGCGAGCGAAACGAGCGTGCCGCGGTAGCGGCCGCCGAGCGCCAGATCCCCTCTATTGTTTAGGCGTTTGGTGAAATGAAAATATGGTAATTAAAACTGTTGTTTAATGAATGTTAATATCTGCGTCAGATACCAACTACTGTTATTGAATTATTTGGGTAAGGTTAGGTTAGAACGGTGACCATTAACGCGTGAAGGCGAGCGAGCGCAGCGAGCGTGCCGCGGTAGCGGCCGCCGAGCGCCAGATTCCCTCTATAGTTTAGGCGTTTGGTAAAATTATAATATGGTATTAAAACAGTGGTATGAATGTTCGATAACATAATATTTCGAACAAATGTTATTTCGTCGAAACAGTAGTACGTGCTATGAAGTCACTATTAATGAGAATAACAAGATTGTTTTCCTTCAACCCGCATTGTTTTTGTGACCGCAGTGTTGTAATTTTATATGAGGGTATGCATTTTGTCAAAGATACGAACTGAAACGTTTAGAAACTGTCAGTCGAAAAATGTTTTTCTTGGTAATAAGTTTGATATTAACTAAACAATATGAGGATAGAGAATATTTGATTTGTTATTCTATGAAATGAATATTAAAACATAAAATTTCATTTGTAACAAAAATCATTGATTTAAATTTCTTCAAAGTAAGTATTCTGCGTATTGATTATTCTATGAAATAATAATATGAGAAAAACAATCTGTGAAACGAAATTCTATGGAACTATTTTCTATAAAACAACATACAACCAGAAATAATACATAAACTCACGCCTTCTTCCCATGCGGGTAAAAAACAGCATACATCCAGAAACTAAAGAACGCACCTGAAATTAACTACCAGCGACAGAAAGTAACCTCAAAACTTTAAAAAGCTAAGTACTGAAATATTTATTCAAATAATTATTTTTATTTTATTTTTTATTTAATAATATCTAATTTTATTATAATTTTGATGCATGTAATTTAATTTAAATTTACAATGGCTGTAATTTATTTTTTTGTAATTTTGCTATGGGTTTAATACGTGAATTATAAACGACTATTATTATTATTATATTATTAATATTTATTACTAGTGTTCGGCGTCGCCCACTGGTTGAAATTCAACCCCCTCTACTTACAATTTATATAGTACTGACTAATTCTATGCTATTATAAAGTACTTACACATTCCATGGTTTAAAAAAATATTTACTTATTCCATGCGTCTCTTTTTACGAAATCACTCCCACAGAAAGCGAGAGGTAAGATGTTAAACATCATTTTAATAAATAACATTAAGGATGGTACTTATTTAATCATGATACAGAATTAATTAATTCCCGAGACCTTTGTAATTACTAAATTACTTTCCTTTGTATTTCACGTTCAAAAAGAAAATAATTCTTTTATTTTGTCAACTTTGCAGTGTGTAAAATGACAATCATTTTCATAGAGAAAAACTGTACCTATGTTTTTTCAACTTACTAAATAAAATAACCAAGATACGTACAATCCCTTGCCCGGAGGCGGCCTGACGATTTGCGCGCGAACTCCGTAATAAAATAACGGATACCCTTGTAAGTCCTCCCTAAGTCATATTTAGAAAGATACAGACGAATATTACAACGAATTTACGTATTTGTTTAGGCATTTTCAGTTTACAATATGATTTAATTTAACAAAACTTGAAAGTTAAACATTTTTGTATACTTAGGTAGAAGTAACGAACATATATGTTTCGCCTCCTCCAGATAACTTCCAAGTAAACAATCTGGCAGATGATTTTATTCAAAGTCCAGGTCGCGAAAAGCGTTAATGGGTTTTTTTATTTAGACATTCTCAGCAGCAGCCCGGAGTCTGTTATTGTGCCTGGTTGATGGCAATAGGCTCGCCCCCTGTTACATGGCACTTAAACATAACTGTTGAAATGTGTGTGTACTAAAATGTAGGTACACCTTCGCCCGAGCCTTCGGGGAAACAAGACGCGATTTTATGTTGATGGTGGTGGTTGTGTTTAAATTCAATGACTAATTGATCTGGTAGATAGAGCCTATCTGGACATTGAAATAAGGCCCATTTTAGCTCTGATTAAAATATTGCATGTATTTATGTGTTCAGTTAAAACATGCCGCAAATTAAGCTTTGAAGTGTATACCTACGGTTTAGGGTTTCAAACATTCAACTTTCAATACAGCGGGATACACGACCGCAAATTCCGGTCAAAAATAAACCTTTTAATCACCAATTTAGTACAGATAATGAGAAAACTACCTATAAATACAATAAGAGTTCCCACACAGTTGAAACAGAGACGAATGTGTTATTATGACTATGTTTTTATACGACTTCTATATTCTTGGAAGGTACCCACATAAAGACAGCTAAGCTTACATTATAGAAGAAAAAACAAATGACTCACCAAAACAGTATCACATTTATACGTAGAAACAAGAGAAAGTACAGCCCGAAGAATTGCCAAGCTTAAGTGGCAGTGGGCAGGGCACATTGCTCGCAGAACTGATGGCCGATGGGGCCGAAAGGTTCTGGAGTGACGACCGCGTACCGGAAGACGTAGCGTTGGAAGGCCTCCTACAAGGTGGACCGAAGACCTTGTGAAGGCCGCAGGTATCCGCTGGATGCGGGAAGCACAGAACCGGTCGAAGTGGCGGTGCTTGGGGGAGGCCTATGTCCAGCAGTGGACGTCTTTCGGTTGAAATGATGATGATGATGACGTAGAAACAAAACACCACTCACTAGGTATGTTAATATGTTAATACTGAGTTATTTGTCTAACCGTCTTTTTCGTGCCGACTTTACCCAGGTCCTAAACTAAAATGTTCATCAACTCACAAACTTACAAAGACGTTTTGCTAGTGACAGCTAACCTCTGATATTTGTGACCCAATTTTAACGAAACTTCCTTCCAAAGTGTTTTATTATGTTCCCAAAACTTTCAACACTTTATTGTCCGTTAAGTTACTCTTGAATTATATTACCTTACAACCTATATTTATGTAGTTGCGTACTTGTTAAATTATAGGACGGGTAATATACCATTACCTGGCCCCAGGGAGTTGTAAAGAAAATATTACGTAGAATAACATACACGGTTATTTTTACGATAAACGTAGGCAACAGATTGTCCCGTGCTGAAAATAAAATGTTAAGAATGTTCGCAGATCATTGGCGGTGGCGAGCCGAGCCATCATAGTTTCGCGTTCGAATTAATTATTGGGGAAACGAACTAAAGTTATATTGTAAATATTTTCAAAATTCGAATGAAAATTATTCTTCTCTGCGATTGTTACCGCTGTCCTATCGGTTTTCGATCAGTGTTGCCCGCGGCGTCGAGACGCACGCACGTTACTCCACGCGCCGCGAGCTCGCCTGTCAAAGCGCGATTTGTTTACAGTCTTACAACACGTGTCGATCCGTTGTGTTTTACTTATCTCTAATATTTATTCTAACCAAATAAAAGAACATAATTTATTTATTTAATTTACAAAGAAAAGTGAGTTTTAATTAAAAAGAAGATCAACAAGTTTTCCATTGAATAAACATTGTACTTTATTTGAATTTAAATTAAAACAGACTTCAGAAGAAAATGTTGTTGGAAATCAAATTAGTTTTTGTTTAGTGTTATTATCTTGACGATGGGATCAACTTGTATTAGTATGTCAGTGTGTGTGGGCCGAGTGTTGTGGCTGGTACTTATAGTGCTCGCTGACAGGATCCAAGGATATGTGGAGACTGAGGAGTTCATCAGCGACCTGGACAAGCCAAGTAAGTTCACCTATTTTTTTTAAAATGCTGATTTTGATGGGAGATTCTATTGTAAATTATCATCACACAAATATTACAATTCTGTTTCTGTCTACATGCTAAATGATGCAGGAAATGATGGTATCAAATTAAACTACTATTGTAAATAATTCTGCAAACATTGTTGTAAACTAATATTGTTTTGGTTCCGTGTGGTGCCGGACGTAAGGAATAGCACCATTCCATTTCCTCCCGTGGGTGTCGTAAAAGGCGACTAAGGAACTTACTAGAGAATGGGCACGGTCCTCTATGTATTTTTTTTTTAATTCTGCGTTCGCCAACCCGCCTGCCAAGCGTGGCGATTATGGCAAATTCCCCCTTTTTGGGGAAGGCCTATGTCCAGCAGTAGACATCTTTAGGCTGAATGATGATGATGATGAATATTGTTTTGTTTTGCCTTTAATACAAGTTATTTCATAACTTAGTCAAGGTGCAGGTTGCAACACCTACCTGTTTTGTTAACTAGCATAAGTCAAGTGTACCTACAGATGATACCATTTAATGTTAACGTTGTTATTTGATTGATTGAAATAATTATTAAATTATGTTCAAATAGGTTGGGGTTAATTACTTTCAGGTATATTATTTGAGCGTAATTTTGTGCTAACTGATTAAGGTATAGTTTAGTATATTTTCCTGTACTCTAATTTGTGTTAGTTAATTTTATCTGACGTCATTAATTTTGTAATTAATATTTAAATGTGATAGTATTAGATAATTATTATCTTTTATAGCTACGGTTCATTAGTTCGTCACATCCCATTGCTGGGCATTACCATTATCCCTTGATGGTATGGTGTTGGGTTCGGGTTACTATCTAGCAGAATTACTGTCGTTATTGTTATTACAAATGAATCCTTGTCGCATTATGACTGGGGCCTTTGCCCAGCGGTGGGCCACGAGGGCCTGATAAAATATGTTGTAATTAAAGAAATAAATATATTACATTTATATAGTATCTGTATTTGTCCATTTGGTGCCGGACGTTGCGTTTGGTGGCGGACGTAAAGAATAGCACCATCCCATTTCATCCCGTGGGAGTCGTAAAAGGCGGCTAAGGGATTTCATAGAGAATGGGCAGCAGCGTTTTCCATTCATTTTTTTAAAACCATACTGCGATCGTCAACCCGCCTGCTAAGTGTGGCGATTATGGCAACCCCCCCTCCCTTTTGGGGGAGGGCTGTGTCCAGCAGTGGACGTCTTTCGGCTGAAATGATATATTATAGTCTCGTGTTGAAGGGTTTCCCATCCATCCCTATAAAAAAAAAGTCATGGTTACAACCTCTCTGAATCATTTTCAACAGGAGGAAAATATTAGTCGATTGGAACCATCGTCTTTTAATGAGAATCTTAACTGTTTATTTCAGATACCTGTCAGTAATTATATAAATTACTCGAGCTTTTTTTAGTAAATCTTTTATTTTCATACAAAAAGCCTTCTCTTTTTCAATAATTTGATTACCATATCCTGGTTATTGAGCGTATATTGAGAACTTTTAATTAAATGAAATCCCAACAAGTTGGAGTGAAACACAAATATTCACATTTTCATCGATTCGTTTGATTATTAATTTCAATTACATGAAAGCTGCTGCTTACCGGATGTATGGTTTCTGGCCTGTGTTGCCATGGTTGATGTTCCCAGATTTTACCAGCGAAAATAAATTATGTGGGAAATTTAATATTCTGTTTGGGAAGCTGGAATTCCTGTGTGAATTTGATATAGAATTTCCTGACTGTCAGGCTGAAAATGGACGGAACTATGTTATTGGCTTTTAAGGTTTTCCAATGAAGCGAGTTCACGTTATACACATGCAAAAAATATAGTTCTACTATAGGCGGGTTCAAAAAAATCCTGTGTACATGTCGAAAGTTTTGTAATTAGTATCTACACACTCTGGGCACAGTCGGCTTGGCACCATCCTTGCTATTAACTAATCTTTTTATCACTAAATGAACTATATATTAACATACAGCATATATGTCAAGGCAAAACAAGTTCGCATGGACTTAGCTAAGTTAACAAAAAAAAAACAGAATTAATAGTAATAACATGATTTTTATCCAGGAAAAAAGGCGAGAGTTTATGTACCTATTTATGCTTTCATTCCAAAACCAATTTAACGTTTTTACAAATCCTTTAAATTCAGCCCGTAGTTTAAGAAATAATAAAACATGAAACCTTACATAATTAAAAATGTACGAAAAATCTCACGCGATATGTTATGTATGTACTTAATTAAGCAGCTCAAGCAAATTTAACTTGAGAGGCTCTAAGCAATGATACATTAATTCGTTGTTAGCTACTCAAGTATGATATATTAGAGTAAGTGGGTATTACCTGCTCCCAGGAGTAATGGCGGCGGAACCTCGTTCATTTTGCGACTTCTTCTTATATTATTATTGTTACTTTTTGACTTTGTTGTAAAATGAATGGTTGTTTTTTTTTGTGGAGGATTGTTTTTTTTTATTTTGATTGTTTTGAAGGACACAACGAGTCACAATAGAAGTTTTATTGTTATTACGCATATGGGCTTTCAGTGTCTATATGCGTATGGACGCTTACCCCCATAGAGAAGGTGTGAGCTTATACACAAATAGATGTGTATAACGCCACACCTTCTCTATGGGGCAGGCAGACACAAAAAAAGCCATCACCTGCGATTCATACATTCGTTTTGCTTTGGATTTTTAAGCGACTTCAAAAATGAGAAGATACTTATTTTGACTGTTTTTTTATTTTGTATTTTGTATTTTGATGACACGTCTGCAGACATAGTTTTAATACCTATGAATACACATCCCCGTTACTAACAATAGTAGTTATAGATCATTCGTGATCCGGGGATAAAACAATTTGTTCCATGTGGAATTGCAACCCGCGACCCGTAGTGCAATAGCTTATCTTAAAGCCGCTGCGCCTATCGGTACATATATGTGTGGACATCATTTTGAAACACAACATGAAAGATACGGTTGCTACGAAAACGCGGTTTTAAAATACTTGCTACGAGGCTACGATGCTACGAGTTTCGTAGCAAATTGCTACGCGTTTTCGTTTGCAGTGGAAAAGTAGGTACCGATATTTTAAACAAGGTGATGATCAATTTATGATTACTTCGAATTAAATCGAATTTTGATGTATACAACTGCCCTTAAAAGTAGGTACTTTTATAGGTCTAGATTTACAGTCTCTTTTTTAGGATCACGTATATCATGCGGATAGAGCTCGAATTTAAATTTAAAAAATCGGACAAGTCCGAATTGAACGCGCGTGGTTCCGTACAATGAGTAATATATGTCATCTATCATGTTTTTTATCCCACGATAATTTATCCCAAGAACAAACTTAACATTGTATGTAGTTGAAAAACATCTCCCATATATTACAACTGAACTGAACTGAGATTTATTACGTTATTTTAACACCATAGACTTCTTATAGGTTTTCCTGTACTCTATATGTAAAGGATAGGCCTTTACATATAGAGTACAGGAAAACCTTTCTATATTTTTATCAAAAATTTTGGCTCAGCAGTTTCGGAGATAAAGGGGAATGATCAATTTTCATCTATTTTCTCAAATAACTTTAAAACTACAGATTTTTAAATTATAAAAATAATATATTTGAGACTCTCACAACAAGCCCATTCCCCCGGATGTAAACATGAGCACCATCCTATTTCTCCCCGTGGGTGTTGTAAAAGGCGACTAAGGGACCTACTAGAGAATGGGCAGCAGCGTTCTCTACGCGTTTTAATAACATACGATCGCCAACTCACCTGCCAAGCGTGGTGATTTTAGCACCCCCTCTCCCTTTCGGGGGAGGCCTATGTCCAGCAGTGGACGTCTTTCGGCTGAAATGACGAATGATGACATGACCGTGTTCGGGTCACTGAAATTCATATGTGTACCAAATTTCAACGTAGGTTCGGAGCAAATCGGCTGTGACAGACGGACAGCCAGACACACACACGAGTGATCCTATACGGGTTCCTTTTTTCGTTTTGAGGTGCGGAGACTTAAAAAGGAGCGCGCCTTACCAGCAGGCTTAGCATGGCGTTTTCGATCTCTACTCTACTATAGAATAGACATCGCTTGTCTACACTTCTCGTTATCTCTTCTTCGCGAGCACGAGGACACACCTAGACTCGGGTTTCTTCGTAGACAGTGACTTGTCCATAGCAACGGGGTATTCGCTAGTGGTGTGTATTACTACCCAATTTTACCGTACTTTTGCGTTTCGTTCTCAAACAAATCTATGAAGCAAAGTGTTTTTAATTAATGTTTCTTCATTAACAAAACGCAAATGGTCTATTTAAATTATACATTTTGATTTATGGCATACAAGTTATAGCTATCAATGAGTACCAAGTTTTAAAACTCATTTGTGTTTATTGCGTATAATTTACAGCCATTATTTGAATAGAGTGCCATAACTATACTATTATGATTGCGTCACGCAAAAACTAGGTAAGTATCCATTAAGGCTACCGCAGACTGGAGGGTCGTGCCGTCGCGTCGCGCCTGTCTACGGGAGCCTTTATGTTTTAAATGGGTACTTACATTGTTATTTATTGTTGTTTATCGATATTTTATGTAAGTAATTATTAGTATAAGCTCCATATAAAGTGAGTGAGTCTATGAGATGTAGTCAGTGAGATAAATGTTCAATGAGAAGATTTTGAATCTTCAGATTTTTATATTCCCTGTGAATGTATTTAGTAGATCAAAGTTAAGGGACAACATAGTGTAACAATTGTAGGATCTTATGTTTTTCTTATTTTATTGTTGATAGGTACCAAAAATCTATTATTTACAGAAGTTTTGGGCGACTGGTCCTGGCTGAGCTCCCTATCTTCTTGCTTATTCTATAATTCTACAGGAACTCGCTTCCCGGGAGAACAAAGGCTAAACAAGCAAAGGAAGCTGTCTTCCAATCTTCGCTGAAGTTTTTCTAAAAACTTAAATATTACCGGTGATTTGAACCCAACAATGTTAAAGCAACAAAGCACCGCCTAAAATTACTCAAAAAAACAACTACCAAATAACCTGGGGAAGGGCGGAGTATCCTAAAACAAGCATACTATTTGCTTAAATGGATTCTCCACATTGTAACTAGAATAAGGTATTTAAGTTGAAGCAATAAACTATTTTTTTTTTTTTTTTTTTTTTTTTTTTTTTTCTTGTCTAGGTCCTTCTGTACGTAGACTATTTCGGAAGAATGTTTTCTATCCCAAACTGTCAAAATCGGAGAAAGATTGTACGTCGTGCTCCACGTTGTAGACAGTTGTCTAGGGTAGAGAAGACAAGTCTCTTCACATTTGATTTTGTAATCGCCGTGCTACAGACAGTAGAAAAGTTTCTGTAGTCTACACTGAAACTTCATTTTTGTCTATTCTTCCGTCGACAAAACGCGTAGAGAGGGTTCTCGTGCTAAGCCTGCTGTAGTAGCATGGTTTTTAACATCTGAAATCTCACATTGGTAATATAAGCCCTGTCGGCCGCTATGGCAACTGAATTTCGTAACTAGTTGTCAACAAAGAAATAACTTTCGTTCTATGCAACCGGTTGCCAAAGAAGACCTTTATGCCCCAACATAGCGCAGCCAGGCAAACTAGATACCGGAAAATATCTGAATTTTACTTGCAAAACGTACTAGGTACTCTTACTGGAGCAAACTTATAGTCGTTCACGACAATAGTGCTACAGATGGACTCTGAACTTGCAACCTTTTCATCGTCAATCAAATGCTGTCGTATTTGGGCTATTCGCAGAACATGTCTTTTTAGGGTCCCGTACCAAAATGGTAAAAAGGAATCCATAAGGTGTGACTAAGTCTGTTTGTCTGTCACACCTGGATATCTCAAGAACTACTAATGCTATCAACTTGAAATTTAGAATAGTTTTAGATGACGTTTGCCCAACTATTTTGCAAATAAGAAAGAAATTTAAAAAAATATACCTTTTTTGCAAAAGGGACTGAAAGGGGGTCTTAAAAATTTGATGTGGGGCTACTAGGGCATGTGGGGTATCATATAAAAGAACGCTGTTTGCACATTATCAAACATTTTTTTAGGCAGCATAGTTTCCGACTTTTGATGAAAAATGTAAAAAAAACCGCCCCCCCGCTATCTCCGAAGTTTACATAGATAATAATCTGAAATTATTCTATGTGATAGAAGTGTATGTAAAGATTACAGGAAAAATAAAACGATGTCTCTAAATAGCACAATTTTTCAGGAATCATCAACATCACATATACGTACGGAACTGTTGGAAATTGACGTTCAAAAGTGCCTTTTATGTGCCTATTTGAAATAAACAATTTGACTTTGACTTTGACTTTGCACCCTCGGTGCGCGGGTCTGACTCGCACTTGGCCGGTTTTGTATATCTTGTGAGCTATGTCCGATGGGCGATTTATTTTTAAATAGGGGGGATTACATAACCCCCCCCCCACCCTCACCTTTGTACGTATTTTTCTGTTCCTTTCATCTTGTCTTTAGACAACATTTGTTCTTGTTTATACTAAACCTCTTAAGGGGTCATTGTACTCATCATTATGAACAACTTTTACTATGGGACCAACCTTGAAATCGCGAAAAAAAAATCAGCTGTTCCCTACATTTAAGTTAGCTGAACTCGTCAAAATGTAGGGAACAGCTGATATTTTTTTCGCGATTTCAACTTTGGTCCCATAGTAAAAGTTGTTCATAATGATGAATACAATGACCCCTTAAGAGGTTTAGTATAAACAAAAACTAATGTTGTATATGTGTGTACATAAACTGTTAAATAAATAAATAATGGTAAACTTATGGTACCTACTATTACGTCATATCCTATCAGAATCAACAACACATTCACACTTCCATTCCTACATTCACATTCCGAGACGAAAAATCTCCAAACAATAAATGCAATCGTTACCTACAATAATACCATTCGAAGTCACACGTGGTAGTAATGTATCCGCAAATCTACTCTTGTTCCGAATAGAATGGACTGCTGCACTAAACTGGTAATACGAACATGTTATATTATGTGAGTACATGCAATGACGTATTATAAATAGACGCGGCATACACGAACATCAGTGCACTCAAAAACAGAGTAAGCCATGATTGTAGCTACATACTTGCATACAATCATACAGCGCGTGAAGAAAAGGTAAGACCTATACGGATATCTGTTGTTAGAAAGAGATGAACATACATATTTAGTTACGTCACTAGCTGCTGCATGTTCATTGGCGCGTACGTAATAATAATTATTATTATTGTAAATGTCAGGCAATTGCCTGGTATTAACTTTGCCATTATTGAGCGCAGGTAACGCATCTAAAGGTACATGATTGAGTACATGAGTGTTTCTGTACAGTCAAACCGAATAAGCTATTTAGTTTACAGGCCGCTAATTTGCAAATACTTTTAAACATTATTGTGAGTGTACTGATCAGTCAATTCTGTTACTTGACTCTCATAAATAGAATAGAAACTACCCTCATGTTTTGTCTGACCCACTCCTTTACAGTTCAGAGTTATATATCCGTCTGATCTGATCTACATATCACGCCATGGACTCAAATTAAATAAAACAAGTTATAATTTTGTACCTAGCATCAATAACATTAATATAGTCAAATAGTCATTGTAACTACGATCACACATGTTTACAATCATTTTATAACAGTATTAGAAAAATGTAATTCTAACATTTTGAATAAGTATACTTATAACCATTTGTTAAACCTCAGCAGTATCTAATTAAATATTAGTAAATCAGTAATAATATTTATTACTTACTTTTTATCAGTACAATCAAAGATCTCGTGCATTACACGATCTTCGAGGTACATTGAAAATGAACTCAACAAAAAAACGTATTACGTTTTCATTATTTAATTTTTATTATTTTTCAAAAACACAAACAGCGTAAAAAATCTGGTCTAAAAGTCAACAGAAATAGAGATAAGCTTGACATTATGTCTACAGTAACAAATTAATAGTTATCATTAGGTGGGACACGCGGCTATATATCAAGCTATACACTTCCAGTATACGCTGACCTCTCATTGTACGGAATTTCTATACAATGCGAGATCAGCTTACACTGGATATCATAGCTTGATGTGTAGCCGTGTGTACATGTCAAAAATACAGTTTACATCAAAACGATCAGCGTCAAAGTTAATTTCAAAAGCACACGCCGAGAAGTTTACTTCACTAACTCAAAATTTAGAACTGTCACATGAAACAATCCGCATATAGGTATGGCAACGGATTGCGACGTTTCAGAACAAACGCTCAGTCCGTCCATATTTAGCTAATTTATCTGCGCTGTGTCCTAAGCGAGCGACTAATACCGCCTCGATTGCCATTTATGGCGATAAAACATGTGAGATTTTTGAGGGATCAAAGTAATTGTACGGTCAAGTTATTAATGTTACCGTTGAATTTGATAACATGGTCAACTGCACCAGTATCCTCAATCAACAGATGTGCTCGCGCTCGCGCGTACCTTTTTACCACAACTACAAAGTCTGTGTCAGTATCAATTCTATTTTATGATTAACAAATATTTTATTTATTGATATCAAATAAATATAAAAAATCTATAAATGTAAAAAAACTGCTTTTATTCAATACACAATTCAATATAGGATATGTCACGACGAGGAACCCGGGGCCGTCTCTGACCAATCTCCGGTGTACGTAATGCTTCACTGATGGTAGATAGGTAGTTGGTTTTTAATCACACACAACACTTAACTCAAACTGAAACCGTCTTATTCCAAAACACGATCTAAATTTAGTACTAAGATAATTACTACCATGACTAAATAAAACATTATTATAAAATGAAGTTTATCACTAGTTGGTGAATTAGCTATGGTACTAAAATTAGTCCGCCGAGACCCCTAGTTTTTCTATGGACTAACTTCGGTACTAATTTATTTGCGGTTAGTATTGATTGTTATTGTGTGGCTTTTTATTTACAAATCGATAAAAATGGATATGATTGACTTGATGGATTTCGAAGATTTGGATATGCTGGAGACGTCTCGGAGATCTTACAGAAATCGTCATACGTACGTACGATGTAATATTTCCTATATAATATGAACATTCGCTTTAGGCAGTCGAAATAAGACAGATACAAAGCATTTCTTACCTAATAATACTAGGTATTAACTTTAGTTTTAATCACAAAGTATTTCTAATTCACAAAGGAACCAATAGAATGATGGCACCGATCTCCTGCAGCAGTCAATATTACCACGTTGTATTGATTACAATATCCCGCAGCGGAAGTAATTATTAGGATTATGATAAATTGGAATAATTCATAAGTGTAAGATGTAATAATCTTAACAGGTAGATGCTTGTGGCGGCGATAATATATTATACAAAAAATCTAACAACACTATCAGCCCACAATACTACGCTCAAACTGCGCGCAACGCGTCATTAAAAAAAAAAAACATATTTCCGAGAATTTAATTTAATTTATTTTTTTAAATGAAAAAAAAACTTCTAGATATTGAGTCAATCTACAATATAAAACTATTAAATTTATAATTACAAATATATGTTTAAAAGTGCCCTTTCTAAACCCCCTATAAACGCCTATTTTTAGCGATTTACTCAAAAACTATTAAATTTAAAAAAATAAACAATATAGTAAAACACTAGCTAGTATGCCACAAGCTTAAACATTACTTGCGCACGCAACACACATAAATACACATTGGCAGTGTCGTGAAAAGTTAAATTATTTTTTCTTGTACTTATACTAAATAGTTTATTCGACTGTACACTCTAGGAACGAAAAGGTCATTCAAACTCAAACTCAAAGCATTTATTTCAATTAAACCACTTACAGACACTTTTGAAGTCGGTCAGTTAGAAATATGAAGCTAGTTGTCCATTCCAAAGCGTAGTATGTAGGTACTTAAGGAGAAGAACGGACAAGAACCTCCATGGACACTCTTTTAAATTGTAATGTTACAAAAATATTGTTACATCTTTAGTGTTGAATTTATAACTAAATTTGAGGACGATATAACAAAAACCCGCGTCCATAGTACTAGAAACAACAACAAAAAAACAATTCAAAACTAAAATAATTAAAACACACCGTGGCAGCTAAGAGATGACAGTCCCAACTGATAGCGCTCGTTCACGAACATGACGCATGGATCAGCATTATTCAGCTCAACCATTTTGAAGGGAGCTACATTTTTCAAATACATATACTGTACCTACATATTACGCGGCTGTTATTAAAGCACATCTAGTTTAGAAAAAAAAACAGATTTGTAGCGAGCGCGTCGTCTGTCACTCATAACTTTTTGTCAGTCTCTTTCTAAAACTACATGTGCCTTAGTAAACGCTTGGTTAGCCGGCAAATGTCAACTTTCCCAACTGTCATTTTTATTCATAATGTTAGCAACATGATGTCTGAAAAATAATAAGTCACACTGGGGGCTATCAAAAGTTTACATAATGGTGTTATTATTATTTATAGAATTTTGATTTGACTATATTACAAGAGGTGAACGTAGCACTGATGTGGCGACATGTAACTGATGTGGCGACATGTAACTGATGTGGCGACATGTAACTGATGTGGCGACATGTAACTGATGTGGCGACATGTAACTGATGTGGCGACATGTAACTGATGTGGCGACATGTAACTGCATCGAGACTTCTGTGCTTTATCCGAGTTAAATAATATGTATTTTACATTTATACATTTTGGAATAAATTCTCTAAGTGATGGTGAAACCCGCATCAAAATCAGTTAAGTAGAAGAACAACGTGGTCACGAAAAGTAACATTAAGAGCCCATAATACCTCATTGCCACCTCACTCTTCAACTTCTTTCGATACACTCTTCTTTCGATCACGCGAGCAAGCGAGACATGGTGGCACGGGGAGAAGGCTCCAAGTCGCCTATAGTTCAAGTAATTTCTTTTTACGGTGAAAATAATGGTAATTAAAAAAAAATCGTAGTAACTGCTTTATTTTTATTTCAGTTATTATGCAAAATTTTATGATCTAACTTGAAGTAATTTTTGAATACTAGCGGTTTATTGTTCGGTTTGGAGGTAATTTTATATTTTTTTCTGTCGAGAAAATTTTATGGAATCGAGTTTTCTTCGAATATGGTACTTAACTTTACCATACATTTATTTCAAAATTAATGCTGTAGTATTTTCGATATAACAGAGGATCATGCTAAGCAATCTGAGGTATTGAAGACTCTTAATTTGTAATACATACTTAATATACATATAATTATATAGATTGGACTAGCATATTTTTTATTATGAATTGTATTTTTCAGATTAACGAATCAGACACTAATTGCACCCTTTAGTCATTGACATGAACAATTCTTAGAATACGTGTGTTGTTCCTTCCAGTTAATGGGGGTATCGGGTAAATGATATCCTTAACAATCTAACATCCATCCATGAATATATGTATGTATATAACATGCTTCCACATCAGTTTAATCACAAATGGTCTCGGAAAAAGCCACAGGTACATAATTGTGATCGATACTCGTGGTTATACAAATACCTCGTTTGATCATCAACTACCTACTCGTATGTTTGTGAGAGTACTTACGTACGTATATTCTATGGTAAGGCTAGTTCAGAGGTGAATTTAGACAACTTCAAATCGCTTAGCAAGATTAGGTTCACAAAATAACTAAAAATAACTACTTAGGTAACAAGAAACAGGGTAATAGGTAGGTTGGCAAATAACTGACTACTACGGATTAGTTGCTAGAGATTTGTAAAAGGCTTAGAATTGTATAATGAAGTCTTGCAAGCTTGTCTCTTCTAAAGCGTGCTATCACCGCTGTTTTCCAAGCGTGGTTATTATAGCATTGATTTTTTACGAAAATTTTGAAGTACTCTTACACATTACGTACGATCTCTAATTCGTTCGAAGCACCTGATCGACAAGTAAAGACTATTACCGTGGTTTTACTCATCGTTGGTCTTTCATGTTACACGAGCGAACAAAACAGTTGTTATTTTTAGTTTGTGTGGCGCGCCTTGCTTTAAAATCACGCTGATGATTGTGCTCACAACACTGCGGTCTGGCAATGCTACACCAATCAGTTTAAACGGCAAGCCAATAACATAGTGGTAACGCTTGCTGATAGATTATGCCTTTTATATGGATATTCTATTCTATTAATATTCTAAGAAGGATCGAGCTCACACGACCTCCTCGCCATTCCGCGCCTTGATCGTTGACTTGTTCATCATCTGCATTTTCCCAACTTCAGGCACACAGGCAACGGAAGGAACACAGGTGGGTTTTAGTTAGTAAAAGTCTGACACGCCCTCCCACTCCGCCCAGAGCGGGAGAAGTTATTTGATAATTTCCCACCTAAAAAAAAAAAAATAGGCTGCGTTTAGACTAACCGGATGCAGCTGAATACCAGTACTTTACATGGAGCGACTGCCTATTTGACCTCCAAGACTGGTTATCAGAATTTCTGGCTTCTGAATACCCGTTACGCCTGTCAAAGATTTATCAATGACAGCCGAGGCCAACGGCTAACGTGCTTTTAGAAGCACGGACGAGACTCAGTATAAAATGGATGGTGACCCATCTACGGACCGTCCACAGAAAGCATAGAATAGAATAGAATACTCTTTATTATGTACACCATAAAATTAGTTACAGATATAAATGTTAAAATTTTACATAGGGTGACACAATGGGCAGTCTTATCGCTAAAAGCTATTTTTTACAGACAACCTTTGGATGGATTAAAGGGAGCAGGAGAGACAATACTGCAGGTAGTCAGTGGTGTACCATTAACATATACAATAAATACATACATACACAAAGCATACACTTACCTAATAAATATATACAATAATACACATGAAACAAGAGAAGGAACTGTATTATGTAATTATGATGTTTAAGGAGAGAGGAAGTGTTTTTTTACCTGAATCTTAAAAGTGGACAAAGATCGAGCACGCCTTACCGACACGGGCAAGGCATTCCATAACCGCACTGCTTGAACTGTAAAAGACTTGTCATAAAACCTAGTGGAATGCATCGGCATCTCTAGTCTCAAGTTTTCCGATGACCTCAGATATCTATTATGTGTGTCATGAAGGAACTTGAAACGTTCTTTAAGATAAGAGGGGGTTGTAGGATTGAACAAAATACTGTAGAGCTGAAATAAGCATAGTACCTTGATTGATCAGTCCGTACGGTAGTTATTTAGCCACGAGCCCCATGACTCCTATTAACGGTTCATATTTTCTTTACTTCTCGCAAGAATAATATTTAATAGGCAAATACTCAGTAGTACCTAAACAATTTTCAATACTAGATATTAAACCCAATGAACTATTCACAAGAGCTGGTTACACAACCGTGCCAAGTTTTCTCGTATCGCAAGCACCACTTGCTAATCGATTTTATTCGGCGATTAGCCGACTTTTATTAACCGCATTATTTCGAAAACGAGAACCTTAATCGATTCTGTTCTAGCTCGAGTTAAGCTATCTAGACTTTAAATAGACGCGAAATTATAGTAATGAATTTATATAACTGTGCTTGAAATTGTTACTTTAGACAGAGATAGGGACATACAAGATGAGACAGAAAGAGGTAATAATATTTTAGGTGGCAAGTCCTATGTATGAACAAGTTTTAGGAAAGGTCGACTTGTGAAAATAAAACAGCTGTTCCATACATTTTGAAAGAGCAAACATCGAAGTTCTCAATGTTTCTAAAAACAGCCGATACCTTTTTCTCAGAACTTGAGTTGCTTATACCAAAAGTTATTCGTATTCTGCTTTCATTTCGTATTTATAATTTTGTATTTTTTTTCCTGAATTTGTCCCATGTTACGTGGGGTCAGCGCAATACGATTTTCTGTTCAAATTCGTCAGCACCTCGTACGTTAAAAATACAGTCAGGAAAAGTAACTCTTTATGAAATTTACATATTAAGTACGTCAATTCGCCGTGTTTATAGTCATTCCATATAACTATCAAACAATAGGAATTAAGTATTGTGATTTGAAAATACAAAAAAGTGAAAATTTATTTCCCTGACTTCATATCTTATTATTTCAACAAAACTGTGCAACTGTTTTTTCAATCTTATTTCCCGTCCTTTATTATAAGCTGAGAACAAAGGTTTCATCAAAAGCTGTCTTTAGTCTTTTTAGCGTTCCGTAGCCAACAACCTTAGGTATAGTTTCGCCATGTCCGTCTGCCTGTCTGTCTATCCCCAGCTTAGCTCAGAGACTCTAAACTGTAATTTATTTTACATCTAACTTAACTTAATTTTAATAATATTTTATATTGTTTTTTTTGTAATGTTTTGTTAATGTGAGAACATTAAAATTTTAGGCTTAATAGACTGTAGCTTTGTAAACCATTTTCTATTTTGTTAAGTACTTGGTACTTGTTGACGGGCCTACACTGTCCTCCCATACCTATTAACACTGTAACTTGAAAACATTGTAAAAGCCCATTATTTTTTTAAAGAGTAACCGCGGAGTTTCTTGCCGACTCTTCTTCATAGGAAACGGACCAATTGGAACCGTGTACCTTGCTTCTGACGTTTCATAAATGCCCATGTAGGTTTATGTGAAATAAAATATTTTGATTTTGATTATAATTTGGCATGGGTATTAATCATGGCGACAAAGTGGTAAAATAAAATCTTGTTTTATTTTTAGGGTACCTCTCTTGCACGTAAAGTGGGGATGATCTTGTTTTTTCTCGTCTATCCCATGGTGTGGGTTATCGTTGGATAGGCCATTCAAACCATTTTTGATTCAGATACGTTTGGGTAATATTGATCTTTAAAGTTATATTTTTTGTTATAGTCATGGGGAGGGGTTCCATCTAAATGGTTTTCTTTGAATATGTGACAAAAGTCATGGCAGTAGTATTTATAACGAAATTAAAAAGAATAGTATCACAGCTAAGTAGGGTTTACAAATGAACAAGTAATAATTGACCAACTTACATTTGCAGTTGGAGAATTGACCATAACGTGTATGGTAAGGGAGAATATGTTTTTCAACTACAATGTTAAGTTTGTTTTTGGGTTAAATTTATCCCAACTACGGAACCGTTCATTGTGCATGGTCCAACACGCACTTGGCCAGTTTTTAATTAAAAGAAGGTTCCTGCTGTGTATTAGTTACTTACATTGTTCTATTATCACCCATCTGTATTCCAAGCGTTATGTTGTACTCGTAAGCTAAGTTGCTTAGTACAAGAACATTTACCGAGCTTGTTCGATGCCGGTTCACTGGATTTGTTATAAATGTATTATGTTCCAGGCAGAATGATTCGTAATGACGAATCATTCTGCCTGGAATACATACGGCACCATCCCTTTACAAACGGCCGCAGTTATGAAATATGCCGAAGGCAAATTGACCACTCGTTCAATTGTTATAATTTCAACATTGATTGTTATTGGATAAGACAAAGGTCATGTCGAATGCCCATGTAACACCCACTCTCATGAAGATCGGAGGCGCTACACTCGAAGTTGTGGACGAGTATGTTTACCTCAGACATACTGTCCAGTTAGGTAGGTCCTGGGTAGGTACTCGGCTAGGCAGCGTTCGGGAAGCTACGCAATATCTTCTTATCCCACATACCGCAGTGTCTCAAGACAACAGTCTTTGAGCAGTAGGTGTTGCCAGTGATGACCTATGATACAGAACCGTGGCCGCTCACAATGGGCCTTATCAGAAGGCTAAAAGTCACCCAAAGGGCAATGGAGAGGGCTATGCTTGGGGTTTCCCAACGTGATCGAATCAGAAATAAAGAGATCCGCAGGCGAACCAAAGTAACCGACATAGCCCGAAGAATTGCCAAGCTTAAGTGGCAGTGGGCAGGGCACATCGCTCGCAGAACTGATGGCCGTTGGGGCCGAAAGGTTCTGGAGTGGCGACCGCGTACCGGAAGACCTAGTGTTGGAAGGCCTCCTACAAGGTGAACCGATGACCTTGTGAAGGCTGCAGGTATCCGCTGGATGCGGGAAGCACAGAACCGGTCGAAGTGGATGTGCTTAGGGGAGGCCTATGTCCAGCAGTGGACGTCTTTCGACTGAAATTATGATGATGATGATGTAGGTTCGGTTGGAACTGTGACCGACCACGCGCGAGTCGAATTGGTTGCAGTTACTAAGCTACGGCACCCCGACCAAATGGGTTAGGTTAAGTTAGAAGTATGAACAATCGCGCGCGAGCCGAGCAAGCGAAGCGAGCGGTGCCGCGGCAGGGGCCGGCAAGCGCCTTAAGAAATATAACTAAATAATTCAATCAGTCGCAGCATTTTTAAAGGGTCGATTGTAAAAAGCGGAATCATACAAATTGCCTGTGACATAATATACAACGTGTATCAGAAATGTGTCATATTTAAGAATGTGGTACAGACCATCAATCTCAACAACTTTCTCCATGAGACCAACATCGTAATCGCGAAATAATTATCAGCTGTACCACACACTTGGGTGGGGAGGTAGTAAATTTTATAAGCGACAGCTGATTATTATGTTTTATACATTTATAAATAGTTAAGTTCATAGTAGTTTAGTTGATACACGCTGTAAATATAGTACGTGGCAGAGCATTAGAAAGAGACAGTCACTCAGGTATGAGTGACAGAGACAGCGCTCTACAAAACCAAAGTTTTTCTGAAGCTTGATTTGCCATTTTTACGGCTTACCACCGTTAACTGTAAATTTATTCATGGTAGTAGATCAGGTGGAAGGTGGCAAAGTAAGTTTTGGAGGAAAACTAAATTCCCATTTAAGTAAAATAATATCTTTTTTTTTTATCGATTTCAAGTTTCAACTTCATCATCATCATCATTTCAGCCGAAAGACGTCCACTGCTGGACATAGGCCTCCCCCAGAAAGGGGGGGGGGATTTGCCATAATCGCCACGCTTGGCAGGCGGGTTGGCGATCGCAGTGTGGTTTTAAAAATGTTTAGAGAACGCTGCTGCCTATTGTCTAGTAAGTTTGAGAGGAGCAGAACTCTGATTTGAAAGCTTTTTTAATTTGACTTAAAAGTAGTAAGTAGACTACAACTTTGCTAGTAAGTAAACTAGTTGTTCCCCGCGGTTTCACCCGCATGAGTCTCGATCCCATGGGAATATCGGGATAAAAAGTATCCTATATCTTAGCCCAAGTCATGATTTACCCATGTGCCAAATTTATCCAAATCTCTTCAACAGTATTAGCGTGATAGCGTAACAAACAAAAAAAAATACAAATAATCTCACTTTTGCACTTATAATATTAGTAATTACAGATGTCACTTACCATCAGTAATTATTGGCCAATCAGCATTTAAGCAACGTAACCTTAGTAAGGTTTCGATTTACCGAATGAATCCTACATTTTGTGCTTATAACACAGCGAATAGGGTCACCGAATTGCCTTATTTATAATCTATCGTGTCGAATCACATCCATTATTCTAAAGTTACACGTAGATTTCGACCAATTATTAGCCATTAAAAACCTACTACATTATGTATAGTCTATGTAAAAGAGAAATAAATTTATTGACCCATTATTCGATTGTGTATCTTAAAGTAAGGTAAAAGAGTCCATTTTGTAATCAACTAGAGTCATAAGTAAAGTCGAATAATAATAATTGAAGTAAATAATCTGTGAAAATAGAGCCTACTTTCAATCCACATTGATGAATGGTCACCTTAACTATTTAAGTGATTTATTAAATAACCTTGTGCGATTCTCGCCCTTACGACTTTTACAGTAAGTTCTACAGTTCTGTGAGTCGAAGACTGACATTGTATCACGTGATTGTAAATGAAACGGGGTTAATCAGTTTAAACCCTGTCATGGCAGTTTGTTGCTTGTTTGTTTAAATAAAACATTGAAGGTATCGCAGAACTAATAATGAATGGAATAAACATTTAAAGTGGGCTGTTATTGCAAGGTTTCAGATATATCGTGCGATGTGCGAGGAATACTAATGTTAATACTCTGTACTGTAGGAGATTATTTCAGCTAGCGATACATTCAAGCGTTTTTGTACTCCAATTATTTTCCTCATTTTGTAAGATACTTGTTAGGAATTTTAACATTTAGGGAAGGGAAATATTATCCTCTTTGTAATAGTGGGCCACTTAGAACTTAAAATAACATAAAAGGATAGGCAAGTACTGTGAAGATCATTCTGTATACTGTATTTTGTATTTTGGTCATAGTCTTCCCCAAGAATTAAATCATATTTCGGCAATATCTCCTTCCATCCAATAAAATACCCCATTGATTGCGAGAAACCTGCAGATATTTACAATATTATGATATATTATGATTTTGTTTGCCTATGTCATATAATAATTGACTTATTCCCATTATAATCTACCGTTGTACCCACCACAACGGTCCTATGCGATATCTTACCAACGTAGCAGGATATAGGGATACCCTCTATCCTTTGTATACAAATTCACTTATTTAGTTGATTGATTGACGTTAATTGGAACTGCATTATCTTGCTGCCCGGTTCGCAAATCGAATTCCTAGACGTGCCCTAGATCAAAATATGATACTACATGTTCAGGGCTCTGAATAGGTAGACTTTAATGGCATAAGTACGGTACCTACGGATTATATAACATTTTATTTATTCTACACTAGAGACCCGCCCGGTTTTCACTCGGGTGCGATGGCGACATTTGTCAAGACATCAAAACTGTGCTAAATTAACACATACACCTTCTGGAATAAATGTTATAAATGATGATGAAAAGCGCTTAAAAATGCATTGTGTAGTTAAGATCTAAGCGATCATACCTACAGATAGACACAAAAACAGACTTTGTTGTATTCTATGTTTATAAGAGGCACGTTCAACGCAAAATTATTTGATAAATTCGAGCGTTCTAAATAGTGCGTTCTCTATTCGCGTTCGCAGTCTTATCGTGTGTCAATTTAGTTTGGCAAAGTTACACTCTATAACCTGTGTAGTCTGTTCCTTAGGTACTTAAAGTTCCCCAAACATACCCTAATGTCATATTACCGGATAAGATAACTACCACGCGAAAGCTATAAGGCCGTAGACTCGCGAGTCAGCTACGAACCACAATAAAACGAGGGTGGCAGTCCCATAAATCAGCAATAATCGCTTTACTACGGATCCGACTAGGAACCTCGGAACCCCGAAAACCTAATAAAAAGTATGAAAAGGACATACAAGCCGTGCGAACCCGGCTTGCTTTTGTGGTCAAAACAGAGGCTTAAGCGATAAAAATAAGTCCGAGCCCAGAAATACTTGTGCAAAGCTAATGATGGTCATATATATCTACGGTTTAGCCTAAAATGGACTAAAAATACTTTCGCAAAGCTAGATGGCGACTCATTGCTCGAAAGTGCTCGGAATCTTATCGCAGAGTTTTACGGTGACTTAAAGCTACGCGTTTAATTCCCAGCTTGCTACGGAAACAATTCTTTGGGAACGGTTCCGAGCCTGTTTAAATCGTTGCTCGTCGAGTCGTCGCAGCTCCAGAGAGTTCGGGAGCAGATCGTTTGGTTGCACGTGCGTGAACATCCTGAGATGGATGCGACGACAAGGAATTCAAATGATGCTTCCGTCAAAAGGAGTTAGGTAAACAATTTGAAATGCGTTGCGATATTTATTACTTTTGGCCCTTGAATGTACGTGCCTTTTTTTTGGATTTTCTATATTTCTAGTTCTCCGAAGTCAGTTGTATTTTTTTTTTTTGTAAAATAGTTTTGTACCTATGCTATTTGTTTTGTTGATATATATATATAATAGCCGTTCTTATTGATTTAATAAGTGACTGCTTAGCTTCATAAAGGTATAGCGGGATGATTAATATTTAAAAGGTTAAATGATAAATGTTTTTTATTTCTGTAAGTAGGTTTGTACAAACACTTTTACACGTCAATCGTATTTTATAAACTAGATGAGGTCAGCGTTTCCTATCTGACTACTCTGAGAAGAAAGGCACAGTCTCTTTTAAAGTCCAGACATAATCTTGGTCAGATCATGTGAAGGCCATGTAGATTGGTGTCTGAAATGGTCTTTTGAGGAAAGAACCACACAGACTGAGTGGACCTGATCAGTCAGTGCACGCGTTTGTCAGTAATCATGCAGCTCTACTCAGAACTTAAGGAGCTCAATGATGCGATGAACAATACCAAAGAAAGGACATTTGGGTAGGCCGCATAAATGACTGAAACTGCCAGAGCATGATTAAAACTAACTAAAAACAAAAGAAAAAAAAAACCGGGAAAAGGGTTCCGTACGAATATATGATGTTGATGATTTCTGAAAAACTGTGCTATTTAGAGACATCATTTTATTTTTCTTGTAATCTGTATTTAAGCTTCTATCATATAGAATTATTTCAGATTTTTATCTCTGCAACCTTCGGAGATAAGGGGAGGGGTACGGTATTTTATTTTTACATTTTTCATCACAAGTCGGAGACTATGCAGGCTAAAAAAAAAAAAATATTTGAGAATGTACAAACAACGTTCTTTCGTTTGATACCCCACATGCCCTAGTCTCTCCCTAGTCTGCACTTCAAATTTTTAAGACCCTCTTTCAGTATCTTTTGCAAAAAAGATATATTTTTTTTAATTTCTTTCTTTCTTGCAAAATAGTTGGACGGACGTCATCTAAAACTATTCTCAATTTCAAGTTGATAGCATTAGTAGTTCTTGAGATATACAGGTGTGACAGACAGGCAGACATTTTACCATTTTGGTACGGAACCCTAAAAAAAACGATGACACATAGTCTTAAGTTAATCTGTAACTATCTGCTATATTCGTTCCCTATTCAGCCCAGTGTGAAGTAATTGAATAATTTGACTGTTGCGATACACTGGTATATTGTGTTCCCTCTCATCTCAGTCTCATTCCTACGAAATGTATGGGAAGTTTTTTTGCGATTTCTGACTTTTCTAGTACTCAAGCCACAATTGGTCTAATAGAGTTTTTTGATCAAGAAACAAGATCGATTGTCATCTACTTTTTTTTTTGTTAAAATTGCCAATTTTTTTGCTGACTGTATATTTTTTTCATTATCTGTGAATGCAGATCAAGAAGTTAAGAACAGTTTCCAAATACCGTTTTCTTGTAGCTTCAACGGTTAAGGTACCTGCACTTATTTCCCAATCCCGAAAATCAAATTTTGACTTAGGAGTCACAGGTATATTTCTAGTTTAGGAGTCGGGGTTTCAACTTTTGTGCGCCTTTAATTATTGTGAACTTTAGCTAGATAATAAGCATATTGTAAAGACTTGTATCAATAAAGTATAATTATGTTATATTATGATTGACTGCTTAGCTCCAAAATAACGTGATGATAGTTATTTAAAAGGTTAAATCTGTAACTATCTACATTATTCTAAACTTTGGGCTCACCTTTTTACAAATTGCGGTAAACTATAGAAGAAAACAAGCAAATTGCAATATTAGTATTACTCGTCCCCATAGCAAATAGCGTGATCATTTATAGCCAACAGAATGACCAGATTTATAGAGAATATCTATGCAAAATTTGAACAAAATCTATCCGGTAGTATTTGCGTGATGCTGGAACATACGTTTAAATAAACAGACAAAAATCTGGCATTAGAATCGCTCCCAGACCTCGCAAAAATTACTTAAAAATATATATATATTCAATGTACTGTTTTGACTTCGCTACGAACAATAAGTAACAAAAACCCTGTTGTTCCTTTTAGGGACGTATACATTAACCTACAAGCACAACACTGATGGAATTATAATTAAAAAAAAATAAGTATTGGCTAGTCGAGAAGTCAAAATCAAAGAATGAAAGAGGTTAGAAATCAGTTAAACATTACAAATATTAATAATTAAATATTTATTTTAAAAATTATTTTTGTTGAACAGTTTTTATAAATGACTTGCTTTATTACGTATGTCTACCGATTCTTAAAACGTAGGTAGAAGGAACAACAGGGTTTTTGTTACATATTGTAGATGTCCACAAGACCCGGCCGTCACAGCCGGGATAGTCAGCCCTACCATTTCCCTGACAGGCCAATAAATTTTACAACGACTTTATACATTCTTATTAGGTACTTTTCGTGCCGATTTACTAAACGATAAAAATCTAGCCATCCAGCCTAATCGTTATTTATTCTAGATTAAGCTAATTAAGGCTCGTAACATAAAATACACTACGTACAGCCAGACAAATTACTAGGTAATCATGACTGATAGGTACCTAGTCAAAGAAACATTTTCTTAGAAAGAAAGTTAGCTTGATGAATGTAGATTTAAACATTTCATCAGCGCTATCTTTAATCTTTATTGGGATCCGCTTTTCGGGCGGACCCTCAAAATGACTGATTGGCAAAAGGTCTAAACGTATTCAACTATTTTTAAGTTACTTAAGTGTTTGAAAAGGTCTTTTTTAGTACATCGAAGCAGATATTAACTTTTCCTTGTAAGTATCTCAGTCTTATATGAGTTCTCTAATCTTGTTTCAGGATGATTCACTACTTTTCTCTTAGACTTATAAACCGAATTTTCGACCTTACAAAACTTTTTCCCTAACAAAATTTTAGGACTCCTTTCAGTTCAAATTAGGACTTGCTTATATAAGGCTGTTTACCACGCTTAGCTTAAAACATTAGTTTGGACAAAGTCGTGATATATTTAACGTGAGTCGGGACAGATAAGCATTCCTCGAGTGGTCTACATTGCAATACTGGACGCCTGCCAGTTGTGCCATCGAATTCAAGGGAGTGGCCTGGGGTCCAGTTTATACGCTGCAAGTCTTGTCAGGTTATTGGTTGGCCAACCTATAAAGATTGGCGACGTTTAAAGATTTTCTTTTTACGAATTTGAAAAGCCTCAGGCTATTTACAAAATACTAGAGAATCGCCTTCGCTTCACACGAGTGCAATAATTATGGTGACATTTTAAAACATCGAGGTTTTTGTGCTATCAATATCTGAGGTTAATAATGTATTATTTCTGGAATAAATTCACAAAATGATGGTGAAAACTACATCAGAATCCATTGTGAAGTTTAGAAAAAGTAAGTGAACAAAGAGACAGACACGAAAAGTGACTAAGTATGTTTGTATACGTCCATATAAAAGTAGTTTTATTTGAAAATGTCCGAAATAATAAAGAAAACTATATTGTTAAGATACCAAGAAACTTCTAACGCGACAAGGATTTGACCAAAAGTAATCTCAACGAAGACATTTTTTGTTTATCTCTAAACCTTTAAAAAGGGTGACCTTAATCGAGCCTTGAGCGGTTTGTGAATCTAATTCTGATAAACAACATTATAGTTTAAGTTTATAGACGTACTTATTTTTTTGATGACCCGTAAAAGGCGGCACAAGACCATTAGCAACGTTTTTTTTTACAAAATTACTAGATTTGAAAGGTTTTTTCCATTTCTAAATAAGATGGAGCAATATCATCATTATGAACTTATCTTATTATAACACTGCCTCGTTGGTCTAGTGGTCGCAAGCGCTACTGCTGAGTATGAGGTCCTGGGTTCAGTTCCCAGGTCGGGCAATGTGGTACTGGGTTTTTCCATCTGGAATTTCTCAGTAGCAGCCCGGAGTCTGGATTTGTGCCCAGTTGATGGCAATAGGCTCACCCCTATTACATGGGACTTTAACATAACTGGCGAAATGCGGGTGTACTATAGGTACACATCTGCCAAACCCCTCGGGGATTACAGGCGTGATGTTATGTCTGATGTAATTTTTCCGGTTTAGTGCGCAAACCCTCGGTTCCTACAATAACTACCCATAGCAAAACATCACCTACCAACACGAAAACTTTGTCCATATCCCACTTAATGACCACCAGGTCATAGAGAGCAGTTAAGTCTTATAAATCAGGTAGTAGGTGACCGATGGTATCAACCTCGCAAGTCGCAAGTACGGGGTATCGGAAACTGTGCTATCTGTATCGACTTGAGTCGTAAACTACCCTCGTTGGGACCTGCGCGGCTATATATTAGATCCCAATGTGTGATATGGCGTAATGGGGAGAAAAAATATATAATGGTTGCTGCCTGTCAAGTTCGTGTGAAAGAGGTCTTAAGTAGGTAATTGATGAACGTTGAAGTGTGATCAATGTATTATCAATGTGTAGGTGATATTTTTGTTACCTTTATATTTTCTAATGTGGAAAAAATTGCAAAAATTTATGAAACGTAATCAAAATATCATGAAACGCGATATGAACACGAATGTTTGCGTCAAATTTTTCGTGAAAACTAAATAAAAATCGTGAGCTACATATTTCGAAAACGCGCTTTTGATGTCTAGCTTTAAAACACAATATTTTAGATTGCATTCGAAGTAATACAGACGATGTTTACAAAAATACGCGATATTTTTAATAAGCTTGCTGTGCACATATTGAGTTCACTTTTATTATGAAATTCTTTTCGAATGCCAGATGTTAATAATCTATGGTACACTAAAAAAATCATAATTATGTTCAACAAATTCTGTAGGATTATAAAAGAACAGGCAAAAAATAAAGATTTACATTTTTCAAAACCCTTTTCAAATTTCAAAATGTGTTCTCGTATCATGAAGTTATTTACGTATTTTGCGAGCACCGTACGTTATTAAAAACATAAACAACATTCTTTCATGAAAAATAAGCGCATCTTTACAAAAAAATGTCGTGAAATATTGGAGGCTATTAAAGTTGGACCCTGGAGTAAGGTCCGGGCGAGGTAATCTAAACGGAGTAGCAAAAATATTGGTCCAGTGCGACCCTCTAACCCTTGAATTTGCCACCTAAACGATTAATAAATCAAATAAGTAGATTCACAGTCGAAAGGGTGACGCATACGAACTTTACTTTGTTTTTATTAGGTTAGCAGAAAGCAGTTTACTGAATAAATTTGCTGATAGAATCAAACTCAATAACATTTTCTGAACGAGAAATGTTGAAATGTAACTTTTCGTTTGCGAACAGACTTGTCAAAAACGCAGTGAACTGCATGTTTTGAAACATGTTCCAGAGTAGTTCCAGTTTGGACGAACGTTTTTCCTGTAAAATAACAGTTCACGTGCAGCACTATCTCGTCGGATACAGTGATTTCTTCTGCATACTGCCTTTAAAACCACAAACAAAAATACACAAACGTTCGATCCAAAAGATTGGCCAGATGGTCAGGCAAATATTGGTTCTATGCACGAATCCAGCCGGATAACTGAAAGTCAGAGAACGCTAATCGATTCCCCGAAAACGTTTCCACAATAATTGTTACCCTGAATGGAAAAGTCAAGTCCCAAAAAACGTAACAAATTCCCTCTTCCATTTACATACGTCTATGCACGTTTATCAGATTATCCGCAAAAATATGTCGGTCCGGCAACTTTGTGAATTTTTGCTGCGACTAACCAAACACCTGCTTAACTTATAGAGGCCGACCCTTCAGGATTTTTTGTCAACCTTCCCGCGAGTTGTGTCGTACTTTGAGCGTCGCTGGGGGATTCCTCGTAATCTCCAGGTTTTTGTTACATTTTCTAACTTACTTATGGATGTATTATGCGCGTATTTAATGGCATGTGATAGTTTAGTGGATGTTAGTAACCGTTTTACGATACATTGGCTTTTTAGGGGCTGTAGATAATACGATCAATTGATCGTATTATCGATTATATCGAAGCCCCTAAAAAGCCAGAGCACAAGTCAGGGTTATGCGATTACATGTATGAATAGTAGATTGCTATTCTCTACAAAAAAAAAAATATATAATAGAACATCCTGCTCACACACCACCTGTTACGACACATTCAGTTAATAGAACATCCTGCTCACACACCACCTGTTACGACACATTCAGTTAATAGAACATCCTGCTCACACACCACCTGTTACGACACATTCAGTTAATAGAACATCCTGCTCACACACCACCTGTTACGACACATTCAGTTAATAGAACATCCTGCTCACACACCACCTGTTACGACACATTCAGTTAATAGAACATCCTGCTCACACACCACCTGTTACGACACATTCAGTTAATAGAACATCCTGCTCACACACCACCTGTTACGACACATTCAGTTAATAGAACATCCTGCTCACACACCACCTGTTACGACACATTCAGTTAATAGAACATCCTGCTCACACACCACCTGTTACGACACATTCAGTTAATAGAACATCCTGCTCACACACCACCTGTTACGACACATTCAGTTAATAGAACATCCTGCTCACACACCACCTGTTACGACACATTCAGTTAATAGAACATCCTGCTCACACACCACCTGTTACGACACATTCAGTTAATAGAACATCCTGCTCACACACCACCTGTTACGACACATTCAGTTAATAGAACATCCTGCTCACACACCACCTGTTACGACACATTCAGTTAATAGAACATCCTGCTCACACACCACCTGTTACGACACATTCAGTTAATAGAACATCCTGCTCACACACCACCTGTTACGACACATTCAGTTAATAGAACATCCTGCTCACACACCACCTGTTACGACACATTCAGTTAATAGAACATCCTGCTCACACACCACCTGTTACGACACATTCAGTTAATAGAACATCCTGCTCACACACCACCTGTTACGACACATTCAGTTAATAGAACATCCTGCTCACACACCACCTGTTACGACACATTCAGTTACTTTGGCTTATACACTTACATAGGTACATAAAGTTACTTTGGTTCAAACGTATGTGACTTACTTTCCCTCAGAGGAATTTATTATTTTTACAATTTTACATTCATGCTTCTATAATTCCTAGGACCATTAATACAAATAAATAAAACCGGCCAAGTGCGAGTCGGACTCGCGCACGAAGGGTTCCGTACCATTATCTATAAAAATTGCAAAAAAATTACGAAACCCCTTAAATATTTGTTTTATTTTAATTTAATTATTTGTTTTTAAAGTGAATATATAACTAAATATAATACTGTGAATATTGCAAGCGTCTACCTGTTGCCGTTATCAATATAGACAAAATTCACGTTTGTTGTATGGGAGCCCTTAAATATTTATTTTATTCTGTTTTTTAGTATTTGTTGTTATAGCGGCAACAGAAATACATCATCTGTGAAAATTTAAATTGTCTAACTATCACGGTTCATGAGATACAGCCTGGTGACAGACGGACAGACAGACAGACAGACGGCGGAGCCTTAGTAATAGGGTTCCCGTTTTACCCTTTGGGTACGGAACCCTAAAACGTATCTGTTTGTAAGGTCAAAATAATAGCTTTTTAACAAATGCATAATTATGAAATTGATACAGTACTTATAACAAAAAACTTTTTTTAAAATTGTGTTTGTCTGTTTGTTTGTTCCGGCTAATCTCCGAAACGGCTGGACCGATTTTGATGGGACTTTCACTGGCAGATAGCTGACGCTATAAGGAGTAACTTAGGCTACTTTTTTATGGTAGAAAAAGGCACGCGAGCGAAGCCGTGGGCAGCAGTTAGTATTGAATAATAACAAATGACTAGATACACCATAAACTTGACATTTAAACTTACCTGCAACAAAATTCAATTTCTAAACGGAACTCCGGATTCTTCTGGGACAAGAATCTTGAAAAAAAGATCTACTTATCTCCAGTTCCAACTGTTACATTTTTCTTTGCGCAGAAAACTTGCGAACATCACTAACAAGGCAAGGTCCCCGGTGAAGCCGTACCGATTGTGTATACATTTGTGTTACAGATTGTTGTGGCTAATAGAATCAGGTAGAAGGTAATATAGATTGTGCAAGGGTAATGTGTGAACGTTGTTGTCGGTTATGAGTTAGTTTTCTTGCAAGCATCGAGAGATACATAGTTTTTAGATAGTAAATTAGCCATTATTGTCCCTCTGGTGGGCAAAGTCTTCTCTTTTTCCAGAGCTGCCAAGGACCAATCTTTGTACACGGAATCTTTTTTTTTTTTTTTTCACGGGGTGGAAAATCCTCATGGATATCCTCCGCCCTGGGGCGGGCGGAGGGGTCTGTCAGACCACTACGCGCCGCCACCTCGGGTTGTAAACGGAGTCTAACTCAACCCACTATCTCCATCTGGGTCTGCCGTGATGTCGCTTGCCATTAAACAAGACCCACTAGGTCGTAAGTTTGGTCCACTGATCGTCTAACATGCGGAAGATGTGTCCAGCCCCAGTTCCTTTTAATCGTGGCTACTTTCCAAGTGACATCAGTTATTTTAGTGATGGAACAGATTGTTGTATTCTTAGCCCGGGTCCACAAGTTTGAGACACATAATACCCCGTTCCATAGCTCTCTGGGAAACCTCACGAGTTGACCTCGGCTGAATTGTCAAAGATTATTAAAATTTATTATATAGATAGAAAATATATTCTAATAACTTATATTGTAGTGACCTAAGTACATTTAGATAAACAACCTTAGTTCTTGTTTACCTTAAACTGTTAAGGGTGCATTGTACTCATCATCATATGAATTACTACTTTACTAAGGGACCAGCCGATCGCAACATAGTTGGGAAAAGGCTAGACTGATGATGATGATGACTACGCCACCAGCCATGAAATCACGAAAAAAGAATATTCTCATACATTTTGTCGATTTATGCCAATACCAAAAATTTTACTGAATAGCTGTTTTTTTTTTTGCGATTTCAGGTTTGGACCTATATTAGGAGTAGTTCATAATGACGAGTACAAAGCATCAACAAAAACTAAGCTTGTATTAAAAAAAAAATCGGCTTGCTTGATTTTTTTGTACTTGAAGGTAATAATCTAATTTACATTTTAATAACACTGTTATTTAGGTATAGTTTTGTTTCCCACTCTGTTGTTTATTCATCATCTAAGTTTACATAAACTATACCAACTAGTCCTCAAAGAATGTAAATGTGTCTCTTAATTACTAGGTATGTTCTACAATATTCCATTCTAGATAAAAACAAATTTTGAACTGACAAATAGCTCTCTCTTAATAATTCAACTGCCGTGCCCATTTATACCCTAAACTTTATAAATGATTATTCACCCGAATAATATGTAAATGGGGCTGTTATATGGAGTGGGTAGAAAGAAAGTGTAGAGTAAAAAGGTAGTCGTATCTTTTGTAATCCCCTGAAGGGTGCAAACTGAGGTGTCGAGGTGTTGCTAACGCCAAATATCACGGAAAGCGCTTTGTATTCACAAATATCACGGAAAGCGCTTTGTATTCACAAATATCACGGAAAGCGCTTTGTATTCACAAATATCACGGAAAGCGCTTTGTATTCACAAATATCACGGAAAGCGCTTTGTATTCACAAATATCACGGAAAGCGCTTTGTATTCACAAATATCACGGAAAGCGCTTTGTATTCACAAATATCACGGAAAGCGCTTTGTATTCACAAATATCACGGAAAGCGCTTTGTATTCACAAATATCACGGAAAGCGCTTTGTATTCACAAAAGTTTCAACGCATTTTATTGTGAAAACGTGATATGTTCAGGTATTGTTGGAAACACACACGTGTTGTTTTTGTACGGAGAAGAAAAGGTACAGTCAAATTATGTCCAAATTGAATTTTTCACGGTTGTGACACTTTTCTTGGCTTGGTTAACTTGCTAGTCTTGGTATCTAGGTGTGTTCATGATTCAGAGAGTACGTGACGTGTTTGCGCATGCCCCTGTTTGCAAATAGGATAGTGCTAGAACCGCAGAACAGAAGATAGTAAAATCGCTTTGAATACCTTAAATAGTTTTTCCGCTAATTAGGTCGCCTCTGTACAAGTAGGAGCTTGCCATGTCTTAACAAATAGTTCCATTAGTGACCTAAAATTCAACTCATTATATAACTAATTAAGTAGAATTTGTTTAAAGAGCCTCCAACAGTTCGGCGCACCTTGATTTGTCTGTTACCTTGGTTAGCCTCTTCATAACATCGAACCGAGAACGAATAAGAAGAATAATAAGAGATAGAGAGAACCGAGAAATAAAGAAGTGGATAAGGTATTTCGTAAGCCGGCGCCATCTTGAAAAAATACCGGTCAAGAGCGAGTCGGACTCCGCACCGAGGGTTCCGTACGAATATATGATTTATGAAAAACTGTGCTATTTAGAGACATCGTTTTATTTTTCCTGTAATCTTTACATAAGCTTCCATCATATAGAATAATTTCAGTTTTTATCTCTGCAAACTTCGGAGATAAGGGGGGGGGGGACGGTATTTTTTTTTACATTTTTCATCAAGTCGGAAACTATGCTTCCTAAAAAAAAAATGTTTTTGGAATGTGCAAACAGCGTTCTTTCATATGATACCTCACATGCCCTAGTAGCCTCACTTCAAATTTTTAAGACCCCCTTTCAGTCCCTTTTGCAAAAAATATATATTTTTTTAATTTCTTTCTTGCTTGCAAAATAGTTGGGCAAACGTCATCTAAAACTATTCTAAATTTCAAGTTGATAGCATTAGTAGTTCTTGAGATATCCAGGTGTGACAGACAGACGGACAGACAGACTTATTCTCACCATAAGGGTTCCTTTTTGATTGATGATTGATGATTCGGAACCCTAAAAAGAACAATGTATGGTTTCTAATACTTCAAAGCGGCATGGCGGCATGACTAATTTTACTAATATTATAAATGTGAAATTTTGTATGTTTGAATATTTGTTAGATACTCAACACGCAAAAACGACTAAACGGACTTTGATGAAATTTGTCATACGCGTAGACTATGACCTGGATTAGGACATAGGACATATTTTACCCCGGTAGTACGGTCTCATGGAATGATTTACTTATACGCGAGCGAAGCCGCTGGCAATAGCTATAGTATGAAAATAAGATTCAAAACTTTTATCACTTAGGCTGTGTCTATACCAAACGGACGTTCCGGTCATTGACTGTGAGAATGTATGAAAAACAAAGGCCTGTAAGGCCCGGCGCCCATTGGCGGCACGGCATGGCAAGGTATTTTTAGGCGACGAATAAAAATATAACTTAAAAGTATGGAAATAAAGTTGAAATTTCAATGCTAACGGTCCTAAGTACAAAAACAATACCGCGGTATTATGCTTACGCTTAACATTGAAATTTTAACTTTAGTTCTATACTATTAAGTTATATTTTTATTCGTCGCCTAAAAATACCTTGCCGTACAGCCAATGGGCGCCGGGCTTTAGTCGGCGGCTGACTTTGTTTTTTTACGGGACGCTCACAGTCGGCGGCCGACTATACAGCTAATAAGGCCTTAGTGATACAGTTAAATTGATAACAATAGTAATAAACATTGGTACTAAATCTCGATTTCAATATATTAATTTCGATCGACGTGATGCGAAAGCTCTAAAATCATGTGGCACTTATCATGCAAGATGCAAGCTATTCCTTGACAAACTACAATAGAACTGATAATAATTTCTCATTTACAGTCACTGAATACGGACTGAACACTCGCACAAACCCTCGGTATACACCCCGTCAGTTGGTTGCAAATGATGACGTATCCTCAATTTGTCTCGTGCGACAATGAGGCTCGTCGGATGAGTTATGACTGAACCGAATTGAAATACTTCGTTATTTTGGTATGTTCAGGCTTTTTGTTGGTTGTAGTGTGAGCAGTTGTGTTTTTTTTTTTTTTGGTGGGAAATTATCAAATAACTTCTCCCGCTCTGGGCGAAGCGGGGTGTCAGACTTTTACTGACTAAAACCCACCCGTAATCCTTTCGTTGCCTGTGTGCCAGGGCCACGATATCCCTTTCGGACAAACTCGCAACCCTGGCAGGCATTGGCCCTAACGGACCCCGTGAGTTGGTGCTGACATCTCTTTGAGGCGCGCGTGAAACACAACGCGCCGTCGACCCGGGCCTGGTCCTTATCGTACGGCGAGGTACTCCGGTGATCCGCCCAAGTCGGGAGCAGTTGTGCTGGTGTACCTATCAATTTTATCATTGATATAATTATATTATTTTATGTTATATAATTTTATAGGGTAAAAAAATAATTAGCTAGCGACTCCACTTATTGTTATAGGTATCGATATCTAAAGACAAAAAAATATACAAAAACCTACACTATTAATTTCAAGTACTTACAGCTGACTACGGGGTCAACGACCGCTAGTAGTGTAGTAACTTGAAATAATGACATCGGAAAATCTTATTTTTTGTTGCTTTTGTCGTCATTAGATATCGATTCCCACATATATCTGCGGAGTTTCTCTAGCTCATTAATAAGACCCTGTATAGATTTACAGGATCAAATTAAATTGAGTAGGGAAACTTCACAGAAATTACGGCCATGACAGGTAGCGATTTCAAATCATGATAGCATGAGGCCTATAAAAAAAAATCTAGTTGGGCTTTGCTTGACCTAATATTTGTGTAGTTGCAGACAGAATACATCTTTTCTTATGTTCACTGAGCGAGTTCGCAAGGGTAACGTTACATGTGTTATGTTTTTAATTTATATTTCGTGTATGGCATGGATATTAATAAGTGGTAAATTATTTCATGAACTGTTAAATAACTACACTACCGAATTGGGACACTGTAATGGTAGCGTATGTATGTAAAAAAGAAATAAAAATGAACCGTGCACTTCACACTCAACAGCTACACTTCCAACTAACAAATCCATAGCATTAATATTAATTTTCACATTATTTAAATAATTGAGTATAAAATTTCATCAATGTGTGTTTTAAACAAACTGTAAATACTATTCAGACACTGTAACACAACAGCTTTAAAACGACTGGCATTCAATCAGTTCCTATAAATAAAGGTGCGTACAGATTGTCGTGTCCGCAATATCGCGCCAGTCTGTACGAGGCTTAATACGCCTATAACATGTCCATCGACCTATCTTTTTACGCTCTGTTGATGTCGAAAATTCCAACGATCCCAATTATATTGAAATTGTTCACGTTAAGTATTCTATACCTATTATTTCAGCAGAGTTTACAACTGTGCGTTAGGCTATTAGATAAGCCTCGAGTCTATATGTATATTTCAGTGCTTTCAAAAACTTCAGTCATGGAAAATTAATTGTTAAACCAGTTGACTACCGTGTCCGTATATTTAAATCACTACGGTCATTTTGACAGGTACCTATATGAAATGACTAAAGGGCGGCAAATTGGCGAAGGGTATCATTTTTTTTATCATATATTTTCCCAGACTACATAGGCCAATAAGTCTTGAGTTGAACTGCACGATTACTGACAAATGCTTGCACTGATTGGACAGGTCCACTCAAATTTGTGTGGTTCTCTCCTCAAAAGACCATTTCAGACACGGATCTACATGGTCTTCACATGATCTGACCAAGATTATGTCTGGACTTTAAAAGAGACTTTGACCCCTGAGTTTGTTTCGCCATTTCTTCTCAAGGGTAGTCAGATAGGAAATGTCGGTTACATCTAGATTTTTTTTTTTAATTTATATGACGTGTAAAAGTGATTCTAATGTGCTATTTACAGAATAAACGATTTTATTTCATAGACGCACAGTACCCGGGCATTTATATGGCACATTAAGCATTAGAAAGAGCCTGCCAGACGGGTGCGCTCTATACCTAAGTTTATCTCTGATGCTCGATGTCCTTAGATAATTTTAACTGTCTCGTACTGTAAATAGACACAAAGAGAGATGTGAATTAAATACAGCAAACACATCGTTAGTATGTATGTTCGGTGTATAATCAGAAACAAACTGAATTGTTAATAACCCGGCCGTCGGGAATCGCAGGCGCGGGCTTGCGGATGGTGAGCGATGGGTAGCTCGCCGTCCGATAAGGACCAGGCCCGGGTCGACGGCGCGTTGTGTTCCACGCGCGCCTCAATCAGATGTCAGCACCAATTGACGGGGTCCGAAAGGGCCAATGCCTGCCAGGGTTACGAGCCTGTCCGAAAGGGATATCGTGGCCCTGGCACACAGACATTTGAAGGAACACGGTGGGTTTTAGTCAGTAAAAGTCTGACACGCCCTCCCGCTCCACCTAGAGCGGGAGAAGTTATTTGATACTTTCTCACCAAAAAAAAAAAAATAACTACCTTACAGAATAATAAATAACGAAGTATTTTAAAACGCTAATGAAGATATCATAGGGCTAGGTGCTCATTATTCATCGGAGGTCTCTCATTAGGCTATGTTCACATGACACCAATCTAACACACATTGACATTGACATCCTCATTATTATCAAAATAACATTACAAATATGAGCTTGCGTTTTCGTCGCGATCGAAGTTATTACTTCTATGATTATGTGTTTGCAAGTTTTTTTAACTGAAACTTTTTGATAAATATTATCCCAGACTACATAGGCCAATAAGACAACTATCTATAGCGTTTTACCTAACATTCATATTTTTATTACCAATACAAACTATTCATAAAAGAGCTTACGTTTTTGTCACGACCAAATGTATTTTTTCAATGACTGCGTATTTATTTGCAATACTTTTTTTTGTTATAACTGTTTTTTTTTGTGAAGGATACCCTCTATATTAATTCACAAATAAAATTGTCATGTTATGACGGATAAATCTAGTAATGATGAGTGCTTTATTTATTGTAACTCCATTGTAAAAACAGCGTGTCAGCCCCATACATTTCTCCCTATGTTTACACAATATGAGGCATTTCAAAAACCAGGTTTCCTTTTCCACAAGCTTGGATTATTTCGACGTGCCGGGTAGGACTGAGGTACCAATACCACTGTATAGCCACGGAATAATACAGAAGGTCACCTCCATACAACAAGCGAAAACAGGCCCACGCACACAGACGCGTACGTGCAGCGCGGATGCCCCATTTCAAAACCTAGTAAGGGACATTTTTTTAGCAAGATTATGCAATAAAACGATATGCAACGAAAAGTGTCCCTTACTATTTTAAGTTTGAAATGGGGCAGCCGAGCGCTCACAAACTATCTCAAACAAATGCCAGTCGCGAGCCGCTTTCACTCAGTCTACGTGAAGCGTATATGTGTGCGTGCTGTCTCGCTCGTTGTATGAAGCCGACCTTTTGTACCTATCTAGTCTGTGGTACCAGTATCCACCGTGCAGATTCCGGTACGGGTGACAGAACCATGTTCGGCACATATACATGCAAATATTATTATGTATTTATCATGAATACATGAGTATTGTGTGAGTATGTCGCAGGTGGGGACGGCGTCTGTCTGAGTATGTATTGTTTATGCTAATTTGGGATTACCTTCTGTGTGGTGAAGCAAAATGGTAAAAAGGAACCCTTATGGTGAGACTAAGGCTGTCTATCTATCACACCTGGATATCTGAAGTACTACTAATGCTATCAACTTGAAATTTAGAATAGTTTTAGATGACGTTTGGCCAACTTTGTGACGCGTGCAAGTGTTTGTAAAAACCTACTTACAGAAATAAAAATCATTTAACTATTAAGAATGAAATTAAATAAAATATATCTTTTTTGCAAAAGGGACTGAAAGGGGTCTTAAAAGTTTGAAGTGGAGCTACTAGGGCATGTGGGGTATCTTATGAACGAACGCTGTTTGCGAATTCTCAAACTATTTTTTTTTAGTCAGCAAACATTTATGAAAAATGTAAAAAAAATACCGTTATCCCCGTTATACCCTTATCTCCGAAGTTTGCATAGATAATAATCTGAAATTATTCTATGTGATAGAAGTGTATAATGAAAGAAGTGTATATTATCAGCATGTAAAGATTACAGGAAAAATAAAACGATGTCTCTAAATAGCTCAGTTTTTCAGAAATCATCAACATCATATTATATAAATAATAAATAAATATACGTACGGAACCCTCGGTGCGCGAGTCCGACTCGCACTTGACCGGTTTTTCTTGATTGCTAATAGCAAAAAACTTCAAACACCAATCTCATCGATCTCAAGCGTGGTGATTTGGGCAATATCTCTATACTGAAAGTCACACACACACACCCATTCCGTACAATAATAATACACACACACACACACACACACACATAGACATTTCGTATAATAATTTGTATATAGTGCGTTTTATTAGTGAAGATTAACCTATGATATTCTTCCTCTTTTTTTCCACTTCTCTCGTATTGGCACGAACTATGTATAATTATGAGGATTGAGGATAGCTCATGCCGTGATAAGATAAGTTGCTGGACAGCACTTCAGCAGGTGCATAGTGGAGGTGAATACCCTGGGCATATCATTCTACGACTATCATTTTACCATTCCCACTCGTGAAAGCTATTTAAATGCACCTCGCAATGATCAAAACAATGAAGATAACTGCAATAGGTACTGAATGTGACGTACAGGTTCAGCATTAAACGTTCACGAGCTAAAATAATAATAAAACCGTCACTACGAACTATAAATTCTAAAGCAATAAAACTTCCCGGTATGGAAGTTAAATATTTATACCGTTTGAATCCCCATTTATTGGAAATCTTGGAAGGCAGCTCCTCTAAGTAGGTTTATCCATGTTTCGCGTCAACTCGGAAATCTTATAATATCGGGAAATGTATGCTTTGAGCTAACGGAGAGGACCTGGCCAGATGCTGCAGAATATTGTAAACGCTGACGCCCTGACCGATAAAATAACACTATATTGCGGTCTCTTTCAGAGCGGTGTATAAAAACAAAACAAAAAAAACCGTTTAAAGATATAATATTTTTCCTGGCGGAAATGTTTTTCGCATCGCGATCAAGGTTGTGAATTTGTGATACTCTGAGAACTCCCATAATTATATGTAAGGAGTTTTAAATGTTATTAAAAGGCATTGTATTGAACAAAAAGGCTTTATGAGAGTTTGAGTTTAAAAGGAGACGGTAAACTTTGTAATATTTGAAAGAGTATATAAGTGACGGTGTAGCTAAGAGTAAATAGGTACCTAATGCTAAAATTAAAATAATAAGTAAACGTCAATGCACGGTGGCAGGGACATCGGCGCATAGACTGTTACCATGGATTCAGTACATATTCATTCCCCACAGCGACGAAATTTTTCCTTGGTTATTAAAAAAATCACTGTTTACTTCAAAAGTACCTACACGGTAATATAAGGTATGGTCAAAATATATGGAACAGCAAATTTTTCTTTTATTAAACGACGAAAAATTTATAATACCTATATAGAAAATGTCATAAGTAACCTATTCAAATGGTAGTCAAAAACAGTTATTCATATCAATAAGATAGAAAATAAAAAAAATATCCAAATCGTTTCATTAAGGCTAGGAATGTTGTATTGAGAATGCAGTAGTATTGAAAGTCGAAACAATTTCTATTTTACCCGTTATTGTTTGACCTTATCAAGGTCGCATTGTTGTATCCTTGCCCACTGGCTATAGGTCCATAGATCATCTAAGTTTGCCCATAAAATATTACGACTGTCTGCCCAAATAGAGGGATGGGTGGAACTTAACTGGGCACAAACAAGTGATAATTACTGATATAAATAACTGGCCTCCAGTGTTTCCAAACATTAATAGTGAAATAAATTTTGTGACCCGTGATTCCGGTTTCATGTCCGCCATTTTGAATTGTGAATTGTTCAGCTGTAGTTTGATTTTGAGGGTTGGATGTCAAGTTTGGGTGATTTGTTGCTGCAATTTTTGGTTGTTGGTAGTCAGAAACATGCATGGGTGATGTATAAGGGGTGGTCGATCGATATGCGATTGCTGTGGGTTAGTGCGTGGATGGATGCTACTTCTTTTTCTTCTAGCGTGGTGGCTTGGTAACCTAATAGTAGTTTATGAAGCGCTTAGTCAGCCAGTCAGCAGGTTGGTGCGAGGACTGAAAAAACGGTTGTTGGTAGTCATATAAAAAAAATAAGCTAGAAGTAGCCGACATTTCCTATCTGACTACCCCTGAGAAGAAATGGCGAAAGAAACTCAGGGGTCAAAATCTCTTTTAAATTCCAGACATAATCTTGGTCAGGTCATGTGAGGACCATGTAGATTCGTGTCTGAAATGGTCTTTTGAGGAAAGAACCACACAAATTTGAGTGGACCTGTCCAATCAGTGCAAGCATTTGTCAGTAATCGTGCAGCTCAACTCAAGACTCAGGGCTCAGGAGCTCAACGACTCGACGAACAATACCAAAGAAAGGACATTTGGGTAGGCCGCATAAAGCACTCAAAATGCTATCAGACCATCATTAAAAATGAGAAAAAGAAAAAAAAAGGAAAATATTTAAAGAAAAAAAAATAATGACCCATATACTTTAAATACCACCTTTAAATAGGTACTAAAACAACCACATTTTTACGTATGACAGCAGTTACGGGTAGCCAAAAGCCCAAAAGACGACCACCGGTGTAACCTCTGAATATTTCCCCGTAATTGGCTTGTGGAGGTCAGAAGACCTTCGCTCCATGTCAAATATTGATGTCCGGACTGACTGGAAGTTGACGCCAACTTAGCTAGGAAAAGGCTCCGAAAATGATGAGACCACACGGGCGAATGAACAAAGGAAAAATAGACGTAAAAGTTTACATCTTTTACACCATCACCCTTCAAACTTAATGGATTGTAAATCATTTTAACTTGAGAGAACACTAAATCATGAAGAAAGAGATTGCCTTTTTACTCCTACTTATGCTGCCACCCAGACCCCGCCAACAAAAGCTAGCATTATAATACATGCCACACACACATAGAAAAAGTGAAAAATTATTCTGCAGAGAAAATTGTCCCACCTAACTTAAAACTGGGATTTAAGCTTTGAATATTTTTCCTCACAAAGCGGCTCTACCGAGAGCCAACCGACGCATTAATAATGACTCTTACTTTTTAACTGTGCTCTATCATCTCTACAATCGTGCTAGAGTCCCAAACTTGAAACTCTATTGATTACTAATTCTGAGTAACTTTTAATTGGTAGTATAACGACTCTTGGTTGAGTCGTGCTCTCATAGAGATGAGTTTTGAGATAAAAACTTATGTCTTAGTTATTATTTGATTAGGTACTCTCTTCGGGACGATAACTGTTCGCTGCCGCTGTAAAACTTCATGTTGCGTCATAAAAATGTTGTTTTATTAACTAGTTTTGTTGGTCTACCCTTCAGTTATATCCCTGTCGACAAAATAAGCGCCAAATTCTACCAATTTAGGATTGTTATTAATGTTTACGCTTTTTCGTAAATGTTTACTTAGAAGAAACATCCGTTTGAAATGCCATTATTTCCTTGAAGCCGGGCACAAATCGACAGTAAACATCAATAATGCATCTAGAACAAACAAAAGGACAATTTCAGTTCCATGAACCGTTTGCACATTGAACCGTTCAGTCTATAATACCAATCAATTGTTCACGTGATGTTTAAAATAGGTCAAAACAAAAATCGCTTAAGTTTGAGCTGAAGAAATAAACAAAAAGCTTAAATGCAAATGCCGATTTTTAGGATCTGGGTCACGTCCCGTTTGTACTGACTGCAGCAAGGGCACGCCCACCCCGCCATCGTCATTTATACGAACAAAAGATTGATATCGCTATTGTTTCTTGGAGTGGTAAAGACAGCTAGGGGTTAGCACTAGCAAGTTTAATAAATTGGCGTTAAAATGTTTTAAATTATGATTTCTACTATAAAATATTATTTTTGTTCCTGCGAGACTGTATTATAATTATAATAATACTTAATGAAAACAGCAACTTAAGGGTTCTATCACAAAAAAAAACGTTTTTCGTCAATTTCTTATCTAATTGTGAAAAAGCGTGAAATAATCGAAATATTAAGTCTGTGTAACTATAAAAGTACAGTTTTCGTGGTGATAAACCATTCGTGTCAGTCTCAGCACCCGTTAATAGTTTCATCACTTTTGCGCTCTCGAAAATATAGCTCATTTCGCCTTTGATTTACGCCGTTATTTTACTTTTAAATACACAATTATTATTTTTTTAGAGCAAGGTAACATAATTACCTTAGTTATTAAATAGTTTTTCTTTAAATTTGGATTATATATTTGTAGATAAAAAATAAAATTTTGGACGAAAAATTATCAGTAACTCTCTGTTTTACAGAATTATTTTTGGTGTATTACTGTATGAAATATAATATAATAAATTGATTAAAGGTCTCCCAAGTATAAGATACAGTAGTACCTACCACGGACATTTTTATACATTTTTAAATTATGTTATCTTCGGTGTAACAAAGCATCAAAAGATACCCAAAAGTAAACTTTTATGAAACAGCCTTTGCAGAGACAAGGTTTTTACTGATTTATGTAAACAAATTGAAATATTTATTTAGAGCACTCCCAACATAAATAATGAAACTTGCTCGGGCATATTTTATTTTTTGGTTATACCTAAACCATAATCACACATCAAAACTCGAGTAAAACGCTCAAACTCAAGAAAAATTGTGATGGGCTATTAAAAATTGTGATGGGCTTAAGAGTGTGGGAGTTGATGTGGTAAAATCTGAAATCTACGCGAACGTAAAGTTAAATAAGGAAAGCGCTCAAAACTAAATAAGTGCCGACGTATTCTGTAAAAGTCTGACCGTGAAGAGACTTGTCAATAGTGTCAATTCCTAGCATCAGATGGAGTGACAGCTGTTTTCAAGCTCACTCCACCTTAGAATTTCACGGTGAGTTTTTACTGTTTCGCTAGTTTGACTTCAACAAAATTATCAATAACAAAACATTCAACCATCTTCCTTTGAACAAAATGTTTGGCCTCCCTCACAAATATGACAGCTTGTAGCTTGTGTATTGTGTTGCCAAGATATTATACATATGTTTTAATATATAGCTTACAGGGGAATTGGTGTTCACAGTATTGCGATTCATGTATAAACTTCTGTAAAGCTGTATATTTCTCACTATTTTGTTTAAAAATAGAATCTTATTAAGAATACTTTCGTTACAAGGTAAAATAATACTTAGATTATACAAACGAGGAATAGATACTGGTGAGTGTTACTACCAAGAGGATAAAAATATATAATTATTGCAATGACACCTCATCATCATCATTTCAGCCGAAATACAAATAATTAATTAATACTCTTTGCATAAATGTCATGATAATGATTTATTAAAGTTTTGAGTATCACAAAAATGAAATTGAAGAATGCAATAATTTTAAACCGTAGAACCAAATCGGAAGTCATACAATCATCGCATATTTTTTAATCAAAATGTTTTATTCATGAAATGATGTAAAAGCACTTACATTACTATAATACTAGCGACCCGCCCCTGCTTTGCACGGTTTTTATAACTTGACAAAACATCAAGATTTCTATATTTTATGTAACAAGCAATGTATTATTTAAATTATTTATATGTAATCATATTATTATTGATAATTAGTAATTAAAAAATATAATTTAAACAACCCTTTTATAATTAGATAATTATACAATAATACATTAGTATTAAATACACATAAACCTTTCAGAATAAAGTCTCTAAATGATGGTGAAACCCGCTTCAAAATCCGTTGCGCCGTTTGGTAGAACAACGTAGTCACTTAGACAGACACGAAAAGCGACTTTATGATCTACTAGCTTTAGCACGCGGCTTCGCTCACGTTAATATAGAATTTGACAATCATTTCGGGTTGTGCTCTGCTTGTTCTTTTCCGTTGCAATCATGGGCTCAGAACGGAACATTATTCTAGGACGCTCATAGACACAATGTTGCATGTCCTTCTATTTGGTGCTAATACGTATAAATTCTGCCTGCAATGTTAGCCCTTGCGCTTTATTAATAGTAATAGCAAAACTTAATTTTATTGGAAACTGGGGTCTTTTAAATTAAAATGGTAGGTCAGTGGGGATTATTGGGTTTTGAGGTATAATTACACTTTCCCACACCAGTTAAAATAGTGGCATCGACAATATTTTGTCCTATTTCCGAAGCCTCGTCCCATTACATAATCAGGGTGCATCTAAATTGCGCATAAGCATAACTGGTATACCTAATTTTAATTGAAGTTTATGCGAGGGTACATCTGTACCCTCGCATAAACTTCAATTAAAATTGACAGCTCTAGAGAATTTAAAAAATCAGGGGTGTATGAAGTGTTCTGGGTCCATGATGGTATCTATTGACAAGTACTTCTTTATATCTCCCTGCACCTTATTCAAAATGTCAGTGTTTGTCTGGTTTGCATTGTGGTTGGTGGCAGTGTTTTTATGTGCAATGATTGTCTCGCACATAGCCACTGATCACAATTGATATTTACTTGTAAGTCTGGGTAAACTTTAGCAATGAGTTCCACCACCCAGAATTCCGCCGTCAGTAAAATACAAACATCAGCATCCGAGTCCAAACGCCCATCGCCAATGTTCAACAGTGTCTCTGCATAATGTTCAACAGTGTCTCTGCATAATGTTCAACAGTGTCTCTGCATAATGTCCCAAATCTGCGTCATTATAAAGGTGCTATTGTTATTGTACTCCCATATTCGTTGATAAGCTTATTTTTTTTACTTTTGTACATAAGCTTGATGACCTGAGACAGGCTTTGATTTTATCTGCAGGTGCGCCTCTCTGGATCACCGGTAGAATTTATCGGAAGTCACTAGCCAGTATAACTACCTTGCCCCCCATAATCCATAATGTCATGATAATCGGTTCAGTGGTTTAGGCGTGAAAAGGTAACCAGCAAACAAAAAAACTTACATTCGCTTTTATAATATTAGTTAGGAAGTTAGGGTTAGTTATTTTCTATGGGAATTATGTATGAATTATTGAAATTGGAACAGGAAAACAGCTCGGTCAGCTAGTACGAGTATGTAATCATTATGTATGTATATGTATTGAGTGTTTTATCTGGAGATTCTCAGTAGCAGCCCGGAGTCTGGCTTTGTACCCGGTTGATAGCAATAGGATCGCCCCTTATTACAATAACGGGTGAATTGGGTGTACACACGGCTACACATTAAGATTTACATTTCCAGTATAAGCTGATCTCGCATTCTATAGGATTTCCGTACAATGAGAGGTCAGCATATACTGGAAATGTATAGCTTGATGTGTAGCCGTGTGTACATTAGGTATACCTCTGTCCTATATCTGTATCTACCACATAATTAAATTATCTGTCATTGCTTCATTTTTAATTCTAATATATTTCCATATTGTGATTTAGTAATTTTATTCTAGGTGCATCGTCTTTAAATAATTAATGTACGTTTACTTAAACAAAATATCTTAAAACATTTTTAAAAGAGCAAAGATGGAGTTTCTGGCCCATTGTTCTCCTACCCTTCTCTACCTTTTGGAAGGGGCAACTAGGATCAATTCAAAAATTAAATTTTTTTGTAAATTTTTCGTTTAAAAGGTCTTTTTCTGTGCCTATTTGAAATAAATTATTTGACTTTGACTTTGCCCGACCTTTCGGGGAAACAAGGTGTTATGTTATGTTGTCCATAAAACGCTTCCTAAAAACTGTTGATATTTTTCACGTGATTTCTTGCTTAGTTAGCGCCGTTATCGAGTTCGTTTGAAATATGTCAACAAGACGACATCGCACCAAAATAAGTTCGCTTCATAGAGAAACCCATAAAATATAACATCCGGAAACAGTAATAAAGCGGCCATTTACAATCTTATTACCAAATTATTATTTCCTCTGCTCATTTAAAATGTACGAACTATAATAACTTTTGTTACTATGATAATCACCCTATTTAACTTGTCCCCATTGTGACCTCGGTCAAATTACTGGTTTGTAAATTGTAGCCACCTTTTATGGGGAAATGTGTGTCGGTTAGGTAACATGTATACACGTAAATATAGTGGTATAGGTATGGAACCACTGGCTTAAAATGATTGACATAAATAAAAAAAAATAAAAAAATTAAATAAACTATTATAATTATAATAGTTTATTAAAATTTCGAGTGGTACGCAGTCACCTATGGTCTTACTAACAATTGGTTTGTTCTGTGATTTCGATTGTTATTCGATTTTTGGTAACCGTCTAATATGAAGCGTGTAATTATGTTCCAGTAAAATGAGTATAAAATTTCCTGCGTGTATTTAATTTTACAAGACAACTTAGGCAAGAAATCCATCAGATTTGTTATTTGTTTGGTAAGGTCAAAGTTTCCGCCCCACCTGGCAAGTTAGCTTGGTAAGGAGGATACTTATCTCGGTACTCCGACTATACCTACTATTAATATTTATTTTAAATCACTTCGTTGCCAGTGTCGGGCTGCATTAAAATAAATTAGCTGCTAAGCTGCTAGTATTTAAAACATGTTATTCTACAATATCTACACGAGTGGCGGCAGGCCTGTTCCTGACTATCCTGACTTGCTAAATTATACATACATACATAAGGCGTGAGGCCTTCTTCCCATGGGGGTAGGCAGAAACTATAGAACGCCACTTGCTACGCTCCTTACATACTCCTTTTGCTTCGCCTACGTTCATACATCTCATACACGCACACCGGTTGCGAGTACTACGCACCTGACCTTTCTGAAGAACATCACCAATTTGGTCACTATATGTCCTTCTAGGGCGTCACCTCCCGGCGTTTCCACTCACCTCTGCTTTATAAATACCTTTTGTTAGTCGCCTTTCACAAAATTATAAATAAATTAAAATATTAAATAAATTAAAATTAAAGGCTAAATTATCACGGTAATTTTATAATAATAATAAATAAATAATAATAATAAATAAATAATAATAAAAGAATTGTTATACTTTAATTCGTGTCAAAACGACTGTGAATTTTGTAGGCAGTAAGATTGTGGCCGAAACTTAAATGCCTTCAAAATTTTATGAAATATTTTACGGCGGCTAACAAAACAGCTGGAATCAGTATTTTAGAACCTCAATCTAAAACTTGGAGTCCTGCCCACAACTTTCACACAGATCACAAAGACAAATGAGTTTGATTAACATACAAATTACTTTCTCTTTGACCAAAAACTCGATAAGTATATTTTTCATTGCAATTTGCAGCTGTACTGAGTATCAGTCACCACACGCGAATTACGACCCTCACGAGGATACACGTTTTATTTTAAATTGTGCTCTACAAAACCCAGCATATTGCATGCCGCATATAACCCAGAATCTACAGTCTAAAAATTACTTGCAACGAGAGAACGTATTCGCTTTAAAACTTATTGTTTGTTTTCTGTTGGAACAAAAAATAGAAGCTTATTGAACAATGGTAATGCACTTTGTTTGAACCTATGAATTAAATAATGAAACTTTTTCCATTGTATCCGCGTATAAAATATTAATGTAGGGTATTTTTTTATTTTAATTTTGCATTTTCCTAAAGAATTGTTATTGTCGGTGAACAAAGCAGTAAGCAAAAAACCATTAATTTGTAATGTGATGACTGCCTGGCTGTACTGTTGCAAAAATAATCCCCGCCCCGCTATTATTATAGCCGCCAGTTATAAATAAAAGGCCGCGTCAGTCTGCACTTCTAATCCATCTCAACACATCCAAGCTCGGCCATACTAAAATAACTTAGACTCCAAGAGGCTCTCGGGAGTAGTGAAGTTAATCATTAATTCAAGCAACTCGTCTACTTTTCATCAAAACGTTCCATCCTTTTAGTCCCACGTATTTCTGTACGCGCACTTATCTCGACACCACTTGTCTTCTTGTTAACAAACTAATTTTATCAAGAAAATACCCCAGCCAGTCAGGCATACCGACTTCAGATTTTTTCAAGGAATTTATGTTTTCAGTTTCGGCAAGCGTCCCCGTATTGAACCTATGAATTAAATAATGAAACTTTTTCCATTGTATCCGCGTATAAAATATTAATGTAGGGTATTTTTTTATTTTAATTTTGCATTTTCCTAAAGAATTGTTATTGTCGGTGAACAAAGCAGTAAGCAAAAAACCATTAATTTGTAATGTGATGACTGCCTGGCTGTACTGTTGCAAAAATAATCCCCGCCCCGCTATTATTATAGCCGCCAGTTATAAATAGCCAGTCAGGCATACCGACTTCAGATTTTTTCAAGGAATTTATGTTTTCAGTTTCGGCAAGCGTCCCCGTATTGAACCTATGAATTAAATAATGAAACTTTTTCCATTGTATCCGCGTATAAAATATTAATGTAGGGTATTTTTTTATTTTAATTTTGCATTTTCCTAAAGAATTGTTATTGTCGGTGAACAAAGCAGTAAGCAAAAAACCATTAATTTGTAATGTGATGACTGCCTGGCTGTACTGTTGCAAAAATAATCCCCGCCCCGCTATTATTATAGCCGCCAGTTATAAATAAGAAGGTAATAATAATAATAATTTATTATAAAGCTGGCAACACCAACGTCAACAAACGTCTCCAAACTGGATCTTATAATTTTCATATTTTTTAGCAGTTTTAATAATTTTCGACTCAATATTATAGTTTATATGTGCTTTAAAAAAAAACCCGAAAGAAGTCTGAAACCAATTTATCCCAAAAAAACACCATATTTTATTTAAGACATGAATAAAAAACTGCCGATTAAGAGATGACATCTGTCATACCATGCCACTGAAAAACAGAAAATAATAATGAAAATTTTATCGAGATGTTGACGAGATCAGCCGTAAGAAGTGCACGCCCACCACCTCCGGACTCTTCGCTCAGCTCCGCCTCGCCGCCGCCGGTACCCAGCCCCACTGTGACGACACCGGCCGCGGTAGTTGCGTCGAGCTCGAGCGACGAGTATTTCTCCCCGCCCACGACGCCACCACCTGCTCGTCGACGGGGAGGACGCCGGCCGCCGGATGGTTTAGGACCTCGAGGCCCACCGGCCTCTGATAGGGTCCCAGCTCCCGGCGGAAGTGTGCAGCGCATGAGATGGACACGAACCATCAATGAGAACGTCATGCGCTCATACTATGGGGCTACAGAGGGGGGAAACAATCTGACCGCGTACCGTGTTCGGATGCTCTCTCTTTTTCAGGTGCTTGAACCAGCTGTCAACGTTTCGGCACAACGACTATCGGATCAGGTGCGGGTTATCCAACGTAATCATATGTTGGATGACACTGTACTTGATCGCCTGCGAACTGAAATGCGGAATAGCCATGTCATCGCCCCCCTGTCGCAGACTGTTGTGGTACCACCGCAGTCCCACACAGTCCAAGCTGACGAGGGGAATGATGACAGGGCTACAAACGTAAGTACCCAGTGCAATGAGAAATTGAGGAGTGCTTTGGAGGGTGCGATTCGGGAATATCGGTTTATGTCACCCGAACTTAGACCACGCTTACCTCGTTTGCCCATGCATAACAAAAATAGGGCGCTGGTGGCAGCTCTGGATTCGCAGTTGTCAAACTATTTTGATGACTGCGAAGACCTCACTGATACTCATTCGATTCTGTACTGCGCGGCTGTAGCGGCATGTCGTGTAGCTCACGTAAAATTTCAAAATGACTTTATAGCTACACGACCGAAACCAACCGTACCAGCCTGGCAGTGCAGAATTGAGCGTCGTATTGGTGGGGCCAGAGCGCTCATCGGTAAACTAATCTGCTTCAGGGAGGGCAATACTCGCCCAAGAGTTATGCGCTTTGTGAGGCGGGCGTTCTCAGGGACTGATACCAGCCCTGAGGACTATTTATCTCGTGTCACAGAGCGCATAGACTTCCTGAAGCAGAAAGTATATGCTTGGGCAAACCGTATTCGTAGGTATAAGCGGCGTGTGGACCGATACACTCAGAATCGCACCTTCCAGAGCAATGAAAGGTGGGTTTATAGGGCTTGGGAACGACCGAATCAAGGTGTGACTGACACGCGCCTGCCGGATAATGATGCCATGTCTTCTTTCTGGCACAGTATCTGGTCGGTGCCTGTCGGTCACACTGAAGGTGATTGGACTCGAAAAGTTGAGCGAGCCTGCGATCCAATACCAGAAATGGGGGCTATTACCATCTGCCCCCAAGATGTAGCTCGTGCGGTCCGTCCGTTGCCTAACTGGAAGTCTCCAGGACCGGACGGACTGCACAACTTCTGGATCAAATGGTTTGTTGGGTCGCACGCTCGCTTGGCGGCTCAGTACCAGATTTCTTTGGAGTCTGGTTCGCTACCCCAGTTCCTAACGACAGGAATAACCCACCTACTCCATAAATCAGGTAGCACCGCGGAACCCAAAAATTATAGACCGATCACGTGTTTACCGACGGTCTATAAAGTTCTTACATCCATTTTGAGAGCTAAAATTAACAAACATATAGACACTAACTCCATCATGTCTGCCTCTCAAAATGGATGTAGGAACGGGTCTCGCGGTACTAAGGAGTTACTCCTCATTGATATGGCCATTAGCCAACAGGTTCGACGTTCCCGAAAGGATCTGTCGACATGTTGGATAGATTATAAGAAGGCCTATGACTCGGTGCCACATACATGGCTCATGAGGGTGCTGGAGCTGTATAAAGTAGATCCAACTCTGCGCACCTTCCTGATGTCATGTATGAGGCAATGGAGGACAGTCCTTCGCTATCCAGGATGTCGAAATATCCAGAGGAATAGCGAACCGATAAGGATCGAGCGAGGCATATTTCAGGGCGATAGTTTGAGTCCGCTTTGGTTCTGCTTAGCCTTGAATCCTCTAAGCACACTGCTGGAGGATTCAGGTCTAGGCTATCGGTTGAGGAGAGGTGGTCAGGTTATATCTCACCTCCTCTACATGGATGACCTAAAACTCTTTGCCCCCAACAATTTGCATCTGATGGAGCTACTGAAAGTAACTGAAACTTTCAGTAGTGCCATCAGGATGGAATTTGGTGTGGACAAATGTGCGGTCATGCATGTAAAGCGAGGGAAGATTGTGGAATCCGTGGGAACCCAACTTTCGGATTCCATAAACCTTAGAGCCCTCTCCGCATCCGAAACCTATAAGTATTTGGGTATGTCGGAAGCGTTGGGCATCAATGTTACTGACATGAAGCAATCGTTGAAGGAGCGCTTCTTTGCCCGCCTGAAGAAAGTATTTAATAGTCTTCTATCAGGCGGGAACAAAGTGCGCGCCTTCAACGGTTGGGTCATGCCGGTTTTGATGTACTCTTTCGGCATACTCAAATGGACTCAGACCGAACTTGACGCCCTGGATAGGAGGGTTCGTACGCTGCTGACTGCATATCGAATGCATCACCCACGGTCCTCGGTAATGAGACTGTATATCCCGCGAAAGTGTGGAGGTCGTGGCTTTTTAAACGCTAAGACACTCCACAATCGCGAGATATGCAGTCTCAGGGAATATTTCCTAGAAGCCGACGTGGGGATGCATCGAGATGTGGTCGTGGTGGACAAGGGCCTCACCCCGCTCTCCTTGGCTACAGAGAACTGGCGCAAACCTGTAGTGCTTGACACTAATGATCGCAGGGAGGTATGGCAAAGTAAGGAGCTTCACGGACGCTTTTTCCGGGCCCTACATGAACCCGAAGTAGACTTTTTAGCGTCCGTAGCCTGGCTGCGTTTCGGTGATCTCTTTGGGGAAACCGAAGGCTTTGTCTGTGCAATTATGGACGAAGTTATCATGACTAAGAATTATCGGAGATTTATTGTGAAGGACGGCACGGTTGACGTGTGTCGGGCATGCCACCGTCCGGGAGAATCAATCCGACACATTATCTCCGGGTGTTCTCGTCTAGCTAACGAAGAGTACTTGCATAGACACAACCTTGTAGCCAGGATTATCCATCAGCAACTTGCTCTGAAATACAACCTTGTGGAATCGGAGGTGCCGTACTTCAGGTATGTGCCCGACCCAGTTCTCGAGAGTGGAAATATCACATTGTACTGGGACCGATCCATCATCACTGACAGGACTATTGTTGCCAATAAGCCTGATATAGTGGTGGTGGATCGAATAGAGCGGCGCACAATGATTATTGACATAACGGTCCCTCATGACGGGAACCTCGTGAAAGCCGAGAAAGATAAAGAAATCAAGTATCTTGACTTGGCTCGCGAGGTTGTCGACATGTGGGATGTGGACTCAGCAATCATTGTGCCGATAGTTGTATCAGCCAATGGCTTAATTGCCAAGAGCCTCGACCAACACCTAAAGAGGCTCTCGTTGGGCAGCTGGATTAAGGGCCTGATTCAGAGAGCGGTACTTCTGGACACGGCTCGCATTGTTAGGAGGTTCCTCTCTCTGGAGCCCTGACCGCCGGTAGCTTGGACCTTGTTCCCGATACCGGTGGGCTACTATTTTTTATATTTTTAAATGTTTTTATATTTTGTTTATATTCTAATATTTAAAAATATAATTTATATGTATATTTAATGAAATAAAGGAATATAATAATTATAATAATCTTACTGCCTACAAAATTCACAGTCGTTTTGACACGAATTAAAGTATAACAATTCTTTTATTATTATTTATTTATTATTATTATTTATTTATTATTATTATAAAATTACCGTGATAATTTAGCCTTTAATTTTAATTTATTTAATATTTTAATTTATTTATAATTTTGTGAAAGGCGACTAACAAAAGGTATTTATAAAGCAGAGGTGAGTGGAAACGCCGGGAGGTGACGCCCTAGAAGGACATATAGTGACCAAATTGGTGATGTTCTTCAGAAAGGTCAGGTGCGTAGTACTCGCAACCGGTGTGCGTGTATGAGATGTATGAACGTAGGCGAAGCAATTTAAAAAAAAATATTTATAAAATTTTGAAGGCATTTAAGTTTCGGCCACAATCTTACTGCCTACAAAATTCACAGTCGTTTTGACACGAATTAAAGTATAACAATTCTTTTATTATTATTTATTTATTATTATTATTTATTTATTATTATTATAAAATTACCGTGATAATTTAGCCTTTAATTTTAATTTATTTAATATTTTAATTTATTTATAATTTTGTGAAAGGCGACTAACAAAAGGTATTTATAAAGCAGAGGTGAGTGGAAACGCCGGGAGGTGACGCCCTAGAAGGACATATAGTGACCAAATTGGTGATGTTCTTCAGAAAGGTCAGGTGCGTAGTACTCGCAACCGGTGTGCGTGTATGAGATGTATGAACGTAGGCGAAGCAAAAGGAGTATGTAAGGAGCGTAGCAAGTGGCGTTCTATAGTTTCTGCCTACCCCCATGGGAAGAAGGCCTCACGCCTTATGTATGTATGTATAATTTAGCAAGTCAGGATAGTCAGGAACAGGCCTGCCGCCACTCGTGTAGATATTGTAGAATAACATGTTTTAAATACTAGCAGCTTAGCAGCTAATTTATTTTAATGCAGCCCGACACTGGCAACGAAGTGATTTAAAATAAATATTAATAGTAGGTATAGTCGGAGTACCGAGATAAGTATCCTCCTTACCAAGCTAACTTGCCAGGTGGGGCGGAAACTTTGACCTTACCAAACAAATAACAAATCTGATGGATTTCTTGCCTAAGTTGTCTTGTAAAATTAAATACACGCAGGAAATTTTATACTCATTTTACTGGAACATAATTACACGCTTCATATTAGACGGTTACCAAAAATCGAATAACAATCGAAATCACAGAACAAACCAATTGTTAGTAAGACCATAGGTGACTGCGTACCACTCGAAATTTTAATAAACTATTATAATTATATTATATCATAAAATATTCTCACCACAGCAAGCCGACGAGACATATTTTAGATAACGTCTGTAGACAAAGAATATAAAATGTTGCTCCGAGCGTAAATCTTTCTCACAATTTGTCGCAGATAAAACGAGATAATCGTATAACTGACATCCCAAAACTGTTTGCCGTCTAACATGATCTAAACTAAATATTTCAGCTTCCACACTCGCTCTCCCAAAGATTGAATGTGATCCACTTTGTAGATAATAAATTAGAGTTCAACAATAATGTAGTTAGTCCACCCTCGTCACAGTTTGGACCTGGCCGGTTTTAGGGCATGTCCGCCGGGAATACAGATAGTTTCCGTGTTATATTATGTTTACAAAATATTGCCGGCACACAGGATGAATGGCACTTTTTATTGCATTCTATCTCGAATAATAAAATTCGCTTTATCAAATATGGCGGCAGAAGCGTCAATTCTGTACAATTTTTACAAAACGCTGCGCCACTCGAATTCTTTGATGTTGAATTGTTAATGGCGCTGCAATAACTGTGAGCTTGGCACGACTTTGACGTGAATGAAGCTTCATTTTGCTGTTTTCTTGAATAGTTTTATTGCGCCGTTTAACAACGTTCTTTGATAGCAATCTTTCCTCAACACGCCGTGTTTCTAGATTCTTTCCTGTCGTGAAATGGTTCTAGTCGTTTTGCGCTGCTCTTTTGAGGTGTCATTGAACTAGTTACGTTGTCGCTCCAAGCACGGCAACGCTGCTTTCATGCTTAAGTTGTAATATTTATTTGCGACGACGCCTTTTGACCGGACGGAAGAACTTCTCTAGAGGACTAAAACTTGAGTACACGTTCAAGTTTGCTAGTTCATCACATCGCGACGCTCCATCTCTGTGATCCTAAAGATGCGGGATGTAGCACTGCGGGGTCTAGTTTGTTTTACGTGTTTCATCTCGAAAGTTTATGAGCCGAGGACTAATCTGTAGCTTTTTAATTTAAATGTAACAATGAAGTTAATTACCAAAAACTGAACAAAAGCTGAAAGTAAAAACAATTCGCTTTCCGTGATAACATGACATTGTGTTCTTTATTCGAGAATCTCTTTGTGTCCCACTTCCATGATTACAGTTAATATAGAAATAAAGATCGTTTATGTGCGCGTGCCTACACTAAAGTGCTCATCGCAGTCTTATTTGCAGAGTAAACAATTAGACTTTTATTAAAATTTGATCGCCGGCGCCGCGGTACCCTTTTAATTAACTACTGAGCTCTCTTATTAGGACTTTGTACCCAAAAATAGGAAGCGACCCTCACAGTATCGCTTGCCTGTCGGAACTTCTGCCAAGTTCTATTGAACTGATGGAGACTGTTAACAAGTTATAATTAAAAATTTTAATCTCGAGGTGTCAGAAAATTAATTTGTATTTTCCGCCATTTTGAAACGCTTGAGCCTTGAGGGATTTCTTTGGGAATATAATACGGTTCTACGCATGATGTACTTTTCCTTTTATTTTATTAATTTGGTAAAGTATCCTGAGTGTACTTACTTTTAATTTGTTTCCCTAATTAATATGGTGCGCATTTTTGTGGCTCATTCTGTAGTCAACGCCATTTGAAATTAATTAAGTTTAATGGTAAACCTACTGCTTAGTAACATTTTGTTACCAACGCTAAATAAGACTATCAAAACACTTCAAACTGCTCCAACATCATTTAATTTTCCATTCACTTCGAACTCGCGCTAACAATATTGTGAGCGGTAGTCACAACAAACATGTCACGGTACAATGTTTACGCAAGGTGCAGTTCAGCTAAAAGTTTGGCTGCTCGAGGATAGCTGGTAGAGGGGGGGAGCCACCTCGCTGAGGTGTCAGCAAGAATCGCGTAACTATTACTTAGTAGGAACGGATGCAGTGAAAGCGAGATGCTTGAAGAGGTTATTAATAATAGTTTGCACTGTGTAATATGGAATTTGGTAGGATTTATGGTGGACGACATAATAAGCACGGGTTTAAGTAGTAATGCATTAGAGCCAATAGATGTTATAGAAGACATTTTTAGGAATTGGTTAGACCGAAGTAGCTGAAAATGGATAGTGGCTGAGGGTCTAACTCAGTGGTGGACAATTGGAGATGTTTATATCCAGAACTGGAGTGCAGCCTGGCTTGTCATGGCTCAAGGGTTTTATGTACAAGATTCATTAGACTTTAACTTAGCTGGGAAAGACTGACTCCCAGAATTATGAGCAAGTGTCACTAATAAACAACGATGTATGCTTCGTTGGTCGTGTGGAGCGAAGGAGGCAAGTGGCTTATTTTTACAGGTCCATTTATTTTAAGGCTTGCAAATGCTTTTACTTCAGCTGTGGTATTACACCAGAACTTTGACTTAAGTAGGGAGCTAAAATGTAGTTAGAGAACCTAGGATATTTATAACAAAATGTGGGTAACCAGATTTCACATAAGTTTATAAGATTGCAGATTGGAGGTATATTCTAGGAAAGAATGATCTTCTTTTTCTATATGCCCTTAGAAATAAACTAAAAGGCCATAAATATAATCACAAAATCCTAAAGTCCGATAGAGGAAGACCAAAGGAAAGAAGGGTGAATTGTGTGAGGTTGGGACGGGACCTTAGAGTTTCTTGCCCATTCTTCTCCATACGAAACTACCTTTTAGAAGGGGCAACTAGAATCAATTCCATTTTTTTTAATTATTTGAAATAAATAATTTGACTTTGACTTTGAGGGATGATAATTATGCGGTAAAAGGGAGAGAAAGATGGTAGATAGGAGAATGGAGGAGAAAAACACTTCGCGTCGATACAAGTCAGTAGAAGATTTAAAGCGGAGGTATTTAATGCCAAATGTTGCGTCCACAAACAAACATTTTGCGGTAAATCAAATGTTACGTTTAAATTCTGGTGCTAAGATATTTTGACAATGATAAGCATAAAAAAAATAAGTTTGGACCAAATCCAAAGGATTTAAATTACTTACTCAGCGTGAGGTCTTAGTACAAAATCGGGAACCAGCTAGAATTTAAATCCGACCAAAAGTTTATTGTTAGCGATTCAGTAAATGGAAATCGGGTTTTATTGCACCTAAGAGAATTTTAATTTAGCTTTTGTGTTCGATGAATACAATACCTACTTAGTACCTTTTTAGGGTTCCGTAGTAAACAAGGAACCCTTATAGTTTCGCCATGTCCGTCTGTCTGTCTGTCTGTCTGTTTGTCTGTCCGTCCGTCCGTCTGTGCCCGACTTAGCTCAGAGACGCTAAGTCCTAGAAAGCTGTAATTTGGCATGAGTGTACATATAAATCACGCCGAGAAAGTCGTAAAATAAAACCATGAAAAACATTTTTTTTAGGGTTTTGCTCGTTAAACAGGGATGATATTTTTTTTCCTCATCAAATACATGGTGTGGGGTATCGTTGGATAGGCCGTTCAAAAATATTTTGGGTCTGTCACAAACATTTTTCAATTCTGAGATCCGTTTGCGTAATATTAAGATTTAAAGTTCTATTTTTTGTTAGAGTCAAGTGTCCCCCCCCCTCTACCAGCTAAATGGTTGGTTTTGGATATGTGAAAAAATTCTTGGCAGTAGTATATATAACGAAATTAAAAGGAAAACTATCACAGCTAAGTAGGGTTTACAAGTTAACGAGTAATCGTCGACCAACTTAAATTTGCAGTTGAAGAATTGACCGTAACGTATATAGATGTATGGGAGAGTATGTTTTTCAACTACAATGTTAAGTTTGTTTTTGGGATGAATTCATCCTAAATACGGATCCCTTCATTGTGCGTGGTCCGACACCTACTTGGCCGGTTTTTTGAAGAAAAGAAATGATCGAAATAGCCTTTATTTTAGTAATTTTAATCAGCCCTGCGTATGGCATTACATTGCATCGATAACTCGGGCTTAAGCTTACATAAGCTCACGGTTACACAGCAATGCTGTGTGGTATAAATACTTCTCCAGTGCAGTTATGTACGTCCAAGACTCTGCATAATATATGTTATGAAAATTCATTAAATTATAAACCATCCCGCTTCCGGTACAGTCATTGTCTCCACAAATCATACTAACATAGTCTTCTCGTGAGCCTTGCCGCGTCTAATCATGTCTATGGTTCTATTAGCTGTACTAAGTGCGTGCTAAGGCTCCCGAAGACAGGCGCGACACGACACGCGACGACTCGACTCGAGTAAAACAATTTCTATGAAAACTTAATGAAAATTATTCTACAAAAATCGCGTTGCACCTGTCTGCAGGAGCTTTTAGTAGATCAATGGGTTTCATCAAGTTTCTTACTTAATAAACTCAATGTAGCCATTATGTAGGCTCGTTAAATTTTGTAAGTACAGCTCATGATGAAATAGGATGCCATGTATCATATGAGGTGTGGCAGCCGGGGCGATGCAGGAACGGGGCGGATGGTTTGGTTATAACAAATTTTAATATTCGTTACACCGTCTGACAGTTTTTGATACAGCTGCACCGAGGCGTTTCAGCGAGCGGTGAACTCTCTGCTCTGCAACTCTCCCGCTTAGCTCACGCCTGCCATTTTGCAGGTTGTCACAGGCAGCAGTCTCAAAGTAAAATTTTGCCCGCCCTATTCTTTTTATGAGTGTTACCATTTATTTTATACTAATGACCCGCCTCTGCTCCGCAAGGTGTATACGACTTAAAATCGTGTTTATAGGAAAAAATATCGAGATTTCTTTATTATTGAGTTTAATATTTATTTTCATATAATAAACCTTCCGAAAAAAAAAACTAAATGTTGGTGAAAACCACATATCATAATCCGTTGCGTAGTATACCTGGAAGAACAACGTGGTCACATAGACAGACACGAAAAGCGACAGATTTATAAATATATATATTATTTTTAAAGGAATTATATTAATATGGGTGGATTATGACATAATTAAATATACTTATTAGAAAAAAAACTATTATTTTCGTTAGTTTATTCAAACTTTTTATAGCTTTTTATACAAATATTACATTATCGAAAGTATTTTTTCAGTCTCCAATTTAAAGTTATAACTAAAAATAAAATACGTGTGAGCATCAGATGCTGTATTGTACGTAATTTATCTGCAGCTGAGCGGAATGGCTTACTTAATTTTGCTTGTGCGATGAGCTTGCCGGCTGACACGAGTGGCTACATTTATTCTAGTTTTTAAATCTACACACATCTGTGGACGCACTGCTTGTTGTAAGAGATAGCTAACAATTGTTATCACAAGTTATAAACATACAACGTTTTTTTCTTGATAATCTAGTTTGTTTTTTAGGGTTCCGTACCTCAAAAGGAAAAAAGGAACCCTTATAGGATCACTCGTGTGTCTGTCTGTCTGTCCGTCTGTCACAGCTGAATTGCTCCGAATCTACTAGACCGATTAAGTTGAAATTTGGTACACATATGATTTTTTGTAACCCAAATATGGACGTGTTTCGTAAATAAATTAATTTTGAATATGGAGGTCACTTTTGGGGGGCAAATTAGAAAAAAAAAAAAAGAATGTTTTACTGTTGTACCGTGTGACATATCTTAAAATAAACCCTTTTAGGGTTTATTTTAAGGATTTCATATATATTTTATAATTTTAAATTACATACTTTTAAAATTATTTAAGAAAATAGATGAAAAATTACCATTCCTGCCCCCTTATCTCCGAAACTCGTCAGTATAAAATTTTGATAAAAATACGGAAAATAGTTCTTTACTAATAGATTACAGGAACACCTATAAGAAGTCTGTTATCTTAAAATAACATGGTAAATCACTCAATTTTGTGCGTACAAACTTATATTTGCAGTTGGAATGTAGGGGGGATTAAGTTTTTCAACTACAATGTTAAGTTTATTCTTGGGATAAATTCATCCCAACTACGGAACCCTTCATTGTGCGTGGTCCGACACGCACTTGGCCGGTTTTTTCTCTATGAAAGATTATTTTTTTAATTATTGCTTGGTTAGACAGTAAGATTCCCACTTAAAATAAAATATATTTTTTGTGATAATCTTGTTGTCTCAATCTTCTTGTCTTCATACATGAAATACACCTAATATCAAGGACCTCACCATTGAACTGGTTCACAAGTGTTCACAGTTCAATTCACACATTAAATTTAATTACACTATAATTCGAAGGCCCCGAGCCGAAGTTAATTTACTAATTCCATACCCGTTTGATGCCTAATTACTTTCAAATTGGTTCATAATTAAGACGTCCCAAATAGTGAAATAGTCGATTGGCTTAATTGAACAATTAGATCCTTGATAGCTTCTCTGGCTAGCGGTTAGAGGTCCAAAACTACTGACAATTCCCCTGTTTATAACAGTAATAGTGAATTGAGTAGTGTCGGAGTCACATTTGATCTTAGTTTGCCAAGTCACATGACAGTTAACTTAACGACGTGCTTCAATTTTATCGGTGGTGACTAAAATGCTCCTTGAATGAGTTGTAATGTTGGATATCAACAAGAAACTGTGCTAGCAATGGAATTATGGTCACAACATAAGCAACTGTGTTTTATATTCGTACGCCTATAAAAGTTCGGGAGATAAAGTTCTGTGTTTTGTGATTGGAGGATATTGTTTGGCAACTCCTAAGGGAATTAGGCGATACATTTTTAGTTTGCGAATTATATTCTCTTTCTTTTTCTAGAGCATGACTAACGTTAATTGTTAAGTCTACATTAGTAATAATGAAAAAGTCAATTAAATATTAATCAGTGTGAAATTCAGAGATATATTCAAAATGAGGCAATCACTTGAGACATTAATGAGCTTAATTATAGATGTAAAGTTTGGAACTTATTCTCCGTGTTCGCTCAAAAGCTCAGAGCATAATATACGAACTAATCTGTGTAAAATTATAATTTATAAGATATCATTTGATGTCTGTGTCGCACCAGCTTCACGCCCACTTTGGACAGTCGGCTGGGGCTTTAACAACCCCATCTAGATAGCGGACTTCAAATCTCGCCAACAAATGAAGTACCCCCCGATAAGCCGCTCCAAAGGGATCCTCTCCAGAATAAATTGTTTTTGCGTAACATTTTGTAAGGATCGATGTTGGGAACTTAAAGGTGCGCACCGCTGATTTTCCTCAGCACGGATTTCTTTAACTTCCTAATAAAATTGGTGTTGATTTAAATTTTGTTATGTTTAGCACGAGCCAAAGTTTCAGTTGCCAGTATTTCTTTCTTGTTATCATTCACGATACCGCCGCAATTTCAGAAGAAAGGAAAATTATAATAAACAAAATGGATACAGAAAAATTAATAAAGATCGCAATAAACATTGAGGTTTTGTAATTAATGTTTATTCTGTTACCAATTACGAACAAATGAACTGAAAAGCCTTTGTAAAATACAAATACATGGAACAAATATAAACAAAAGAGTAAATGGAATACACAATCCAATCCAAATGATTTGCACATACATCGACGCTCTGACAGCGATACATATAATATTACGCCATACAAACATGTCTTCTTACCGAAAATTGGAAGAAATCGTCGGTGAATGTAAACATAATTATTTAAATGTCAATATCAACATTGAAATTGTCCATTCACAAGTCCGGTAATGTATTCCCGCGGCGCTGGGGGTCACTTACGTAAACAAAGCATTATGACGCCGCGTGCGGCATGAGAGGCAGCGGGTGAGGACGCGGAAGAATAGACATAGTAGTATAAAAAAGCCTTCATGGAAATCAGTTACGTAGACGTATAAAAAAAGCCTTCATGGAAACCAGTTACGAAACCCTGGTTTCCTTGACGGCCGAAGCGAGAATAGAATAGAATAGAATCTTCTCTTTATTATGTACACCATAAAAGCGCGGAAGCGGGTTCGCAGATGACAATGTAGATATCACTTGAAAACAATGTTTTTTTTTAATGAACTGCTCAATTTGGTTTGAGCAACAAGTAAGAGCTAAGTTAAGTATTTCTGTTTTACTAGAATAGTAATTTCATTTTCAAATGTGTAATTAAAAAATGTATGTATCAATTACAGAATCAGATATTGTAGTTTGTACTCGTTTAAATATTAATTCAAATTAGTTAACTAATTCGTTCGTACCTCAAAAGAATAGAATAATAAGCACTTTGTAATATTTGGCGTTCACAGAATTTCGCAATTTAACTAATTAATTTTGTGAAACAAGCGTAAGGGATAGAGGGCGCTTGAACCAAGTGATATTTAAGATGAAAACTTCAAACTTAGTTGTAGTAGCTCTGTAGTAGGTAGGTACCTATTAGAGTTTCTTGTGGACTTTGTCAAAGGCAATACTAACTTTATAGCGATTTCTGTCACTAAGCAGCATCATTTCATTCGAGATTGTAGGGTACCATTAAACTACCAGTACATTAATTTGCAAGACTTCAATTTAGAATCTACTAAACGACAACGCATGCTCAGTAATTTTTATTTTACTTAGAAACTATGTTGTTAGTTTTATTTCCGATGTAGCGCTCCATTCTTGTCCCTCACACCACACATCCCCGAACATTTGTATAAACAACTTTGTACCGAGTTTCTTATAACTACAGTTGGTTGCGATCGACTATTTGTTTTTCGTGCGACTCTTTGGCCGCGGCGCGGGTGACGTTAAGCAGCCGTCTACGAAGAATGAGGGTTAACGAACCACTACACACTCCCTATTTCATTATAGTGAACGGTATTGGGAATCGATTCAAACCCATTTAGGCCGTTTTGCAGGACGCTCTGTGGACCCAAAAATGTTTGATGGATGAATTCGTGTGTTATTTATTTTGGGAAAGAATTTTTATAGTATTTCAACTTTATCAATTTTACCAATTTTATCAATTTTACCAATTTTATGTTTTTTTATTTTTTATTAGTCAATTATTATTGTCTTAATCGGTAATGAAAACTGCATCAAAATCCATCCCATAGTTTAGAAGAACAACGCAATCACACGTATTTTCATTTAAGATAGGTACTTTCTATTTATAATTTTTTAATATAGTTAATACACAGTTAGTGGGTATTTATTTTAGTTTTACATTAAACACAACACTCACACACATGTATGTCACAACATTTGATTTTATTTTGTTCGAGCTTTTTTATATTATCACCTTTAATTTACTCTCAATTAATTAACGGACATACACTTCCCTATGTGTTTATTATTCTAGCGTATGGCACTCGTGGGTTGCAGCTGAACATCAGCGTCAGGTGGTACACCTTGTGTTGTCATCTGACATTATGCTGAGCTGAGGCCCTTTTGGCATTATAATTAATTGTTTTCTGTGTTATTTATAGTTTTTAAGGTGATTTTTTTTTGCTGTAATGCCAATAAACGCATTTTTCTTTCTTTCTTTTCTTTCTATTTGGGACCAAAATAAAGCGCAGAGAATGTTCTACCAGCAGGCTTCGCACAAGATAAAGCGCGGAGAATGTTCCACCAGCAGGCTTAGCACAAGAACCGTAGAGAAGCGTTTTGTCGTCTGAAGATTAGACAAACATGACGTTTCCGTGTAGACAGTAGAACATTTTGCGTAGACAAGCGATTTATATTCTAGAATAGAGTCAAAATAGATAGCGACATGCTAAGCGTGCTGCACTCTGTATTTAGGGTTTTTAGGGTTCCGTACCCAAAGGGTAAAACGGTAACCCTATTACTAAGGCTCCGCCGTCTGTCTGTCCGTCTGTCACCAGGCTGTATCTCATGAACCGTGATAGCTAGACAGTTGAAATTTTCACAGATGATGTATTTCTGTTGCCGCTATAACAACACATACAAAAATTAAAATAAAACAAATATTTAAGCTTGGCTACCATACAACAATCGGGTTTTTTTGCCGTTTATATAGATAATGGTACGGAACGCTTCGTGCGCGAGTTCGTCTCGCACTTGACCGGTTTTTTCTGATAAGTGACCGCGGGATTTTATCATTATTATTTGCTAGGGTATACTATGTTCTGTTCAGAAAAGGATAAATAATATTAGGATTATAAAAAGGCCCTCTGTAGGCAGTTAAATTGGTTCAATGGCTTGATTCAGATAGCTGCAGCTCTCCTCGACAGGACGCCTCAATTATTAGATGGTTTTTCTAAGTATCTTGTGTCTCTAACCCTGTTTGAAATAGTGAGATTTCCACACACCATCTGATATTTGAGTTAGTTAAGATGTTTGTATTAAAATTAAAAAGCGAAGATGAGACGAATAACTTTAGTAAAAGTATTTAATTAAACTTTTCTAAAATTAAGATATTCGATAGATATTCCCACGGGATCGAGACTTACGCGGGTGAAACCGCGGGGCGCAGCTAGTATTATATTATATGCGAAGATATAAATATTTAGATAAAAATATTCGCCCTGTGAGTTGTTTACGTAACGAGAAGACCTTTTATCTGATAAATGAGTACCTGAGCTAGCTAGTTCTCGTTACGGCGACCCCACATCAACTGGCGTGTCAGGTACATAGGTAGGTTTCTTACACAGGTAGGTAGGCCATCGGATACAGTATCAAATTATGATCGCCTTTGTTTCTATAGAAATAGCTTGGTTTATAGTAAAAGTCTTGCTAGAAAGATGTTGGAATTCACTCCTAAAATTAAACTAAATAGTTTGTAAAAAAAGCAAATGATTTAATAAACACCTTCCTCTCCTTTTTTTGTATTTGCCGATGCAATATACATATAAATATTATATACCCTATGTCACTCCCACAATTAGGAGAATCTAACGAAACCTCATATGTTAAAATCCATCAAGCCGCTTAGGCTACAGAACGTGCCAAAGAAATAGACATACATACATACGTACTCCCGAAAGACATCCCTCCCTCCCGAGAGACCCCCCTTCTGGGGCGGTCGGGTAAAAATAGTTGTTTCTTTATACCTGCAGTTACATAAAAATAACACGTAGAGATGTAGCAGGTAGGTTAAACTATTCAGGACCGTCTTAAAAATAATCTGCTTTTGAAAAGTTAAGACAAACAAAGCAAAATATAATCTTGTCACTTGGGTCGAAAAGAGTAACTGAGAGCCCACGATGCAATACAGTTCTTTATTTTTACGACGTGATTTTCGAACCACAGTATACAGTATTACCTGGGTCTACATCCCTACCTTGTATTAAACCCTTTTGTAGTGAAACTTTTTGATGCTGTTCAAAAACGTTGTATAAAAACTTTAGTACGTCAAACAAATTAGGTATAATGACAGGAAAATTTATAGACTGATAAATTGTTTATTTGGCGCACACAAAAGACAAAGCATAACATATTAGCACGATATAACAAAAAAAAACATATTTTGAAGACACGTTTATAATCTATTTACCGAGATTAAAAACTATCGTCAAATTGTGAACTGCAACAAACCATTTACAATTTCATGCATTATTTTTCGATAGTTTCTATCCTATCCACGGGAAACCGACAAATTATGAACTGGTATCAAACTTGCATGTGGCGAATGCACCTTGCGCTGATACTAAATATCCAAGTAACTGCTACCAACTTGAACGAACCGATCGCCGCCGGCGCCGGCCGCTGCCGCGGCACCTGGAAAATTTATGCGTTTTATTGTAACAGTTCACAATATTTCGATAATTTATAATCTCTCTAAATAGATTGTAAACGAACGGTGCACACAATATTACGGTGACATATAGTATATACACACCACGGTTGTTGCTGATGCATATTTTTTTCACATCAGCGGGAGCTGAAGCTGATGCCGATTTTAATAATCAGCATCGATCAATGCGGATACTGATGCTGATGTTGAAAATGATGCTGAAGTTCCGCGGATGCTGATGCTGATGTTCGCAACAACCCTAATACACACTATAGATTTAAAGATAACATCGTATTAATTTAGCAGTTACTTATTTTGTTGCCTGTACATATAATGACCTACAGCACTCTAAATTCAAGGCATCAGAGTAACTAGTATCAAACCTGCATCCTGTTCACGCCAATTCCGTAGCACAAATTAATTCAGTAATACACTACGTGGTTTGAGGAAGTGTACGGTATCGTACGCACCTGTAAATCTGCATTACAGGTACCCATACCTGTAATACAGGCACGTTGCAGTTGCTTTTCAAATCAATCGTACTTTGAGGGGGCAAGTTGCGGTTGCACTAGCTCACAATGTGTACGGGTATGTGGTAGTTAAGGCTATGTACCGGTGTAGGTATTGTACTATGAAAGTGTTATTATACAACATTATTTTTAGTATGTGCGAAACCTGAATATAGTTTGTTCAGAATAAGGAACTGAATCGATTTCAATAATTTTTACACCATGTTATATTTTTCCCAAAAATATTTAAGTGTGATGGAAAATGTTATCACTACGTCGTGTTGTGTTGTTATTACTTACAATACAATCACCGTACGATTAGCTACCTACTGCCAAATTATTATCAATGAGCGCAAGACGATCCTGGAAGCGCGGGGACGCCGTTAGCATGTTTTTGTCCGGTAACATAACAACCTTATACCTAACCTAACAGCCTTTGTAAGCAAGGCCACGCTATCCAAAACTAAGTTTAATTTTTTTCCGTCGTACTGCTAACAAATCAAATTTGTTTTTATTCTATAAACGCTCCTGCAGACAGACGCGACGCCGCTCTAGCAGAACAATTTCTATGAAAGCTTCATGGAAATTGTTCCACCAGAATCGCGTCGCACAGTTGCGTGGCGCTTGTCTGCGGGAGCCTTAAACACATACCGTACCTAATGTTATATTTAGAAAAGGTTTCAACCAGTGTTAGGTCTCACGTAACAAATAATTCAACGAGCAATAAAGACATTATTACACAAACGTTTTCCTCCGTTAAATAAATTACGAACCGTTTAAGCTACGGCTCGTGCATCTGCTGATATCCTTGAAGTACTTAAGTAGAATTGAAACAGCTGCATTACCATACTACTTACTATTCGTAAGCAAAGGTATTCGCGGCGGATATCGAGACCGACGGGATTTATATCCGTCATATTAGTTTGTATAAGCCGCATGGAGAATAAGAAAAACCTAATCAAATATTTGCTCGTCCCGAGATCGAACCAAAAATGTCAAGCGTTTGGGTGTTGTTATAGTGAAGAGCGGAGCGGAAATTGGAGAAGCTGAGCATAGCGAAGCATAATCAGCCTTTAATATTGCAGGCCCAGTGCGGATTGGTAGATTTCACATGTCTTCGAATTTCTGGTTCTAGGACACGTCGGTTTCCTCACGATGTTTTCCTTCACCGTTTTGAGAGCAGTGGTGATGATTTTATTTACTCAAAGTAACACGCCTGTCTAGGTTCGAACCCACGACCCACTACTGTCGATAGTTCAAAACTCAAAGCATTTTTTTCAAATAAACCAATTACAGGCACTTCTGTCACACAATTGTCAAAGGGTCGGTCAGTCAGAGAGATGAAGCTAGTTGCCCATTCCAAAGCGCAGTAAGTTCCTATGGAGAAGAACGGGCAAGACGCTCCACGAAAACTCTTTTAAATTAAAATATTGTTACAAGATTTTGATTACTACATCATTCATGTTGAAATTATACATAATTATGAGAATAATGTAGAAAGACATGCACGTTAGAAGCGACCGTAATAAAAAGATAAAAACAATTGAATAATTAAAATAAGTTAAAATAAACCACGGCAGCTAAGAAATGACCAGTCCCTAATGACGGCGACCGTTCACGATCATGACTCATGGGTCAGCACCATTTGCCTCAACCATTTTGAATGGAACATTATGAGCGTTTACACTTTACAGCATTTCATACAAACTTTCAAGCCCTTGTTTTTAGTCATAGTCATAGTCATTTATTCATAAACAAAGTAACTTGTATCTGAATTTACACACAAAATTACACAAATTACAGAATTTATACACACAACAAAAAATACACACAATAAATTTACATTTAAATTAAACAATATGATGGTCAACACATTAAAATTTAAAATAGTAACAATAAAAATAATGAATTAAAGATAAATTGGCAATGATTGATATAATTAATTAATAATAAGACAATAGTTAGATCAATAAATCCGAATGAACAAAATTCAATACAATTTCACAACCCATGAACATAAAAAAAAATTATCAATAAAATTACAATTCAATAAAAATTACAATTCAATAAAATTACAGTTCTTCTACAGCATGTAGACACTTATTCAATAGGATTTTTTTAAGTTTTATTTTGAAAGCGCTACTGTAGACAGCACTTTTTATGTCTAAAGGCAACCTGTTAAATAATTTTACAGACTGGTATCGTGGACTATGTTTAACAATTCTTAAGTTATGGTTATTAAAATGTTTATTCTTCAAGTCCAGTCTACGGGTACCTTCCCTTATCTGCCGTTCTTCTAATGTTTCATAGTCTTGTATGTATTTGGCCATATTAGTTAAAACTACCAGTACATAAAGACTTGGTACTGTAAGTATGCCTAAATTGTTAAAGTGTTGACGGCAACTTTCTCTTTGTGAGATGCGGACCATGGTACGAATTGCACGTTTTTGTAGTACGAAAGCTCTTCTACTATTATATTCATAGCTATTTCCCCAAAAAAGTATGCTATATCTAATTTTTGACTCCACTAGCGCAAAATATACCATTTTTAGCTGTTCTATGCTGATTTCATTTCTCAGGGCTCTCAGAGCGTAACATGCAGACGATACCGATGCATCAATTGCTTTTAATTCTGATTTCCAGTTTAACAGTTGGTCAATATGTAAACCTAAAAATTTTACTTCGGCAACAAGCTCAATTTCGACTTCATTTAAGGCAACATTTAAATTATCTTTGTTACGGGCTGTAGTTTTAAATAACATTATTTGAGTCTTTTTATTATTAATAAATAATTTATTTGCCGTGAACCACACATGAAATGCTTGTAACGTAGCATTTACCGTTTCGTCAACTCTACCATGTCATTAGCTGCCACTATGGCGTTTGTGTCGTCTGCGAAAATTACTAATTTAATGTCCGGGAAAATTGTATTTAGATAATTAATCAAGTCATTAATAAATAATAAAAATAAAATAGGTCCTAAAATAGATCCCTGTGGGACACCCGTTGATATGCTTACAATTTTGGATTTATACCTTTTCTTATAACTATTCTGAGTTTTGTCAATTTCAACGTACATCCGCCTGTTTTTTAAATAGGAAGAGAATAGTCGCAAAGCATTTCCTCTTATTCCGTAATGACTCATTTTAGTCAGAAGTAATTCATGGTCAATTGTGTCAAATGCAGAGCTTAAATCTAGGAAAATCCCTGCAACTCTCATTTTATTATTAATTTTACCTATCACATCATCCAATAACGTATATATGGCGTCAGTAGTGCCAACACCCTTTTGATACCCAAATTGTCTTTTATTTAAACTTTATTTACTCTCAAGTGTCCCAAAAGTCGAATTTTAAGTATCTTTTCAAATAATTTTGAGAGAACTGGTAATAGAGATATGGGCCTATAGTTTTTAGGATCAGACTTACTTCCTTTTTTGTACACAGGTATTACTTTCGCCAATTTTAGCTGTTCTGGGAAGACCGCCTCTTTTATACAATTATTGAAGAAGTCAGATAGAGGCTCAGCTAATACTGCAATGTGCTCCTTGAACAGACAAATCGGCACTTCGTCATACCCACAGGAATGTTTGTTTTCCATTCTTTTAACTATGGTACAAATCTCGTTTGGAGTGGTAGGAAAAATGTGCATGTCACTGCTAACCTTCTCCGTGTACAGATGGAGGAATTCCGTAGCATGGTCTCCTTCATTTACGTCAGTAGCGCCTTTATAGTCAAATTGATTCACTAGTAAGTTAGATATTTCCTCTGGATCAACTACAATTCGTCCATCAACCTTAAGCCTAAAATCCCGCTGAATCACGTTCTCTTTATTAGTGCATTTATTTACAACTTTCCAAATTTCCTTACCCATATTTTTTGATGTATTTATTTGTGTCATTATAGCAAACTTTTTAGCTTTAGTAACAATCTTTCTGTATAGCCTAACGTACATGTTCTTATATTTTAAAACACTTGGTTCAAGGCTATTTCCATTGCGTGCACATAAGAAACGTTTCATTTTGCTGGAGGTACGTATCCCTTTAGTGATCCACTTTAATTGTGATTTATTCTTAAGGTTAGTTTTACATTCTCTCTTCCTGTAGCTATTGCTAAACACTTTATAAAAACTTTTAAGAAAAGTATTTATACCCAAACCAGTCCAAGATTCTTTAAGAATACCCTGTACGAATGCTGCATTATTTTTAATGTTGAATACTCTTTTATCTATTACAATATACCGATTCTCATTCAAATATGGATTCGATCGATTTTTCAAATGAACCTCAGCAAAAATACCTGCATGCCCGTCGGCCAAACCATTGTGATCTACCTCACCACCCAAAACAGATGCATCAGGTAGATTCGTTATGATATTGTCGATACATGAAGTACTATTATTACGGATGAAAGTAGCAGAAGTGATTATATGCCTAAAATTATAACATTTTAACAAACTAAGGAATTCCTCACATTTTTTATTGTCCACTAACAGATCAACATTAAAATCACCGCATATTATGCATTTCCTATTGAATAAATAGTCCAACAACTTCTCCAATCTTTCTAAGAACTGTTCGAAATTTTTATCAACAGGATTTCGATAGCAACAACAGATATAAAGACCAGTAGTAGTATCTTTAGCGCCACAAATTTCAAAACATTCTATTTTATACAATTTGTTTATTGGTTCACAACTTTCGGTCTGTCTATCCACATGCCCTAAAATTAAACTACCACCTCTTAATTTATTTTTTCTAGTGTTGTAAGATACTAACTTATAGTTATTTATATTAAAAACATTTGCAGTGCTCTCATTCAAGAAATGTTCACTTATACACACGTAATCCAGCCTTTTATCAAGAGTTTCCACATAAACTTCAAGTTCATTTTTCTTGTTCATAACTCCACATAGATTTTGGTGATAAATATTAAGGGAGATATATTTATTGAGATCAGATAAATTGGTCAGGCTATAAGAATTAATATGTAATTTAGGATCGAAAAAAATCACTTTCATTTGTCTGTGTGCCGATGGTATCTGTAACTGGACTGCAATGCTTTGATGCAGTTTTATTATCTGTCTGTGAATATGCATTACTAAAACATTTTAATTCATCAGATTTAATTTTAACATATTCTAAATAGTCATTCCTGTACTTTAGACGAAGTATTTCCTTATGGATTAGCCTACTTGCTCTCATTGTATTTATGTATTTCGAAGCTATTTTAGTATCAGTATAATTCAGATCCAGCGGCAAAAATGACGTATTTTTATAGTTGTTACATATCAGCTTCAGTGAATTATTGAGCATACATTGAGATAATTATTCTTATAGAGTTTGCCAACTAAGACGTTTGCGTGTTCATTTCGAAATGATTGAACGGATTTTAATGAAACTTCATACGTATCATCATTTCAGCCAAAATACGTAAACTGGTGGACATAGGCCTCCCCCAAAAAGGGGGGGATTTGCCATAATCATCGTCACGCTTGGCAGGCGGGTTGGCGATCGCAGAATTCGAATCGCTGCTGCCCATTCTCTAGTAAGTCCCTTAGTCGCCTTTTACGACACCCATGGGAAGAAATGGGATGGTGCTATTCTTTACATCCGCCACCAAACGGACCCATACGTATAAGCAAGATACAAAGGTCTAAAAAGATAGTAAAGAACATTTTCGAAAAACAGTGTTACAGCCAAATTAAACCGATTTTAAATTTTCCATAGAAACAGAGATTTCCAGTTATCTGTTTTTCAATAAGACACTTCGAAAATGTTCTTCTACTTATTTTTTAGACCTTTGCATCCTGCTTATGCGTATGAAGTTTCATTAAAATCGGTTCAGTCATTTCGAAAAACAAGGGCTTGAAAGTTTATATGAAATGCCGTAAGGTGTAAACGCTCTTAATTATAGCGAAGTGGAACTGCGTAAATTATATCTTTCGGATTTTATTGTAAAGCTAAGCGCGGTGTGGCCCGTCTGTAGGGTGCTTTGGTTCATAGAAATAAACGAAAGTGATGCAGGAGGGTTTTAGCTATGCGATGCGTTGCGGTGCGGCTTGCCCTAATCTGCGCTAGCTTTTACTTGTCACTTCGACGAGGAGAGATTTTATTTAAGTGAATATGTTTTTATTTTTCAGTTTTAATCTTTCCGCTCCACCCCAATGTAGCGTCAGCCTTAGCGGTCGGCAACAGAGTTCGTTTAATATATAAAATAAGTACGCTGAAACCAGCTAATAAGTGATTTTGACAACGACTTAATAAAGTAAAAAATAAAATGGGGTCCTCAAGTTTCAAAGACTCAAAAGTCGGACGTTTTACGAATAAAAAAATATTAGCAGTCAATCAAAATAATAGGTCTTGTTTCTTTGGAACCGCCAAAGTCGATTCATGTTATTTGTATCGAGATGATTTCGAAGAAAAATAATCTCAGTCTGTGGCTTTGAACTATACTATTAGTTTTTTTTTTATTTTCGCGACACTCGCATAGAAAATTGTCGTTACAAAGCGAAAATTGTAAATGTCAAGTACTTATCTAAATTGAATTGAGATTTGTTCAAGTCAGTTTTAAATAAAATATGAACATTTCGCTCACTCACACTTTTTGACTGTCTTACTTTGATAATATAATATATTAGTGATTTCAAACATAAGGCCCAATCATACGCTTTGAATACCTTACAAGGTTATACAATAACAAGTATTTTTTACGATAATTAACTTTGTTTTGATTTACTCTTTGTACACTGAAAAAAAAAACATTCCTTTAACAAAAATTTTGTGATCAGTGATCACGCATCTTGACTCCATACGAGCCTAACAAGATCTTGACTTCTGAAGCTAGGAGAACTTTGTTAAATTATAATAGTTCCGTCTACTAAGTAATGAATCACTTTAAATAAGGGTAGTTATTTAATTTAGCTCAAATGTTGGCCAGTTTAAGAATGATATAATACTAACAATTGCTTGCTTGTTACCATGAACTTAAATAATAAAATTAATTTCACTTTTGTTTGATATACAGAAGTGAAGAAGTAAAATCAAACAAAGCATGGAAAATAAACAAATAAATGATGTAATAAAGACCGGTGATTATTCTGTACATGTCACATTGTCGATATAAATAAAATGAATTTGTTCTGGCAAACATGCTATCTTGATAATATGTAGTTAATAGATAAATAATTATTCCAAACATTAACCCTCTTATTACAAAACAAGGTTTATCTTCAGACCCAGGTTTAAAACATGGAGCCATTATCGAATTTCGAACTTTATTCCGACTATGGTAAAGTTCCTAAACACAAAACTGACAACTTAGTACCGAACTAAGTTTTCAGTTTTGTATAAAGAACGGTATTTCAATCACTGTTACGTTCTTATTACAAAAACTGGCTCCATGGTTTAAGCCATGCCAAAATATAAATTTTGTTTTGTAATAAGGCGGTAAGAGACTAATCTCCACGACACAGGGAATCCTACTGTGGAGGCTAGTGCTGTTTTGAAATTGTACTGCTCTCTTGAACAATAAAGTTTTTATTATTTTATTTTAATGCTAACTACTCGTAAGAGAAAATGTATCTTAGTTAGTCTGCATTTTGTTCAGTGTACGGTGTCTATCTACATAAAATATTCCATTAGTGCGATATATTTTTACCAGTAGCAATCTGTATCAGACCAAAACTCACATCACAACAAACAAGAATTCCCAGAAACCTTCACCTCAGAACTATTACGGAAATTATTACCATTGAAACATGCTCTATACTCACAAAAATGGCCGCGAAATACTATGTATAACATTTTCCTGTCATTTCTATTCCGTGTCGTCAAAAAAAATATTTGTCGACATGACTCGCAATAGAGTGCCGTCTCTATCAGACCCTTTGACATCGTGACCATTGTCACATGACGTCTAAGGATAAAAAAAATGACAGATGGGGACCAAAATGGCTTCTGTTATGTTTATTTTTACAACTGGTTAGCAACGGTAGCCAGCTTGATGTTTTGATGGAGCAATCAATGGTATTTGAGCTGGCTGATTGAGTATTGTGAAGGAATTCTCTTGAGAGTGCTGAGAGTGGTTGCTTGTAAACATGGCGTATTAGAAGGTTGTAACGAGTTTTTGTTGCTCAATATTACTAGTGAGATTTTTTTACCAATATTGATAGAAGGTGAATAGAGGTTACTAGTGAGTGGTGCCAATTTAACTGTGGCTGTGTGTTTCAGCAGTATTAATTAGTAAATACTTTAAACTATGGTTTTAGTGCATAGACAAAAATAAATGAAATCCCCGTGTAAATTAATATACCTAAAGAATTGTATGTTCGTTTTCAAACAAAATAATCCACATGCAATTTACCGCAATCCACTAATCTAAATCCAACTTTCAAGAGAATGTAGACTTTAAAAAGCATTTGGAGAAACACGAGCTCTTCAATTAGTTTCGAGCCATACACACTACAGCTCTTAACCCTCCGAATGTTGGCAAAGACATGAGCAATCAAATAAGTTTGTAAGGTTCTGAGGGTTGAATTATAGAAATTCCTTTCACAAACGGACTTTCAACGGGCAGACGGGCAAAATAAATCGATTTAGGCGAGACAGAACTTTTAAAACTTACCGTCTTAGAAAATATTTGTTTAAAATGGTTTTAGCGTTGGACTGACCTAGATGAAAGAAATAAAGTCGGATACTTTTTATGCTACGATAAGTTTAAAAAGTTATGTCGTCTTTGGTTTTATTACATATCTAAAGGTTAAGTGGATATTATTTTAAGTGATTAGCTCGACATTGTCACTCTTAATGCGTAGGCGTAGATTTAGGACATATTTTAGTACGTATTTATAAGATTTTATGATCATATTTTGTGTCAGCATTGTTCAAAGGTCAGTAGAAAAAAGCCAAGGCATTTTTTTTAGGTCCTCTTATTCAGCCTCATGCCTTGCATATGCATTTAATTCCTGCACAAGAATATAGAAAATCGCTGAAAGATTAGCTAGCAATCTAGCATAGACACAATCTTGTAGATTTACTCTCAAACTTGATAGATTGTTAATCTTCCTAATGAGATTAGATTATCTTGGTCAAGAGGCTTTGGTATTACATTTGAGGCTTTAGTAAAACCTTTCCTTCGCGATTGATCACACAGTCGGCCGTAGAGCTGACAATTTGGTTCGACGCGGCGAACCGCGAGATTATTCCTCCGACACGGCCGATCGTAAACAATCCGGATCGGTTCGTATTGCCGGTACTTGCCAGCCGGTATCCGGTGTTTGCCAAGACTGTAGGCGGCTTATGCCTGACAGGTGATACCTGTATTGTTATTGGTTACAATTACTTGTCTCCTGAAACTGTAGTTTGTAAAATGTCAGGTTTATTGAAATATAAACTATTTCCCACGATTTCGTTTGCGTGTAGGTTTTTTGTATGTCTTCATAAATATTCAGGATAAAAACTTTAAAAAAAAAAAACAACAGACTTCCAAAAGATTCGGTCACTTTGTAGTGTTTTTTTTGGAAGTCAGGTGTGTTTTTTTTTGTAAAAAGGTTTTAGTTTTCAGAAATAGTCGGTCCGTTTTGATTTTTCCGATGCAGGGAAGTTAATTATTGTTGAGGAGTTCTCCTGGTGATGGTGAAGTCACCATCAGCTCCACTTCACTATATTAATACATTGTGACGAGCATAAATTGCTTAACAACTATATTGAAGTAGGTACCTAATCGAATCGCAACCCATGAAATACTTAAGTATTATTAAGTAGTTCCGATGGCCATCTGTGGTCTTCATCATCAGTTCTACTTCACCAAATAGTGCTTTTCGAGAGAAAATGCACGAGTTACTATAAAAAATACCCAAATCGCCATATGTGTGCCTATAAAATTTAGACTAATAGATTTCCCATGATTTCCTTAGGAAAATTGGAAACAATGGGACCACCTCGAGAGTAGTCGAGAGCATACTCTTTCAAATAAAAGAAAGACAAAGCAAAGACACTGACTTCCGAAATTAAAGTTTTTTTTCACTTTGTAGTGGTTTTGTAAATGATAAACGATTTATTTTCTGTAAGTAGGTTTGTACAAACACTTTTTCACGGCAAACATATTTAAAAAAAACTAGACGAGGTCGGCGTTTCGTAACTGACTACTCTGAGAAGAAAGGCCGAAACAAACTCAGAGGTCACAGTCTCTTTTAAAGTCCAGACATAATCTTGGTCAAATCATGTAAAGACCATGTAGATTGGTGCCTGAAATGATCTTTTGATGAAAGAATCACACAGATTGAGGGGACCTGTCCAGTCAGTGCACGCATTTGTCAGTAGTCGTGCAGCTCAACTTAGAACTTGAGGAGCTCGACGATTCAACAAACAATACCAAAGAAAGGACATTTGGGTAGGCCGCATAAATTACTCAAACTGCCAGACCATCATTAAAACTAAGGGAAAAATAAATCAAAACCAATGACCCACATAGTCCTCACATTCATAATAATTAAAATAATATAATACTTTAGGAAGTAAATATTTATGTATGTTTGTCTGTTACACTTTCACGCTAAAACGGCAGAACGGATTTGGATGAAATTTGGCATAGGATACTTTTTATCCCGATATTCCCCACGGGATCGAGACTTATGCGGGTGAAACCGCGGGGCGTCGTTAGTATTACATAAAAATATTACTATTGAAATGTTATTGGTAATGAGCATTGAAAAAAACAGAATATAGAAATCAAATTGCGCTCCGACCGTTTTCTCTTCAATTCTAAGCTTTGAAATGAAAGTTCGGCGAATTTGGAATATGTTACTAGTTTTGTTGGACTTGATCTATGACCTTTACTGTCAGTATTTGAAAGGCAGGGCAAGTTCCATACCAAAATTAATAGTTGTATAGCATTTTGTAAATGCTAGATTGTTATTGCACGCCTCACAACGCTTCAGCGTGTGCGAGTGCTCAACTCTCGATATGTCGCCTTGTCAACATTTTCCAACATAAAATCGTTTCTATACTTTCTTCATTATGGAATTCATATTAGCCGAGAAGTTTTAATTATATGGATAACAATTTCACTATAGTACCTACAGAGCAATTTACCTTCTTAGAATAATAACTAGAATCTCACTATGGTTCACACCCGTGAGATTCTGAAAATACCAATATCTGAGAAAATTGAATTTAAAAACCAAAATAATAATAATTATTTATTATCGACTTTCTTTCGTTTTAAAAACAAATACTTTACATTATAAGATTAATATATTTTGTGGTCGCTTCGAAGACAGACATACATATTCACATATAAAATTAGTTATTTTGATTTATGATTTAATTATTAGTTGATTTATTTGTTAAAAACATTTTTAATTAATAACCTTTTTAGGGCTACTCAAAATTAAATACGGTTAGCTTTTTAAAATTAAAGATGTTATACGATTAATACAATTACAATACAATTATTACGGCACGGTTGGCGCAGTGGTTAAGCGATTGACTGCTGCGCTGCGTGTCGCGGGTTCGATACCCGCACGGAACAAATATTTGTATGACCTACAAGTAGTTGTTCCGGTTCTGGCTGTTTGTGTATATGAGTTTAAATGTTTGTAAACGCACCCACAATACAGGAGAAATTCCTAGTGTGGGGCAACGTTTTTTTTAAAAAGAAAATAAAGAAGAACAACACAACAACAACAACATCAACAACATCAACATCCAACATTTATATCTGTAACTTTTATGGTGTACATAATAAGGAGTATTCTATTCTATTCTAAAGAAGAAGAAAGAATATTTAGGTTGGAAACACTGGTGTCACGCCATTATTATTCTGTTGCGAACATCCGGAACAATGGTGGGGCGACGCGACGCTTGCCACACGAATATTGGAAAGAGTGATCGGCAGCTAGTCATCCGATGCGAGTGTAATTATATATTATAGATAGAATTGTGATAAAATAGTGTGGATATACTTTAGACTAGAAAATACAGTTATAATTATTGTTTACTCGTGCAGCTTGATTAAATATTATATATTATAGATAGATATATACCTTTGATATGTATAACAAAAAAAATAATTAAAAAATTACGTGTAGTGCATTCCGTTGGGAAATGTGTCTCTTTGTCGTCACGATTCACGTCGTCACGCACAATGGATTAATCTAAATCTTCTTGTTTATGTTTTCTTACGTCCTTCGAATGCACCCTATAGATTTTCATTATCAACTCACAACCGTTCAAAAGACATCAACAAAAATCGATGAATGTGTCTATGAGGCGTGTTCTTTTGGATTTATTTGCAGGTTATTGTCATTTTGTTGAGGACAACTGAAAAACAAAATGACAATAAGCTGCAAATAAATCCAAAGCTCTTTTGGATTTATTTGCAGCTTATTGTCATTTTGTTTACCGATCTTTTCATTAACAGATCCAGAGAGTAGGCTCCTGCCTACTCTCCGTTCTTGAACGACTATTTTCTCGGTTACTTTTACCTCTAGGAATAGATAAACCGTTTTTTTTTTGAAAACTTACTAAATAAAGTCAGGGAAACTAATTGCTTATCAAATTGATACACTACGTCAAATTGCCGTATTATAGTAATTTCATACACCAGTCAAAGAATGACAGCTTTGTGCCAAATTGCCAACGTGGCCAGCTTTTTGGGCACTTTTCCCATTGAAAGCGACGCGGAAGATTTTTTCGATGCCCAATTACTTATACTCCTTTTTTGTATACTTGTACATAATATTATTTAGTTTAGTCTTGGCTTGTTTAGTTTATAATTATGTCATTAAGTCCTTCACTGTAAATAAGTCAATAAAATAAACTCTAGTGTCAATTTGATAAACTATTAATTTACCTGACAGTACATTAAAATCGAAGAAAAAAAATATCAATATTGTTTGTTTTACTGTTGAAAAGAAGACACAGCTTACTTAGCTTGCTTATAACTAGCTTAGCTTGCTTAGAAATAGCTTAGCTTACTTAGAATTAGCTTAGCTTGCTTAGACTTAGCTTAGCTTGCTTAGAATTAGCTTCTGCTGCTATAGCAGTTGTCGCACAGCAAGCTAATATTACTAGCTGTCGCTACCACAGAGACCTGTGTTTCTCAAGCACGTTAGATGTAATAACTTCAAGAGATTTTTAGGAATTGGATTCTTAGTAGTGCTCCTAAATAAACAGCTACAACCATTGATGTATTATATAGGAAGATATGATACGCGCTCTTCGATGTGGACCACATAAATTAGGGGAAAGGACACAATCGACCTACACTACTCTCGGTGAGCGGGGAATACCCGAATCGTAGATTGTTTCCGAGTTGTTATGGGTACGTAACTGTGACAATTATTGCTATCTCGTTCCCGCTATAGCCCGCGTAATATGTCTCTCTACTTCGGTTGTCGAGCACATGACGCACGACATCGGGTCCATTTAATATTTACGTGATCTTAGAGAGTGGCCTATCTTCCTATTTAATACATCAATGGCTACAACAGACTAATGTTCTTCTGTTATCAAACCAGCATAATCATTAGTTCATTACCAGTATGTTATGTTACCACTTGCGGAACCCTAAATTCCTAAGACAATGCCTAACACCGCATTGGGCACTGCACCGTGAGATTCGCCTTCTCAGCAATTCGATGGCGTGGGAACGAAGATTGTGCAATGTGCAGTGCCAGTGATTTATATTGATTTGGTGTATTGGTGAATCACTCTTGTTTCCCACATCGAACAATTGTCACGCATCTTAGTTTTACCGATCTTATTGTAATAAGTATATTAATTAAATCATTTAAGTACGGTTTTCTTTGCATCCTCGACTGCAGCTGAACGTAATTAGTAGAGTTTTTGTTACAAAGAAATCTTGTCTATGCTGAATTTTAGTTATAAAGAAAAACACTATCTACGTTTTGTTTAGTACCTTTTCATTAATGGATAACTTGAATTTATAATGTTTGTTTTCGTTGAATGCACGAGGCTAAAAAACTGGTTTGATTGTTAGTTTTGAAATAAAAACAATGAATATTTATAAGCTGAACCGGGAGGGGTATAATTTTTTTGGCAATATACTGTTTTCTGTTGGTATTTGGTCGCTAAGAGACAAAAGTATCGAGCTGTAAATAGATTTTCGTAATAATAATCCAGACGTATCGATGATTATAGCCGTGAGCTAAAGCTAGTAGAGCTTTTGCCCGCGGCTTCACCCGCGTAGATGGCGGAAAATATTCTACGGGAACGTACTACCGAGTTTAGAAGTACTATGTAATTAATTAGCATTAATCCAGATTATAAACTATATGGTTTACTAGGCATTTTTGCACCAATCCGGAACACAATACATTCAGACTAACAGATAAAAATTCTAAAAACTATATTATCGGCATCAGACTCGAACATGTCGTAGCAATTACTTTTTTTCAAAAATATTCAATGTACAGTTTTGAGTTCGTTGTTGATTTGTGGCAGCCGTTACTAAGTGCTTACTAAGTCTAAATAAATCAAGTATGTAAATCATTATAATGTACCTAAACAATATGGAATTCAAATCGTTCCAAAAATAAACTGACACAAATACAAAGCGGTCAGTATCCCGACTAGATTTATAGGTATCAAGACTGGTCATCCTCAAGTGGGTAATAGTTCCGTAATGGTCCATTTATAAAATGAGGTTATGAGTTTGTAAAATCACAATTGTGTTCATACAATGTCATGTGACATAAACCATATAGCACGATCCAATTTATATTTTTCTTAAATTGTAGATATTTTTGCTCCGTACATAGACTCAAGGGAGCACTTCGTTTTGAATGTGTCCCTGTCCTACGATAAATTAGAAAATGTGTTTGAATTCTTGTTTCTAACAAATGACATCGAAACCACTTGTCTGGCTGATAACTTGAGCGAATTTACGAGCAAAAGTAAGTTCAAATTGGGTTAATTTGTCCATTTCGTCCAAATGTCAGACTAAGGCCCGTTATTCAAGACGCTACTCAAAAGTCACAAACTAAAACTCATCCATGAGTAGCAAGAATGTTACAGCACTAGTATTTCAATCAAGCAGTCAATCAACTCGGCCTATCGCAGTCCACTGCTGGACATAGGCCTCTCCCAGGCTGCGCCCAACATCCTGTGCTCCGCCTTCCGCATCCAGTCTGTCCCAGCAACCTTTCTAAGGTTGTCAGTTCATCTAGCTGGGATTCCACTCTACGTTTGCCAATACGCGGTCTCCACTCCAGGACTCAACGACGCGACTTACTAACCCATCATTAACTAGTGTGTGGTTGCTTGCTTCTGTACACGACGCAACTAATCACAAACTGGTCGGCTGGTTACTATTGAGTAGCGCGGTGGACGATGAAACGACATCAGATCACTTAAACGACATCAGAGTAACGTTTCATAGAGTGACTATTTTTTGTTCTAGATCTGTCACTTAATCTAGTTATGGTAGGATTGGATTGTAATTGATTGCTTTGATGGACCCACCGCTGGGGATAGCTCCGCCAGCGGAGACGGAGGAGGAGGAGGAGGCCCCTCCTGTCACGGAGTCGGAACTTGGCGCGGCGATTCTCCACATCCGCGCCAAGAAGACAGCTCCGGGCCCCGACGGTGTCCCAGCAAGAGTGGTGGCGATCGCTGCCACTCAAATGGAGGAAAGGTTTCGGGACCTCTTCAGCGCATGTCTTGCGTCTGGAAGGTTCCCGAAACCGTGGAAGGAGGGGCAGTTGTGCCTCCTTCGCAAGGAGGGCCGCCCAGCAGACTCCCCCTCGGCATACCGGCCCATCGTCCTGCTCGATGAGGTCGGTAAAATGTTCGAGGGGATAGTCGCTGCTCGCCTAAAGAGCCATCTGCGGGATATCGGGCCGGACTTGTCGGACGCTCAGTTCGGTTTTCGGGCTGAGCGTTCCACGGTGGACGCGCTGGCCTGCCTTAAGGGGCAGGTGAAGGAGGCGATGGAAGCGGGGGACGGATTGTTGGCCGTGTCATTCGACATAGCCAATGCCTTCAACTCCGTTCCCCACTCCACCATCCTAGAGGCGCTCCGATTCCACGGAGTGCCTCGATACCTGCGCAGTCTGCTGGCCAGCTACCTGGAGGATCGGGCAATCCTCCTGGTGGATAGGACTGGCCAAGTCCGGCGGTATGCCGTTGAAGCCGGCGTTCCACAGGGGTCGGTCGTAGGACCTCTCCTCTGGAACGTCGGCTATGATTGGCTCTTGCGGGGAACTCTCCTCCGAGGCACGAGTGTCATCTGCTATGCGGATGACACTCTCCTCACCGCCCGGGGGGGGAGTTTCAGAGAGGCGGCCAACTTGGCCTCGGCGGGCGGATCCTTGGTCGCTGGGAGGATCCGCCGCCTAGGTTTAGCGGTGGCGCTGCACAAGACCGAGGCCGTGTTCTTCCACGGGCCTCGGCAGCGCCCCCCACCTGACGCCCACATCTTTGTGGAGGGCGTCAGAATTGAGGTGAAGGCCCAGATGAAATATCTGGGCCTTGTACTCGACAGCAGGTGGCGCTTCGGCCCGCATTTTAGCGGGCTGTCGTCGCGCCTGCTGAAGGCCGCGGGCGCTCTCTCCTGGCTGCTTCCCAACTTGGGGGGGCCGAGCGCGCGATGCCGGCAACTCTACGCCGGCATCTTGAAGAGTATGGCGCTCTACGGCGCTCCCATCTGGGAAGACTCCCTCCATAGGAGGGAGAACGCCGCGGCCTTGCGGGCGCCTCAGAGGGCAATAGCCCAGCGGGTGGCGCGAGCCCACCGCACGGTGGGCTTCGCAGCAGCATGTGCTCTGGCGAGCACCCCTCCTTGGGAACTCGAGGCGTGGGTGCTCGCCAGAGTGTATGAATGGACGGCGGGGCGGAGGGCGAGCGGAGAACGCCCTGCCCCGGAAGAGCGAGCCGCTGTCCGGCGGGAGGCGAGGGACGCCATCGTCGTCCATTGGACGGGCGACCTCGCCACAGCAGCCTTCGGCCGCCGAACCCTCGACGCGATCGGGCCGGTCCTGCGAGACTGGCTCGAGCGGTCGCATGGTTTCCTCTCGTTCCGTCTGGTGCAGGTGCTGTCCGGACACGGTTGTTTCGGAGCGTACCTGCACCGAATCGGACGGGAGGAGACACCGTCGTGCCACCACTGTGGCGCGGCGGAGGACACGGCGCAGCACACCCTCGAGGTGTGCCCGTCGTGGTCCGAGCCGCGCCACAGTCTGCACGTGGTGATCGGACCGGACCTCTCACTCCCCGGCTTGGTAAACGCCATGCTGAGGGATGAGGGGTCCTGGGCGGCAGTCGCCTCCTTCTGCGAACACGTTATGTTGCAGAAGGAGGAGGCGGAGCGCGTGCGGGAGGACGACCCTGCCGCTGCGCCGCTCCGAAGGCGGAGGAGGGGTCGAAGAAGACGTCACTTTGAACGTCATCTCCGACTCCTCCCAGGTGGAGGCCAGCAGGCAACGGGTGCGGGGGCACCCTTGCCTGTATTGCACAGGCCTCCACCAGTGTCGGACGGGAATGGCCAGGTGTTCCCGGCCATTCCCGTAGCCCCCCAGTAACGGGGGGGCATGCGGGGCCCGCCAGCTAGGCGGGCATGCGCCGGGAGGGTCGTGGAAGAAAAGGTTCAACCGTTATCCCATGGCCCTCCCAACACGGCGATGCGGGAACACCGCTGAGTTTTAGTGGGTATACTGTCGGCATTACCGACAGGGAGTCCCACATACCCCGTCTCGTCCCCCACGAGCGGGCATGCGTAATTGCATTTCTCAGCGAAAAAAAAAAAAAAAAAAAAAAAAAAAAAAAAAAAAAAAAAAAAAAAAGGATTGGATTGTAAAGTCAACGCCATGAGACGAGATAAATTTCATACTTTGGGATTTAAAACTTTAACTGAAATTGCGTACGGTTCAGTTTCCATTGCAACTAAAATTATTTTATGACGTTTAGCGATAATTTCTTCATTCATAAATCAATATCTTGAGTTTAAAGTTGATAGTTGTATAATTTGCAATTTTATGTATTTATAGCTTCTCATGACGGTTACTTTAGTTGAGTGATTGGCTCTTGTGTTAAGGATTACAGATACATTCAAAAACAGAAAATATATTGTTGTAAAGATTCGTTTGAGGTTTTGTGCTTAGAGTTAAGGGGGACGGGGGGGATGTTGTTATCTAATGTGGGGGGGGGCAACGACAAAAACCCTTTTCATAAAAATCTACAACAATATAATTTGCATGCGTATGTTAATTTAATTTTTATGGGTACTTCTATCCTTGTCATACGAAGTACCATATTTAACCATTTTAAAAGCAAATTCTAGATTAAATCTGGTTTTATTTCTGGTTGACATTAGGAAAAATAAAAAATTGCCTTGATCAACATTAGGCTGGCATTCCACTATCGTATTCCTTCCAATCGCCTGGGAATACCATCAACTCGAGTCGCTCCAAATCAAAGGCACACACTATACATACATGATGCCTAATCTTATTATGATATGGTCATGTATAGGTATTATGCGGAGGACATCTCTGACTATCGCCTTAGCGGTAAATTCTCAGGTTAGACAAAGTGCTATTGGGTTTCTTGTTAGGGAATTCCCAGAAATAGGTTTATCGTACAGAATATAATAATTATATTTCAGGCACCTGTCTCTCACAATGTAAACTTTTCCATAAGCTGTAAGTGTTTAAGCACTTCTACTGTACATTTGTAAAGAGTAAATAAATATCAATCAACTCAGACTATCGCAGTCCACTGCTGGACACTGGCATCTCTCAGGCTGCACCACAACACCCTGTCCTCCGCCTTCTGAATCCAGTCTGACTCATTAATTATGAAATTCATGATGATGATTATGATGATGGAATTATCCAGAAAAGAACCTGAGTTACCGATATAGCTTACAAAGTAAGCAAACTGAAGTGGCAGTGGGCTGGCCATGTTTGTCGACGGACCGATGGCCGGTGGAGCAGACGAGTCCTGGGCAAGCGTAGTGTGGGAGCCCCCCAGCTAGATGGACCGACGATGTTAAGAATGTGGCTGGGCAGACTGGAAATACATATATTTATACTTAATATGAACTAAACAACCCTCTGCTTAGTGAATAGTTTTTTTTAAATTTGATGTATTTTGTTTTGTCTTCTACTCTTACACACGTTGTCTACATCTCGTTGTCTACTTTCTTATCGCAGGTATGCTGGAAGAGATTTCTTTAGAAATATGCATCGGCTTTGTACGTATTTTTCTGTTCCTTTCTTCTTGTCTGTTTATACACCGTGGCATTTTAATCGTCTTACAACGGCAGCGCACTTCATGTAACCAATGACTACTAATCATTCATGAAAGTAATAAAAAAAATTGACTGGGGACACGGTGGTGCTCCGCCCAAGCCAAGCTCACGGAGGCGATCGGCGGCGGCGATCTCTCGCGTCCGGCCCTGGTTCAGGCCATGGTTCGGAGCGAGAGTGAATGGGGGGCCGTCACCTACTTCTGCGAAACAGTAATGCTCGCGAAGGAGGAGGTAAAACGCGTGAGCGAGAGGCAAAATTCGCGCACGGGTGGGTTTTAGTCAGTAAAAGTCTGACACGCCTTCCTGCTCCGCCTAAAGCGGGAGAAGTTATTTGATAATTTCCCACCCAAAAAAAAGCACTATACAGTGGGTAGGTATGGTCGACTTAAACCATACTTAGAAACTTGGCTTATGGTAAGGGTGACGTCATTTAACATAACAAGTGTTAGAAACTCTTTTTTTGATAGCCTGATTTCAGAATCATAGATATTCATTATGTTTAAATTATTATCGGTATTTAACTTAATTACAATATTTAAATATCGCTTCCATTAATAATAAAATTAAGTGTTATCGCACGCACTACTTCCGGTTGTACCACCCCGTTTTATTATAAATGTCAGCTTAGGTTGTTTCCGGTAACAAAATACCATGTGGTGGGAAGTAGTGCGCACGATCGTTAGTCAGTAGACGTCGAACAGTTGAAGTGTACACAAGTATAAAGTGATTTTGTAGAAAACGTAATAAATATTGTGAGTGATCCTGACAGTTTGTTTTAAATTCCCGGGACGTAAAGTAATCGTACATGGATCATATGTTCTAAACCATTTCTTTCTAGAGGTTATGTGTACCTACAGTGCAAAAATTTCTACTGTCTTACATCTCCCAGGTGAGGCAGTGTCCCACATTGTAACGCCAACTCGCTCTTTTTGGGGTTTTACGACTTACCCCGCTTCAAGGATTTCCTAATCTTTTCGGTCGCGCTCGTCTATACGTCGGCAGGTGATTTTGAGTCGATAAAGTTCTATGCAGAACGAGGGACATTATTTGGATGTTGTTTAACCAACAAAAGATTACATAGTTCTTAACAAGAATCTTAATTAGATCTAGTGCGGTAAGCTGCATGCAAACCAACCCTGAAGTTTATGAGTTGTCTGTAAACTTGTAAAGCAATGAAGATGTGATGCCTGGCTGTGAAAAAATATTTCATAAAGCTTATTTACTTTTAACGTTTTTGTTTTCTTATTCACCAAAAATCTAGTGAACTTCCCTTGAGTTCAAAGTAATAAGGTATTTCTTGCATCTTGTCCTGAATGTAAAATGACGTTAGGAAGAATATATTATCATATTTTGCGCTGTATATCTCGCTGCCAAAGTCGCTTCATAAATGATAAATAAATGATAAATGATTTATTTTCTGTAAGTAGGTTTGTACAAACACTTTTACACGTCATATATATTAAAAAAAAAAAAAAAAAACTAGATGTGGTCGGCGTTTCGTAACTGACTACTCTGAGAAGAAAGGCCGAAACAAACTCAGAGGTCACAGTCTCTTTTAAAGTCCAGACATAATCTTGGTCAAATCATGTGAAGATCATGTAGATTGGTGTCTGAAATGATCTTTTGATGAAATAATCACACAGATTGAGGGGACCTGTCCAGTCAGTGCACGCATTTGTCAGTGGTCGTGCAGCTCAACTCAGAACTTGAGGAGCTCAACGATTCAACGAACAATACCAAAGAAAGGACATTCGGGTAGGCCACATAAATTACTCAAACTGCCAGACAATGTGCCAAAAAATTTACCATATACAATGTACCTATATTCTGGCAAATAAAGAATTCATTCATTCATTCATTCATTCATTCAATGATGAAAACTAACTGAGTAAAAGCAAAAATAAAAAATAACCCACATAGTCTTCACATTTACAATACTTAATTAAAACAGTATAATACTTAACAAAGTAAATATTCATAAGCACGCCTATCATCTACGAGTACGTTACAACAATGTACAAATTGATAAATTGCAGTATGATGTAATCAAGATTCAGGTGGATGTAGTCCATCGAACTAAACTAATTTCCATAATCTAATTCGGGTAACTCCCTCCGGATACGATAGCCTATACGTTGGAGCGCGTGGGAACAAGGATTAGTGTTTATAGAACTATAGTACCATGTGCTGTGCACAGACTTTAAGTGTGTTATTATACCCAGGTGGTTGACATCGATCGAGATATTACATCGATTGTAGACTGTTGAAATTTGATCGATATGATAAATAATAGGCAGTTTTTATGGAATTTCAATCAGTTTCAAGACCACAAAAATCTTGTGTCACCTTTATATTTCTAATCCATACATAATAACGATCTATTAAACAAAGTCGCTTTTCGTGTATGTCTGGTGTGACCGCTTAGTTTTTAGGGTTCCGTAGCTAAATGGCAAAAAACGAATCCCTTATGGATTCGTCATGTCTGTCTGTCCGTACGTATGTCACAGCCACTTTTTTCCGAAACTATAAAAACTTTTTTTTTTTTTTAACGTTTATTAATCAAAATACAGTTTTAACAGATTTTTTTACACAATTACACATACCAAACAAACCATCGTGGGTTTAACAGCGGTATGGCCAGACACGGCAACTCGGTGCCACTACATAATAATTATTAATTAAGATCAACAATGAACAATCCAGAAAAAGTTGCATCTATGTACCTTACCTAAGGTACCTACACAGATACAACTCCCTCTAGATCACACTACTGCGATCCAGAAGGTATATTTTTAATCTTTTTGACTATACTGTTGAAACTTGGTAAGTAGATGTTTCTGTGAACCGCATTAAGATTTTCACAAAAAATAGAAAAATAAAACATTAAATTTTGGGGGTCCCCGTATTTAGAACTGAAACTCAATTTTTTTTTTTCATCAAATGATTTTATGCGTGTGGGTTATCTGTGGATAGGTCTTCAAAAATGATATTGAGGTTACAAATGTCATTTTTTTCTAAACTGAATAGTTTGCGCGAGAGACACTTCCAAAGTGGTAAATGTGTGTGTGTCCCCTGTAACTTCTAAAATAAGAGAATGATAAAACTAAAAAAAATATATGATGTGTAAACTTCCACCGAAAATTGGTTTGAACGAGATCTAGTAAGTAGTTTTTTGTAACTTAAGAAAACTGCTGTAATGATGATCAAAGTTACAACGAACTACAAGAACTTTTATATTATGTTTCTTGCCGCTACGGAACCCTTCATGGGCGAGTCCGACTCGCACTAAGCCGCTTTTTTTAAACTAAACTATGGATTTTGATGCGATTCCTACCATCATTATTAAATAAAAATAAAATAAATAAAAAGTTTTTATTGTTTCTCATACAATTGTTCCACAGCACAAAATTGAGGCAGCCCCGGTAAGTAATAAGGATACTTGTGATGGGGTTACCTCGCAACTTTTCATGGGTTACTATTTACAATGTTGAGACATGATTCAAAAAGAAAACAAAATGCTTATGTTCTATGATGTCACAAAAATTGTTGTAGCATGTTCAGGTATGTGTAGTGTTTGTGTGCGTGTATGTTGTGTGTGGGGGGTGAATGTGTGGGGTGTGTGGGTTTGAGTAGGTATATGTGTGTGTGAATATGTTAATGATAGATTAACTGATGTGTACGTATGTTATGAGTGGGTACAGGTTCTCCATTAGCATATTCTGGTTAATATAAGTTCGATTTCATCATACGTTTGTGATTTTAACCATTCCGTCAAAGCATTTTTAAGTTCGTACCGCAACATGGGGTAAATATTCAATTTGAGATTCAATTTATTATAAATATAAGTTGATTAAGTATTATACTGACGCCTAGCGAAAACCGTACGGACCCGAGAGGAATAGGCCACAATATCTTTACGTCGTTTATCGAGATTTGATGGATCAAATGAGAGGGTCTTGTGCAGATGTATGGTTATGTTCAATATGTATAATTTCCTAACAGTGAGCAGATTACTAATCTTGTAGAGATTGACTGTAGAATATCGAAAGGGTTTAAAATACATAACTTTGATGAGAGACCTTTGAGCCCTTTCTAGGCCTAGAAATTTGGTCTTGGTGGCCCCTCCCCAGATCGGTATACAGTATGTGATGACCGATTGTGCCAGAGCAGTATATATTTTATTAAGTAGCAACGGTGGCATCACATGTCGCAACGTTTTAAATACCCATATAAGTTTTCTGACCCTGGCTATGGTGTTTTCGATATGGGATTATTAGTATCATAGAGTACTTACTTCTCATACAAATAAACCTATGTGGAAAATGCATTCATATTGAAATGTCGATGCTTCAACATGTCGCCACATCAATAGACTGCACCCCTGCAAGCAGGCACTAGTACTGATATAAGTAGTACAGTACCTCCGTTTGTAAGGGGGTAAAAATCACCGTGCATAATGTTTTTAGGGTTCCGTACCAAAATGGTAAAAAGGAACCCTTATGGTGAGACTAAGTCTGTCTGTCACACCTGAATATCTCAAGAACTACTATGCTATCAACTTGAAATTTAGAATAGTTTTAGATGACGTTGCCCAACTATATTGCAAACAAGAAAGAAATTAAAAAAATGCAAAAGGGACTGAAAGGGGGTCTTAAAAATTTGAAGTGGGGCTACTACTATGTGGCGTATCATATGAAAGAACGCTGTTTGCACATTCTCAAACATTTTTTTTAGGCAGCATTTATTGTCCGACTTTTGATGAAAAATGTAAAAAAATTACCGTGCCCCCTCCCTTATCTCCGAAGTTTGCATAGATAAAAATCAGAAATTATTCTATGTGATAGAAGTAAAGATTACAAGAAAAATAAAACGATGTCTCTAAATAGCACAGTTTTCAGACATCATCAACATCATAATATACGTACGGAACCCTCGGTGCGCACCTCCGACTCGCTCTTTACCGGTTTTTTTATCAATAAATCGATCCATTATTAATGAGATCCAACATTGATCGTGACTGTGAGAAGAAGTGTTTTCAAATCAGTGTTTATAATATTTCAAACTATCTTTAATTATAATTAATTTGAACCTAGATCAGTTTACCTAAAGAATAATGGAATAACTTAATACTACCGCAAGATTCTATTGTTGTTGAAGTTTTAAGTTACTTAAATCCATCTTGGTTCTTAGAACGGCAAGGCAGAAACGCTGCTTGTTTGTGATACTTGTGTATTAACATTTATCCGAAGATATCTAACATGAAACAGGTAATAGAGATCGCTGTTTTCCCTGTTCGAGTCGTAATTAGAAACTCTGCTGGTATCGGGAATTTCATAATAATAATTTCCACACAAATAGCTGTTTAGGGGGAATATTCCACCTGCCAGGGTTACGAGTCTGTCCGAAAGGGATATCTTGGCACACAGGCATTTGAAGGAACACGGTGGGTTTTAGTCAGTAATAGTCTGACACTCCCTCCCGCTCCTCCCAGAGCGGGAGAAGTTATTTGATAAGTTCCCACCCAAAACAAAAGGGAGGGGAATTTTCCTGCAATAACATACATTTTAGAACGAGATAGAAACACGTTAAAACGAGACGAATATTTATGCAGTTCCCATAAAAACCGCTCTGGGAAAATACTGAAGTAGTATTGTATTGACAAGATTACGTAACATAACATAACATCACGCCTGTAATCCCCAAAGGATTAGGTAGAGGTGTGCCTATAGTACACACACATTTAGCCAGTTATCAAGATCAATAAAAAACAATAATAACTGGTAAGGTTTCAAAAATGAGTTGTGTTTTAGTAAGAGTTCAGAGTAGAATTGAAATTGTTGGAATTTAAGAGTTATAAAATAATTAATTTTAGCAATATTCATTAGACCAATGTGAGAGTCATAACTCTCTCACAGCGCCATAACGCTGGAGCGAGGATAACAGTGAAAAAAAAACCCTATTAAAAACTTCACCAAAGCACTTGCACACATAAATAGAAAAATAACATCGTCCAACTCAAGACTCGGCCTGCACCAACCCCGTTTTACGACCAATAAGAAACGTTCCAACTAACTCCTTTACTAAAACCAACTCCCATTCACTTCACCGTCGTTCATCATTACGTAAAGACGGACGGTAGTTGTAAGTTTCCATCCGACCACTGACGGAATTGCACGACGAGTTCCGAACAGAACCGAGCGGTATTGTTTATTTACGACACACGTGGGTAACTGACGGGGGGCACATGGGAATGAACGATGGCTACCAGAGCCGGGAGAAGTTAGACGTTTTTGGACGATGTGTCGGTTGTGTGCGCATGTGGGATGAGAATTTGTGTTCACATTTGTGTTAAAAGTGTCATGCGCATTGGTTTGGTGGTGATGTAGAAAAATTTGAGTTTTGTGAACTGGTTTCATGCAGTAATTTAAAATTTTTGAACACAATGGTCAGCTGTAAACAATCGGTTACGAATGACTTTAATATACCTACTTACTTTCATATTAAATTAACCATGTCTTATATATTTTTTTTTATAGGGTTCCAGATTTTATTTTGTTCGGCATTTCGATCTCATTGTCTTAAGGAAAAAGAATGTGACGAGTATTTCAACATTAAACGTACGAAAAATATACCAGTTACAATAAATCCAAGGCAACAAAAGTTATAACAAGTTACGCGAGGCATTTCTTTTTCTCCTCTCCCAACTTTATAAAACTCGCTAACCAATCTGTCAGCGTGTATGTCACGAGAAGGTAATCGCCAGCTCGGCGGTGTTAAGTCTCAGTTCGCCGGTGTTTTGACTAATTAATAGACAAGCAAATCGATCTACCCGCGAATCAATAAACTAAGTTTGAAGGGTGTTTAAAGTTTTGAAATCCTCTCCCACATTGTTCCAGTGGTTTAGCTGTAGGTTTAAGGTTTTCAAGGCATGGATTTACTTCGGTCTGTAATCGCCTTTGTTTCGCTCGAAGGAGTTATGAACTTGATAATCTTTGACGTTGAGGCAATTGATGTGGTTATCACAGATAGAAATATTAATTAAATAATTTAATAGTTTGATTTCAGAGACTGTCTGCTTTCGACAGGCAGAATTTTCTGGAAATGAAAATCAATCACAAATTTACAATCTAAGATGTAAATCAAAAACTATTTTTTACTGAGGAATGTAATTTAAGAGGCGCCGTTATAATCTCCGAGATTGACAAATACACAACTGCACACCTAAATCGACGGCCGTAAAATCATGATTTTACGGGAGAGCGTTTTGAACACAAAACTGTGATACTTAATTAATAGAAGAACAAAGCTATCTTCTTCTGTTTTATAACATTTAGTTAATAGAGCTTTACCAAGGAGTTGGTTAAAGCCAATTACAGTAATAAAAAAAGAACGGTATTTAATTTTGTCTTCCACTTTGTACAAAAAAGGTAAACTAAATGAGTGAACTGCATCGATCACTAATAAATAACGAGCAATGGTCAACTGCCACATACCTTTTTTTTTGGGGGGAAATTATCAAATAACTTCTCCCGCTCTGGGCGGAGCGGGAGGGCGCGTCAGACTTTTACTGACTAAAACCCACCCGTATTATCATTTGCCTGTGTGCCAGGGCCACGATATCCCTTTCGGACAAACTCACAACCCTGGCTGGCATTGGCCCTAACGGACCCCGTCAGTTGCTGCTGACAACTCTTTGAGGCGCGCGTGGAATACAACGCGCCGTCGACCCGGGCCTGGTCCTTATCGGACGGTGAGCTACCCATCGCTCACCGTCCGCAAGCCCGCGCCTGCGGTGGCCGGAAATCGGCTTGCGACTCCCGACGCCCGGGGCGTCTCCTGCGGCGACTAGGGGCGCGAGGGCGAGAACCTTGCCTCTCCCTCACGCGTTCCGCCTCCTCCTTCGCAAGCATTACTGCTTCGCAGAAGGAGGTGAACGCAGAAGGAGGTGCCACATACCTGCCACATACCTGCTTCTACACATGAACTTCCTAATCGCTTAAGCTTATATACCTAGTTTTAATTATTAAAACAGATATTAGGTACTATTCTTTTGTGTTTTACATGTACCTCTTTTATTAAAGTAAGGTACGTAATCATTTTCCTTATTTAACTATATTTGTAACGCTGACGGTGAGTTACTATTGTTGTTGCCAAAAATAACGCAAGTTTAAAAAACCGACGCCGAAACGGCTATATTATTATTTATTTTATATAATATTATTAATTATTATTTATTTTATAATTATTATTTACAATAGGTGATCACACCGATTGTCAGATGTATGTCTACAGGAAGTAATTGTCCGTGTCTACTTCGTCACTCTGTGAAAAAAAGATGTAGTTGTCTTTGTATACGTGACTTAATATTAGTAAAAATAGAGAACTAAACTAAAAAAAAAATCCTACGATGAAACAAAGACTTCGAACAGTTTTGTGAAAAATGCAGTTGACTCTTTGTACTTTGCTGACATCGAAATTATGTTCTGAACAAAAATAATCTCTTCGTTACCATTCCACACTATCGCAGCTTATTTAGTCAAAGTAACATTGAAGCCAATTCCAAAACAAAACTATACCAGTTTACACCAGTCACAACTAGAGTATCATATTTGAATCAAACACTGCTTACTTTGTTAATGCAGCCATCTTCTTGCCTACATCGTTACTACTAAACGTAGAGTGCTTACGGCACTCTGTCGGCCAAAGTAGGATAACTCAGCATCCCTCAGGATCCCTCTTGGGAGATCTTGGTCTCCGCCTTTGTATCGGAGGTATTGGAGAGTTTCTTGGCACAGTTGAAAGATACTGAGATATCTTTGTCCCGCTGGCCAAGTCTATCTAATAAAACCGACTCGGTTTATGCTTTATAAAATATGGACAAGATTTTGATGCAAGATTTGTTCAGCATTTGTGCTGTTGCAAGGGGAGTATGAGGGCTATAAAGAAAGGAATGGGAATGGAAATATAGGTCAGTAATATAAAAAGGCAAATTCAAAAGTAGACTTTATAAGACCGAGTTTATTGATTGAACAAGTCAAGCCAGCAACAACCTAAGTTCACTTCAACCTTAATGCAGTGCACGACTCGCACATTTGGATCGGACTCGTTTGTTTTTAACGCAAAACATGACGGATTTATTTATCAAATCGTTCGAACTTAGAAGTGATTTTTGGAAAAATACTCTGTATTTATTTATTTATTACATTTGGGAAAACAAACAGTACTTAGTATATTAAGCATAAACAGTGTCTTAAAATTAAACTTAACAAATATACTACCCACAACATTTTCCACAGATTACTATATTATATAACTAGCTGCACCCCGCGGTTTCACCCACGTAAGTCTCGATTCCGTAAGAATGTCGAGATAAACGGTAGTCTATATGTTAATCCAGGATGTCAGCTATCTCCATACTAAATTTTATCAAAATTGGTTCAGACGTTTGGGCGTGAAGAAGTAACAAACACACACACACTCACAAACTTTCGCCTTTATAATATTAGTGTGGTATAATAAAAACAAGCTGTTAGCAATGAGGAATAAATAACTGAGGGCGCCATGGCCCACGCACAATGGTCCACATGAAGGACTAAGTGCGGAAATCAAAAAATCAAACTCTATAACATAGAACATAGAAGCTGTTAGCAAACATCAACTGTAGCAGGGCTAACTTAATGAAAAAGAAGGGTCACAGGGTCAACAGACAGTATAAAGGCATTGCAAGGCATCCATCTACGGCTCTACTATCACAGTATCTTCCTTCACCTGTAAGTTCTAATAATAAAACACGGAGATTACTCGCACACGTGCCAAGTTCGATTATTAGGCCAATACATCTAGCGCGCCAGCCCCAAAGTCATTTGTTATGACTGTCTGCCCCGAGATCTATGTTCCTACGTTATGATTTGGTTCTTGGCTTTTTTTCGATATGTCATAGTGTCTTATTATCGTCTTTCTGTCCGTATTCGAATTTAATTGGGTCGTCTTTTTATGAAACAGTTATTATTCATACATTTCATCCATCTTCATTGTGGTCTTCCTTTTCTGTCAAAGCCTTAGCTTTTTCTTTTTATTCTCTCCATGAGTCTATTCTGTGAACTTGCTGTTTATTTCGCCGTACCATCATGTAGCTATTAACAATGAGAATTGAATGTCACTGGTGCTACTTTCAAACTGGCTCTTACTTATATTTACCTCATAAAGTTTGTAGTTTTAATATTTATGGGTTGCGCTACTCTTTCACATAATAAACTGTAACATTGAAATCGTAATTAAGCATCATATCATCAACAACACAGCCAAAGCTTTAAAGCTGTGCTTGGCACCGGAATATATCCTTATTTTTTTTCACTTAATAAATTCTAGATCCGCAGAAACTAGTTCATAATAAAGTATTTTAGTTCCCGGAAAAGAAATTAACTGTTTAGTCGCTGTGCAGCTTGAAAAACTTGTACCTTTCTTTTACTTTTTAAACTTCACAAGTCACGGAGGATCGCGTCGTCTTAATTCGTTTATATCCTGCACGACCAAGTTTAAACCCGGTTAGCAAGCAATTAAGCCATGTATGGCAACAATATTAAGTGCCTTGTCGTTTATGTAGCGTTGGCTCTCTGCCAGAACTATATCAAACAGTCCTTTAACTTCTTCATAATCTTCATCTTCGATATTAAAATATATCTCTTTTTATTTGGCACACAATGTATTCGCCAAATCATATTTTTATAGGGCACTAAAATGACAAATACAAATGAGGGCTGTCATCCGCAATTCCGTTCATATATATAAATGTCATGTTTTATTTTATTGCTCTCCATTTCATAGTGAAAGAAAATGAATGATTAATTCGGAACCGAAAAACGTTATATACCTAGCAATTTTTTTACAAAACTATTGTATTTTAAAATGAAACAACGTGTTAGCTTGTTCAACGAACACAATGAAAAGGGAAGATTTTATTCCATAGAGAACGAAAGCAGAGTACAGAACTGCTGGTCATAGACTGTATTGTCAATGACATTATTTATTTAGTACGCATACAAAGATTGGGTGGCAGCACCTGTTATATTTAATACAATAATAACACCACCACTTATTAAAATAAACAAAACAATATAGATAATTATGATAAGTTAATCAACAAACTTTCTCAATACCTAACATTTTCAAGAAGTGATAATGTTTCAGTCTACCTAAACCTTTAGTGAACAGATCAGCTGGCATTTCAGCTGTCTCTAAATATTCTAAATTTACAATCTTATTTTTTATGCAATCTTTAGAAAAATGGTAGCGAATGTCTATGTGTTTCGTTCTTTTGTGATACACATTATTTACGGATAATTTGAGAGCGCCTTGATTATCATTATATAAAGTTATGGTGTTTGTATCACCAGTTATTTCATTTAATAAATTACGTAAGTATAAGGCTTCTCTACAAGCTTCGGTAATTCCCATTAACTCAGCCTCTGTACTGGACAGGGCAACAGTTCTCTGTTTCCTGGTTTCCCATGAGATTACAGATCCAGATAGTACAAAACATAACCCAGTATAAGACTTTCTATCAATGACATTGCTAGCCCAATCGGCATCAACAAAACCTTGTAACTGTGAACTACCATTCTTTAAAAATTTTAAACCAAAATCTTTAGTTTTCTTAAGATATTTTAGTACACGTTTGGCATAGCACCAGGTTGATTGATCAAAACAGTTATTAAATTGGCTTAAAAAACTAACAGAGAAAGCAATATCTGGTCTGGTCAATACTGCCAAATACATGAGGCTACCAATGAGTTGTTGGTAAGGAAATTTACTATCTTTATTCTCTACTTTGTTTAATTTCAATTTAATCTCAATGGGTGTATCCACAGTTTTACAATCTATCATTTCAAATTTGTATAGTAATTGCTCAACATATTTTTCTTGACTTAAAGTTAAACAACCATTTTTTCTATCAATTTTTACAGTCATTCCAAGACATTGTTTAATTTCTCCTAAGTCCTTTATTTTAAAATGTGATGACAATATACTTTTTAAGTTATTAGTTTCAACATTATCATTACTAAATAAAAAGAAGTCGTCTACATAGATTGCCACAATTGTTCTTTTACCATTATCATTTTTAGTATATAAGCAAGGTTCAATTTTAGAACGTTTATAACCAATATTAACAAGAATTTCATCGACTTTCATATACCACGCCCTTGATGACTGTTTCAACTCGTAGATGGCCTTATTTAATTTTAAGACTTTTCCATCACAATCTGGTTTTGAGAAACATTCTGGTTTCTGCATATAAACAGTTTCATCAAGGTCGCCGTTCAGGAAAGCCGTTGTTACATCCAGGTGAGTAATATCTAGGTCTAACTGCACTGACAACGCAAATAATGTTCTTAATGTTGTGTGTCTCACAACCGGTGAGAAGGTTTCTAAATAGTCAACACCATACTTTTGCATGAAACCTTTTGCTACTAACCGTGCACGAAACCTCACTTTATTATCACTACTATACTTCTTCTTTGGAACCCACTTACACTTTACTATAGTACCTTTTTTTTGGAGTATACACTAAGTCCCAAGCACAATTGTCTTCAAAACACTGAAGTTCTTCTTGAATGGCTCTTAACCATTGTTCTTTTTCAGCTCCATTCAATGCTTCCTGTACGGATAAACCACTAACATCATCAAATGCATTTTCACCAGTACATACATATTAGGCTCTTTCCTTACTCTAGTTGGTCGCTCCACGTGTACTTCTTCAATTGAATCTGCATCTTCATAGTCACTCGGGACATATGTGCTATCGGAATCATTAGCATAATCTTCTGCTACAGTATCCTCTTTTACAGGTATTTCCACCACTGAATCCAAGCTTTCTTCATTATTCTTCATGGTTTCCCGCACTGGTACTGGTATTTCTAATTTCTTTACAGCTTCCATTATTATTACATCCCTGCTAGTTATCACTTGCTTTGTTCTGAGATTAAAAAGACGATAACCTTTGACATTTTCTGAATATCCAACTAAAATATGCTTTTCTGATTTTAGTCTTTTTTTTTTGGCTACATGAACCATAACCACGCTTCCAAATATCCTTATATCACTGATGTCTGGAACAGTGCCTGTTCACATCTCATTTGGTGTTTTATTATTTAGGGACGATGCCACAATTCTATTTTGTAAATATACGGCTGTATTGGTTGCCTCTGCCCAGAATTGTTTACTAAGATCAGCATCAAATAAAAGGCACTTAGCTTTTTCAATTATAGTCCTGTTGTAACGCTCAGCTAAACCATTTTGTTGTGGTGTGTAGGGATTGGATTTTTGATGTGTTATTCCGTGCTTGCTCAAATAATTATCAAACTCTTTACTGCAGAATTCTTTACCGTTGTCACTGCGGAGGGTCTTTATTTTGTGATTTAACTGATTTTCCACAGTTGACTTATATTGCTGGAAACAAACAAATGCTTCACTCTTCTTCTTCAGAAAATAAATATAAGTCATTCGACTAAAATCATCAATTAATAACATAAAATATCTTGATAAACCAATAGAAATAATTTTCCATGGGACCACAAATGTCAGTATGGATCACACTAAGTAATTCAGAACTTCTAGACCCAATGTGATTAAAAGGGAGACGAGACTGCTTACCTTCGCAGCAAACTGTACATGATGACTTGGTAATATCAGATTTTTCATCTAGTTCCATACCTCGCACTGCGCTTGGCATTTTACTCATGTATTTGCTGTTCACATGCCCCAATCTGCGATGCCACGTATCTGCCGACACCGCCGATGCAGCCAACTCAACTTTAGGCATTCTTAGCTTGTAAACTCCATTAACCAGCGTAGCCATGGCTACTAACTCGCCATTTTTGTTGTAAACACTGCAACCACTCGCGGTAAATGAGACTTTATTACCGTTTCTGATCAATTGGCTGACAGACAACAAGTTTGTGGTTAACTCTGGAACACATAAGACGCCGGTAACGGGTACCTCGTATTCACATTCGTCGGTTTCTGTCACGATGTTCACATCACCGGTACACAAAACTTGTACCTTATTGTCATTTGCAACAATAATTTCTTTGTTTTCTAAGTAAGATGCAATTGTTACCCATTTTTTATTAGCAGTCAGATGTGTACTAGCACCCGAGTCAATATACCATTCGTTTCTGTTGAATTCTCCACTTAAGAACACAACACTAAACGCGTTTGATTGTTTTCTTGGCATATTTTTATGATTTGTTGGGTTATTAGCTTTATTTGGGCACTGGCTTAGATAATGTCCGTATTGTTTACATTTATAACACTTGACGTTTGATTTATTATCATTTCCGCCATCTTTGCTAGAGTTGGACTTGCTAGCCATAGACTTTTTATTTTTACGTTGGTACTTCTGCGAACTAACAAATGCGCTACTAACTTCATTACCATTGGTAACTTCCGTTTCCTCCATGTCTATTAGCTTTGATTTAATGGCGTCCGTTGTTATAGGTATGCCGGAATGCTCAATAGCCATTATCATGGGTGAAAATTTATCAGTCAATCCTGCTAGCAATAGACTTCCAATCCACTCATCACTTATTTTGAACCCGGTTCCACTAAGTTTTTGACCTATTTCAACCATTTGCGTCACGTATGCTGTCATAGAACTGCAGTTTTCCAATCTAATCGAAATCAGGTTGCGTAGCAAACTTATTCGCCTTGTAAACCCGGAATCGTCCAACAAGGTTCTTAGTTTATTCCACAATTCTTGTGACGTACTTACATTTCTTATATGTACGTACAGCGACGAGTCAATGGTCATTATTAATTTAGCTTTGGTCCTCGCGTCGTCTGCGGTTTCTACTATCTTCTCAGTAACTGGCTTTATACAATGCAGCATGTTCTCCAAGATTAGAAAATTCTCCGCGGCGAAGCACTATTCGTTGTAGTTTTCGCGCCCTTTCAACTTCGGTACGTTGACTAAATAGCTTGTCGACATGTTTCTTGCCAACTATCTTCTATTATAAGCAACACTGACCTAATGCGACCTAAACTCACAACTTTTCTAGCTAATACAGGGTCTGGGCCCATAACCTATTGTATTTTAAAATGAAACAACGTGTTAGCTTGTTCAACGAACACAATGAAAAGGGAAGATTTTATTCCATAGAGAACGAAAGCAGAGTACAGAACTGCTGGTCATATACTGTATTGTCAATGACATTATTTATTTAGTACGCATACAAAGATTGGGTGGCAGCACCTGTTATACGAAGGCCAAAGAAATGCATAAATATTTATCTTGAAGAGAAAAAAAAATATTTTCATTTTACCAACACACCGTTATAACCGAATTAACAGAGAGTGGAGGCATACATAGTATATTTACCATATTAATGGATACTCATTTTTATTGTCCCTAAAATTCCTTTTCTCTGGAACTTTCTATACCAAAATTATCGTCGGTAAATAAGTAAATCCAACTACAAATGTTTATCAATCCATCCGTTAAGATTGGCTGTCGAAATCAAAATAATATCGCTTACAATGAAATCTATTTACAGTGAAGTGAAAAGGCAAGGCTTTAATTGAATTGATTTATCACCCCTTCCCGTTATCAGATGAATAATTAATGAGCTACTTAATGGATGTTGAGGGTCGTATTCTGAGATGATCAAAAGATATTTTGGAGTCAGACTTAAGTAGGTACGTACTTAATTATGGAGTGGAAGGTAAAAATCAGGGAATCAATGGTCATGAATGTATGTACACCCGCATCGCTTTAGCGTAGCAATAGCGGTCATTGCCCTTTCCCTAATATCTCTCCTTAGTTATGAACCCAAACAATAAACTGTATGGTTTTTCGCTATTGGGACATGTTAAAGATCACAATAGATATTGACGTGAACGGACTTCAGTTCCGTTCGGTTTCAGTTTTTGAAATAAAGAATGCTAGAAATTGTAGGTTGGTCAATAACCGCTATTGCCACGCTAAAGCGATTTGAGTATAGTCATAGTAATCATTTTTTACACAGAAAGTAACTGTACGAGGCTGTTGGTTCTTCGGATAACAATGTATGGCACCAGAGCTATGTCCTTTAGGTGTAGGTTTTTTTATTTACTTGTGACTTTAGTTTATACACAGGGTTTAGGTATATGTAATACACATGATTTTTACGTTGCTTAACCATCGCATTAGGGCAACTTGTACATATTTAATGTGTTTTAATAAATAAATAAATGGTGTGGAAATGTCCTGTCTGAATTATTATGTCTAAAGCCTTTCGTGTTTTCATTATAATATAGTACCTTCTGGGTCATTAGTCAATTACAGAGGATAGCACACTACAGCCTCCAAATTCTAGGAAGTACTTAACGGTTACATTATGTTACTAAGTGCTTAGCAGCACACTCTAATTAAATACTCTGGTGTTTGTGGTTTAAGTCTATGGTTGGCACCACCCAGATTGGACGGAAACTAGACCCTCTTTTACTTTATGTAGGTAGTTAAAAGGAAAAAAAAAATTGAATTATTTAATTTTTGTACAAAAATAAAAATATTACAATGTACTTATTGTTCCATGTAATATTTAAGTAGATTGCTAAATGCAGAGTTTACATGAAAATTGTTTCAGTTGTATCGTAATTGTAGACGAAAGTGCAGCGAAATTTCAGAATTTTACACATTTAGGCACCGAAGAAAAACTGGGCCGCTCCGGGCGTGTTTTACAAGGTAACAAAGCTATAATAATAATAAATTAACAATAGTTTTTCTAATAACTCTGACCACGTACTCCATAGGTACTGGCCCCGCGTGGTGGATTACGGCCCACTCCCTTTCACAGAGAGGAGGCCTGTGTCCCACCAGTGGGAACGTTTCAGGCTGATTATGCTATGCTTATGACCTCGTATCTGTCTGCCAAGGATGACAATTTCCCCTTTGAATGAGATGCTAGCGTTACCGGGAGCCCTGCGTTACCGGGAGCCCTACGATCAGCGACATAGGTACCCTAAACGTGAGTCCGCACTATACAACATGTAACATAAATAACGCACAACCTCTTAAGGGGTTATTATACTCTTCATTTTGCGTATTTATGTTACATCTTGTAAAAAATCTTATTACAAAAAAAAAACAACCGACTTCAAAAAAAAAACACTGCAAAGTGTAAAATAACTTTTATTTTGGAAGTATTTTTCGTTGGATCTGTATTTTAGTTTTTGCCACCGACTTCCGAAATTAAAGTTATTTTTCACTATGTAGTGTTTTTTTTTGAAGTCTGTTGTTTTTTCTGTAAAAAGATTTTTATTTTGCACTTTTTTGTGGGTCAGTTACTAATAATTTATCTAAGTTACAATACCTTAATGTCCTGCTCATCACCGTTTACAAAATATTGCTTTTCCCGTTGCAGGGGCGTTAATTGTTGAGGAATTCTCCTGGTAAGAACCAGAAAAACTGGAACTGATAGTGACTTCACCATAATTATGGATTGCGACGAGCATAAATTACTTAGCAAACATAAGTGCCTAATCAAATCAAAACCGTGAAACACTTATTATTTAATCGTTCCGGTGGCCATCTGTGATCTTCATCATCAGTTCCATTTCACCAAATGGTGCTTCCGAGTGTAACTGCATGAGTTACTATAAAAAATACCCAAATCGATATAGGTGTACCTAAAAAATTTGAGGATTTCCCTCGATTTCCATGGAATCCCCTCCTCAGATTTTGATTTGGTGACAATAAGATCCCCTCGATAGCATACCATTTCAAACAAAAAAAAAATCAAAATCGGTCTACAAATGACGGAGGAATTGGTGACATTATATAAAAAAAAAACACAGACGAATATAACCTCCTCCTGTTTGGAAGTCAGTTAAAAAATGAAGTAAAAGGAGTAAGGGTTGTACCAGGTGGCGTTCTCTAGTTTCTGCCTACCCCCACAGGAAGAAGGCGTGAGTTAATGTATGCAAGTATGTTTCTATATAGAGGTTAGGAATTTTAAATAATAAGGACGTTTATATGTATAACAGAAATTAATGTGTTATAAAACATAATCCGGACGCACCCTAAGATAAAATGAGCAGTAGTACCTAATAAACTTTTAAGAAAAGTAATTCAATGTCCAGTTCAATTTCCAGCCGCTTTAGTTATAATAAATTAATTCTCATTTAGTCTGCGTTTTGAAGAGCATTATTATATTACTAGCTTTCGCCCGCGGCTTCGCCCGCGTGGATGTCGAAAAAAAAGCAGCTTCTCTATCAGCAGCATTCCCCCAAAACATTATACCATATCTTAGTTGGCACCAACGTAAGCGTGGTAAGCAGATAGGAGTGCAGTTTGATTTACAACTTTACGAAGGATATCTATAGCATATAAATACAAACTTCGTTTTGTACATACTTGTTCAATATACCAACGTGTCCTCCTCCATTTCATGTCTAAGTCTATTTGTAAGAAATTTTGTATTGTTTATTTTGTGTACTTTTTTGTTCTTAAATAAAAATTGATGTACCAACTTTTGAGTTATTCAAGGTACGCAGTAAAATTCTCCCGAAAACTGTGTACCCCTTTTTCCGATTCTCGAAAACTCAATATATTGTAATTAAGATTCTTTAAATACAAACCATAACTCTCCCTAAAATCCTTTGGAGGGGTAGTTTTGAAAAACGCAAAATGTATGACAAACTTTGTTATTTAAGTAATGACTGCCTCGTTAGTCTAGTGGTCACAGGCGCGACTGCTGAGCATGAGGGGTGGGTTTGATTCCCAGGTCGGGCAAAGTGTTATTGGATTTTCCATTAGGAATTTCTTAGTAGCAGCCCGAAGTCTAGATTTATGCCCGGTTGATGGCAATAGTTTCGCCCCCTATTACATGGGACTTAAACAAAACTGTCGAAATGTGGGTGTACTAAAGATACACCTCTACCTAACCCTTTGGGGATTGCAGGCTTGATGTTATGTAAATAAGTACTCGGGCCAAATTTAAAGTTTATATATCAAAACAAATAAGATTCTGTTCATACAAACTATATCGCCCTTTTTTACGCACTCAAAGGGGTAAATTGTTGAAACATCGTTTTTGACGTTTCTATTATTGGATTTATAGATTATTTATACCAATTTTCAAGTTAATCAAGCCACACAGTAGAATCCTTTCTTGTAAATTGACTATCCCTTTTCACCCCATTATTAGGGGCAGATTAAATAAAAACCGGATAAAAGTTATTCTTTATTTTTTGTTATCAGTATAAATCCTGAGTTTCCAGTTAATCGGACCGCGCGTTAAAATTATTCCATAAAAATGTTGATATCCTCCAATCCCCCTTTTGGGGGTAGTTTAAAAAAACAAAAAATGACAAACTTTATATTTTACTTAGGTTAGTATTCGTGCCAAGTTTCAGGTTTATTACCTCAAGGAATAAGATTTTTCATAAAATTAAAATCCCCTTTTCACCCCCTTAAAGGTTGAATTTCCAAAAACCCCTGATACCCACGTCATAATTTGGGGTTAATCAAGCCACACAATAGAATCCTCTCTTGTAAAATTGTCTACCCCTTTTCACCCTGTTAAGGGTCATTACCGCACGGTCTCCCGTGAGACGGCGAGCCTCCTTGTCAGACTGCCGCCGTGGGATCTGGAGGCAAAAGTCCTCGCGCACATCTGGGAGTAGCGCGAGGAGGCGAAACGCAGGGTCGAAACTCCGCTGACGCGAGAAATCACGGCACAGCGGACGGAGCTCCGGATGTATCTCATGGTAGCTTGGAGAGTGCGATTGTCGCAATCCAGCGCTGGGCACGCCACAATTGAGGCAATAAGTCCCCTCTTTGAGGAGTGGCTAGAGAGGCGCCACGGCGTCCTCACCGGACACGGTTGTTTCGGGAGGTTCCTGTTCAGGATAAAGCGGGAGGAAACGCCCGGGTGTCACCACTGTGTGGATCGCCCGGAGGACACGGTGGAGCATACGGTGGAGGTCTGCCCGGCTTGGGTGGAGCACCGCTGTGTCCTCACGGAGGCTATCAGCGGCGGTGATCTCTCGCGTCCAGCCCTGGTTCAGGCTATAGTTCGGAGCGAGAGTGCATGGGAGGCCGTTACCTCCTTCTGTGAAACAGTAATGCTCGCGAAGGAGGAGGCAGAACGCGTGAGGAAGAAGCAAGGTTCACACCCTCGCGCCCCTAGTCGCCGCAGGAGACGCCCCGGGCGTCGGGAGTAGCAAGCCGGCTTCCGGCTACCGTAGGCGCGGGTTTGCGGACGGTGAGCGATGGGTAGCTTGCCATCCGACAAGGACCAGGCCCGGTTCGACTGCGCGTTGTGTTCCACGCGCGCCTCAAAGAGATGTCAGCACCAACTGACGGGGTCCGTTAGGGCCTGCCATGTTTGTCCGAAAGGGATATCATGGCCCTGGCACACAGGCAACGGAAGGAACACGGGTTGATTTTAGTCAGTAAAAGTCTAACACGCCCTCCCGCTCCGCCCAGAGCGGGAGAAGTTATTTGATAATTTCCCAATATTTTTTAATGACCCACGCAAAAAAAGGGGTAAATTTTCGAAAATTATAAATTCTTTTATTTATTTTGGTTTACAGTATAAATACTGAGTTTCGAGTTAATCGGACCGCGCGTTAAAATTCTTCCATACAAACTTTGTCATCCTCAAATGCCCCAATATGGAGTAGTTTAATAAAAAACAAAAAATGTCATTCTTTATAATTTACTTAGGTTAGTATTCGTGCCAAGTTTCAGGTTTATTAACTCCAGGAATAAGATTTATCGCCCTTATTCACCCCTTAAAGGTTGAATTCGAAAAATCCCTTCTTAGCGGATGCCTATAGTTTCCAACAATAAGCCGAAATATTAGTGATTTCAACTTAAAAAGAACTTTCATTAAAAATAATATTTTATCCCGTTTTTTACCCCTTAAGGGTTGAAATTCTATAAACACCGTTGCATTAGCTTCCAACCATAAGCCTAGATAATAAATTTAGTGGTTTTTACTGTGAAAATTAAGGACTTTGATACACAACTTCATCCCCCTTTTTAACCCTTCGGGGGTAGAATTTTCAAAAACGCTGACACACGTATAAATTAATTTTTAATTGTCAGCCTATACACCAAATTTGAAGATCCTAACTTCAAAACTGACGGACTTTCATATAAACTTCCATCCCTTATTTTACACTCTTAGGGGTGGAATTTCAAAAAACCCTTTCTTAATGGATACCTACTCGTTACAAAGAACACACCCTCCAAATTTCATGTCTCTAGGACCAGCGGTTTAGGCTGTTGATATATCAGTCAGTCAATCAGTCAGTCAGTCAGTCAGGACTTTGAATTTTATATATATAGATTAGCAAACTAGAAACTAACTAATGGAATTAGCTTGAAATATGAGTTTGTTTGTTTGTATGTAGGGGGTAATCTCCCGAACTGATGATCCAATTCTAATTTTTTTTCACTGGTAGCAAGCTACATTATTCCTGAGTGCTAGGCTATAAGTTACATTTATAACATGCGTATTAGCCAGCTACCACAATGTTTGTCTAGGAAGTCGGAAAGAAATAGCTCTTAAAACAGAATGATTTGCATGCGCTGCCTAAACAGTTGTATATAATTGAAAACAATGTATTGCAACCTGGTCCGTCGTATATATTATATAGTTATACCTTTTAAACACGGAAAACAAAATTCTGTATGTACCATCAAGTTCCAGCTTTTCATTAAACAGAACTAAAGAGCATGAAATAAAACTCCCACAAAGGCTTTAAAAAACATTTAATTAAAACTTGTGTCGAGTGTAACTGGATCGGGTGAGTGTAGCCCGCTCTCATGGCGATACGACACGACACGTGATACGAGACACCGTGAGACACGTCGCGCGCGACTGAGTCAGGCACGGCTGCGCTGAGCCGAAACAGACGACTTTTTATTTTATTGGCATTTTATTGTTTATGTTGCAATTATTATAAGTAAGAAGTATTTTATTAGAGTTGATGAACGACTACCTCTAAAAAAAAGATATACAGTTTATTACGGGTTCAGTACAATGATGCTTACCGAACCCTTATGAAACTGCCAAGATCAGACTGCAGTATCTTGGCAGTTTGCAGCAGCTTGGCAAACATGCTCGAAGCACTGGCTTCGAGCATGTTTGCCGAAGCGGATAATGCTATACGCTTATGCTATGGATATGCTTACGTCCGGCACCACACGGAAGGTACGAGTATCTCCATCTTTCAGGTATCTGACCAAAACTTACTGGTAAAGGGACAGGCTGCTTCTCTTAAAGATAAGAAACAAGCGTCAATCATCAGTAGTGCTCACTGAATGTTGACTATGTTAGAAAACCAAGTCAAGAAGGTTCTTGGTGTGCAATGGTATAATAAAAATATAACGGGTATAGTCATTGGCGTTAACATTAACTGAGAGATGATATTGAAATAATTAACCTAAAATAGGCAACCTTGCGCTATGAAAGGTATTTTAATGCTCTCGCCATAGTGTGCTTTGCAGACGTTTTATATTTCGTAATTACTGCCCCAGACTTCAAATAAGTTTAAAATACTATATGAGACTTAAATAACGTATTTAAGACTCGTTTTCGATTAGATTAACTCCGTCTCTAGTAAGATTAGAAATGATATCAAAAGGACAAGCAATGTTATTAGTCTGTTCTTAAATACTACTTTCATTTGATATAACAAGATTTTTGTTCATCAACTTAGTTTAAATGAAATACAGTCTTCTATATAAGTTTTGATGTAAAAAGTTTAAGCTCTTTTTGAAGATGCCATCTTGGTTTTTTACACGTCTAACTATACTTTTGGTTAGTTTAAAGTAAATGACAATTAAATAATGCTTATAACTAATTGGACTATAATGTATTAAGGGTGATATTAAGCTGGGTATCCACTAGAAGTGCTGAGCACAGTTGGTTCGCGAACATAGTGGGTACCCAGCTTTAGAGTAATAGGGTGGTGTCAATACTTCGATAAAAGCAGTTCAGTTATTACAGTGTAGAATGATTTTAGTTATTCTAGGTTTATAATGGACTTTTATATAACAGAAATTAAATATAACTGACGAAATGTGGGAATTATACGCCTAATCCTTCGGGATTAGGTGTTATCTCTACGAATATTATAAAGAGGTCAAATTTGCGAGTGTATATGTAATGTAGGAGGTAATCTTCGGAACTCTGCGGGGCGAGCACGGCCTACTGTGACATGACTTGAGTCACAAATTTTATCACTGTTTGAGCGATAAAACTGTTTGTCATAAAATGGTAGTACAAATTGACATGACATAATTTGTCATGTCACAAACGTCTTGACACGCCCGTGCTCGGCCCGCAGATTCCATGCTGAAAATTCTTTCACTAATAATTGGAAGCTGCAGTATTGACGAGTGTCTTAGGATATATTGTATGCTTAAACAAGAAATTCCCAGGTCGGGCTAAGTGTTATTGGGATTTTCTATTAGGAATTTCTCAGTAGCAGCCCGGAGTCTGGATTTGTGCCCGGTTGATGGCAATAGGCTCGCCCCCTATTATATAGGACTTAAATATAATGGCGAAATGTAGGTATACTACATCTGTGCGGGGGTGGGTACATCTCTACCTACCCCTTCGGGGATTACAGGCGTGATATTATGTTATGTAAAACACGCGGGCAGAGGCTAGTTAAAAATATGTTGGTTTTCTTGTTTCGTATCAGCACCATTTTTTAAAAGATTGACCAACATATATATCGTCAGTTGTACCTACATAATTTTAAAGGATATTTTAATCCAGCCCTAATTTATCTAGGGTGAATTTGATTTAAGTAGTGAATTCAAATTTTTCTTTCTTTTACTAGATACTTAGGGTACGAGTTTGTCAGAAAGGGATATCGTGGCCCTGGCACACAGGCAACGGAAGGAACACAGGTGGGTTTTAGTCAGTAAAAGTCTGACACGCTCCCGCTCCACCCAGAGCGGGAGAAGTTATTTGATAATTTCCCACACAAAAAAAAAAGAGAGATGCTTAGGTTTATTTTCGTGCGTTTTATATTTTATATCGTTATAAAAGATAGATAATATCAAATAACCGATGCTTACTAAAAATGATTCTTGTCGCCGTATATCTGATATTTTTTCGTAAATTATGTTAAGGTGACTGAACTCGGGTAAATATCAGATAACATTGTATACCTATAATGTAGTATGTATCGTAGAAGATTGCTCATTAATTTCATGATAAATAATCAAGACGAATTGAAAATACATTTATATTTTTTTTTACCCTCATTTTTCTTAATCTTATTAATATTTTTGTTGTTTACTGAGCGTTTTCAGTTTCCGATCGATTTCTGTGACCTCTGTTGAACCTTAAAGAACACACCTATCCTTGTATTATCTACCTACACGCGTATTAATACGGGCATAAGAATAATGTATCCATTACCGGGTCACATTACTTTAATCACAGGGCTATTTCTATGGCTAGGTAAAAACAACGAGATACACAGTTTATTTTTCCCAGCTTAAGTACGAGGAAATGGTAGAGGGTAGACATTTTACCATACATAAGTTGGTTTGACTTTTTTTGTGACCATCCCAAAAAATTATAACTTTTTTGTCCTTTTTTACTTGCACCTGTAATTAAAAATATTTTAGCTTTAGTTTATTAATAGGCATTATAATTGTATAGGATATTTATACTACTATTGGCCAAATGTACCTACACCTTTTGTAAACTTTTTTATTAAATAAACTATTAATATTATTTCATGTATTATATTTGGGGTCGGAACAGAATGTCTTCCTCTTCCATATTAGTCTTCTTCTCTATTAGTCGTCGTCTCTATAGTCAACCCATTCAAGCCTGTCATCTTTCACATTGTCCATAGAATACAATAGAATACTCTTTATTATGTACACCATAAAAGTTACAATTAAATGTTAAAATTTTACACAGGGCGGTCTTATCGCTATAAGCGATCTTTTACAGACAACCTTTGGATGGATTAAAGGGAGCAGGAGAGACAATACTGCAGGTAGTCAGTGGTGTACCTTTAACATATACAATAAATAGATACATACACAAAGCATACACTTATCTAATAAATATATATATATACAATAATACACATGAAACAAGAGCAGGGAACTGTATTATGTAATGATGATGTTTAAGGAGAGCGGAAGTGTTTTTTACCTAAATCTTAAAAGTGTACACAGATTGAGCACGCCTTACCGACACGGGCAAGGCATTCCTTAACCGCACTGCTTGAACTGTAAAAGACTGCACCATGAACCGTTTATTTGGTATTTCTTTCCCAAAAAAATATGTGATCAAATACCTAGTACAATATAATACTTTTATTTTCAAGTTCCATAGGGTTAGTAACAATTTTAACAATTAAAATTAAAATTCAGCGTGGAGCTGCATTCGTCTCCGCAACATCGGGGAATCCCATCGATCTGCGAACACACTGAGAATACTGTTGGTGCTGCCGCAAACACGCGACGTCAGGGAGGCAGATATTTTACTAATAATGGCGGCAAAACCTACTACAACGCCACGGCAGCCGCAGCAGTACTCTCAGTGCAATATTATGTTGAACGCATAGGTTGCTGTATACCCTCTGAGTTAAGTTGACCTAAAGGCTGCACGTGTAAAAGGCCTGCCAGTAAGCCAGTACACTTAGTAGCCAGTATACTCTTTTATGCCTATAGTTTCTTTGGTGTACATAATAAAGAGTATTCTTTTCTATTCTAATTGTAATATTATTATTTGTTCGTTCCTTTGTTCCAGTTCCAACGGCGCACTCACAAGGTGTGCTGGGCAAAAAGGCTGCACTACCATGTGACATCCAGCCCCTTGCGGCCGAGGACCATGTCTCCATGGTGCTCTGGTTCAAGGAAACTGATGGAGAGCCATTGTACAGGTATGTGTCATCTCTATAAGTATAATCGTCTTGGATTAAAAAGCCTCTCGCCTGGAAGGACCACTTTTGGCAGACTATTAATTGGTTCTAAGAGGTGACAGACTATAAAGTTGGTAAAAAGAAAGAAAGAAAATACGTTTATTTACGGTAATTATAACGCAAAAGGAAAAACACAAACACGAAATATTCTTTCGTTTTTGTGTTGAGGGAAAATATGCGTCACATTCACGCAAAACGGCCATCGCTCAGCATAATGCTGCGACCCTATGCGAGACAGAGCCCCAGCGCTGGTTTTCAGCGACAGCCGGCGTTCACGTGATGACGTCAAACCGGTGCAGCATTAAATGAGGTAAAAATAAACAAAATAAGAAATAAAATCAATACAATACTTCGTTCTATATGTTTATATAAATATAATATAATATCTAGAACGGCAACATTCCGTAACGTCAGCAACGACTCAAGCACCGCGCATGATACGCAATCTGTGTGCAGCTGTCAGCTGTTATAAAGAATTTGACGTTTAGGGCGAGGTTTGGTAGCGGTTCTTCATGTGGAAATCCTAAAAATACTATTCGTTGAAAAATTCGGAACGTCTTACTCTTTCAGTTTTTTCTGTGCATGTACTCAATCTCTAAACATTCCTACGATAAAGAAAAAAATCCTGAAGCAACGCTTTAAAGTGGATCCGCAGCTGTAGCACGCGAAATACAAATTTTCTTACGCTTTTTCTATTTGAAGGTCAGCGTCAGGTTGTATCTTGATCAAAATAGGATTCACAACTATACCAGATATGTATTTACAGAATTATAAAAATTAAAATCAAGAATACTGTCCAAGTTTGATTTGTTCCATGGGATGACTTTGTCATGAAATCATGACATTGGGGAACAAATGTAACTTATAGAGATGTATTAAAGATTTTAACATTGACATATAAACCTAGTTTTCCTATCTCAATGGATTTTAATGATTCTAAGTTTTGACGTTCAAAAATAATATTTTTTAATAATATTTTTATTAGACCAAGAAGAGTAAACATGTTACAAGATTTCTCTTAGCTCTTATACTTCTGCTTAAAAGTAAATCAATTACAAATGTGTAAATTATTAGCATCTGCTGCCGAAGTATGTTTATAGCCTGTGTTTCAGCATGCAGCGCCTTAAGCCCTCGAACTGGGTATGCAAGTATGAGCTTACAAACAAAAGCGAACATTAAGTTATAAAATACAAACTTAATTACTTATAAAAAAATTAAAAGGTTGCTGTCTTCTGGGGGAATGATCATAATTCTGTAAATACCTAGGTATCTGTTATAGTCGCGAATCATATTTTGATCAAGATACTATTTGAGACTGACCTACAAATTACAAAAAACGTAAGAAAATTTGAATTTCACGGGCTACAGCTACGGATCCACGTTAACAGACAGAGAATAAGTTAAAATGTACTTCATAATCAGCCTATAATGTTCCCACTGCTGGGACACAGGCCTCCTCTCTTCGAGAGGGAAAATGTACTTTGTTATTTGGTTAGTGCATTAAACCGGTCCGGTTATTTCCGTACTGTTCGGCAAGCCGTACTTTCAAGCTCGTTTCTTTTTATGAGCTTAACTAAATTTAAATAAAATATCCGAATGGCGGCGCTACAGCGGAAGGTTTTACCAGTTACACCCATTGCTCTTGTTTTATTTCGATTCATAAAATATCGACATTGCATTTTTATATGTTGGATCACGGGTTTAAATATGTAACTAGGTAGAGGCTGCCGCATTCTGAACTGGCACGAATTAACTAAATGGAACAGAAAAACGAATTTGACTTTGACTTTGACTTTGCCTATGCTTTTACCGACTATGTTAGGGTCAGCTTCCAGTCTAACCGGATGCAGCTGCATTATATTTTATATGGAGCGACTCCTTATCTGACCTCCACAACCTAGTTACTGGGTAATACGATACCCCCATGGAAGGACTCATTGTCAGACATTCGGGCTTCGGACGAACCGTAACGACTGTCAAAGATCCAAGAATGATAGCCGACCAACGGATTAACGTGCTTTCCGAGGCATGGAGTAGTCTCGGTGTAAAAAGATGGCCAACTATCCCCGGACCGACTGTGGAAAGTGTAGCTTAACGTGATTGCTCGACCTGTGTGGTTGTTAACACTTAGCCACGAGGCCCTCTGGGAAGATACCCGTGCATATTTTTATTCATGGAGGCTTTAATGATTCAAAATATGCACCTCATACCCCTGCTAAATAATAAGGTATACTTTGTACAGGTTTCCAACACCAAAAATGGATAATAAATTCAAACAACATTAAAGTATAAACTAATTTAATAAGTATATGAAGTGACAAGTAGAAGTTCTCAACACGTAACAAACTAAGACAATATTACACACACTTGGCTCTAATTAATGTCATAACTTCGCAAGTAACAGTCGTTTATACAAACTCGTAACACAATGTAAATAACATTTTCAAAAAACTTGTATGCGAATATAAACATGTTCCCCCCTCCCACCCAACGATCTTGAAAATGTCAAATAACTGAATTTTTCAACAAACACTGCAGGGAAAGGAAAAAAACACAATATCATGGAATGTCAAACGAGTAAAAAAGGGCCGCGATACGTAAAAAGCACAATAAGACCAGGCACTGCATAATATTTAATGGAAACAACGAACGTAGCAGAGCTAAAGTGAAAGAGATTTCAGACACTTGAATATTTGTTACACAACGCTAAACTTATGTTAAGACGCTGGCAACAGGTAAACCGCTGTCACTGTCAGACTGCATACAAAAGAAAGAGAAGCGCGATGACACAACGCTTGTAATTTATTGCAAAATACGAAGTAATTATTTATTTACTCAAAAATGAGTTGAGTAATCGAAAATAAAAACCAACCAAGTTCTGCATACAAATAAGAGGTTCTTGTTATTAATGAAATACCTACCGTTCGTTGATATTTAATACAGATATTTTGGATTGAAACTCAAAGTAAAGGGTTCGTTTACCGTTAATTTGTATCCAGATTTTTTTTCTAAACGTGTTTCGGTAACAACCAAGTTCCGAGAAATATGTTCAAGAATAACATATATATTTTTTCCGCTACCATAAAATATATAGATATGGCTATTTTTTTGTTCCTATTTTTATCATTTGTCTCTTGTCAGCGCCTTAAGTAACTTATTAATGTATATAAATTAATGTAAAATATTTTCAAAGAGTAACGATGGAGTTTCTTGCCCATTCTTCTCTACGAAATTACCTTTTGGAACGGGCAACTAGATTTAATTCTATTTTCTTGTTAATTTTGACGTTCAATTGTGCCTATTTGAAATAAATTATTTGACCTTTGACTTTGACTTTGTACAGTCTGGAGCATAAATACGTTTTCCTGTTCGTCCACAACGATACTCAAAATTAACGTGTTACAAACTTAAATCACCAATGAGTAGCGAGCATGTCACAGCATTAGTATGACGGGGTATCGCATACCCAGTAACTGGGTTGTGGAGGTCAGATAGGCAGTATCTCCGTGTTAAATACTGGTATGGTATCCAGCTGTATTGGTTATAAAAGGCTAGGTAGATTGAATATTTTTGAAGAAGAATTTCATTTATGAAAATATAATGTATGTAAGAAAAAACCAACATTATTTCAATAAAATAAGTGATGGACATCATTTCAATACTAGAAATAAAGATAAAATAGATCAGCCATGTTTTAAATTATCTAAAGTACATATAATACATCTTTTATGGGGTACTGTGTTACATGTTATAACAAAATACCTAGTGATATATTGCAATTAAATGAAAGAAAATTTAAAACTCATATTAATAGTACACTTTCTAAACAAGCTTATTACAAATTAGAGGATTATATCCAAGATAAGAACGCTTGGAAACATGTTGGTCCAGCTCCATAGGACAATCTAGAGTCTAGAAAAAATCTAACTGATTGCTATTTTAACTGTATATTTTATTATTTTTATGACATTTATTTTACATTCCTCACACTGATATTATAATTTTTTTAGATAAGGGCGACTAGAATCAATTCTATTTTATTTGTAAATTTTGACGTTCGAAAGTGCCATTTATGTGCCTCTTTGAAATAAATAATTTGACTTTGACTTTATTATAAAATAGGTCTTTTGTCAAAGTTGCAATCGTTATTTTACAAGAAAATATATTTTTAATTTTGGGTAAGTGTAAGATGTCTATGCTCGTGATTGTATGGAATGTCAGACACCGCTAAACTTATGTACGACACTCTTCCGACCGCAGCTCTCTCCTCGATTGAATGCTAAAAGCACGCAGATTGATTGCTTTATGTTCGCTACAGACTGCAGCGAGGACTAAAAGGCTTAGACGTTTTATCGACTTGTTTTATACAGATAAACATCGGGTTTACAAGTGTATTTGTTTTGTTGGAAAGAGGGATTGTAGTTTTCTGGGGCGTTGCATTTGCAAAACTACTTTGTCTGTTTTAACATGTCTTCCTCTACATCAGAGCTGACTAACTTTAAGCGGAGTTAATTCTATTAACTATTTAAAACAGATATGGATTGATTTTTTCAACGCAAGATATCTTGATTCAAGGAACAATGTTGAGTTTTTATCAGTTTTTCTATATAAAAGTTGTCAGACGTCATTTTTATTTCACGGATATATGATCATCATCATTTCAGCCCATAGGCCTCCCCCAAGGGTTTGCCATAATCGCCACGCTTGGCAGGCGGGTTGGCGATCGCAGTATGGTGTTAAAATGCATAGAGAACGCTGATGCCCATTCTCTAGTAATTAGTCCCTTAGTCGTCTTTTACGACACCCACGGGAAGAAATGGGTTAGTGTTATTCTTTACGTCCGGCACCACATTGACTCCCCCTCCGGGTATATTATAATAAGTTTGAAAAATCAGCCCTAAGTCACATAATTTAACATAATATTAAGTCTGTCACTATAATCAAGATGAATTCATTCAAATTGAAAATGCAGTTTACAAAGAAAAAAAATATGAATTTCAAACCGCATTTTTGGTACATAATAATGTTAGGAGCTAAGCGTCCGAGAACCGAGAAGTTAACGACGATACTGTTCAAGTACCACTTTCCGCCTAACTAACCCTGAGATGGCGATAAAGACCAGTTAGATCCGCTCGGGTCATTACTCTTTATCCATCGGATATTAATTAGCTGTGTTTAAACAGTTAGGAATAATAGTATGGTAGAATAATCGGATAATAACATCGTACTTATTTTAGATTTTAATATGCAACTTAATATGAGAAACGTTACAAATTTTAAACAACGTTTATAAATACAGATGTCTAATTCATTTTTAACAGGAAACTAGTATAGCCTTTATACATGTGTATCGTTGTAATCAATTATTGAAACAAACTTGTATTATTATTTTTTTTTTTATTAAATAAAGCCCTAGATTGTATATTATATTATAAACGTTGCTTATAGTTTAAAGGCGATTAATCGTTAAAAGTTGAATGGTTAAGCACAGTTAATAATTCCTGCCTCGTGGGTCTAGTCTAGTCGTCGCAAGCGCGAGGAGTGACGCGAAACTGAGCATGGGGTTCGATTCCCGGGTCGGGCAAAGTGTTATTGGGTTTTTTTCATCTGGAATTTCTCAGTAGTAGCCCGTAGTCTGGATTTGCGCCTAGTTGATGGTAATAGGATCTCCCCTGTTACACGGGACTTAAACATAACGAAACGTGAATTTAGATTAGATGCACCTCTGCCTAACCCATCAGGGAATAAAGTTGTTATGTTTATGTTGTTTATTATTACTTGATAGGTAAGTAATAATTAACGTCTGCTTAACCAATTTTTTTAAGCAACATTTATAAAGAAACTCCTTGGCTTATAGTTTACATGATAACATTATGATGATCGTCTTGAACCAAAAATGTTTTCAGTCTTGCCAAACATAAACTCTCCTGGGTAAATTACCTAACAAAAATAATAAAAAACCCCTACCAGCCCCCCCCAAACCTAATTATTTTCTCATGAATAAAATAAACACAATATTTTTCTTCCTCCAGCTACGACGTCCGAGGCCGCTTAGCCTCGCAGCCGAAGCTCTGGTCCTCAACTTCGGGCTTCGGTACGCGCGCCTATTTCCGTGCGGCCGCCAACCCGGCCGTGCTGTTCGTGGACAGCGTGGTGTCTTCGGATGCAGGGGTCTACCGCTGCAGGGTCGACTTCAAGAACTCGCCCACCAGAAATCTGAGGGTCAACTTTACTGTTATTAGTGAGTATTTGTTTTGGTTTTATGTTAAATAAAGTCAGATCAGATTTAGAAGTGCTTCTGAAAAATCCGTGGCTTGAAATGATTCGTAATGAGGCTTTGGAAAAGAAAAGTTTTTCAGCCATGTTACAGGCTTCAACGCTTAGGTATTAATTTTGAACTTAAATTCTTTATTCATACTGAAAGAAGAAAAGAAAAAAAAATAGTTTATTCTGCACAAACAAGAAAAAATGTAAAATACACACTAATACAAAGTAGCTAAAAATATAACAGTAAGTAGTAATAGTATGTATTACTTACTGTTACTGTTTACTGTTATTTTAAATGTTGTTATGTTCTGTTTTTTTTAGACTTGCTTTTAAAGTATGATAATGTTATCCAAAAATTAAAATAAGAAAAATGTAGCCAAAAGCAAAAATGTATTCAAAGCCTCAAAAGCTAAAAGTTTGCCAATGTTGTCCATTGCTTCATGTCAGGGCAGGTCAAAGACAATACACATTACGAGTTGCGATGCTGCATCTATTATCATTTAAATGAAACTCGTATAACGTAGATATGATGTCGTTTATTCCCAAGACTATCTCGGTTAATACTAACGCATCTTTCAGTGATTGGGCTACCATTGGTATTCATAAAAGTAGCGCACGGCTTTATGAGCTGTACAATGAAAGGTTGTAAACACTGATGAATTTAATTTGTATGTTAGAAATTATTCAAAATTATTTTAAGAAGTTTGTTTCGAAGATTAAAAACAGTAGTAATGTAATTAAAACGACTTGGAAACGGAAAGGTCTAGTAACCGAAATACTAACTACAACCTGTCAATTAATGACAACATAATCAAATCAGACTCACAAGTCGCCGTGGCCTTTGAAAATTTATTTTCAGATATTCCCGTTTCAACTACTAAATCCCTAAACTCATCACCTTCTGTTGCTGAGTCTTTGCTTAAGGAAAATGTTACTGTTTGCAATTCGGAATTTCATTTGAACATATTACCTGTAGAGATATAATTAAATCTTTTCACACTTTTGATTGTCCATCTATGTTGTTTTTAATTGTAGATCTTTTTTGTTTGTTACTTTTCTAATGTAAAAAAGACTGCAAATCTGTGGGGTAATTCTGTAAAAGTTAGCTAAGTCTATTATAGACATTGTAGCACCTACTTTAGCTCTTATCTTTAATAATTGTATTGACTGTGGGGAGTTTCTTGACCTCATGAAAAATAGTAAAATAATACCGTTGTTTAAATCAGGTAGTACATCAGACCCCATAAATTATAGACCTGTTTCAGTACTACCTACCTTTAGTAAAATTTTTGAGAAATTAATTTTAGACCAACTGCAAAGATTTTTTAATAAACATAAATTACTACATAGCAAACAGTTCGGTTTTACAAGGGGTCGAACGACTACTGATGCCGTTGGTGTGTTGAACTGTTACGACATATTTATAATGCATGGGAAGATAAATGCGATGCCATGGGCATTTTTTGTGATTTGTTCAAGGCATTCAATTGGTTTTTTCATGAAACGTTAATCAGGAAACTCCGCCACTATGGGATCTGGAACACCGCTCTGGATCTTCTTACTTCATACTTGAGTAATAGGATGCAGAGCATTGCCGTCATGGGAAAAGATCTCCCGGATCTATAGGAACAATGGGAGTCCCACAGGGCTCAATTCTTGGTCCTTTCTTATTTATATTAATGACTTGCCTTACCTCATAAAGGATAATCATGATATAGTATTGTTTGCAGATGACACTTCACTTTTGTTTAAACTTAAACGTCAGCAGCTGGTTACTGACGATGTAAATAGCGGGATCTCAAAAGTAGTTCACTGGTTCAATGTAAATAGTTTACTTCTAAATGAAAAAATAAACCAAATGCATTAAGTTAACAGTGACCTCACATTAGGCAGATGAAAACTGATGTGTTGATAAAGGGCGAAGAATTGAATCCTGAATATGATAGCACAGTATTCAGTTGGGCCCACATATACAGGGTCAAATTAAATTAGCTAGTGAAACTCCGCAGACGTGATGGGTATCGATATCTCAACATGATGAAACAAAAGAAAACAGATTTTCTCAACTCATACTTCAAGTAACAACAATTACAGCGGTACGTTGATCATAAAAAAAAAACAACAAATCTTTTGTTATTTTATTTTGACCTTTTTAGATATCAATACCAATCACGTCTGCGGAGTTTCGCTAGCTAATTTAATTTGACCCTGTAGATAAACTGTCAAAAAATCTAAGCTCCGCAGCATATGGTGTTAGAAAAAATCGTAATTTAACTGACATACAGACAGCCCGTTTAGTGTAATTTGCCTATTTTCAGACTATCTTTGTTTTGCAGAAAAAAGCTGTTCGATCAGTTTATAAATTAAGTCCAAGACACTCTCAGAGAGAAATTTAAGGAGATTAATGTAATGACATTGCCTTCTCAGTATATTTGTGAATTTTTTTTAAATGCTCATGAAAATATAAAATTGTTTAAAAAATACAGTGATATACATAATATCAATACTAGAAACAAACATAAATTTGTTGTACCAACAAGGCTCAAGAAAATGGGTGGCTCGTTCCGATGTCAATGTATACACTTTTATAATAAACTTCCAAGCCATGGTCAAGATCTAAGCCTTAATAAATTCAAATCATTCATTAAACGTAAGTTGTGCCAGAAAGCCTTTTATACTGTTAAAGATTATATTGAGGTCAAAAAGGCTTGGGATTGAGCTGCTCCAATTTTTGCATACTGAAGTGGTTTATTTTTATTGTTTGCTAACTTTTATTATTTTATATACAGTCACTTTCAATGATTATTTCAAACACAATGACATGAACATTTATTTGTTAAGTATTATACTATTTTAATTATTGTGAATGTGAAGACTATGTGGGTTATTGCTTTTTTTTTTCTTTTTATTATATTCTCAGTTAGTGTTAATCATGGTCTGGCAGTTTGAGTCATTTACGTGGCCTATCCAAATGTCCTTTCTTTGGTATTGATCGTTCCATCGTTGAGCTCCTTAAGTTCTGAGTAGAGCTGCACGATTACTGACAAATGCGTGCACTGACTGGTCAGGTCTACTCAATCTGTTTGGTTCTTTCCTCAAAAGACCATTTCAGACACCAATCTACATGGCCTTTATATGATCTGACCAAGATTATGTCTGGACTTTAAAAGAGACTGTGACATCTGAGTTTGCCTTTCTTCTCAGAGTAGTCAGATAGGAAACGCTGACCTCATCTAGTTTTTAAAATATGATTGACGTGTAAAAGTGTTTGTACAAACCTACTTACAGAAATAAAAATCATTTATCATTTAATCATCATTAATCATTTATCATTTATGAACCGAAAAATTAGTTTTAGTGTTTCGTTGTGGATGTAAAAATTACAACTTTAATTCTCTACTCGTAAAGAGAGTCAAAGTAATATTTAAATATTATGCTAATAATATAAAAATATTCTATGCTTTATAAATAATATTTATGTAAAGATCTTACGTTGATCTAACGTCTGAAGGTTGAAGTTATTTTTATTTATCGTGGTAGGACGTGTTTGTCGGTCTGCTGAAAAGGGTCGACTAGTAAATGGAATATAACTTATTACCTACGCCTACATGAAAAACTACGCTTAGAGGTTAATTTGTCTATATTTTGGTTAGTTTTTCTGTATTATTCTCGGTTAATTATTTTAATTTCAAATTGTGTCTTAGAAGAGCTTCAATACAATCTAAAATTTTAATAAGATCTGCTTATGATAATGTACCGATCCTCTTCATACTTCTTTCATACTTATGTAGGAAACAATTTCAGATTATTAAATGCCGATTACATCTAGATTAACATCCATTCTGCTCTATTTGGTAGGTAATACAAAAGCTAGTCCGTAAACCTTTTCTTTTAACATAACATTATTTACCTACTGTACAAAGCCCCAAAAATTCATCAAGGCCCGTAATATCTATTACAGTATCCAATATTCCCGGAATACCACACGAACAGGATTTATTTATTTAACGTACTAAGGGTTATCTGAATTTTACGAGCGTAGCCACGCAATATGTATCGCCTAACATCGATCTTTGGTCCTGAACTCCAGAATTTGGTCTTAAGGGACGGCATTTATCTAGCCGACAGAAATGGGAAATAAAAATTGCTACAAATGCCATCTTATTTATATCTTGACCTTACACGAGCCCTTTAAAAATGTGCCGTTTTCTTATAAATAGGGCTGAGTAGGTACTGATATAAAACCTCATTCTAATAATGTCCCGAATTTTAGGTCGCAAAATGTTTTTTAAGTTGATTTGATAAACTATAATTTGATTAATATCTTCGTAACAAAGTTACGAGAAAACACAATAAAATTAAAGTTTCAATAAATAATACTATAATAAATAAGTACTAACTAAAAATGTTACAGAAACAGATTGTTTTTGATTAAACAACTTTCTAAATCAACAATTTTGTTAAAGTATAAAGTTTTATTCATGGCCTCGTCTGACACAATTTAAAATGATAAATCTAGTTTTATAACAAGAAATATAAGTCTTCTCTTCAGAATTTTAATTAAATATGAACAATTTGACTGGAACACCAAGAAAAAATGTCATGTATATAAATGAGAGAGGGGTTTCACAAGAAATTGAATATGCGATGAGTAAGCACCGGACGGCCATAGGGCGTGCCGCGCTTTTTATAGAACCATTCAAATTCAGGACTATTCATAAGGCGTGCTTCAAACATATTATGGTTTCTTTCACGAGAATAGTGTGAAATCAACAGTTGGGACACCTTAGTAACCGCAACACATTGTATTGAAAGATATTGAGTCATCCACGACGTAATGTTTTCCAATAATTTTGAGGGAGGAAAATCTTTAAAAAAGTTTTTTTTTCAATTAATGAATGAATGAATGAATATATTTTATTTGTTAAAAACAGGTACAACATACATTTGGTCTTCAGTAACAATTCAGTTGACTCTCTCCGCCTTATTACAAAACAAGATTTATATTTTGACATGGCTTAAACCATGGAGCCAGTTTTTGTAATAAGAACGTAACTGTGATTGGAATACCGTTCTTTATACAAAACTGAAAATTTTGTTCGGTACTAAGTTGTCAGTTTTGTGTTTAGGAACTTTACCAAAGTCGGAATAAAGTTCTAAATTCAATAATGGCTCCATGTTTTAAACCTGGGTCTGAAGATATACCTTGTTTTGTACTCGTAATAAGGGGGTAAATGTTTGGCAACGGCGTACAAATTTTGTAGTTACAGTAGATTGGTCTGAAAATAGTTGAATGGTACCCTTGGTGGTACCATTTGGGTTCTAACTACAGCTGCAGTTGCAGTGTGTGGTACATCACATTAAAAAAACAATAAACTATCGTTCCATCCGAACCCGAAACCCGTTTTACCAAAGAAACCGATTCACCAAGAAAACCAGCCATTTCTTTCCTAATTAATTTCCCTGCGGATTTCAGATTGTTTAATGAGTTCCCTATGTCACGTCATGTGTAATTAAATAGTGGTTGTTTAAAGCCAGGCTGTAGCAGCCACTGAGGAATGTGTAGTGGGCTAAGTAAAATACCGTGTGTCGGGAGATTACAGGGATGCGGAGGATAAAATAGGAGAATTAAATTATTTGAGCAAAACTAATCATTTATGAGTTGCCTAGTTCAAGCTAGGAGTTAGAAATTATTTGTTTTCAAGGCTTTGAAAGTAAGCAAGGTCTAAATTTGGAGGCAAACTAAATATAACTTTTAATATTTCACGAGTTTCTGGTTTAATTTATGCTTGAAAATTACCCATGTTTTTTTAAGTAACAAGCGTAACGTTATGCATTGTTAGTTTGGCAGTAAAGCCCAACATAGTGGACGCCCCACTTTCGCATTCATAATAGTGTGAATAATTAACACCACAAAAAATAAAAAGGACAATAAAAATAAAACCCAAATGAATTCTACTATCAACACAATAAATATAATTTGTAAACTGTCCGTTTGGCAGCGTCATCACGCGAACACTAATCATGATCTATTCTCGCAAACAATGAGAGCTGACGAGGCGATTTCAATGAAATTAATAAAACGTGTCGGTAATGTCGTTTGTAAAATAGAATATAATATAATTGCGATCCCATTCTGTTTTAATCCGATTAGGCTGTTGGCTGTGTTCTGCGTGCGTCAGCTATTTCTTATCGCGGGAAAATTACAAGACTTAACTTATTTCGAGCCGCGAGAGTCCTGTACAAAACGAGTATTAGGTGTGACTTAGCAAAACTAGTAAATGCTTATGTAAATAAAAATATTTGTGACTTTTTTATTATTGACAGGGGTTTGATCGCTATCTCACGTGATGGTAAACGATGATGATTGTGGTCGCCGATGGCGCACACTTGGTTAGAAGTAACCTATTCACTCTCGACTTGAAGACACAAGTTATACCTATCACAAAACACAGACTCTGGCAGGGATTTCACACCTTAGTTCCCAAAACTCTAAAAATGTTTTTAAAGGTTGATTCCACTCAGCTTGGTGCTTCGCTTATTGCTTAGTGCTACGCTGCGTGATAAGTGACATGCTGTTAGCAAACCAACGCTTGTTTACTATTGCAACGGCCACGCTGACATTTGATGCGACGCTGTATGAGTATGTTCAAGCTACGCTACTCACTAAGCGAAGTTCCTAGGTATGCGGCTTTTACCTTAGTCCTAGACTTAATAGTTTATTTTAGGAGAAAAATTCGGCAATTTATTTGTAATGCAACAGTGATTTCTCATTATCATCATAATTTAACTCCAGACAGATAATTCTTTAGTGAGTACAAGTGGCTGCTACTATCCATTCTCCTTCGCCATTCACCTTTCACTTGATTGCAACTATCTCCCTTCTTCGAGAGAACCAAAAGTTAATTAGGATTCTACGACAACAGATTGTGGTGTTGCATATAAGCGACAGTGATCAATCGTATCTTTTCACTCATAAAACTACCATCTGACTTCATTATTCGTTCAATTGGCTTATTGCCAGACATTGCCAAGCGCAAGCGTTGCACCTAATTTATGTCACAGCGGGTTTCCGTCGGAACAACCGAATCGATTTTTCATGTTTGACTTAATTGCTTTGTCTGTCAGGTATCGTGAAATGCTTTCATTTTACAACATTATTTAAAATATCCGATTAACTGAATCCAATATTCAAGCTGAAAGGATGAAACAAAGAAAATCCTTTACTCAACATAACAAAGCGACCCAAAAGACCAGTCCGCATAACAAGTACCGTATCGCAAGCGTCAAAGGACCAAAAAGTAGGCTTTAAGTACGTATCGGTCACGTTTCTACCTGCGATAATGGCTGCAATCAGTAACAGGTCTGAACTGGTTTCCACTGCTACAGCCGTACAGCAATTACAAATTGGAAAGATTCCAATACAGTACAGGTATAAGTGGGGGATCGTTTACAACCAGTGCTCGAGCTCATTTCAATTGTTTTACGATTATGACTGGAATGGGATGTGGAGTGGTTAGGTAACGCTTATACGTAAGTACGTAATGTACGGTTTAGGAATGATTTTATAATAGAGTAGGTATCATGAAAAAAAAACGAAAATATTTTTATTTTTTTTAGGGCGCTCAACGACTGCTGGTAGTGATGTTGAAAATCTCAACTCATACTTCAAGTATCGTGTACCAATAAATTTTGTGAAAAAAAAACTGATTTTTAAGCTGATTTCAAGTGACTACACTAACTGCGGTCGATGACCCCACATTTTTTTTAAATCATTTTTAGATATCGATACCCATCATGTATGCGGAGTTTCGCTAGCTAATTTAACTTGACCCTGTATATGTACATTATGTGTATGCATATACATATACGAGTATGTATATAAAATGTGTTTCTAAGCTAAAAATTAAAACCCCTGTTTTATCCTTTGAAAAACCCACCAATCCACCTAGTGTGGTAGCTATAGTTATATTTCGTGTACAGGTTGGTGCATTTGAAGGTCATTGAACAAATAAAGTATAACAAATCAACTTGTTGATTATTCATGAAAAAGTGCGAACAAAATACGAATCAATTGAAAGTGCGAAGTAATTGCGTACAAATCATCATTTCAGCCGAAAGACGTCCACTGCTGGACATAGGCCTCCCCCAACGTTTGGGGCGGGGTTGCCATAATCACCACGCTTGGCAGGCGGGTTGGCGATCGCAGTATGGTGTTAAAATGCATAGAAAACGCTGCTGCCCATTCATTCTCTAGTAAGTCCGTTAGTCGCCTTTTAAATGAGGTGGTGCTATTCTTTACGTCCGGCACCACACGAAACGTTGCATACAATTGGCACAAACACTCACTTTTTATTAATTTAATTTTTCTTTTTTTTTTAATTTCAATAGTGGAAAGTGCGAAAAACATAATCTGGGTTAAATCTGCTGATTGAATCAAATCTAAATTTATTTATTTACTTATAGCCTTACTTCTGAGGGATAGTTGTAGTTCAAATCGCGTTTAGTATCCGTTGTGAGTCTCTGTATGCCTGGCAAACGTCTCTTCCAACCCCTTCCAATTCTCTCTGTTCCATGCCTGCCCAGTCATCCTCCCATCTTTTCGAGGGTACCATACAGTCACTGTTTTTGTTCCATTTTTCTTCTCCCCACAGTACCAAATCCAAATAGTTGACAATAATAGTAAAATTAAATCAATTTTTAGAGCGAACAGCGACATCCATTGTGTATCACATATAGATAGATCCATAGGAAACGACCAATTGGAACCGTGCACCAAGCTTCTGACGTTTCAAGTGCCCATGTAAGTTTATGTGAAATAAAATATTTTGATTTTGCTCCAAATTAATATCATTTATTTGTCAAACCATAATATATTATTTTTTTAAGATAAAAGATGATGTATGGCAAGTTGACATGCCAGTTAGTGCCCAATTAGTATTTCCAATGAAATGAAAAGAATTTAGTTGATGCTTATTTGTTAGTTATAGCTCGCAGCATGTCGGAATCAGATGCTTATGTAGAATATTTTTGGTCCTAAATATCGTATTTTTGTATCCAATAATAACGGAACATACAACAAATGGAACTTGTGTCATCATCAGCTTTCTGCCTTTGTGCCATGTTACTTGGGGTCGGCGCAGTTAGTTAGAATTTGCGTCAATAGATAAAAATGGGTAATCGTAAATGATTTGAAAAAAAACCCTGTTTTAATCCCAATCAAGAACCTATGTTATAAATTATTCCACTTCTACCAATTGCAATAATTTACTATTTTCTTAACGATTTCATTTTATAAAGAACGAAATCTAATTTTCTATTTCCAGAGCATTGAATAAAAGATATCATAATTTAATACTACATAAACTAAATATAAAACGGCACAAAATTTCCCCTTAATTTTTCTTATTCAGTTATTCATTACAAAACTTGGAGCTTTAAATCCAATAACTTTGTGCAAAATGGAACTGAATCAGTCTTAATATTTTATATACAATATTTTTTCTCGTAAAAGGGACACGTCGAGTCTTTTGTGTTTCATTAAACGTGTGCGATCAAAGAACTTTTCCATTTCTAAACGTCCGCCGAAAATACCATTACAGACATTTTCAATAATTCCGAAACGAAATTAGTTCCGGAGCGTTTCGGCTCAATCGACGTTCTGCCGACGAATAATGGAATATTAAAAAAATAAATTTTATCACGCCCGTTTTCTTTTTTGCATTTTTAATTTATCTTCAGTTTGCGTTCTGGACTCTCGGGAATGGAAAACTTTTGAAGTAGTATTTCGTGAACAATTGTAAATATTCATAAAGGGACGGTTGCTTTTCCGCTTAGAGGAAGTGTGTTTTAAAAGTTTGGTCTAATAAAACGCGTGTTATAACGATTGAAGTTTGAGTCGAGAATGTTAGGATGAAACAAAAGAAACTTCCCTGAGATTGTCTTATGACGTCTTATTAAGGAAACTCGAAGGAGTTTCGGAAGCCAATTATAATATTATTTTACAGTACGTGGCACGGCAAACGTAAACTAAGAAATATAGAATATAATGAGAGCATCAGTTGCTTTTCCTTGTCATTTGTCGTAAATGACGGCTGAGAGGAAATTGAGGCTTAATTGGTTAATTGGCAAAACCTTGACCTTCTGAGATACGGATTGACCGTTTGATCCCCCTATGAATCCAAATTGCCTTTATAAATAAAATTATAATATACACTCTTGGTGTACATAATAAAGAGTATAGCACAAACAACTCCATATTCATAAAAGGTAGGTATGTTATAAATTATCCCTGTATCAGAGGACACCCCTCGATTCCCCGTCTAAACTTGACGAACCCATTTCTTTACGATCCCACGGGAATTCAGTAAATTCGTCACAGTGGTTGCTCACGGTAGAAAAGAAACTCTCACATTTCTTAGGCCAACGGTTGAGGTCGCGTTCGTTATTTTTTCCTTTTATGTTGCATTCATGTACGCATAACTTATATTTATTTATTGAGTATATTTTATGTAGCTAACTCATTCGTCTTCTTATTTGAAGCGATCCTTTTCGTTCAAAGGTCGGGTATATTCGTTCACATGCCAATATTGCTAACCTCACTTCAAAAGCGTTTTTCCGAAGACTTTTTCGCTCTTGTTTTGTGGTGAAATTCTATTTTTTTAGCTCTGGTATAAATGACAGGTTGTCGGGTGCAATGTGCGCCTTGGGGTGGCAAAGGCTGCGCTGCAAGTGGTGTGGCATTCGTTGCACGCGACAACATCGTGCTATAAGGAAGGAAAAATAGTGGGTAGGACGTGAATTTAGCGCTGAAAAATACAGGCTATGCTTTTTTAACCACAGTGATATTTTTTGGTGCAATAATCCCGTTAAAACATTTTTGGTCTTTTGGTACGTACACTAACGTAAGTAAGAAATAAATTGAATCTAGGTGGCGAAAATAAAATACGCTGCGTTTTGGAGAATAAAGAATACGCCGGAAATCATATCTGAAAAGCTTAATAATCAGCCAAAATTGCTAATCTTTTACCAGCCACAACGGATTAACTCCAAATTCATAATTTTATTCTCAGATATCTTTAACCTTTCACTGGCAAAATTACAGGCCGTTTCATGCACCCTGGAATATTTCAACACATAAACGTAATTCACATACATCTGTACATAAAAGTAGTTTTCACGGCACATTAGCTCCGCACTATGAATAGGTTATTTCGCAAAAGGACAATTTCCCATTTCGTCCGTTGCACGTGCGTGTACGTGCCCTCTCTCTCTAACTAGTTGTACGATTAAATTTAACTTCTGCGGACGTTTTTTGGACTCATACGTGAACAAATTTCTTATTTTGGACGTCTTGGGTGTGTCTTCGAAGGTTGATGGGCAGACATTCGGGACACGATTGCGTTGTTTAGTTACGGGCGCTGTTTGGTGTAAGTTTGGCCCCTTATTGATGTACCTGGGTGTTTTTGTTCTTATTTCCTTGTTGGTTTAGAAAGGTGCTTGAATAATATAGTGAACAGATAAAATAATTTACAACTAGCAGCGGTAGGTAATACGAAGAACTGAAAAGCCAAGCAATCAAATACTAAGCGTCATACTAATGAGTATATTTTACTGCAATGACATGCGTAAACATTTCAATACGACCTACGGGTTTATAAAACTATTTAAATTCAATTCAAATTATTATTTCATGTCAAATAAACCTACATGGGCACATATGAAACGTCTGAAGCTAGGTGCACGGTTCCAATTGTTCGCAAAAAGCCGGCAAGAAAACTCTATAAACACTCTTCTAAAAAACAATAATATGTTTATGAAGTAAAGTTAGGACCTTGTTTAGTTAATCAAAAAACAAATTATTAAAAAAAAATAACCCGACTGCAAAAACATTAACTGAAAAGATGGAAACAAGATGAAAATAAAACCAGTATCCTATATGTATCAAAAATAAATAAATGCAGTCGGAGGCATCTAGGATGTTACGAACGCCTTAAAGTTAAGAGTTGATTTGCTTCCGAGTGTATTTATTTATTTTTGATAAGTACTTAAAGAATACTGGTTTTCTTTTCATCTTGTTTCCATCTTTTCAGTATTTTTTTTTTGCAGCCGGGTTTTTGTTTTTTTTATAATTTGTTTTATTTTAAGCTTTTTACTGTTATTAATGAGCAAATTGTTTAGTTAAGTATTGGTAAATTAAAAAGCTATACGACTTATCAAGGTAGGATAGGATAGGTTTTAGAAAAGACTAGCTTCTGCCCGCGATTTCGTTCGCGTGGAAGTAGTAGAATAGCCATATTTTTATATAAAACGGCCTTATTGGTCTAGTGGTTTGAAGCGCTAATGTTGAGCATGAGGTCTTGGGTTTGATTCCCGGGTCAGGCAAAGTTTTATTGGGTTTTTCATCTGAAATTTCTCAGAAACAGTCCGAAGTCTGAGTTTGTACCCGGTTAGTGGCAATAGGCTCGCCCCCTATTACATGGGACCCAAACATAACTGACGAAATGTGGATGTACTATACGGTACACTTCTGCCTAGCACTTATGGGAATACAGGCGTGATGTTATATGTTATTTTTTATAAAAAAATCCTCGTATACTACGTTTGAAGTTTTGATCTTAGCAGCCAAAATACACAGAGACTCAAGACTGGTGACGCGGGAGCAAGTGACGTACAGTTGTCCATGTGAGAACCAGTTTTAGTCCTGAGGTGGACTCCGCAGTCTTTAGTGGCAATTCCCCATTGCTTGCCAATGCCAAAAGGGTCGTGACAGACAGACAGGTGGACGGACGGACGGACAACGAAGTGATCCTTGAAGGCTTCCGTTTTTTTTTCTTAGGCAACATCTTGCGTTTTGATTTTGACTCCATTATCTTCATCAGTGCCCTCAAAAAACCATGAAAACGACCCCCATGACGAAAAATTTCAAAATGTTCGGTGGTGCCATGTTGAATTTTGATTTTGGCCCCAGTTTTGTTATCAGAGACCTCTAAAACGATAAAAACGACACCCATGACGAAATGTAATTTGCGCAAGTTTTCACACGGCTTAACATCAAGCTATACATTTCCAGTATACGCTGACCTCTCATTGTACGGAAATTCTATACAATGCGAAATCAGCTTATACTGGAAATGTATAGCTTGATGTGTAGCCGTGTGTACCAAATCAGATGCATCAAATCTCAGTTGGTCTAACTCTCTCATATGAAATAGGATCTATTGGAATAAAAAAAGTGAACATTGCTCGTTTTCTTGCTAACTGTACATTTTTTTAAAATCTGTGAATAGAGATCAAAATGTCTCAAGGGCAGTCCCCTATGATTCGTGTAGCTACAACGGTTAAGATATCCTTACTTCCCATCTTAAAAATCCACCCTGACAAATCACCCCTTAAAGATATAGCGTGATCTACAATGTTCTAACCGTTTTGCTCGTCTTTTTACAATTTCTTGTAAACCATAAAGGAATACAGACATATTGCAATATTGCTCATCCCCCATAGTAAATAGCGTAATAATATTATTACCTACCGGGTGACCAGACTTAGGAATATAATGTATATTATTGTACAAAAATTGAACGGAATGTATCCGAATAGAATTTGCGTGATGCTGGAACATACATTTAAACAAACAGACGAAAATTCTAAAAACTATATTTTTGGCATTAGAACGATCCCATGACATGTGAGGTCTGGGATCCAATTACTTTTTTTCAAAAATAGTCAATGTACAATTTTAACTCCGCTACGATTTTATTACTTATAGAAAACGTGCTTTTTTGTAGTTTGTGTCAAAATAGTAGCATAAAAGTGTAATAAAATATATGTATTTGGAATTGGCTATTTACTAGCTTTTATTTGATACCCATATTAATTTAATCACAAAATATTTTTTTTATTTGCCCTCTCCTTTTTGATTCGCAGATGCCATATTAAAATTTTATAGCCTATGTCACTCTTGCGGTTAATAATAATAATATTTTTTTTATTTCTCAAAAAACTTAATAAGTAATAGTTTACAGAAAATTGTTTCGCAGTATTAGTTTCTAATAAAATGGATGTAGTCACTGCAACCGAACTAAGCAATGCCTGTGTTTCGGTTTTCAGTGCCTTTGCCCTCGATATTTTAACAATAAAAATGCCAAAAAAGCAAATATATTTGGTTGTTCTACTAATTCATTTTCAAAGACTAATAACTAACTTAGTGTTACATTATTTAAAATTATATTACCTATAATATAATAAGTAATTAGTCCAATTAAAACGAGTTTAAGGATACCTCATAATATGTTGCCGTAGCCACTGCCGCGGGCACGCTACGCTTTAGCTTTTACAATGTTTTCAATTTACACTGTTACTAGGTATGGGAGGACAGTGTAGGCCCATCAACATGGATGGTAGTACTTGGGCAGATTTTTTTAAAAGTGTATCTTTTTGCTTGACAGAATTAGTCAGTGGAATGTAACGAGAGTCCGACAAAAAATATGTTTGCATTAATATTTCCACGACTTGTAGTTATATCAACGAAATAATGCAACAATTTAAAAAACTAATAACTGACTGTTTATAAATTAAGTATGAAACATGTAAAAGATTGTTTAATTACCTTAAAAAGTGTGTTAGTCACTGGATATAATTTATGCACACGCTGCACGAGTCCTCAATGTAGCGGTTTTGAACGATACTGGTAATTTGTTGACAAGATGGCAGCAGCCAAACTGGCTTTGTAATTTAACCAACGAAAGAAAATATTTCTGATTTAGAAATATTTCCATAAAACCACTTAAACTCGCGTTACTCAGGGGAAAGTTTCACCCAGTCGAAATCTCAGACTTTGATTTAAAAACTAATTTAAAATCTATTTATTTGTTATTGTAATTAATTTTTGTTTAGGTTTATCATAAATATATTATTAAGGCCGTATAGTACTGTTATTACAGCAATCTACATACTGATAACTAAACTGTTATGCTACTTTTTATGTTACTACGAGACGAGGGCACATGGCAAAAACCTGCTGATTAGTAATTTTATTGCACTGAAAAATGATCAATTTACCAAAAAACAATAAAAAAAAATCACAGCTATGCTACCAAACATATGCTCTATCAAGTGATGTTAAAAAATATTAGTGTTTTGTAATGACGTACGTACGAAAAAAAATTCGAAACTTAAGGGACATCATGAAAACTTAAGGTACACTTTTAAAAAAATCCGCCTACTTAACAAAAACTTATTTCGTAAATATATTGCTTAGAATTGTAACGGTAATTTTTTATACATAACATCGGACTAATTATCAGAATGCGTATCTCCAAAAAAATAAAAATATTACTTTTAACGCCATCTTACGGAGATTTTTGAGACACATCTGATGGACAAGTTCGTATTTCCCGCAAAAAAATGCTTACAATGATATTTCAAAATTAGAAATATACGTAACTCCACGACGCCATTTTGTAGATTGCATAATACGTAACTCCCGCGCTCAGTACGCGTCAGCGAAAGTCGTGGAATTTTTTTTTCGAAAAAAAATCGTGTGCACATTATTAATTATTTTTGAGTGGTTATTTTTGTGTTATTGTGATTATTTGCACGGAATAGATTGCAGGGTAAGTTTCTTACATTCGTTATGTGTTATAAGTGATAACAGATTATGATTAAAAGCGAAAATAACTGTTTTGTTGTCGAATGGAGTTAGGAGGTTTTATTTTTTGTTTACCTAGCAGTGTTCTACTGCTTGATACGGATATACGTAGTTTTATTTTATATTATGATACTTTGATTTATTGTTTCGGTTATATCTAAGCCTGATTCTTGTTGTTTTAGAATCATAATGAAGAAAAATTCACGAATAGTGAAAATACTACAAAATGTTCCAGCCGAGCCTGATATTGAACCAGGATGCTACATGCTACAAAACGATAATGTATTGGTGCTGGATAAACCACAAAACATAATAATTAGAAAAGACGGTTCTCTTCAACAAAGACCAACACGTCAAGACTCAACAAGTAGCATTTCTATTTTATTAGATTCAGATCTACAATCGATATTAACGGAATGTGACAACCTTGATACATTGAATGCAACAGCTATGATTGATACAGAAATAATACATTCAGAATTCGAATCAGTAGAGCAGGCTAGCACTTTGATGTCTACAACCATCCTTATGGACTTAGCTGAAAAAAATACCAGTAATGAGAACATAGCAGTTGAAGAAACATCGAGACAGGGGATGACAAGCCACCAAGAAGAATGGACCACTAATGAAAACATGGAATCGGATACCCAAAATGAAATTGATACTGTAACTAGCTCAGAAATAGTTCAATTTGTTGACAGTTTAATTCCTATGTCATCAGACGGACACCTTGAATCAGTTGAGCAAGGCAATACTTTGTCGTCAACAATCAGCCATAGAGGTCCAATGGAATATCACAACAACAACAATATAATAGTTACAAGAAATGAGGAAATAACAACAGAAGAACCACCACGAAAGAGACAAAAGAAGAGTCAGCCTCAAGAATGGAACGCAAATAAAAACAAGGAACAAAGAGAAAAAGGAAAGGCTTATTTAGGAAAGAAGAAGATAGAAAATAAATGGGGGTTTACAGAACCTAAGCTCGACAGAAAGATGAAAGCGAGATGTAAGTGCAAATTAAGCTCGAAAGGCGATACAAAGCTGCACTGTGGTAAAATACCAGACGAGGAAAGACAAAAGATTTTTGATAAATTCTGGAACCTTACGTGGAAAGAAAAGAAGGTGTATGTTAAAATGTCTTCGATTTGCAAGAAAAAAGAAAGAGAAAGGTGTGCTGGCAATTCAAGACGGCAAAATTCAGTAGAACTATATTTAACTGATAGCCAGGGGATAAGATATCGGGTCTGCAAAACCATGTTTCTTACCAGTTTGTGTGTTGGAGAATGGGTCATAAAAAAGTGGATAATTCAAGACGATTCACCTAAAGATGCACCAAAAAACAATACGAAAGATGAAGCTAAAATGCAGTTACGTAAGTTTTTTGATTCCATGCCTAAACTTGAATCACACTATTGTCGAAAAGATTCCTCAAAGCTGTACCTGGAACCTATCTGGACGTCAAAAACACAGCTCTATGCAACATACAAAAAAGAATTCTGTGTCGGAGAAAAAATTGAGCCATTAAGCATTACAACTTTCATTAACATGTTCGAAGCGCTTAATTTGTCCTTATATAGACCAAAAAAGGACTTGTGTGACATTTGTGAGTCATACAAAGCCGGCAATGTATCAGAAATTGATTATATGACACACCGTGATAAGAAAGAGGAAGCTAGGAACGAACTAGCTAAAGATACCGCCTCAGAACATGAAGTGCTTACCATGGATTTGCAATCTGTCCTTTTAAGCCCGCGATCAAATGTGTCGTCACTCTATTATAAGACGAAACTCATTGTACATAACTTCACAGTCTACGATTGTAAAAGAAATAAGGGATATTGTTACATTTGGAATGAAAGTGAAGGAAAATTAACTAGCAACGAATTTTCAACAGTAATCGTAGCAGCTATCGAGAAGTTCATGACACAAAATCCAATGCAAAGCAACCAAGAAATAATTATTTACAGTGATGGCTGCACCTACCAAAACAGAAACGTTGTATTATCGAACGCTCTACTGAACTACAGCATGGAAAAACAAGTAACGATCAAACAAAAGTTCCTGGAAAAAGGCCATACTCAAATGGAATGCGACAGTATGCACTCTGTCATAGAAAGGGCATTAAAAAATAAAAAGATAAATGTTCCAGCGGATTACGTCTACATAGCCAAAATTGCTTGCAAAAAAAATCCCTATGACGTACAATATCTTTAACACCACTTCTTCAAAGATGTTGAGGGTACTTTGAAATTCCACAAATCAATCAGACCCGGTAAAAGAGCAGGTGACCCTACGGTCACAAACCTAAGGGCTCTTAAGTACACTCCTGATGGGAAAATTGTGTACAAGTTGAGACACTCAGCTACATATTGGCAAGAACTTCCTACAAGAATTAAAAATTGTGTATTCATTCCATGGGATACTGTACCACAGCTTTATACGGCGAGACTTAAAATAAAAAAGGAGAAATACCAGGATCTTCAGGCCCTCAAGCACACCATGGAGAAAGATTACCACAATTTTTATGACAATTTACCTCATTTTTAATGAGCTACATTCAAAATTTGGTAAATTGTGATTGCAGTAAATCTGCATGCATAATTTTTGTGTTGTTTTAAAACATTTTTAACAATGAACAAAGTTAGAAAGAGAGATGTTAGTCGTTAGTTATAATTTTGTAAGTCTCTGGATAGTAAGATTTAAGAAGATTTAAGACTGATATTGAAAGCTATGAGACTGATGTTCGTGCCATAATTATTGATTAGTTACGACTGTTACTTAATAATTAAAATATTTGCCTAATAAAACAATTTTAATTCTCAGAAAGAGTTTAATTGTTTGTCTGAAAACTGCGTAAATCCTCTGCGTAGTAAACAAAATAATATAAGTTGAATCGGAAAACTGCTTAAGTTAAAGAAAACGCCGTAAGTCCAACAAGACTGAAAATGAAAAACTCCTAAGTACATTTTTTTATTTACTATCCACAAAATTCAGAAAATTATTAGTCAAATATCAATCTACTCCTATTCTAAACTTATATTTAAAACGCCATTATAAAAACCTCTCGAACCTTGTTAGAAAATCAGTTTTTTGTTGCTCCTGTAAAATTTGTTCAAATGGACTTACGAATTCTGATAATTAGACCGACGATAAGCTATGTGTGTTATTATTATTATAATTGCATCCTTGTGCACAAGCTAAATACGTATAATGTTACCTAAATCTAATCTAGCTTGTGTAGGTACTGATATTATTCATGCATAAATTGAATATACCAATGCAATAAAGGTATCACACGATTTTCAACTGTCTTCTAAAGCCAAAACACCCGTGAAAAAACCCTCGCCAGTCCATCACCTTACATCATTAAGAAACCCTTTCCCTTTCGGGATTGTTTGGGTCCAGAATCTAAGTGCGCTGGGATACGGCCCGGTTACGGCCCGTTATTCATTTATGCGGGCGATTACAGCTGTTGTTCTGTTCTTTGGGGTTTAAGGGATCCGGATTTATTTCGGGCCCAATGTGTGAAACACTCTGGAACCTGGGACAATGTCGAGACATGTGAATAAATTAAATGCTTTGCATGCATTCTTAATGTTTGGTCTTCCGAGTGGTGTGTCCTTGTTCTGGAATAGTCTTACTTTGTTACAAGGAAGGTACTCTAACTTTAGTTAGCGAGTTCATGGTTTGTTGCAAACTGTGTGATAAGAACGCAGATTTCTGTGTTTATCTGCTGCCAAGGGTCTTATGTATCCTTACCTATCAACGTACGTGACAGCTGACAGCTGCACACACAGATTGCGTATCATGAGCGGCGCGCGGTGCTTGAGTCGTTACGAAATGTTGCCATTCTAGATATTATATTTATATAAACATAATAGAACGAAGTATTGTATTTATTTTATTTCTTATTTTGTTTATTTTTACCTCATTTAATGCTGCACCGGTTTGACGTCATCACGTCAACGCCGGCTGTCGCTGAAAACCAGCGCTGGGTCTCTGTCTCGCATAGGGTCGTAGCATTATGCTGAGCGATGGCCGTTTTGCGTGAACGTGACGCATATTTTCCCTCAACTTGTTCTTTCGTGTTTGTGTTTTTTTTTTCCTTTGCGTTATGTTTACCGCAAATAAACGTATTTTCTTTCTTTTCTTTCTAACGTTAGGGAGATGGTTACATGAGAATTTAGTCTCGACATTTTTTTTGTATCTTAATATTTTTTCTTGTTAATGTTTTACGCCACCTAGCATTTTGTTCCAGCAAAAAATAAATTGGTCTTCCTCTTGATCGCGTGTTTAATCAAATGCTACCCACGTCTTGAAATTACCCAAAAAACATCTTGTTCTTACCACGTTCAATTTACCCCAATAATACACAAATAGCGTAAATTATTGCCTACCGTTTAAATAAATACAGTGTTACAATGAGCGATGTAATTATGTGGGACAAAGAGTTTCGAGGCGAGAGAACAAAGACCGAACGTGTCTTAAACAGGGGCGAGGGATTATGCCGCCTTGGCGCAGTCGCGCTGGTGCTCTGTGACGGTTTTGGAAGGAATCCATTTTAGTTTTTCTGACTGTTTACTTCAGTGGGCTGGTCACTCTGTATTTTGGGAATTTGCAGTCTAGACCCAAGCTTTCTTCTTGGTTTTCGCAGAATTCCAATCAAGGACTTTTATCTGCTCCAAGGAATTAGTATTAGAACTGTGTACCGTGCATTTGGTAGGTTTAGTTCTTGGTTATTTATCTCCTGTTCGTCGACAGGTACATTTTAAGATAACACTTGTAAAGACTACGCCTGCTATCTATAATACTTAATGGTTTACAAAAAGATCTCTAAAAGTTTGTCAAGTTTTTATGTCTGCAGGCTATTTTCTGTTTTTTGGTCCTTAGTGCTTACCCAATAACTTTCTTTCGGCGTAGTGATAAAAGATTATAGAAAAAACAAAGTGTATTTACTTATAGTAAGTTAAGTTTCATCAGGATGAGCTCTAAAACTTTTCTCGGGAGGTCTAACGAACGATCGGACAAATAGTTCTTTTAGACAAAAAATCTGAGACTAGACGTGGAATAATTTAAAGACGAAAATACTGCGATACACTCCTGCTCATCCCCTCGGGAGAACCAAGCCTGAAAAATGAACCGACCTTCATACGAATAAAATCACGTAGGTAAGCAATATATTCTCAACACAAACTTGACACTCAGTGTGCCGCACTGCGTAATTATAATTCAGTCTAACGGATCCCCAATTAATAAGTCTACACATGACACGCTCACATTAAAATGTTTAACAACTCGTTAACATCTTCTAACGTGATTATTTTCACACGCACAAGCCACGCACTCGCCGCGCACTCGCCACGCAAGCGCCACGCTAGTGTCACGCTGTTCATATTAGATTACCTGTGTAATTGAGGGAAATTTTAAATTGATACGCGTCATTATTCTTTACCATTTTTGTTGGCAATTACTATGGTAATAAACATAAATATTTTGGAGGGCCTTTAAACCTGAAAATCAGAATAAAATCTATATAATATATTTACCTACTGTTCTAAAAGCCTATTTACATTAATCTTTTGTCCAATCAAAAGTACCTACTTAACTAATGATTGGCTGTTTTGACGGTTACCTAATCACAAAAACTAAATGAGATTTGACAACTGATATACCTACTGTAGAAAAACTTAGTCAATCTTTCAGAAACCAGAGGTTTAGGTCCGGTTTCCACCAAAGCGGAGAAGTGTCTTATCGTACAATCGCATTGAGATAACGATATCTTACTGGTCGTTTACAAAACACCTCCTCTCCTCTCCGCTCTTCTCGGCTTTGGTGGAGACCGGGACTTAGTCTACGTTCTGCTCCATATTGATAGTAAATCACATAACATCACGCCTGTATTGCCCGAGGAGTAAAGCAGAGGTGTACTTCAGTAGGTACACTAGTACACACTATTTGTTTTTATCATGGTCTGGCAGTTTCAGTTATTTATGCGGCCTACCCAAATATGCTTTCTTTGGTATTGTTCGTTGAATCGTTGAGCTCCTTAAATTCTGTATAATAAATGTAATGCGTGCACTGACTGGACAGGTCCACTCAATCTGTGTGGTTCTTTCATCAAAAGACCATTTCAGACACCAATCTACATGATCTGACCAAGATTATGTCTGGACTTTAAAAGAGTGTGACCTCTGAGTTTGTTTCGGCCTTTCTTCTCAGAGTAGTCAGATAGGAAACGCCGACCTCATCTAGTTTTTTTTTTTTTAATATGATTGACGTGTAAAAATGTTTGTACAAACCTACTTACAGAAATAAAATCATTTCATTTCATCATTTCATTTCATTTATTTGATGTTGTATAACACTGCACTTAGTTAACTATACTTAACTGTGTTAAAACTTTGAAGAGTCTTTTTATCAGCCTACCTACAGTTTTTCTCTCCTTAGTGAAAGTGGGTTCAAAAATAAATTCCATTTGCTAAAAAGGAATCTCGTTGAGACACAGTACGGCACAGTAAATAAACAGCGATAATGTTAAGTTTAAACATTGTGAAAGTGCGAGAAACAGCAGGTGACTAGTTTATCGCTCAGCAACAACGTGGAAGCTCATTTTTCTCGGTTTACATTCAGTTGGAGCGGGCGATATAACAACAGAACATTTTAACATTTACTTCCGTGTTTAAGGGCCGTGGTTTATTCCGTTATTTTTTTATTACTGTGAATACAACTATTATGTAAAGTCAGGAAAACTTGGAAGGACTCGTGGCTAAATAATCGATACTCGCGGGAATATATTCGTAAGAAGTTGGCAGGATCATCCCATCGCTGATTCGTTTTCTCGTCCACCAATCGTTATTTCTCCTGACACTTTTTATTTTGTTTATAAGTATGTATGTATTAGTATATATTTTTGATTTCCGAGTTATCTATCCCATAGGTTGCACCTACCATGTTTTGTCTCTGCATCACCCTAAGGTTGACTGGTAGAAAATGCCTCAGGCATTTAGTCCACCTTTGTAAAGTATTTTTTTTACTTGTGCATAAAGTTTTAATAAATAAATAAATAGATACAGCCGCACGGGTTGATCGAAGGTTAAGCTACGTTTGCCAAGGTCGGTTCGTGGATGGGTCACCGTCCATTTCATATCGTGACCCCTCCGTGCCTCGGAAAGTACGTTAAACCGTTGGTCCCGGCTGTCATTGTTAAATATTTGACAATCGTTACGAGTACTCAGAAGCCCTAAAGTCTGACAACCTGTCATTCTAGGGTTATCGTGTTACCCAGTACTTAACTAACAACACACAACAAGTGAAACTAACGTTGTTCAAGGCATATTGTCAGAGCTTTTATACGGGGAATCTGTGGGTCAGTCACACCAAAATATCGCTGGATGTCCTGCGCGTCCAGTGTAACAACATCTTTAGGATGATGTTGGGGCTGCCTCGCTTCTGTAGTGCATCGGGGATGTTTGCGCTGTATCGCACTGACGGCTTTCATTCCGTCATCCGCAAGAAAACCGTATCCCTGATCTGCAGAATGCGTGGCAGCTGCAACGGAATTCTGAAGACTGTTGCCGACAGGATCTCTACTCCGCTGTGGAGATCCTTTATTGAGCGGCTAATTTGAGTGGTGTGTGTGTTTTAATGTAAATTGTAAATGTATGGATTAAGTTATCTGAATTAAATGTTTTTTTTTTAACTGGTTTAAGGAGGTCAGAATCAATCAATCTGCCCGCCTTTTCCCAACTATGTCGGGGTCAGCTTCCAGGCTAACCAGATGCAGCTGAATACCAGTATTTTACATGGAGCGACTGCCTATCTGACCTCCACAAACCAGTTAAATACTGGGTAACACGAAACCCCCGGTTGTCAGACTTTTGGGCTCCTGAGTACACTCGTAACGACTGTCAAAGATTTACGAATGACAGCCGAGACTACCGGCCAACCTACCTACGTAGTGACAGTTAATTGGGAAAATTCAAGAGTTATTGAATCTGAACCTTTCCAAGGTGCAAATTTATCAAAACTGAGAAAAAACTGTGTGTCTGTAAGTCTTTGCCGGATACTTGATCGAATAAAGGATAGTAGCAGTTGGCATTTCCAAACGATAAAAATCAAGTGTCCGGTGTTGCAAATCAAACAATCAACAATACTTTTATTTTTTACGGGAGGCTTCATCCACACTTCATGCACTCTGCGATGGATATTTTCATACCCATTTCATTTTTGAAACGACGTTCCTTATCGCACTGTTATAACCCTTATTACAAGGCAATAAAGCCTAACTCAGCTTTTACTTATAAACAGTGTACTTTTCCTTTACTAAAGTACTGAATGATGTTGCATTTTTACCCAATGCATAGAAATAATGTGTTTAATTTAGTTAGTTAGATTTTGGACGCCGTCGCGTAGTGTGCCCAAATTAAGGGAGTAATTAAGAGGGACATTGTCAAAATATAAGTACCCAAAAACTTATGTGTCTGTGTTTTTGTACTAAAGTATTAAAGTGGTTCCAGTAGAATTATTGTGTTTTTTTTTAAAAGACAAACGGGGTCGGCTTAGTTACAGCACGATACATTCTGCACACTTGGCGAATGAGAGCTACACCGAAAAATGTGTAACATTTTGACAGCTACTTTTTTTTTTTTTTTTGTTTATAGTATGTGTGTTTGTGTAATCATTACTAAAATTGAATCATCATCATCATTCTCCTGCCCTTAGCCCAATTTATTTGTGTTCGGCGCAACGTGTCCCTTTCTTCCATACTTCTTATTAGTCGTCATCTCGGTATACAGTCACCCCTTTTCTAGCCATAAATCTTCTTTCTCACAGTCCATTCATCGTATCTTTGGTTTTTCTCTACTCATAAAACTTACATTGAATCTACTGATTAAATGTTTTTATAAAAATTAAAAATTAAATGTTAATTTTTTTTAATAAAAAATAATAAGTATTTTTATTAATTACAATTGTATTACCATTACTTCTTTTTCGTTTTGTATTTATTTCATTGTGCCCAATATCTGTTTAATATTATATTAAACAGATATGCTATATACTCACAAAACAACCGAAAAAAGTGTTCCGCGCACCAGCGGCAGCACACATACCCACTTTTCATTCATTTTACATTTCATTAGAAGTAAATATGATGGCTTGATAAAAACAACAAGAAAAAAAGAGACAGCTAGTGTTGTCAATTGCGCGTGAATATAAACAAACATTATTCAGGCCACCAATCACCGAATGTTGGCATCACAGACTAACAAATACGTCCCAATTAGGACGTTTTCGAGTCTTCACGATGGTGCGCTCATAACATATCTGTTTAATATAATATCATTGATTGTGCTTATTATTTAAAACAAAATATACAGTGAAAAGAACTTCGTTCCAACGACATCTGTGAACTTTTTTGTCCCTACCAAGTTCTAAATCACAATGGATTTGAGACATTACCATAGAACTTTCCACGTTACTCCAAATATCCTTGGCCTGAAAGCAAGGCTTGCATTAAGACATGGAACTGATAAATCCACATCAACAAAGAGCAAAGTTTTCTGGTTCGTTTATAACGTTTTCACACGGAACCCGTTAAATTGAATCAGATAAAAGTTTTGGCTAAACGTTTTGCGTAGTTCACTGTGTGACGCGGTTTGCGGCTTAACTTATAACTGAGCTCTGGGGTTTGACTGCCGACCGTTATGGGACTTTGAAGGGATAATCTGATTTAAGTTTTCTATATTGTGGGTTGATTCTATGGAGTAACGAATGAATGTCAAAATGTTTTGTCACTGGTAATCGGCTAGTGTCATTTTGGCCCAGTGGTTACGGCCTCGCCTCTCATGCACGACGTTGTGGGTTTAAATCCGGGCAAGTGTCAATGTGGCTTTTTCAATTCATATGTAGGTACTTTCAGAGTTTATCTTGGACATTTCCTGATATCGATGAAGGAAAACATCGTGAGGAAACCTGGACTTATCAATTTCAAAATTTCGAACTAGCCTGCAAATCAGCACCTTTCGAACGCCAAAATGACATAAGACTGTCCCCCAAAAACGCACCCATCACCACTTCCTAGTGCTTTAGCTGGGAAGAAGAAGTGGCGCAACAATCTCCCCAGCAGCACAGCTGTCTGCTATGATCAATTGGAAAAAAACTTGATTCTATACTATAGTATGCAAAATAATTTACATTACGCGAAACATGAAATTAAATTATTGGCCATTCATTAGCTAGCACACCCTACTATACAAAAAAAAAAAAAACAGCTCAGTGCATGTCGGACCACGCACAATGAAGGGTTCCGTAGTTGGGATGAATTTATCCCAAAAACAAACTTAACTTTGTAGTTGAAAAACATGCTCTCCCATACATCGATTTATGTTACGGTCAATTCTCCAACTGTAAATTTAAGTTGGTCAACTATTACTCGTTAACTTGTGAAGCCTACTTAGCTGTGATAGTTTTCCTTTTAATTTTGTTATAATATACAGGATGGAATTTTGTAATGCCACCTGGAGGGAAAGTACTCTTAATACTGCAGATAGAAAATTTTACTCAAAGGAAACATTCCTTTATTTTTGAATAAAAAGCAAACTGCATTCAAAGATTTTCGAAAATTCTCTTCTCCCACACCCGGGAATCGAACCGGCTAAAATCTGAAAAAATTATACCCTGTACTTTTATTGCATAGATCGTTAGGGTCAATTATAAGGATGAAATCTCTCTAACAAACATGATAAATTAAATGAAAGGAAAACCAGGAAATCTGAAGTTACAAATTCAATGAGTCAAGTTAAAGCTCTTTAACTAACATCCATCTTTTGTAATGCAGACTCCTCTGCGACATACTCGTAGCTGCGTGTATGAGGTAATTTAAATATGGAATGTTAGATTAAAATTTGAAAATTAGATTGTCATAGTTGTTATTCACATTTGATTGTTTTTACAACTCATTTCACATTTTGTCTCACGGTGAAAATGGCTTATCAAGAACAGTTTGATTTAATGGAAGCTTATTTTTTAAATAACAAAAACGTGAATCTAGCTCTGCAGTGGTATGGAGAGAGATATCAAGACCGACAGGCACCAACTCGGTTCGTATTGAAAAGAATGGTAGAAAAATTAAAGAATACGGGTGGTTTCAAGAAGAGACGGCAAACTATTCAGCAAAACTATTTCGATTTTGAACTAGATGTTTTAGCATACTTTGAATCATTTCCAAAGGCTTCAAGTAGAGATGCTGCCGATGAATTAGGAACAACCCACACTCGCGTACTTAAAGTGCTGAAAAAGTATAAGTATAAATGCTATCGTGAAGGTCGGTTGGTGCAAAAATTGCATATTGGAGATCGTGACAGACAATTACAATTTTGTCAAAACATGCTTGGAGAAATTGACCGAAACCCTAATTTTTTGAGTAACATTGTATGGTCTGACGAAACCAACTTCAGCAATAATGGCATGTACAATCGCCGCAATAACCATTATTGGTCTTGAGTGAATCCTGTTCGTGTTCATGAAACTAACAATCAAGTAAGATTTTCTTTCAACGTTTGGTGCGGAATTATGAGAAATAATGTAGTGTTAGTCCACGTGTACGAAGGTCATTTAAACACTGTCAAGTATATTGAAATACTGGATCTCTTAAGAAACGAGTTAAATGGTTTCCCCGAGGAAGAGCGAAACCAAATAATTCTACAGCAAGATGGTGCTCCAGCACATAACAGCAGAATCACTACTGCCTACATTAATAACCATTTTAATACTTGGATTGGTACAAACGGCACAATCAGATAGCCTGCGAGATCGCCAGATCTCACCCCTATATGATATGGGATATGTAAAAAATCAAATTTACATGAAATCTTATGCAAATGACAACGAGTTGAGAGTTGAAGTTCAGAATACGATTTATAATATTCACCACAACACTTTATTAAAGGTTACTAGAAATGAATTCGTTAAAAGAATAAATTTGTGTATCCAAGAGAATGGAGCCCATTTCGAGCAACTAATTAGTTAGTTTACCATTTTTTGTAAATAATTAAATTAATTTAAGATTTCCTGGTTTTCCTTTCATTTAATTTATCATGTTTGTTAGAGAGATTTCATCCTTATAATTGACCCTAACGATCGATGCAATAAAAGTACAGGGTATAATTTTTTCAGATTTTGGCCGGTTCGATTCCCGGGTGTGGGAGAAGAGAATTTTCGAAAATCTTTGAATGCAGTTTGCTTTCTATTCAAAAATAAAGGAATGTTTCCTTTGAGTAAAACTTTCTATCTGCAGTATTAAGAGTACTTTCCCTCCAGGTGGCATTACAAAATTCCACCCTGTATACTATTGCCATATTTTTTTTCACATATCCAAAACCAACCATTTAGCTGGCAGCTGGGGGGGACACTTGACTTTAACAAAAAAAGCACTTTAAAGCTTAATATCGCAAATGGATCCCTTAATTGAAAAATGGTTTTCACAAACTCACTGTATTTTTAAACGCATAACCAACAATACCCCACACCATGGAATAGACGTGAAAAAAAATTATCATCCCTATTTTACGTGCAAGGTACCTCCCTTGCACGTAAAATACTTGCACTAAAACGGTTTTTCATGGTCTTATTTTAAAACTTTCTCGGCGTGATTAATATGTATACCCATGCCAAATTACAGCTTTCTAGTCCTAAGCGTCTCTGAGCTAAGCCCGGGACAGACGGACGGATGGAAAGACAGACAGACAGACGGGTATGGCGAAACTATAAGGGTTCCTTGTTGACTACGGAACCCTAAAAACATCGAAAACTATACTCAAGCAGAAATAAAAAATAAAAACGTAAACAGAACTTATTACCTAATAAAAGCCTCTAGGCATAAAGAGCTTGCCAGTTTCCGAAGTTACAAATGATAAACTAGGTCTATCGAAGTAAAATAAATAAACAGTTATTAAACAAAACCACGGTCAGCAATACGACCGGTCACTACAAGCAGCACCCGTTCACGAGCATAACGCAAAAATCTGCCATCACCCCCTCGCCATATTTCAGGGAAGGAGGCAACCCAACCCTCGACGCTACCGGACGCAGTGACATCTAAGGGAGGATGCTAACCCGTCTTGAGCAAGCATGGTGATCAGGGCTCGTGCCTTCTGTGTATGAGAAGAGGCTTTTGTCCTGCCATGGGACAACAATAGGCTGGTATTATTATTTATAATGGGCTAGTGTCTTGGTGACTCCAAAGTCCATATCGTCCCCGTAGAACGAAAAGTCATTAAGTCTAAAAATAGTTATTTCTCTCATTACGCTGTGGGGTCTAAAGGGTAGACTTACTTACTTTTCACATTTCGTAAAACAAAAGCGTAGGCAGCTATAAAAATGACTGTTTGACAAATATTTAGAGATATAAATGTTGTAATATAATGTTGTGATTATAATGACATTGTTTTTTACAGTATGGCATTTTTTTACTTAGTGACTTTTTGCTCTACGGGGACGTTATGCGTATTGTTTCGTTAATCACGAAACAATACGCAGTTGAGTTGACTTAGAAATTATAATACCGTGTTTAAAATGACATAAATACTTATTTTATTTTCATTACCAGAAAATCTATTTAGGAAATCTGGTTTGAAATTGTAAACATGTAATTTCCAAGGGTGGTGATCAAGGGTGGTGGAGGGTGGAAGGGTGGTCTCCCGTGAGGCGGGGAGCCCCCTTGCCGGACTGCCACCGTGGGATCTGGAGGCAAAAGTGCTCGCGCACATCCGGGAGTGGCGTGAGGAGGCGAAAGGCCGGGGTGAAACTCCGCTGCCGCGAGAAATCGCAGCAGCGGACAGAGCTCCGGCGGGATCTCATGGCAACATGGAGAGTGCGATTGTCGCAACCCAGCGCTGGGCACGCCACAATTGTGGCGATAAGTCCCCTCTTTGAGGAGTGGCTAGAGAGGCGCCACGGCGTCCTCACCTTCCGCCTGACGCAGGTCTTTACTGGACACGGTTGTTTCGGGAGGTTCCTGTTCAGGATAAAACGGGAGGAAACGCCCGGGTGTCACCACTGTGTGGATCACCCGGAGGACACGGTGGAGGATACGGTGGAGGTCTGCCTGGTTTGGGCGGAGCACCGCCGTGTCCTCACGGAGGCGATCGGCGGCAGCGACCTCTCGCGTCCGGCCCTGGTTCAGGCCATGGTTCGGCGCGAGAGTGCATGGGAGGCCGTCACCTCCTTCTGCGAAGGAGGAGGCGGAACGCGTGAGGGTAAGGCAGGGTTCGCGCCCTCACGCCCTTAGCCGCCGCAGGAAACGCCCCGGGCGTCTGGAGTCACAAGCTGATTTCCGGCCACCGTAGGCGCGATCCTGTGGACGGTGAGCGATGGGTAGCTTGCCGTCCGATAAGGACCAGGCCCGGGTCGACGGCGCGTTGTGTTTCACGCGCGCCTCAAAGAATGTCAGCACCAACTGACGGGGTCCGTTATGGCCAATGCCTGCCAGGGTTGCGAGTTTGTCCAAATGGGATATCATGGCCCCGGCACACAGGAAACGGAAGGAACACAGGTGGGTTTTAGTCAGTAAAAGTCTGACACGCCCTCCCGCCCAGAGCGGGAGAAGTTATTTGAAAATTTCCCACCCAAAAAAAGGGTGGTGATCACGGCAAGTTTCTTTTTCTGAATAAGAAGGGCCCTGCCCTAGAGTATAATTTTAAGATCAGGAACAGGCTGTTTCTACTGAAACTCTTTTAATTTAATTTCTATTCAGCCAGTGTGATAGAGTTACAAACTTAGGTACCATTCGTATTTTATTTAGATTCACGTTCAAATTAGGTAAATATTAATTTAATGCAATATACGAATAGTATTTATACTAAACCTTTGTACTTTGTGGTGGTATGTCAATATTAGTTTAACTGGAGTGCTCTAATTTGCTATTTCAACTGGTGTTAAATAAGCAAGTTTGTTTGCTTAAATTATTTAGTTTCCTCTAAAAACATAATGTATTGTAGCTGTAATTTAGATTGATGCAAATTAAATTTCCACTACCATCATCCTGTATACAACACAGCGTGATTTTCTTTACTTCTGAACAAAAAAATGACTAGTAGAGAATGTCATGGCTCGATTTTAGAGAATGACCTAAAAACAACGTTTTCAATTGTTTGTTTAAGAAAACTACCAGCTGTTTGTGCACGTGAGACACATGTTTGTAAACGGATCCATTTCAAAAAACGTTGAGCCACTGTAAGAATTCTCCTGTTTGGAAAATACAAAGATTTTTCAAAAAATAACGTTCTATACATGAATTGAACTGCAAAGGAATAACGTGGGGCCATTTTCTTTGGTTGGTTTTGCTCTATTTTTATTCTGTAACCCATTCTAAAAGCTTATCCTGTATAAGACGACGAGGTCGCACTTTAGGCCCACATAGTGTAACTATGTTATTCCCGAGGCGATATTAATACAGAGCCGTGTGATTTACGTCCATAGTGCGTGCCACAACGAATAGCAATGTGTTGAGTTATCGATCGTTAACTTGCTATCTGCTCGAGAAAATCTACGTGAAAGCCTATGGTAGTAACTTTATATCTATGAACTGACATGATAATGTTAACGACTTGCAGTCGAGCTGGTTTCTAAGTTTTTCTTTTATATTTGAACTAATGAACCGCCAGAGCTTCACACGGCTGCAATGGTGACAATCATGTCAAATCATCAAAATTTCTGTGTTAAATGGAAGTTAAATATTAAAGTGTACGAATTAATGTCATCATCATCATCATCATAATCATTTCAGCCGAAAGACGTCCACTGCTGGACATAGGCCTCCCCTAAAGGGGGGGGTTTGCCATAATCGCCACGCTTGGCAGGCGGGTTGGCGATCGCAGTATGGTGTTAAAATGCATAGAGAACGCTGCTGCCCATTTTCTAGTAATTAGTCCCTTAGTCGCTTTTTACGACACCCATGGGAAGAAATGGGTTAGTGCTATTCTTTACGTCCGGCACCACACGGACGAATTAATGTAATGTTTCGGAATAAATTCTCTAAATGATGGTGAGAACCGCGGTTACATAGACAGATACGAAAAATGACTTTGTTTTATAGCATGACTATGCAGATGAGCGACTGGTATATTAAACATACCATTTGCCTATTACATTAGTAAAACCTCATTAGGTAAGATACAGAGACGAAAATTAGCGTAAATTTTCGCTTTGATCTGTCAAAATCACTCCAAAATGCACTCTGATTTTGACAGATCAAAGTCAAAGTCTAATTTATTTCAAATAGGCATATAAGAGGCACTTTTGAACGTCAAACATTACAAAAAAAAATATTGATTCTAGTTTCCCCTTCCAAAAGGTAGTTTCGTATGGAGAAGAATGGGCAAGAAACTCCACCGTTACTCTTTTAAAAATGTTTCACAATATTTTGTTTAAGTACATTAGTTATGTGATTATATGGGAAGACGATGCACCTAGAATAAAATTACTATCCTACCACAATAGGTAAAAATAATTAAAAATGAAGCAATGAAAAATAACTTGATCGATTGTAATGTATCTCGTTGGTACCTAATCCTTAAATAAATAAATAAACCTAATTATGAGACTATACATGGTGCTCACATATTTACAAACAGCGTAAAAATAGATATTTTTCTATTAAAAAATTAAAATAATAAGTCATTGTGTGAGTTTAGGTAATCACAGAATGTAAAATCAATGTCATAAAAATAACAAATTATCCGATTAAAATAGCAACCAGTTTGATTTTGTCTAACTCTAGATTGTCCTATGGAGCTGGACCAGCATGTTTCTAAGCATTCTTATCTATCTATCTATATATATAAAATTCAAAGTCCTGACTGACTGACTGACTGACTGATATATCAACGCACAGCCTAAACCGCTGGTGCTAGAGACATGCAATTTGAAGGGTGTGTTCTTTGTAAAGAGTAGATATCCACTAAGAAAGGGTTTTTCGAAATTCCACCCCTAAGAGGGTGAAATAGGGGATGGAAGTTTATATGAAAGTCCGTCAGTTTTGAAGTTAGGATCTTCAAATTTGGTGTATAGGCTGACAATTAAAAATTAATTTACACGTGTGTCAGCGTTTTTGATAATTCTACCACCGAAGGATTAAAAAGGGGGATGAAGTTGTGTATCAAAGTCCTTAATTTTCACAGTAAAAATCACTAAATTTATTATCTAGGATTATGGTTGGAAGCTAATGCAACGGTGTTGATAGAATTTCAACCCATATGGGGTAAAAAACGGGATAAAATGTTATTTTTAATGAAAGTTCTTTTTAAGTTAAAATCACTAATATTTCGGCTTATGGTTGGAAACTATAGCATCCGCTATGAAGGGATTTTTCGAAATTTGACCTTTAAGGGGTGAAAAAAGGGGATAAATCTTATTCCTTGAGTTAATAAACCTGAAACTTGGTACGAATACTAACCTAAGTAAATTATAAAGTGTGACATTTTTGTTTTTGTGTTCCGTACCAAAATGGTAAAAAGGAACCCTTATGGTGAGACTAAGTCTGTCTGTCTGTCTGTCTGTCACACCTGGATATCTCAAGAACTACTAATGCTATCAACTTGAAATTTAGAATAGTTTTAGATGACGTTTGCCCAACTATTTTGCAAACAAGAAAAAAAAATCAAAAAATTTTTTTTTTTTGCAAAAGGGACTGAAAGGTGTTCTTAAATATTTACTATATACTATACTAAGGCATGTGGGGTATCATATGAAAGAACACTGTTATTTGCACATTCTCAAACATTTTTTTTTCTTTTTTAGGCAGCATAGTTTTCGACTTTTGATAAAAAATGTAAAAAAAATACCGCCCCCCCCTTACTTCCGAATTTTGCATCGATAAAAATCTAAAATTATTGTGTTACGAGTATAGTGATAGAAGTTTATGTAAAGATTACAGAAAAAATAAAACGATGTCTCTAAATAGCACAGTTTTTCAGAAATCATCAACATCATATATATACGTACGGAACCCTCGATGTGCGAGTCTGACTCGCTCTTGACCAGTTTTTTTTTAAACTACTCTTTAAGGCGGAGATTTCTAAAAATGGTCAAAAATGTGGTTTTTAAAGCAGTGTATCTCTTAAACCGTAAATATTTTTTCCAAAACAAAAACAGTATGATATTTTCAAGTCTTTTGTGCATAAGGTGATGGAACTCAAAACATAATTGAACATAATTTAATACTTCAAAAAAATCTTCAAAGACAACTCCTAATTATTTTGAAAGCCTTTTTATTCCAGTTTATACCTTCGTTAACAGTTATAATTATAAGTATACCATACAATTGCAAATGCCCAACTGCATTCGGTGATGAATCAATTTTAATTAATTAGTTAATCTAATAAATTCTAAGTTAATTTAATAATATTTGTGAACCATGAGTTCTACGCCGAGTTCTTTTCATTAGTAAACACGCAATTTAATGACACTTTACCACTGAAGACTAAAAGTATTTACTCAAAGTTCGTATTTAGTGATTGAATCAAATGTTACGTCACTTCAATAAAAAATCCATCTTTCATGAACAACAGTACGGTTTCACTAAAGGTCGTTGTACCACTGACGCCGGTGGTTTCTAACGCCTGTGAGGAAGCACAAGATGCCATTGATATTGTTTGTGACCTCTCTAAGGCTTTCGATTGCGTTAACCATGAGACACTTCTGCTGAAACTAGAACACTATGGGATTAGGAATACAGCTCTTGATTTACTTAGATCATACCTGAAAGATAGAAAGGTTAGAGTTCAAGTAAACAGCAAACTCTTTGGGGTCTGAAAAAGCAATGGGCATTCCTCAAGGTTCGATATTGGGTGCATTCCTCTTTTTAGTTCACATTTACGATTTACCCCGATGACTTCAAAATCAACCGGAAATGGTGTTATTTGCAGATGACACGTCATTGATCTTTAAAATAGACCGACGGTCACAAAACCTTGACGACTCGAATAATTCTATTTTCAGGTCCAAGATTGGTTTACGGTAAATAATTTGGTTATAACTTATAAAATAATAAATAAGAAATAATCGGGTAAATAAGTTTTCGGGAGAATTTTACTGCGTACCTTGAATAACTCAAAAGTTGGTATACGTCAATTATTATTTAAGAACAAAAACAGTAGAAAAAATAAAGAAATGTAATGGAGGACACGTATATTGAACAAGTATGTACAATACGAAGTTGGTATTTATATGCTATCTATATTATTATCCTCCGTAAAGTTGTAAATCAAACTGCATTCCTATCTGCTTACCACGCTTACGTTGGTTCCAACTAAGATATGGTATAATGTTTTGGGAGAATATTGCTGATAGAGAAGCTGTTTTTTTTCGACATCCACGCGGGCGAAGCCGCGGGCGAAAGCTAGTCTTGGATATAATCCTCTAACTTGTAATATGCTTGATTACAAAGTGTACTTTTAATATGACGTGTTTTAAATTTTCATTCATTCAATTGCAATTTATCACAAGGTATTTTTTTGTAACATTTAACACAGTTTTGTTTGTTGTTGTTTGTTTTTTAAAAAGGTTGCCTCACACTAGGAATTACTCCTGTATTGTGGGCGCGTTTACAAACATTTAAACTCACATACACAAACAGCCAGACCCGGAACAACTAATTGCAGGTCATACAAATATTTGTCCCGTGCGGGAATCGAACCTGCGACACGTTTTGTTAACTATAACTAGCATAAGTCAAGTGTACCTACAGATACTATATTTTAATGTTAACATTGTATTTGATTTTTGAATAAATAAATAAAATAAACAGTACCCCATATAAGATGATACTTTAGATAATCTGAAAAATGGTTGATCTATTTTATCTTTATTTCTAGTTAAAATTATGTCTATCACTTGTCTTTTTAAAAATATGTAGATTGTTCCTTACAGCATATAATATGTTCAAAATCAAAATCAAAAGTCATTTATTCAAACTAGGCTGAGAATCAGCACTTTTCGAACGTCAAAAATTACATGAGACAGTCCCCCAAAAACGCCCACCCTTCACCACTTCCTAGTGCTTTAGCTGGGAAGAAGAAGTGGCGCAACAAACTCCCCAGCAGCACAGCTGTCTGTTCGCATAAAAAACTTGAAGCTGTACAATACAATATAAAATAATTTGCATTACGCAACACAAAACGTTAAATTGAATTATTTGCCTTATGTTAGCTAGCACACACCATTATACAAATATATAATATATATATATATGTATATATATATAATAATCGTCGAAAACTATACTCAAGCAGAAATAACGTAAACAAAAGGTATCTAAATAAAAGCCTCCAGGCATAATGGGCGTGCCCGCTTAAATAAAGCTACAGCTATAACTCGAAGTCACAAATGATAAACTAGCACCATCGAAGTAAAATAAAAACAGTTAATTATTAATAACAATAACAAAACCATTGTCAGCAAGACGACCAGTCACCACAAGCAGCACCCGTTCACGAGCATAACGCAAAGATCAGTCATCACCCCACTCGCCATATTTGAGGGAAGGAGGCAACCCGACCCCCGACGCTACCGCAAGCAGTGACATCTAAGGGAGCATGACGAACTTGCTGCCGGTTGCTCAGGCAAGAATAAAGTGATCAATTTGTTAAGGTCGCTAGCTAACCACTTATTGCAATACAACTCATAAAAGAACATTGTAATGAGTAGATTTTGTCACTAATAAATTAAAATAAATTGACTTAGACAGTCAAATAAAATAAACAAATATAGGAACTCATAAAACCTGTCAGTAGGGAATCTATCTGGAGAAAGAACATGAACATTGTCTTGAGTTAATCACAGCGACCAACTGTTCTTATCGTTTAAGTAGTCGTTGATAGAATAGTATGCCTTTGAACAAAGATTGGATTTACCTTTAACTTTAAACGAATTAAAAGGCAAATCTAGCAAGGAAGAGGGTAGCTTGTTATAAAAAGTTATACCAAGTCCAACAATTGAGTTATGAACCTTATGAAGCCGGTGAAATGGAGCACGTAATTAGTCCTTATTTCTGGTATTAATATTGTGGAGATCACTGTTTTTAGTGTATAAGTGTAAATTTTGCCTAACATATAAGATGTTGGCGAAGATGAATTGTGATGCCACCGTGAGAATACCAATATCTTTAAAAAAATCTCTAAGAGAAACTCTGGCACCCAGTTGGTAAATTTCTCGAACAGCTCGTTTTTGAAGTACAAATATATTTTGAATGTCAGCGGCTTTACCCCACAGCAGAATACAGTAGGACATAACGCTATGAAAATAACTAAAATAGACTAAGCGGGCTGTATCCACGTCAGTGTATTGTCTTACTTTTCTGACGGCATACGCGGCCAAACTGAGCCTTCCCGCTAGACTTGATATATGTGGTCCCCACTGAAGTTTGGCATCTACTGTTAAACCCAGAAACACTACCGAGTCTACAGTTTGAAGCACCTCTTTATCTAAGACGATGTTGGGACCTAAATTTCTAACATTCGGTAAGGCGAACTTTATGCATTTCGTTTTCTTGGCATTGAGTACTAAGTTATTGGTCGTAAACCAATCCGTAACCATTGAGAGTGCAATGTTTACGTCGTCAAAATCTTGTCTATTCCTTTGTACTTTAAAAATAAGAGAGGTATCATCTGCAAACAGTACAACGTCACAGATACCCTTTATATAGAATGGTAAGTCATTGATATATACCAAGAATAAGAATGGACCCAGTATTGAGCCTTGAGGTACACCTAACTGAACTGGTAGCTCGGAAGATTTCACACCATCAACATCTACACATTGGAACCTATTGAAATTATATGAATTTATTACTTTAAGAGCTTCGTTTTGGACGCCGTAATGACGTAGTTTACGCAAAAGTGTGTCATGGTGCACGCAATCAAAGGCTTTGGAGAGATCACAGAAAACTCCAATAGCATTTTGCGAGTTCTCCCAAGCGTTAAATATGTGTTTCAGCAGTGCAACACCCGCATCTGTAGTCGAACGACCTTTTGTAAAGCCATATTGTTCCTTATGAAGGAGGCTGTTTAAATTAAAATGTCTTAGTTCATAGATGAACGCCATGTTACCGTCATAATATTAATCTTTTCGAAGCGTAAGTTTACATATAGATTGTGTCTCAAATAAATTAGTCCTACAAGTCATGACAATCATAATACACCCCTAACTTACCGACAAAGTCGTTAAGCGATTTATACGAGAATCTATCTATGCCATTAGGTATCGTAAAACGCTGGCAGAATTTATTTCATGATAATTAAGTTTTATTATAATTATATAGTTAATGTTTTATTTATTTTGTCATCAGCACCTCCGAACCGGCCGACCATAATGGATGCAAAGACCAGAAGCCACACTCGACTGCTGGAGCCTTACAATGAGGGAGACACCCTGGAACTTGCATGCGAGTGCTTTGGAGGTGAGTCCTAATGGTTCTTCTCTCATTGTGCCATGAACTAGATCTTTTATGTAATTATGTGTGGCTAGTTTTGACGGTCAGCAAGAGTGGAACACACACACACACACGACACAGGATACAGGTACGTAGGCTAATAAGTTAAGTTTTAAAGCTTCCACGCTCCTGTAAGTAGGAGAGTGGAACTGTGCTATGCCCGACAGGGTCCACAATGATCTCATTATATTTTAAGTTACGTATCGTCTAAGCACAGCGTACATTGCGGAATACAATAAATGAATATGGAGTATTGAAATTATCGTTATTGGTGGGAACTCCAAGATACAGTGGTTTTATTTATCTTATATTTCAAGTCGATGAAATATGACGTGTGTTCAATGAGTCGGTCCCAGTAGCTGGCCCTGAACACATCAATCGCAGTATCAGACTCTATTTATCTATATAGCCTTGCGATCAAGTGTGTCCTTTACAGTCCAAAGCTAGACTAAGATCTCTCTAAAAACGGTTTTATCTTCACTCTATAACAAAGAGTGCATTTAATACTGAGTGTATTCAGAGTTTTTGTGGCTAGAATTTCCCGCATTTGCTAGTGGGTATTTTGCTTTTATTTTTTTCTATTGTGAGCAGCGCGGAAATTAGTGCTCGCCACTTGTGTAGCAATTTGTAGTATAAACTAAGTTATTTAGTGCACAAAGCGTGAAGACAATATTAAACATAATAGTTGTGAGCAACGTAATAAAAGAAAAAAGCGCTACAGTTAGCCATTGTAAATAAAATTGGGATGAAAAGGCGGAGTCTTTTTTTTCATAAAACATGTATTTAATGGTGATTAAGCTTAGTACATATCTTTGAAGCAATATTTAAAATAAAAGAAACAGTGCATTTAAATGGACTATTACGAGTACAATCGTCTTCGAATCTATGCAAATGATTAAAAATATCAATGTTCTTAAACGCCTTGATGTTCTTGAATTATTCATTGGATTCCAATCCTAATCTTGTAATCTAATCAAATCTAATTAATCAAATTCTTGAACATGAAAGGCTTACCTTTGGATTAGTGATCCCAGTTACTGTTATTAGCTAATAATGTTAATGTTATATTCAATCTTGATTTGATTAAGATTGATTAAACAATATTGAAAGGTCCCGAGGGTGACAGCTGATGTCATAAATTCACAAAGACTGCTATCGCTGATCGCGTTACGACGTCATTAGGACCAAATTAGAAGCTGCTTAATATCGTGTGTATCTATCATTGAAATCTACGACCATGATTATTATTAAGAAAAAAAATTTGTAGTAAAATAACGCTAATTTTGTAGTAAAATAACGTATAATCACACCTGTATTCAGTATGTCACGAAGGGATAGGAAAAGAAATATGTTACCTCATTACGCTAGTTATGTTTAGTTCCATGTGATAAGGAACTATGTAATTAGAGGAGTAATTAAGAATGTATACTTCATAGATATCTCTAGTCGGAAATTGCAAACACAAAGAGGGCTATAGTAGTTATAAATGCTCATTTCTCTTCCGTATTTGAAGAGGCTTCTGCTTAGCAAGTAATTAATAGAATAGAATATCTTTATTATGTACACCATTTTAAGTTACAGATATAAATGTTAAAATTTTACATAGGGTGACACAATGGGCGGTCTTATCGCTAAAAGCGATCTTTTACAGACAACCTTTGGATGGATTAAAGGGGGAAGGAGAGACAATACTAGCACAAAATTGGTGGAATTATAATTAAAAAAATATGTATTGGCTAGTCGAGAAGCCAAAATCAAAGAATGAAAGAGGTTATAAATCAGTTAAACATTACAAATATTAATAATTAAAAATTGATTTTAATTATTTTTGTTGAATAGTTTTTATAAATGACTTGCTTTATTAAGTATGTATACCGATTCTTAAAACGTAGGTAGAAGGAACCATAGGGTTTTTGTTACATATTGAATATACCTACAATATAAAAAATATACTTAAAAAGTTAATTCAGGCTGGATTTGGTTTTCTTATCAGTCTTTTGTGATTTTGACAGTGATACTCATACTGTATCTAGGCAGATAGGCAGTCACTGCATGTAAAATACTGGTATTCAACTGCACCCGGGTTTACTGGAAGCCGACCCTAATATTGTTGGGAAAATGCTAGGCAGATATTTTTTTTTACTCGTGCTGTACCTACTACAAAACAACACTATTCAAATTGATATCAGAGCTAGTGATGGAACAATTGAAAGATAGCAATAACATTCGTGTTTCCACTGCTATGCCTCTGATAGGTTTCACTCACAGCTCCACTATACCGGTCTCGTTATTTTGGAGTATTTTTTAATTCTTTTTAGATTCCCAATTTTTTTTGCCATTGTTGTTGCATTTGGGTTTTTGAAATGAATTTGATCCTTATTTCCAATGGATAAATTCATGTTTTTGATAAATTTATTTAATCATTTAATTCAAGCAACAAGACTCTAACGGCCTTATTACAAAACAAGGTTTATCTTTAGACTGGAGGTGTTCCTGATACAAATCTGACAACTTAGTACCGAACTAAGTTTTCAGTTTTGTATAAAGAACGGTATTTCAATCACTGTTACGTTCTTATTACAAAAACTGGCTCCATGGTTTAGCCATGTCAAAATAATTATAATCTTGTTTTGTAATAGACGGATAGTGTTAGTAACAAAATACTTACATAATAGGTTAGTAAAACATTAATACAGAAACAATTTGGGACATCACTGCTGCAAAGTACACACGCACAATCTAGCCTGCTTGCTACCATAGACAGGATGCGCACCGCTTCCGTATCACAGTGTAGAAGCAGTCGACACGAGCTTCAGCAAACATCCCTGATGCGCTGCAGTATCGAGGCAACCCCATCAGCACCCTGAATGCGTAATTGTATTGAACGTGAAGGGCGCGGTATGATTTTTGAGTATAATGAGCCCACAGACTGCAAGAGTAAAAAGACGTGCAGTAAGCAATAAATATAGTGCGCCTGACCTCGTTAGAGGCACGCCTGAAGGCTTCTACATACCAGCGCGACTTGTCGCGCGACGCGACACGGCACAAAGGCCCCGCGTGTCGCGGGATGAGCGGTGCCTTTGTGTCGCGTCGCGTCGCGCGACAAGTCGCCCCGGTATGTAGAAGCCTTGAATCTGCGGGCAATCAAGTTAGCTCGCACACACAGCGCCCACCAGTCCCTGTCAATACCCTCATCATCTTTGAGGCCAGTGGTCAATAAGTGACCTAGATATTTTAATTGGTCCATCCTCACAAGGGGCATACCGCTTAACTTCACTGAAGGTACAGCCCCAAAGACCATGACCATACTCTACACATTATATCCCAGACCATGCGGCTAAAGCTATTACGATTTCATTTTGTAAAAGGTGAAGTATTTTTTTATTTAAGAGCCTCAAATGGCTTATCATGATCCTCCGTTATGTCAAAAATACTGCAGCATTTATTTTGAAATAAATATGTGGTAATGTTGAGGATTAATATTAAGTACTATATTTGACGAAAACACGATTCCATAAAATTATCTTCATAGAAAAAAAAACCAAAGTTACCTCGGAACCGCTGGTATTAAAAAAAGTCTTCAAATTAGATAATGAAACTTTGCATATTAACTGAACTAACTATAAAGCAGGTCTTATGTTATTTTTTTTTTAATTACCATTATTTTCACCGTTTAAAGAAATAAACTAAAATATCGGTGCCTTGGAGTCTTCCCGACCATCTTCTCCCTGCCACTCTGTCTCGATTACTCGCGTGACCGCCAGCTACTTGTGCGAGCGAGACAAAGAGTGAGGTGGCGCTGAGGTAGTATAGACCCTTAGGGACATAATTTTTTGCTTTTATTGACGTGAAGGTACTTTTTGCAAGCTTTTATTTAGTTTCACCTGTCTGGTGTCTGTCTATAATGAAATCTTGCAAATTAAATTTGACCAACTTCCTGGTTTCTGATTGTTGTAATTAAAACTAATTACTGAGTTTTTATGAGACTTTAATAAAACAACAACGTGAACAGAACGAGTGCAGACGTCTACAACCACAGACTATTAAATACTACGGTATAAAGGTGAAGGCGGCAATTTTAAATTTATTTCAACACCGATTGAGCTGAAGTTTTGCATTCATAATGTAAATCGGATGACAATGCAATATTATTATGACATGGAGCTGATCTGATGTTGGAGCCGTAAGGTGGCCATGGGAACTCTTTAATAAAACGACGCAACCCCATCGAGTTTCGGCTCGTTTGATTCGTCTTAACAAGTACTCTAGTCCTAGATATCCAGGGTAGGATGATGGAGCCCGAAGGTGGTCACGGGGATTCCTCAACTAAACAAGATATCCCTGGTAATAACCAGACAAGTGCGAGTTGAACTCGCATGGTGAGGGTTCCGTACAATGAATATATTATTTACCACGTTTTTTATCCCAAGATAATTTAGCCCAAGAACAAACTTAACATTATAGTTGAAAATATTGATATCCCGTACATTCCAACTGCAAATGTAAGTTTGTACGCACAATATTGAGTGATTTACCATGTTCAAAATCAAAATCAAAAGTCATTTATTCAAACTAGGCTGCGAATTAGCACTTTTCGAACGTCAACATGAGACAGTCCCCCAAAAACGCCCACCCTTCACCACTTCCTAGTGCTTTAGCTGGGAAGAAGAAGTGGCGCAACAAACTCCCTAGCAACACAATGTTATTTTAACACCAATAACTTCTTATATTACTGTTATTTATAAGTAAAGAACTATTTTCTGTATTTTTTTTTAATTTTTGACTCACTAGTTTAGAGATATGGGAGATAAACTTTCATCTACTTTCTATACTTTTCATCTACTTTCTAATTTTCATCTACTTTCTATACTATTAATATTAAAATTATAAAAAAAAAGGTTTGAGATCCTCACAAGAAGCTCTTTCATATTTTGACTTATTTTCTAATTAGCCCCTCAAAAGTGACCCTCACATTCAAAATTCATTTATTTACGTTACACGTTCGTGTTTAGGTCTCAGGAATTGTACCAAATTTAAACTTAATCGGTCCAGTAGGTTTGGAGTACATCAGCTGTGACAGATGGACAGACAGACAGACAGACAGCCAGCCAGACAGACATACAGACACACGAGTGTTCCTTTATAGGTTTCGTTTTACTTTTTGAAGTACGGAACCCTAAAAATATCGTAATATTACAGGTTTCGAAACCATAAACCTGAAGACCCCTTTCTTCAAGTCTAAACCTTAAACCTCTGAGTCACCACGATACTCCCATGGTTTATTTTCGCAACCAAACGTTAGTCAATTAATTTTCCTCAATTTCCAGAAGTAGTTCAACTAATCACTTGACTGTTTGGTTGAGGAAAAAAACTAATCCACCCTTAGTATTGTACATATTTTTGTGTATCTGTCAAATAATCATGGCGCGTTTTGATGGGCTGGCATTATGCATCCCGCAATCTAATAAATAGGGGTTGCTTATAAGTTATTTGTGTAATATTGTTATGTATTGCTTGGCTGGCGTTTCGAGGGTTTGTCGGTGAGAAAGATTGAAAGGATTGGAAAAATGTGGGTTAGCACGGAAGTAGTTGGGTTGATCAATTTTGTGGACCGAATCTCATGTTTATTTACCTAGTTACTGTTCACGATATACAAAAAAGTATCATCATTGCGATTTTTCGATTTTTTGAGAAAACAGTGACACAATTATTGAACACGTAAATAAAAATTGCCGTCATGAGTCGACTGGCAAATGTGAAACATCGCACTACACACACATTTACACACTACTACATATAGACTGTTTAGCGGCCGATCGCCATGCGGCATGCGTCGCCCCGCCAGCAATCGGTTTTATGTGCACCTATAGATGTTTCACATCAATAAAATTAAATAAACCTGTACTAAAATAACGTGATGTCTATAAGGCCGATATTTATAAACGTAACTTAGAACGTACTAAATAAATAGGTAAGAATAAATTAATAAGGAATAAATAAATAAGTAAGTAAGAATAAATAAATAAGAATAAAAAAAACACGTACTTGGGTTTACCGTTATATTCCGGTCACTGTCGCACTAATTTAAACTACAAGTTTATAACAGAGCTGGGAACGTCTATACAAAAAACAAAATAATAGGTCCATTTTGACGTTTAACTTGAATCGATTTATCGTGAGTATCGAGTACCGAGTCGCATGGTTACTTCACTAGTTACGTCGCGATTGACTATCGCGACATAACTAGTCGATACTCACGATAAATCGATTCAAGTTGAACGTCAAAACGGACCTATTATTTTGTGACCACTATAAGTCAAAGCACGAGCTAAGTAACGTTTATCGATCTCGACCTAAAAAGGTTTATTCAAAGTTACAAAGCTAAACATTTTCGTTCCTAATTATAAGAATTCCCAAAAATAACAAGACTCCGTTATAAATTCTTAAATCCTCCAAGTGACGATGCCTCTAGAGGTCTGACAGAGAGATAAGAGTGTCAAACAGTCTGACGCGACGTTTGCAATGCCAAAACATTTTATCTTTTTTGTCAATCTAAGAACTTTGGTGTCTACTTTAAATCTCCTAAGTAGCTTTCTTATTAGGGACGAAATGTTCTGATTCTTAATTTGAGTTATTTTTATTTATTTAGTCAGTTACATAAATCATAACTTATTTTATGACAGCAATAACTTCTGCTTGTCTCAATACGAAAATGTTAACTTAAAGAACACGTGCCGGATCATACACGTGTCAAGTTAAGATTAGACTTATTGAAGTAGTAAGACAATTAAAACTGGTATTTAGTACTTTCTGATCTTTTGAGATTCTTTTAATAATCTTGTGTTTATAACACGTGTAAGTCTGTTTACACGTGTCAAGCCTAGACTAGACTCAGTTATTACACGACTGCCCAAAAAAAGGAGTGTTATGTTTTCAGGGTTCATGTATGTAGGTATTTATGTATGTATGTATGTTTGTGAGTTTCTTTATTCCACCATAACTTCTAAACGGCTTAACTGATTTTAATGTATGTGGTATTGTTAGAAGCGTTGAACTATTACCAGGTAACATAGGCTAGTGAACATTTAAAAATATATAAAGGGGGAGCCATGGTTCATGAAAAAAACGGTAATAATTTTTTTTTTCATGAAAATTTGACTACGTATACTATCATCGTCTAGAGCTTGCTTAGTACATAACAAACATATATAACAGTAGTATTCAATATGCATTAGTTCACTAATTAATAACAAAAGAAAATGATTTTATATGGCAGGCGTGTTTTTTATTTTTTTTAATTATTTGTTTTTTTTTACAAGCTTTTATTTAACTTGCAATGTTTTTTTTGAAAACTTTAACTTTTGCCGCAATAAAGGTGGCCATCTACTGCGCCCAAACAGTATAAGCAACATACATAATTATAATTATCGCCGAAACAAAAAGTAGAGGAACCTTTGCATTTTAGCGTTTTTAAGCGTATTTTTTTTATTTAACATTATTTAATTTATGTCATATCATTCACCTTAAAAGAAACAGAGACATAATCTTTTCATTATTTGACTTTATATAACCTTTTTTTTTGTATGGGAAATTATCAATTAACTTCTCCCGCTCCGGACGGACCGGGAGGGCGTGTCAGACTTTTACTGACTAAAACCCACCCGTGTTCCTTCAGTTGCCTGTGTGCCGGGGCCACGATATCCCTTACGGACAAACTCGCAGCGCTGGCAGGCATTGGCCCTAACGGACCCCGTCAGACATTATATACCTACAATTCTAATTTCAACTATTAGTAGTGCCATTTGAGGACAAGATATTAATTCAGATTTGTTACAGCTAAAATGGCAATCATGTCATTTAGATAAATAGGTTTTTATTTTTATTATTTTATTTGTCTTTCATACAGATTCTTTTAAATTATGTGAATGTCAGAACGTGTAGACATAAAGACTGTAGATGTGTAGACCATTTTCTATTTTATTAAGTTCTTGGTACTTATTGACATGCCTATACTGCCCTCCCATACCTATAAACACTGTAATTTAAAAACATTGTAAAAGCCAATTAAGTATTTTTAAAAAAGTAACCGTGGAATTTCTTGCCGGCTCTTCTCCATATGAAACGAGCAATTTGAACCGTGCAACTAGCTTCTGAACGTTCATAAGTGCCCATGTAGGTTTATGTGAAATAAAATATTTTGATTTGATTTGATTTAAGAGAAAAGAAAAATAACCTAGACATGAACTATACTAAGGTCAAGAGCAAACCCATCCTAAATAAAAATAAAAAATAACTAAAACTCTAAGAGCAGCGTTGACAAAACTAACTTCCAAGATCCTGGTAATCTTGAGGGTGCTAAAATATATCCCCGGTCTGCGACCCTGTGGGCACGTAAAGCGCATGTATTTGTCAGTTGAGTACCGTCATTAATAACGACAAACACAGTCTTATACATGTTTAAACTCTACAGGTATGTTTTGAAAACTTTAGGAGCAGTCTTACATACATAAATACATACATCACCAACCACCCACTACATACACTTAGGAACCTACTATTTGGAATGGGCAACTAGCTTCGTATTTGTAACTGACCGACTTCTTGACAATTCAAAAGTGCCTGTCAATGGTTTAATTGAAATAAATGCTTTGAGATGAGTTGACTTACTGTACATACACAACGTTTTTTCTTTTCTTCTCACTAGTATATAACCTTATCTTTGATAATTCTTTCATTCTAAATTTACTCGCTCTTAATGCTCGACTTAATGTAATACAAAGACACTGCCTCCCAAGATACAGGATTTTCCTAGTTTGGGAGACAGGGTACCTATTCTTATCGGACTTTCGACTTAATTGCAGTCACTAACCACCTTTTGTATCCATTCATTGTGTAATGTTACTCAAGTCTGTGTACCCTTCTGTATTAATGTCAAAGTTTATGTTTTTTTGTGAATAAAAAATGTATTTATTTATTTATTTATTAATATTAAAATACCTAGCCAGGAATTACTGAAATATTTTTAGAGGGATCATGTCGAGGATTATAGTACTACCAGATTTCTTATTAAAATGCACGTTCAGGGAAGTCCTACAATCGTAAAATACTTAAAGAAAATAGTAAAATGGAAAACTTTTATTGAAAGACAGAGAGAAAGAAAGAAAATACGTTAATTTGCGGTAAACATAACGCAAAGAAAAAAACAAAAACATGAAAGAACTCGTTGGGTGAAAATAGGAGTTACATCCACGCAAAACGGTCACAGCTCAGCATAATGCTGTGACTCTATGCGAGGTAGAGCCCCAGCTCTGGTTTTCAGCGATAGCCGGCTTTGACGTATTTCAGACAGAGTCCATATCATAGGTCCAGGGTTAGTATCAATTTTACGTAACATCTAGTATCAGTACGTACACACATAGATTAACATACATTTAAAATTCAGCGTGGTGCTGCATCCACATCCGCAGCATCGGGGATCCCATCGATCTGTAAACACTGCCGCCTAGCATAATTGCTGTGTTCTGGCAGTGACCCCGCGTACAGAGCCTGAACGCGTCAAGTAAATGCTACGTAAATTCGAACAAATTTTTTTTCGAAAACAGAACTGTTCATAATAATCATATTCATTTAATAATTTGTTAACATAATTACAATAAAAAAAATACAAGCGAGCTATTTTATTTTTATTTATTTATTTAATTCGAACACATGATTCATATTGTTGTTAGTAACACTTATAAAACTACGTTAGTAACATTTCTCCATAAAACAAAAATAATAATAATAATAAATCTAATTTAAATATTTAAAACTATGTCCGTTCCCTGCTGCACCAGACTTCAGCTGTGCATACGGGTCCAGTGCCCCAGGAACGAGCAATCAGGTTTATTCACAATTACCTTTAAAATGCTGTTGGTGCTCCCCCGAATTCTTCGCATCAGGGATGCTGTTCGTTTTCGCATAATAGCTTGAAAGCTATCTGTGTGTGCTTCAGCAAACATGCCCGATGCGCTACAGAACCGCGGGAGCCCCAACAGCACCCTCAAGGCGTTATTGTACTATACTCGAAGAACGTTGTAGGCCCTCTGCGTATGTCTAACCCACAGGCTGCACGTGTAGAAGGACTGACAAAATGCCTTGAACAGCGTGAGTTTCACTTTTCTAGTACATCGTGCAAACCACTAAGGGCTAGCATATTACATCGGACCGACAACGCTCTTCGCTCCCTTTCTATGTCACTGTCATCAATCAAGTCCTCATTCACTATGTGGCCGAGGTACCTAAAATGCGACACTCTATTTAGTGGCACACTATAGAGAAACACTGGAGGAACTGTCTTGGGCTTTTTAGTACCTGCCCTAAACACCACAAGCTCACTCTACCGTACATTGTACAATAAACCATGTGACGTGGCGTACCTCTCACATATCTGAAGCATCCTTCTGAGTTCATCAATCATCATCATCTATGTTATACCAGAAGGCGTACAAATATTCATGGATATCATTGATACTAAAAATTGATAACATAATTACAATAATCCAACGATAATAATTTATTTTCTCAAAAATTAAAAATAAGAAAAAATTAACAATGCCAAAAGTGAAAAAAAGAATAAGATAAGATTATTTACTACGTTAATATTCAAATAAAGTTTAAACAAACATAAAGAAACAAGTAATATAATAATTAAAATGATACAAAAAAATGACGCGTGCAACGTCAAAAATGGACTTAATTAAACAATTAAACATACTAGGTCAATGACTACCAACTAAGGTCAAAAACGTTATTGAATTTTGTCTGTCAAAAATTCCGAAATGCTGAAATATGCTCTATTCAACAGTAAAGATTAACATTATTATAGATGGTATAGCATTTTGGTTTAAATGTTCGTATCAAGCATCATCAGAATCACCTGTCTATAGGTGATTCTGATGATGCTTGATACGAACATTTAAATAAAGAACATTGATAGTCCTACTAAATCAATATTGTGTGCAAAACGAGTAATTTCAATTTTAAAATCTTTCGTATTTACGTTACGTTCGGTGCTATATAATTCACTGTGGGCAGATCAATCAATTATTGGTCCTTCGCTTCGGCCGGCTTTTTCCTTGAAATTCTGAGATGCACGTTATATTTACCTCATCAATCCTTCATTTAAATACACGTAAAGGCGTGCAATCTAAAGTGTATAAATTTTACAAAAGACTCACTTTTGCCCGCGGCTTCGGCAGCGTGGTGGTCGGAAATTATCTCACGGGAACGTACTACTTACCAGGATAAAAAGTATTGTATGTCGTAACTCAGGACATAGTCTATGCCAGTGACCTTGAGTGGTTAGCTTGCGTGTTCTGTACTGAGCTCACGCAACGCGTCGTACGTTCAGCCAGTAATAGGACTCGCCCATCAAGGAGCACTGTCCCCAATTTGACGCATTATTCATTTATTATACACAAAACAAAAGGTATTTAAATAAAACGCGTATACTAAAAGATCAATAATTAAATTATCTTTAAATTGGTGAATGTTTCAGCAAAATACGCTTGGTAGATTTTGCGCCATTCTCAGTTTTTTATCCGCGTTAGACATAAATTTACAAATTAATTTCACTATGTAATATAAACATAATCTTAAATATTCAGAAAAAGTTATTGAGAAAATGCTCTAATTTAACATATTTTTTTTTTAAATAATTAACACTACTCGTTTAGACGTGATCTTCAGTATAAAATCATTAAAAGTCGGTTATCTTCCCCTTAAGGCTTGAAAACGTAACAGATATTAATTAGTAAGTACTCATCTTTCATAATAATTCTCCGCAGGTGACCCTCGCCCCCGCCTCACTTGGTACCTCGAGAACACCGTGATAGATGACTCGTTTGAGCAGCACCCTGACGGCGTGACATCGAACACGCTGACGTTCCCCAACGTGGGCCGACAGCACCTGAACGCTAGACTCGTCTGTCAGGCATCGAACACTAACCTCGCAGCTCCTGAGGCTAAGCTGCTGATCCTGGATATAAATTGTGAGTTGATTGGGTTTTGTTGAAGATTTTATGATAACTGTGATAGTGGTCAAACGCGAGAAATCAATATACTTTTTTTTAAGTGACTGGAAGGTGGAAGGTCTTGGGAGAGGCGGTTGCCCAACAGTGAGACAGTATACGCCAAACAAAAAAAAAAGTTTCTTGATTATTGGTGATTATTGTAGATATGGCTCATTTTTGGGTTTGCTGGACAAGTTTTGAAGTTATACGGAAGAAATTTTTCTCGTGATCAAAACGAGCCAAAATTGCAGCCATCGCCCGCAACGCTACTCAAAAGTGACGCAAGGTGGTCCGTACTCGACGCGACTTACTAACGCGTTGTTGACTACTAGCTGCGTTGTGATTGTTTGCGTCTTCCATGCGTGAACTTTTTTAATGTGTTTGACTCAAAATACGACTATTAACTGCTAGGCGGTCGAGATAAGCCTAGATATCGCTATCTCGTTTAAAATTCTTTGACCAAGATAAAAACAATCAATCATAGTTGACACAAGATTTTACTATAAATTAAATAAGCTTTCAAAAACGAAGCAAGCCACCTGGGAAGTTTGAAATATGCTTGTGTTTTTCGCTGTTGCAAGGCTTTTTGCCCACGGCGCTGCTCAGAAGTAACGTGTTAAAACTTTAATCCCAAATGAGTAGACAGAATGTCACAGCATTGGTGTTTCAATGTAAACTAGTATAATTATAACGCGTTAGTAGTAGTGACATTCTGGTGATTTATTCAGTTTATAACAAATTACTTTTGAGTATCCTATCGAAGACGATAGGCCTTAGTCTTCATACAGATGTGTCTATTTCTATAACAAAATCTTTGATGACGTCACAATAATCACAAACTATTATACTTTACTGTGTTGTAAATGACACATTTCCTTGTTTCTTGTACCCATCTTCATGATTCAAGGTAAGTGGCCATTTTTGGGTCTATTACGAGTATAAGCAGGCACTCAATTGGAACTTCCGATTGAGCAGATCCGGTAGTTGGTTTCAATTACGGGATACACAGACGGCAAAGCTTTAGAATCGTGCAAATAATATTGCGATGGGAATATTTAAATTGATCTGGACCATTTTCTGGAAATGTACCTGTTTAATAAAAAGGATTGTAAAACTGATCGTTGACGCTGGACAAGATCTGTACCCCAAGTGTAAGTTTGTAAGAGAGTAAACTTAACTATTTCGTTTGCGTTAAAGTTTGACCGATAGATCATAATGCTTAGAGTATAAGAGTGAGAATAAAAATCTTAACGCAAACGCGCTAGTTATGTTTACTCACTTGCAAACTTACACTCGGGGTACAGAAGACTTTTGAAGTAAATCGAAAAGTTGCGAGTTGAGAAATGGAACTTCTGAGTAGCATATGTATATTTATGATTTAATATATTGGGAAGGGTCTTTGATAAGAAGTTGAGTAGAGTTATGGAGTGATTTTGTGTTATATTGTGGATCGATCTAGTCGGCGACGGGAGGCATAATAGTAGTACGACGACGTAGTAGTAGTTGGCGTTTAAAGTGAAGGCACGGGGGAATATATTCGTAAGAAGTTGGCAGAATCATCCAAGCGTTGCTTCGTTTTCTCCTCCACCAATCGTTATTTCTCCTGACACTTTTTATTTTGTTTATAAGTATGTATGTATGTAGTATATATTTTTGATTTTCGAGTTATCTATCCCATATGTTGCACCTACCATGTTTTGTGAGGCATTTTCTACCAGTCAACCTTAGGGTGATGCAGAGGCATCACCCTAAGGTTGACTGGTAGAAAATGCCTCAGGCATTAAGTCCGCCTTTGTACAGTATTTTTTTACTTGTGCATAAAGTTATAATAAATAAATAATATGTCCCGTAGTAGACGTAATCCAGTTGAAATGACAATAATGATGATGATGTAGGGAATAGCGGAAGGAATTAAAATTTTGTTCTGTTTATTATATGGTGATTTTTATAGGTTTTTTTTTTGCTAGCTACATCATTGGAAAATAGGCATATATTTTTCTCTCATAAGAGTGTTATATTTATTTGTCATATCTCGTATTAAGAACAAGCCAAATGAACGGGAAAATATTTGTCGACTGTCCGATATTCTGTGACTATTATTAGGTTGGTAGAGATTAACTCAAGCGTTATTGATTGGCTCCGACAAAACCTCACTTCTCTCATTATTATTGTGACAGTTATTTTTATGTGACATATTATATTAATGGGCATCAAACTGGAGGAAGTGATCCAGTTCTGATAGCCTTTTCTACGTATGTCTAACTGCAACAAACCATTAAAAAATATTTTATTTCACATAATGTCAGAAACTAGGTGCACGGTTCCAATTGGTCGTTTCCTATGGAGAAGAGCCGTCAAGAAACTCCACGGTTACTCTTTAAAAAAAGTAACATCGAGAGTTTATACTCGTAATCTATCCATGGCAAACAGAAAAATTGTGAACTGGTATCAAACTTGCATGTGACTAACGCACCTTGCGCTAATAGTCAAGTCATTGCGACCAACTTGGAAGAATTAAGGTTATATTGCAACAGTTCACAATTTTTCGATAGTTTAATCTCATCTCACTAGATAGAACTAACGGAACTCACAAACTTAGGGTGACATATTACACAGTTTATTTAGGTAATATTTGAAAGCAGACTTATATTAATGACTTAGGTCCATTTGCACCACAATTACTAAAATGCATTTAACTCTAAACATCATTCTGTTTTTGACAATAATTTGAAGAGAACAAAATTATGTTTTAAATACGTTTAACGCTAAATATATGTAGTGATTAGTAGTGCCAGCGGGGCTCCCTTACACGCAATCCAGATTTAGGCCCACAACTGGTGGTTTATAAAATCTGAATCATTAATTAAATTCAGTATTGTGAAAACAGAATTCATAAGAAATAGAGTAAATTTTCAAAATTGATTTTTAATATTCAAAATCGTGCCTACCTATTTATTTAGTCTAACATTAGACTAATCTGGGAAGTGATACCAAAACCGGTGTGTAACTAGGGCGTTTACTTCTTTTACTTAATACTCAGGTTTAGAAAACCCTTTGATTCATTCAGGGAAAGAGTAAATGAATAAATGAAAAGAATGTCATAGAAGCCATTTTGAATTCTGCCACAGTTAACGCTTAAGGGCGAATTTAACCAATAAAACCGCGTTCAAGAGCTGTCACTGTTACCTTTGTTGTATAATATTTACACTGACAGCCCTGAACGTGGTTTAAATGTGCTGATTGCGTTCATTTTCATTGGTAAAATTCGCCCTTCATCATCATCATCATCATCATTTCAGCCGAAAGACGTCCACTGCTGGACATAGGCCTTTCCCAAAGTGGGGGGTGAGGTGGGGTGCCATAATCGCCACGTTTGGCAGGCGGGTAGGCGATCGCAGTATGGTGTTAAAATGCATAGAGAATGCTGCTGCCCATTCTCCCGTAAGTCCCTTAGTCGCCTTTTACGACACCCACGGGAAGAAATAGGGAATTCACCCTTAGTCAAAGCCAATGCGTAAACCCATTTTTGAAACCATTTTATACCACTTCAATTGAACCATCGATCCCCTGCCAATAAGTCCAGTTTGTTGCAGTAAGGCCACTGAGCGTCCAGATCCTGAACAAGCGGGCCCAGCTGTCCGCAGACAGGAACTACGAGGTAGAGTGCAAGGCCGTGGGGTCCAGGCCTGAGGCACAGGTCACCTGGTGGAAGGCTGGCAGGCAGCTCAAGAGGAGTGCTAAGAACGTGAGTGTAGTAGTATGTTCGTTTTTCGATACGTGACCGTCTTCAGTAGGCCTGGCACGAACGCGTGGAGTAAATATAACGTAAATTAACGATTTTATAAATTAAAAATACTAGTTTCACACATCATATTGAATTAGTTTGAATACTTTATTAATAATCTATGGGTGATATTTGTTATTTTTGTCGCTAAAATTTAAACCAAAATGCTATCGCTGAAAACCAGCGCTGGGGCTCTGTCTCGAATAGGGTCGCAGCATTATGCTGAACGGTGGCCGTTTTGCGTGGATGTGACGCATATTTTCCCCCTACTTGTTCTTTTTGTATCTATGTTCTTTCTTTGCGTCATGTTTACCGCAAATAAATGTATTTTCTTTCTTTTTCTTTTTTTATATGATAGTTTTATTGTCGATTCAAAAATACGAGTTTACGGTATGTTTACATATCGCGTTCGTGCTAGGACCTCTGATAGAGATTTGTGAAAAAGTATGGCAGGAATTGTAAGATCTGAAAATAACAGTATATATATAATAGTCCGGCCATTGCCAAAAAGCTAGTGGGTGGGCTAGTGGGTGGGTGGTATAAACATTTTGGAATATCGGCGTAATTTATGAATGTATCACAAATTTCATTAACTTTGTTACCCGAATATTAACAACTAGATGACCAGGTGAACTTTGTACCACGAGAGACGAAATTTCGATTTTTCCGATGTTTCGGCTGTTTGTTTGGGTTTTCCCAATTTTATTTTTTCCTTAACCATCCCAGAAGGCGAACAAAATAAAAAAAAATAACAAGTCTGTCGAGCATTTTCGAGTTTTTGCGAGACTAACGCACGGCAATTTATTTTATATACCTATATACTTTTTTGGTTAGAAGCTACAAATCGTGAGTGACCCTTTAAAAATAGACCAGTCCAATTAAATGCGTATAAAATTACAGTAGGTTTTTTATTTTTCCAAAGCAATGTCTATAGCTTTCTTTCTTATGCACTGACAACATGACAGTTGTGAAGTTTATGTACGTAAACTCAGGGATATTATTTTTTAAACAAATTGATTACCACCATAAATTTGTCCGTATGTTCAAATCACATGAGCTTCAATTCTTTGACAGTTGTAAAAAATAACTATATCGTGGCAAATTGACATAGGGTACCAATTTGACACTGTGCATACGTCCCTGCCTAACAGTTGTGTAAAGCGATACCCATCACAAACTCATTACAAAATTACGTTTTCAACTAGGTAATGCTTTACTTACGTCGCCGAGTCTGTCATGCATTTTTGAGTTTTTGCGAGACTAATGCACTGCAATTTATTTTATATCATTATTTTATTTTTTTTGGATAGAAGCTACAAATCGTGAGTGACCCTTTGAAATAGACCAGTCAAATGAAATGCCTATAAAATCACAGTAGGTTTTTCCTTTTTCCGAAGCAATATCTATAGCTTTCTTTCTTGTGCACTGACAACATGACAGTTGAAGTTTATGTACGTAAACTCAGGGATATTATTTTTTAAACAAATTGAGTACCACCATAAATTGTCCGTATATTCAAATCACAACTCCTATTCTTTGACAGTTGTAAAAAATAATTATATCGTGGCAAATTGACATAGGGCACCAATTTAACACTGTGCATACGTCCCTGCCTAACAGTTGTGTAAAGCGATACCCATCAAAAACTCATTACAAAATTACGTTTTCAACTAGGCAATGCTTTACTTGTACGTCGCCGCGTCGCTTCGTTTCTTGTTATGGCTCTGATTAGTGATTACGTCAAAATAGATGTAGGTAACCGAAGGATCATAATTTTTTGCGTTCAATGAAACTAGAAACGTAAGTAGGTAATATTATATTTTTTCTAGATAATGTAATGTTATTTTTGTAATGCTTAATGTTTTTTCGCAGAACTTTTACGTCTAGTCCCGTTCTTTTTTAGGTAGGTACTCTATTTGATTTTGTGTCTGGCATTTTAAGAGATTACTATTATTATACTATGTTATCGATTGAATTGATAGCAGAAATGAGTTATAAGATATGAGAACCAGACTTTGTTCTTTAACATTTTGGCGTACAACATTTTTATTGCATATTTTTTATGCATGTTTTAATTTTTCTAATGCATAATTCTCATTAGTAACAAAATCATAATTTTGATCGTAAAATGGACATAAGGATGTTTAGTAAATCATAGGCATTGCTAGATGTTAGAGAGAAACATTGCAAGTGCATGTTGCGTAACTCCTTATTCCACATATTACATCCAATAAATACTTTTCTCGAAGCCTTTACACGGTTCTCAGTAATCAGCTGCCACGCCAATTACTCTCTCTCCGCGGTTACCTCGCTCAAGTGCTGATTACAAACCTAAGCCACGTTTAAACCCACATTGATTGAACTACCACACGACAAATATGCTCAGAATTAATAATCTGCTCCGTACAATAATATACTATTTACTTTCCAATGTAAATACGTGGCTATGTGGCTATGTCAGACTTTGAATAGTGGATGTTTTTAATTAAATCTTACCACGAATGCTAGTTTTCGGTTTGTGTTTACTTGAGTTTATATGAGCAATTGAGCGGGGATTAATAACGTTGGTTAAATGTTGATGATTGTGAAAGAATAATACTATGTTTGGTAACTAACTATCAAATTAAAATGAGGTATTCTACATTTGGAGCTGTTGCAAAGTTATCTTACTCGTATTACTGCTGCTCCGCGATTTCGTGTCAGAAGTTGAGTACTATTTCTTTATGCTCCTGAGGGAATTCATGAGAAACTCGGTAGTTATAGCTTACACAAGTTAGGTAGAATCCTTTAAATTTCTCGTTTATTTATAGCACTTCTTAGCTTCTTCCAGAATCGGGGCTGATTTGTGTTATTCGGTCATATTAAATTTTCTCTGTTTTAACATTGGTGTTACGGTATGTCTACTTATTTGTTGGTTTATGTCTAACAACATTGGTAATGATGAAAATTAAATAACATTATTAGCTATTCAAATAACATGACTATTTTGAAATATCCCACTCATCCGCATATTGTCATATACCTTGGACATCCACAATACCACAAACCATAAAATGAGGCAACACGATTTCTAATTAATAAACCACTAATTAAGGAAGGACACGTGGGGGAATTATCGCAATTAAATGATATTAAATTACGAATTTACTGACATATTGACCTTTTCTGTTATAAATATTAATTTTTGATATCCGTCGAGAAATTGAAAAGCTGTAACCGATTACGGTGAATAAAAACATGTTAATCGGGAACACGCGGGGAGTGGTGAATGTGGCGATCGAAGCTTTTTCTTTATGAGGAAAGTGGCAAAGCTCTTTTGTGGAATTAAAGCTCTTTTGAGATACTAACAAAATATGGACCAAAATTAGGTCTGAATTAAATGTTTTTGTTGAAGACTGGAAGCGTATGACAAAAGTAACCTGATCAGAGAAGAAAATCAACTCAAGGATGATCTTCCTGACTGAAAAACTTCAGAGATGTATTCTAGCATTGATTTAATATGATAGGTAATACAAAAGACACATACACCTTTACTATAATTTACATAATATCACATCACAAGTAGGTAACGAATGGGCACGCCACAATTGTGGCGATAAGTCCCCTCTTTGAGGAGTGGCTAGAGAGGCGCCACAGCGTCCTCACCTTCCGCCTGACGCAGGTCCTCACCGGAAACGGTTGTTTTGGGAGGTTCCTGTTCAGGATAAAGCGGGAGGAAACGCCCGGGTGTCACCACTGTGTGGATCGCCCGGAGGACACGGTGGAGCATACGGTGGAGGTCTGCCCAGCTTGGGCGGAGCACCGCCGTGTCCTCACGGAGGCGATCGGCGGCGGCGATCTCTCGCGTCCGGCCCTGGTTCAGGCCATGGTTCGGAGCGAGAGTGCATGGGAGGCCGTCACCTCCTTCTGCGAATTAGTAATGCTTGCGAAGGAGGAGGCGGAACGCGTGAGGAAGAGGCAAGGTTCGCGCCCTCGAGCCCCTAGTCGCCGCAGGAGACGCCCCGGGCGTCGGGAGTCGCAAGCCGATTTCCGGCCACCGTAGGTGCGGGCCTGCGGACGGTGAGCGATGGGTAGCTCACCATCCGATAAGGACCAGGCCCGGGTCGACGGCGCGTCGTATTCCACGCGCGCCTCAAAGAGTTGTCAGCACCAACTGACGGGGTCCGCTAGGGCCAATGCCTGCCAGGGTTGCGAGTTTGTCCGAAAGGGATATCGTGGCCCTGGCACACAGGCAAATGAAGGAATACGGGTGGGTTTTAGTCAGTAAAAGTCTGACACGCCCTCCCGCTCCGCCCAGAGCGGGAGAAGTTATTTGATAATTTCCCAACCAAAAAAAAAAAAAGTAGGTAACGAAAATAAACCTAGTTCTCTTGGGAGCATCAACTCAATACGAATATCTCCCATACACTTCAGGTTTAAAAAAAATAGCGCATATAGTCTCAACGAAACATCGGATTTCTGTTTTTAGGGTTCCATACCAAAATCGGAAAAAAGGAACCCTGATGGTGAGACTAAGTCTGTCTGTCTGTCACACCTGGCTATCCCAAGAACTACTAATGCTATCAACTTGAAATTTAGAATATTTTTAGATGACGTTTGCCCAACTATTTTTCAAACAAGAAAGAAATTTAAAAAATATACCTTTTTTGCAAAAGGGACTTAAAAATTTGAAGGGGGTCTTAAAAATTTGAAGTGGGGCTACTAGGGCATGTGGGGTATCATACGAAAAAACGCTGTTTGCACATTCTCAAACATTTTTTTTAGGCAGTATAGTTTCCGACTTTTAATGAAAAATGTAAAAAAAATACCGGTCCCCCCCCCTTATCTCCAAAGTTTGCATAGATTTAAATCTGAAATTATTCATGTGATAGAAGTGTAAGTAAAGATTACAGGAAAAATAAAACGATGTCTCCATTAATTATGCGTAAAAGATGTCGCTTGTTTAAAAATGTATGGATAGTAAGAGCTAGCTGACAAATTCTTAGACGTTGGATAGTACCGACATATGAAGTGAGCAAGTGGCAGTTTTTATCCTCATTGCAAAATTGTTACAATGACATTTATCAAAGTATCAGGTGTGAAATATAACAAAAATTGATTGATTCAAGTAAAATAGCAACCCTGCAACAAAGGGCTGAAATATTATATCTGATGAACGTACGTCAGAGGTTTTGTTGGTCCTAGAGGCTTACAACTCCGTTTCCTAGACAAAGAAAGATTCAGCGTGCTTAACAAGAGCGCATAAAAAGAACTAATTAAGTAAATTGTTAATTTCGTTCTATTTAACAAAAGTAATCTAATCCCAGGACTTTACGTTTCATGTTGATTTAACCACTGGGAATTAGTAAATCGGGGTACCATTTCATTACCTACGTAATTAAGCAGCAATTAAAATTGTGCTAGCTGTTTCCCGCGAGTTCGTCTACAAATCGTCGATCGTCGTCGATCTACGAGATATTTATTTAGGATGAAAATAGCCATGCATTTTTCCAGGCTACCTCTCAAATCCAATGTCATTATGATAGTTTCAGTGGCTTAGGTTTCGATCAATAATACGAACGATAAACGAGATATTTATCTAGGATGAAAATAGCCATGCCTTTTTCCAGGCTACCTGTCAAATTCAATGTCATTATGATAGTTTCAGTGGTTTAGGCTTCGATCAATAATAAGAGTTAAATAAAGGCGTGCAAAGGTTACATACAGACAGTTGCTTTCGCATTTTTAATATAAGTATGGATTATCATGAATACCACCACATTTTAGTATTATTACAAGTAACTATTAGCGTTATTAATTCACTAAAATTATCCTCATGCTGGAAATTTTATGAAAATGTGTTAATTGCTAATTTTCTCGCATCATTTATGAAAGTTTACTGAGCGTGGCGGCCATTGTGTGAAGTGATGGGAGTGTGTGGGCGAAACGTGGGTAGACAATGTGCCATCACGTCCGTAATTAATTCTTTTCATCGTCGAGTTGCGCATAGTTTTGAGAGTGTAGCTGTTGCCACTGTTTACGTTGAAGTGTGAATTTATGTGACTTGGTTTTCAAATTTATATATTTTTATGTAATCAATTTATAATGCGTAAGTTATACCTTAACTAGAACACAAGACAAAAATAATGAAATTTCATACAAAATTTCATCCCTTATTTAACCCCTTTAGGGGATGAATTTTCAAAAAACCTTTTTTTGCTCATTGTTGCTTTATATGAAACTCTTTTAGACACAGTGGTTTATGATGTGTGTTATCTTTCCGTGAATGATTTAAAGATTTTTATTAAGTAAGAAATATATCATACCATTCACCCAACCATCATACCATTGCTGTATGGTTCACATACTGAGTAATCGAAGTCTGTAATTGTCTTGTGTATTGTCTATTGTTATGTTTTTTTTTTATTTATTAATTATAATGTTGTTGTGTATTGTCTTTATAATTGTATCTATTTGTTTTAATTTTTATTTTGTATTTTTTTTTGCATAAATATGATCCTTTTGTTGGTCGAAATAAACGTTTTTATTAATTTTTTTATTAGGTCATCCCCATCTGCCCGCCTTTTCCAACTATGTTGGGGTTGGCTTTCAGTCTAACCGGATCCAGCTGAATACCAGTACATTAAATGGAGCGAGCTACCTATCTGACCTCCTTAACCCAGTTACTGGGTAATACGATACCCCTTGTTAACACGGAGATATATGCCAGTGACCTTGAGTGGTTAGCTTGCGTGTTCTGTACTGAGCTCACGCAACCCATCGTACGTTCAGCCAGTAATAGGACTCGCCCATCAAGGAGCGCTGTCCCCAATTTGACTCATTATTTATTTATTATACACAAACCAAAAAGTATTTAAATAAAACGTGTATATTAAAAGATCAATAATTAAATTATCTTTAAATTAGTGAGGATTTCAGAAAAATACGCTTGGTAGATTTTCCGTCATTCTCAGTTTTTTATCCGCGTTAGACATAACTTTACAAATTAATTTCACTATGTAATATAATCATAATCTAAAATATTCACATATTAAGTTATTGAGAAAATGCTCTAATTTTATTTTTTTTTTCAAATTATTAACACTACTCGTTTAGACGTGCTCATTAGTATAAAAAAAAAAAAAAAAGTCGGGTATCGTCGCCTTAAGACTAGTTGCAAGACTTTCGGGCTCTGACGACCCAAAAGATATCGTAAGATAAAATTGGTAAAAAAAAACTACTGCTACATACCGTATACCTACATATTTTTATCAGAACTCAACATGATTTCCGTACCTTTTCCGTTACCACTATTTAGTTTGAAGAGTGAAGTTTTCAGTTAGATTCCAGTTTACAAAATTGCGTGACTGCTGAACTTTTAACTGGCAGGATTTATGCTTATTTGTTAGGTAAACATGACTATAGGTATAAAGTAGGTCAAATGTGACTAAGTTAAAATAAACTTGTGACTTGCATAATTCTACGTTTTACATTAGAATATCATAGGCACTCGTTGTGGCGACCCGGATGTTAACGTGGTTCAAAGCCTGGACAAATTTTGATACCTATATGAAATGCCAATGTGGTTTTTAAATAAGTTACACGCAAAATGCCTAAAATTAATGTCTACACAGCAAATTGCCTAAGCTGCAAATCACCTAGAGATCAAAATGTTTAACAAGCAAAATGCCTAAAATGCAATAATTTCTAATTAGTAAATCGCCTGGAGATCAAAATGCCTACCAAGCAATGTTCCTAAAAAGCAATACAGAATATACAAATTATTTATTTTCCATATTTTTTTAGGGTTCCGTACCAAAATGGTAAAAAGAAACCCTTATGGTGAGACTAAGTCTGTCTGTCTGTCACACCTAGATATCTCAAGAACTACTAATGCTATCAACTTGAAATTTAGAACAGTTTTAGATGACGTATGCCCAACTATTTGGCAAACAAGAAAGAAATTTAAAAAAATATATCTTTTTTGCAAAAGGGACTGAAAGGGGTTCTTAAAAATTTGAATTGGGGCTACTAGAGCATGGGTATCATATGAAAGAACGCTGTTTGCAGATTCTCAGACATTTTTTTTTTAGGCAGCATAGTTTTCGACTTTTGATGAATAATGTAAAAATAAATACCATCCCCCCCGATTATCTCTGAAGTTTGCATATATAAAAATCTGAAATTATTCTATGTGATAGAAGTGTATGTAAAGATTACAGGAACAATAAAACGATGTCTCTAAATAGCACAGTTTTTCAGAAATCATCAACATCATATATCATATATCAACATCATAATATATACGTACGGAATCCTCGGTGCGCGAGTCCGACTCGCTCTTGACCGGTTTTTTCTATAATTATAATCTAGTCGTCTGGCACTCGCCAGCCACTGCCGCGGCACCGCTCGCTACGCTCGCTCGGCTCGTGCGTAAGGTTATGACCTTAGCTAACCTAACAATTTTTGTTTTAATAATTTACCTTCATAGTCAGAATAAGATGTAGTTCAAATACTGTATATTATACATATTGCAAGGTAGGCATTATGGTTCAAGTCAGACTAAGGTTTATTTCAAATACTGTATAGACATATTGCAAGGCAGGCATTATGCTTCCTAGTCAATATAATGTTTAGGCAATACTTGGCATAGACGTTTTGATTTCTAGTCAGCATGATCATAAAGTACAATAATTTGTGTCCGAATGACCACTGCGCTTAATACAAGTTATTTCATAACTTAGTAAGGGTGGTGGTTGCAACACCTACCTGTTTTGTTAACTAGCAGTCAAGTGTACCTACAGATGATGACACTATTAATGTTAACATTGTTATTTGATTAATTTATATAAATTATTATTATTAATTTACAAAAAATAAACAAAATTAAAAATTTAATTACACACAAAACAAAAACAAACATTATTGATTTGTATGTTTAATTTATCTGTTGGATTCTGTAGCTTAAAGGCTCGTGCAGACTGATGGGGCGATATCGCGGGAGCTACAAGGGCCGCGATGCCTGTCACGCCCGTGATATCGCGCCAGTCTGCAAGAGCCTTAAAATCGCAAACACGCAGTGTCAATTATACGAAGTGATCAATGTTATTTCCTACTCTGTAAGAGAAGACCTCTCCATCTCCACTCTCCACTGAGTAAAGACTCAGTAAATGTTTTTTTTGCCTGTCCTGAGCCACTGCCGATCAAAGGGCTCCCCGAAGTTCTTCCAGGAATATTTTCTCGCACACCTTGAAAACTCAATAACATCACTATTATTTACCAGCTGAAAACATCACAAGTAAATCGTAAACCTTTCTAAAATGAATTCGACTGAAAATGTTTCCGAAACATTTGAAAGAGTAAGATCTGAAGTAAAACTTGAAACGGTACGAACACAAAGAAACTCAAGTTTAGCGCGAGCAGCAAACGTACGACTTGTGTGAACGACTAACTGTTGCTGTTCCATTGTCTTAGTGTTTACTTCTTACGTACTAAACTTGAAGACGAGATTGACATAGTGAGTTGGTACTTGTCTTTCTTTTTTATGGCGATAGGTTTATACTTAGTTCCAGCCCGTGATGTTTATGATAATTCATTATCATCTGACTGCCTTTTTCCATGTTACTTGGGGTCGGCGCACCACGTTTGCTTCTTCTATTCTTCCCTGTCATCGCTATCATTCACTCCCTTTTATGTTTTATAATTCCTCAAAAAACAAACAATCCATACAAAAATAAAAAAATATATTTTTGTATATTGACCTATACTGTCCCGCTGCTGAGGACAGGCCTCCCACAAATGAAAATTCATCATAATCAGCATAAAATGTTCCCACTGTTGGGAAACAGGGCTCTCGGTGAGAGGGAGTAGGCTGTAATCTATCACGCGGGCCCGGTGCGGGTTGGTAGATGTCACGTCTTCGATTGTTAGGGTCTAGGATTTCCATTTAAATCGTGACGAAACCGGCATACCGGTTTCGTCACGATTTAAATGGAAATGAAAATTATTGAGTGTAAATATAAGATGACAAAAATGTCGTAAGGAGGGTTTTCTACATCCTTTTTCTTCTGTCATATCAGTACTATGGTAAAAATAACTAACCGCTCGTGATGTACCAGTGAGGTTCTTGCAAAATACACTTACAGTTGCAATGCATTTCATTTTGACAATTCAACCACATTCATTACGTCATTTGCGTTGTCGAGCAGACGAATTTTTTAAAGATGGAAAGAAAGAAAGAAAAATATTTTATTCGGGACACGCACAAGAAATACAAATATAGCATTTAAAACTAACTTAAACAATAAAAACAACCAAAACTTGTGCGATGCCAAAAAGGTCGCGATATTTAAAAAATAAATACCGCAGCGCTGGTATTCTGATAGGGCCCGCTGTGATGCCACGGACTCACCTACGGATACGCATAAATGCCACTAGGGTATAGATTCAAGTTTTTAAATGAACTGACAGCTGTGCTGCTGGGGAGTTTGTTGCGCCACTTCTTCTTCCCAGCTAAAGCACTAGGATGTGGTGAAGGGTGGGCGTTTTTGGGGGACTGTCTCATGTAATTTTGACGTTCGAAAAGTGCTGATTCTCAGCCTAGTTTGAATAAATGACTTTTGATTTTGAATAAAAATAAATAAAACAACACCTACAATAAATTAAAAGAAAACAAAATTAAGATGGATGGATGATTCGATACAAAATTGTAATAGTAGCCTCTAGAATGGTGCTTAGTGGCATTTACTACATCATCATCATCATTTTAGCCATAAGACATCACTACAGGACAAAGGCCTTACCCAGGTACCGTCACTACGACCGGTTCTGTGCTTCTCGCATAAAGCGGATTCCTGCGGCCTTCACAAGGTCATCGGTTGACCTTGTGGGTGACACTCTAGCGCTACGTCTTCCGGCACGCGGTTGCCACGCCAGAACCTTTCAGCCCCATTGGCCATCTGCTCTGCAAGCAATGTGCCCTACCCACTGCCACTTAAGTTTGGCAATTCTTTGGGCTACCTATGTCGGCCGACATAGCACGAGGAATTGCCAAACAAGACAACAAGAGAACCAAAGTAACCGTGGTTCTCCTACGGATCTCTTCATTTATGATTCGAACTCGTAGGGAAACTCCAAGCATAGCCCTCTTTTGTTCATATGAACAGAGGCTAGTTTGTCACAATAATAACTAATAAAAATGAAATAGGTAAGTTAAATAGGTATATGTATGTATATCCTTATATTGAAATAAATATTGATTTCACAATTTTCTTTATTGCACCTACCACTGCTTGTCTCTGCATCACCCAAAGGTTGACTGGTAGGAAATGCCTATGGCATTAAATAAATAAATAATAAATAAAAATATCTCTTACTTCATTCAATTAGTTCATTCAATCGCAATTCACTATTCGACGTCCTTCAGTAAGTTCATCACATTCACTACCTGCTCAACTACACCGTTTTCAATTTTAATCAACTCCAATATTCAATAGTACTGGGAAAACCAATTATGTACCTATAAAACTATTAAAATAAAATGACTTTCCGATACGTTTTCGAATAAATGCCAAAAGAATGAATAAATGATAAGTCTGGATTTGTGCCCGGTTGATGGCAATAGGCTCGCCACCGAATACATGATACTTATACATAACTGGCGTATCGTGGGCGTGGGATAGGTGCAAAAGAGCAAAAGAAGTATGTATCGTAGATCGTAGCAGATGGCGTTCTGTTGTTTCTGCCCATGAGATGAAGGCGTGAGTTTATGTAAATATGTAAAACGCACATTATAAATTAAACATAAAATAATACAAAGTAACGACAATAACGAAAGTAACGACAAATACACGACAAAACTAGCAACAATTTTACTAATACCTTAAGATAAAAAATAAACCAATAAGATGGTGTGTGTTTATGACCAAAAAACTTGTATGAGGCGAGTATACGCGATTCAGCGCCGAGTTTATGCGATTCAGCGCCGAGTATATGCGATTCAGCGCAGAGTTTATGCGATTCAGCACCGAGTATATGCGATTCAGCGCAGAGTTTATGCGATTCAGCACCGAGTATATGCGATTCAGCGCAGAGTTTATGCGATTCAGCACCGAGTATATGCGATTCAGCGCCACCGACCGACTGGAGCCGAGTAGGTATGCCTGACTCAGCATCACCAACTCCAGCGTGATGGTTCAGTTTCGTTCACTGTTCAGAAAGCGCTCAAAGTGCGGCTAAAGCAGCTTTCACTTCAAAATAAATCGTGTCACAACCCTGCGCCAGGAAATTCACCATTGTTAGAAGTAACAGTGAAAAATGAATATAGTTTTGATGTGCAAACATTTCAGCTTTACACACTGTTTTATTACGTAGCCAGCTCCAACTTTGTCTAGACAAATTAGTATTTAGTACCTACTAGTATTTTTGAACCTGGGATTTCTAATTTTAAACATTAAACGCTTAAATCCGTAGAACATATGTTCTACGGATTTAAGCTTTTTGACAGTTTATGAGTATTCTTTGCCCACGCGGCTTTGCTCACTTCAAGTGTGTTTTTTAATTCGCATATTGTGCTAAGAAATTCATCTATCATCATTTTTGTGTTACAAAAGATAAATACAATAAAGTACTTATTAGAATATGTAATGTTTTTTTTTTGAAAGGCTGAAAACATTACAAAGTAATTAAGGACAAAAATATCCTAAAACCGTTGCTGTACACAAAGTCTGCAAAATTCACAGCTAACTGAATGAAAGGCTTCATGTAACTTTTATTGAAATGAAAATTTTATTAGTTTCAGTTTGTTTAATCCCTCTTTTCTACATGGCTAATTGATAAAGTTTCCTATTATAAAATGATTATTGGAAAAAGAAGCTTCATATTCTGTTACTAGGAAATTTTAAGCAGAAGGTACATAGATTGTTGAAAGAATACTTATAAATACAATAAAAATACCAATAAATCTCTGTTTTATTTTTTTTATTCGTGATAACAGTGGTTAAGATAAATTTTAGCGTATTTAAACAAACATAATCAATCATTCAGACCCAGGTTCAGACAAAGTTGCACCTATAAACAATTTTGTCTGAATCTATGATTTATGATTTCATAAAAGTTTTATATGTTTACCATAGCAAATAATATATCAAATTATCGATACATCACACTTTGCAATGACAGAAAAAAATACATAAATAAATAATTGTTCAGTTTTAAATTAAGATATCAATTTGTGACATGTTTAAACATCGTTCGATCAACGTATCTACAGACAGTCATTTGTTTTTACATGTTTATTTTTATGTGCAGACGAGTACAGCGTTCGTGTGGCTTTCGACTAATGCCTAATGCGCTGACACTGTTGTGATTGATTGTCCAAATTATTTGTTTTCCTTTTAAAACTTTTTTATTTTTATTTAGTTGTTGCCTGTACCTACGTCAGGTATTTTTATTTGGGGATGTTTAAATTAATGGATTACAATGTGGATCGTAATATTATTTGAACCTATTAGACTTAATAATTTAATAACATGTCTTTTATCTACGGGTGAATAGGCACTCGAACATTTGTGTACACAAAAATTCCTACTGCGATCGCTAATATCCCTGCCAAGCCTGGCATTATTTTCCCAAAACAGTTATTTACTAACATTATACACACTTTAAAGCACACTCAACACTTATTTTGGCACAGCGTTCAGTTTCTAAGCCCATAAAACAGGAACCCCATACAATGGAAACGTAAGTACTGGTCCAGTTGTAAAACTTATTGCAGACGGCTATGGACCAACATTTTAGTACTTTGGCTAGATTAGGAACAGCAGCTTTGTTGTATGTACAGATAATGTGTTATTTAAGTAGATGCAAAACGAATTCCCCACTTCACTAACTACATATTTGGATTGTTTTGCGAATCAGTTTTAGTGGCATATTATGGTATGGTATACAGGGTGGTATAATTGTGGTGGTGTGTGGTGGTAAAATAGGTGGGTAATTCTTGACGCCCCTGCGTTAAAGTTTTTCGTCGGCTATTAAAAAAAAAATTCGCTGTTCCATACATTTTGACCGAGTAGGTATAGCACTTCTGTTTTTTTTAAATTACCGACGAGAAATTTTAACGCAGGGGGGTCAAGAATGATGTACTGAATCCATGGTAACCGGATTCGCGTCGATGTCCCTTCCACCCTGTATGTTTTGCAAAAACGTTACATAAAATGTGGGCTGCGCCCTAAGGGCCGGTTCACACGTATCACAACGACACCACATCGCAGCGACAAAATGTGGGCAAGCAGTGGTTACGTGCGAATAGTTTTGCTGCTACTTCTTGCAGTTGCGTTGTGGTTGCATGTCGCAAGTAGTTGCGATGTGGTTACGTTATGGCTAGTATTTGCAGATATACAGCACATTGTGTTTGTGCTGTGGCCGGCCGCTAGTGCACGGTCTCGCTGGTGCATGGTGGTTGCGTTGTAGTCGTGACGAGGCTTTGAGGTAGTCTGTGTGAATAAACTATCCATTATCATACAAACTGTATGTGTGTATAGGTCACGGTTAGTCCCCTTACTATTTGTCGATGTCAGAAGTTTAACTGACGGGACTGAAGGGATTTAAATCACGACACACGCCAGTCTGCACCTCGATCTTTCGAGGTTTTTTTAAAATGTTTTTTTTTAAGACTTAATCTGTAAAACCAAAGATTTAAATCAATAGATTTGCCTCACCATACTTAGGTCACAGAAGTCGAACGAAAAAGTGTCCATGCTAACAAGAGTGAGCGCACTCATCACGCATGGTAGACACTAAAAACCAATAACTAAAAGTTTGAGGTATTTAATTTAATGAAATTGCAGCAAAACTTAACTAAATCTTCATCATCATTATCATTGCAGCCAAAAGACGTCCATTGCTGGACACAGGCCTCCCCCAAAGGGCGGGGGTTGCCATAATCGGCACGCCTGGAGCCTGCGGGTTGGAAATCTTATCAACTTTTATTTATGTCTGGTCATAACATTCAAATTTTTTTTCATACAGTTTTCTGACATCAACGCCACACTCAGTACTCTGAACCTGGTGCCGATGGCTGAGGATCATGAGAAGTACCTCGTTTGCCGCGCCGAGAACCCCAGGGTACTTAACGCTGTTATTGAAGACCGATGGTTCCTCAATGTGCAATGTAAGTATCCTGAGCTGTTTTGTATTGTATCTCAGACGTATCGGTTTCAAAGGGAATCGAACTTTAACAACATCCTTTTGAACTGCATTTTCCTATTTGTAGATATCAATAGTGCTTGCATATTCTCTGGAAAGGCACTATTAGGCATGAATAATAGGCAGCAGAACAGTTATCAGACACTTCACTTTTTTGTTCATTTTTAGGGTTCCGTACCTCAAAAGGAAAAAACGGAACCCTTATAGGATCACTTCGTTGTCCGTCTGTCTGTCTGTCTGTCTGTCAAGACCATTTTCCTCAGAAACGCGTGTAGGTATCAAGTTGAAATTAATATCAAATACGTAAGTCCATGGTCCCTTGGAGCTCTAAAAAAATCAAGCATCTAAGTCAACGCAACAAAAAAATACGGCGATTTATGCGACATTATGGTGACATATTTCGATACTCGCAAATAAATGAAAACCTACAGGGTACTTCCCGTTGACCTAGAATCATGAAATTTGGCATGAAGCAAGGTCTCACAGCACTAGTATCGGAAAAAGTCCTAAAATTGTCAATTTGTAGTTTTATCACATAAAAAAATGTTTTTTGCGATTACAAACTTATATTTGCAGTTGGAGAATTGACTGTGACGTATATCGATGTATGGGAGAACATGTTTTTCAATTACAATGATGAGTTTGTTTTTATGATAAATTCATCCCAACTACGGAACCCTTCATTGTGCGTGGTCCGACACGCACTTGGTCGGTTTTTGTCTTTTATTCGGCATCTTTCACTCGCCTACCGAATGATCTAAAAATTAAATAAAGGATGTTAATTCCGATGTAATATTGTCGGTGTCGTATGAATTAAACAAAAATCTGCCAACACTTTTCAACATGGTGATCCGTTGACTTGCAGTCAACTAGCACGTATCAAAATGTTTCACTTGTAAATATATTTCACCACAAATTCATTTAAATTGTGCGCAAAAGGTTCAAATCAACATGAGGATAAAGGCTCCGACACGACAGTGCGACGTGATGTTGGTAGAACAATTTCCATGAAGTTTTCATAGATATTATTCTACGAGTACTAGAGTCGCGTCGCGCCTGTCTGCGGGAGCCTTGAAACTAATGTTTTTGATTTCATTACCTAACTGTTTTAAACGTAAACAAAACATACATAAATTCCGAAATAAAATAATTAAAATGCATGTTTTCAAAAATACCTATTTTGTTGATGGTAGAAGTAAAATCAAACCGCTTAGCATTAAAACAAATAAATGTTGGTAACATAACTTGGTATGCAAATAGTAATCGACAAATTATTGTGATTAATGGATCACCGAGCTCATATTTTGTTAAGTCAGAAGTCATTTATTTATTTGTTTAACATAGGTACTATGGTATATAAATAATGGTAGGTTTATAAAGATAATAAAGAGTGCGCTATGTTATGCCAGAGGGCGTAAAAATGTATGTAAATAAGTGATCAAGCCAGCCAACTCTCAATAATTAAATAAAATAAGCCTGGACAATAAAAAACAATTATAAAGAATCACATATTTCATAATATAAATAAATGATTATTAATAGAAATAGAAATCAATGTCAATAAAAATGTTTTGAAAGGATGTTATTAAATTGGTTTAACTATATTTTAAAGTTGACAGTAATTATGAAAATCACCTTACTTATCCTCCAATATTCCTTTGCAGAACATTAGCCCCCTCCCCTTTACTTGCCATTTTATTCATGACCCTAGTGCATCCAGGAATTTTAGACTGTCCTTCTTTGTACCCTCAAGGTGACCACTTCAATGTAGCGCGCGGACTTCAAAATTTATTTGTAAAAACCTTAAGAAATTCTGACTTTCGCGGGCACCTTAAGTAATGTTAAGGTAGAGTTTGACAAGTTTTCATATTCAAATTTTCAAATCAGAAACGAGAGGGGCAGGTCCCTTATTTTTTAAGAACGTTCTCATTTTTCTCTCAGCCTAAGTCTGTCAAAAAATAAAACCTTATGCGGTCGGAGGCGTCAGGAACGAAGTTCCTTACGCGATACTCGTATATAATAGAAAGAGACAGAAAGAAAGTCGAATGGAGGGCGCATTACGATTTTTCCTTACGTGACGATTTCTACCAGTCAACTCCTACCGCAAGCCGCGTTAAAGAACTTCACCCCAATACCTCTTTTTTACTGACATCATCGCTGAGATGAGATTGCAACTGGATTTTAAACGTTTTTAATTAAGGGAATTAACTTTCAGGTGTCAGATTCAGATTCAGATAACTTTATTTGCGCAAACATGTGTGTACATACAATTATGAAATAAATGAATGCAAGGTACTATTAGTACATGGAGTTGTGCTAACATGTTTACCATAATGTCATGGTGTGCAAATAATAATACAATTTTAGAATATAAAAAAATATACAACATTCATTAATAATGACAATGCTGACATAAATAAATAAACTAAATTAAATTGATTGATTACATAATTAATTAATATAGAAATAGATAGGAGTTACTAAAAACCGGCCAAGTACGTGTCAGACCACGCACAATGAAGGGTTCCGTAGTTAGAATGAATTCATCCCAAAAACAAACTTAACATTGTAGTTGAAAAACATGCTCTCCCATACATCTATATACGTTACGGTCAATTCTTCAACTGCAAATTTAAGTTGGTCGACGATTACTCGTTAACTTGTAAACCCTACTTAGTTGTGATAGTTTTCCTTTTAATTTCGTTATATATACTACTGCCATGAATTTTTTCATCTATCCAAAACCAACCATTTAGCTGGCAGGGGGGGGAACACTTAACTCTAACAAAAAATAGCACTTTAAAGCTTAATATTACACAAACGGATCACAGAATTGAAAAATGTTTTTCACAGACCCACAATATATTTGAACGGCCTATCCAACGATACCCCACACCATGTATTAGACGAGAAAAAAAAATATCATCCCCGTTTTACGTGCAAGGAAGGTGACCAAAAATGTTTTTCATGGTTTTTGTTTTACGACTTTCTCAGCGTGATTAATATGTACACCCATGCCATTTACAGCTTTCTAGGACTTGGCGTCTCTGAGCTAAGCCGGGGACAGACGGACGGACGGACAGACAGACAGACAGACATGGCGAAACTATTCCTTATTTACTACGGAACCCTAAAAATTGTCAAATATTGAATTACCAATAGCAAAAAAACATAATAATATAATGTCAACGTAGGTCCAAAATATTCAATACAAACATCATCATCAAAATCATTACTACATTACATACATTTCAGATTAAATTAATTTATAAATAAAAGAGCAGTAATTCTAACTTTTATTTTTCATATTTTATCACCATCATCATTGATAGCCAGCCCTATCTAATAACTTACTAACTCATGTGCGTTTGACAGATGTCCCAATCGTGACCCTCAAACTGGGTTCAAACCTGAACCCCAGCTACATCAAGGAAGGAGATGGAGTCTACTTCGAGTGCAGCGTCAAAGCGAACCCCAAGGCGAAAAAGCTCACGTGGTATAAAGGGGTGAGTTTTATGAACACATATTAAAATTAACGTCTTCATTGTAATTATGAAGTCGGAAGATTGCGTTAAAATAAGGAGCCTATCTCATTTATAATCGACGTTAAAAATTACTTAACTTTAAACAACATTATTTTTCATAAATAAAGCAAACCGGCGCGACACGCGACGCGACACAAAGGCCCCGCGTGTCGCGCGACGAGACCTTAAACCAATTTATATAGTAGGTATAGGTACGAGTATATTTCATAATTTAAGATGCCTTAAATTGGCGCTCGAATTAAATATAATAATTATCTTCTCAGCCCGAAGATGTCCACTGCTGAACATAGGCTTTCCTCAAGTATTGCCACTAAATTGTATCTTAAAATACTGTGATGATGAAATATACATACATACATAAACTCACGCTTTCTTCCCATGGAGGAAATATCGTACCTACATAATGTTTAAAGGAAGAAATACGTGTCAGTCAGTAGGCTATAGCAGACCACCAATTTCACACTACCGAGCTCGATCCTCGACCACCATTGTCCATCTTATAGGTATAGTGTGTATGTACATTTATTTATTTATTAAAACTTTATGCGCAAGTAAAAAATACACTGTACAAAGGCGGACCATCGTCGTAATGGATTAGTTTTCCCTTTGTTACTAGTTTACCTTGAATAAGTGTGACGTCAGCAAGAGTTCTTCAATCTCCAATAGTTTTAAATTACACGCAATAAACTCCTCTTAATTCAAAGTTTTAAAAGCATCCAGTAAATTTGTCCTTTTCCGAACAAGTTTTTCTGATCAAGTTTATAAAAGTTTGACTCATAATTCTCTGAATTGATATTGCATTACGACTAAATAACGGACTATTTCACAGGTGAAAGAAATCCAGCACAATGCAAGTGCGGGAGTCATCCTTAGTGACCAGAGTTTGGTGCTGCAGAGTGTGACCAGGTCAGCTGCAGGGGACTACAGCTGCCTGGCGTACAATAATGAAGGCAGTGCCACTAGCAACCCGGTGTCACTGCAGATCAATTGTGAGTAATTTCACTAAGCTGCGCTCATACGGCAATTTCAAGTGCTCAAATCTGGGGACTATTAGTCAAAAATGGCGTTACTTTGATCTCAACATGTAGCAGTTGTTATCATAATTTCAGCCGAAAGACGTCCGCTGCTGGACATAACAGTTGTTATAGATAACGTTAAAACATATTGAGCGGTACAGAGTTACTTCACAACAGAATATACAAGGTGTGGTGAAAATAACTGGAAACGCGAAAACCTCGTTTTTTAGTCTTCATTATGAATATCTTCCGCAATTTCAGCTGTTCCCTATATTTATTTTCGTATGACTCGGCTTGATTTCAGCAAGAGTCCCGTCGTAGAAGTTGTTCATAAAGATTTGTACAATGATTCTCTTACAGGTTTTCAGTTACCTATTTCAATTGCACCGTGTAAGGAGTAATTAGGAAAGGAAAAAAAAAAAAATATAGTTTGATACCAACCTAAAAATCGGAATCACACTAGATTGCTTCCCGTGTAAGCGAAGCTTTAGACGTTTGAATACACTTGTGTTTGATTTTTAGCTGTTAGATCCCAATAGACATGTTAAGGCCTAACTGTGGCGACTCGGTTACATCAAGGTTATTTGATCAACCAAAGCGGCATTTCTGTCCCCACGTACCTACTTGAGTCACGTTCGGCACGGTACGTTCTGTTCTAGATTATTTAATATTTGTTGGATAAGAAAAAAATGGTAATTCAGATGAATCAGGTGAAAGACACAAATATTATGGGACTAGAAATAGGGACCAATTAGTTCAACCAGGTTTCAGACTGGCTAAAGTAGACTCATCCTTCATGGGATACTCACTTTTAAGCCAAGCATTTTTGTCAGCAATGTAATCCCCCAAATTATAATATGCTTGGCTACATAATGTGCGTTTTATACAAGATTTAAATTTCGTTTCATTTAGTTACACCACATAGTCTAACTAAATGAAACGAAATTTAAATCTTGTATAAAACGCACATTATGTAGCCAGGCTTAACGCTGGTCCTGCTCCACAAGGGCGCATAAACTAATTGAATAGCATTCAAAACTATTGTTGGAGCTGGTGAAGATTGTAAATACTATCTTTATATTGTATAAATTGAATCTATTCGTTTTGTATAATTGCATAGCACATGTGTGAGCACTATGTACCTACCATTTTCTGAGTATGTATTTTATTGACTTGAATGTGCCAGGGCGGCTGAGAGTGTCATGCTCACTCAAATGTCTAGCTGATGGTGGCGTATGTGTTAGATCATTAAGTTCCCTTCAAAATGGTTGAGCTAAATGGTGCTGATCCATGCGTCATGTTCGTGAACGGGCGCCGTCAGTAGGGACTGGTCATTTCTTAGCTGCCACGGCTTATTTTAACTTAGTATTTTAGTTGTTTTTTATATTTTTATTACGGACGCTTTTAACGTGCACGTCTTTCTACATTGTTCTCACATGTATAATTTCAACATAAATTATGTAACCAATACTATGTAACAATATTTTGATTTAAAAGAGTGTCCGTGGAGTTTCTTGCCCGTTCTTCTCCATAGGCTACCTACTAAGCTTTGGAATGGGCAACTAGCTTCATCTTTATGACTGACCGACCCCTTGACAATTCAAAAGTGCCTGTAATAGGTTTATTTGAAATAAATGCTTTGAGTTTTAGTTTGAATCTTCAAGCTTTTGATTTCGGTTGAAGTCTCAAGCGTCTTATAGCGTAGCATCTTTGATAGATTAGCATAGCATTATGAAATATTTATTTGGAGATTTGATCATACACTGGAGAGATCAAAAACCAATTAAGTAGACTCTATATTAGACCAAAAGATATTACATGGGACTTAAACATAACTGATGAAATGCGAGTGTACCTAGTATGGGTGTGTACCCATACTAGGTACACCTTCTCTTCCTCTGCCTTACCCTTCGGGGAAACAAGACGGGATAATATGTTATGTTAAATAGACTCAAACAACTAACAAGTAATTAGCTCACTCACTTAGATCTTTTGCTGTGTTTATGTTATTTTGTCTTTGCGATAACAGTCTCAGGATTAGATTAGCCTAGGCCCAGACTCCACCAAAGCGGAGAGGAGAGATGTTTGTAAACGACCAATAAGATATCGATAAGATAACGTTACCGTACTATCGCATCAAAATAACGATATCTTATTGGTCGTTTACGAACATCTCCTCTCCTCTTCGCTTTGGTGGAGTCCGGGCCTTACGGCTGATTTATATTTGCATTAGTTATTATAAGTAGCGAGTTTAGTTCAAGTAGCTACAAGTAAATAAAATATTTTTCTTTCTTTCTTTTCTTTCTAGCTGCAAGTTATAAGTCCAAACGCCAGAAGGTCAATTCCCGTATTTAAAAATGTTCAAAATATAGTCATCTCAGCGACAATCAATGTCAAAACCTTGTCAAAAATCTAAGTACAGTGCGTTCACTATAGCTTGACGCGTGACGCGATTGGTAGCACAGAATTTTGCAGTCTTAGTTTCAATACTAATAGAATTCAAAATGGCAACTGACAGAACATACTACCAATTGACTGCAAAATTCAGTGCTACAAATCGCGTCACGCGTCTAGTTATTATAGTGAACGCACTATACATTAGAGGTATTCTGTCATCTTTAGACTGAGTTATGAATGTGAACGTTTTTCCTATTACGAGAATTGCTCCTCTGTCCAAAAGTAACAGTTTTTATCTCGCTACATAAGCAATGCAAATGGAAATCAGCCGTTACTGAGTTCTTAATCTTAAACGACAAACTAGAACTATCCACACACATTGCAAAAATATAACCACAAGCGAAAACTGGATGCATGAAACTACGCCTCTGTCGGCTCCTTTGGGGAACAGACGTGATATTATATTGCTTTGACTTGTTGGAAAACTGGAAGAAATCCAGATTCAAAATTAAATGGATGTGGTCTGGAGACGTTGTTTGCGGCAGTTTGCGGAAACCCGCCGGGATTACGACCAGATTGAGCACTGAATCAGCCCAGAATTGTCAGGGTGAGCAGATTTATACGCTGGACCTAATTTAAATTGAGATAGGTTTTGTGGTTTGTCTTGTGATTAGATAGGCGACGTTTCATGTCGTTGATTTTAAATTATTTAATTCTTGCAACGTAAAAAGTTGGTACAAAAATGCTAAAAGTAATGTTATATATATATAATCAGTTTATTTCAGACAGAAAGGCATCCATAATTGTGTTAGTAAATGCTTAAGACCTATGTTAGTAAAACACAACAAATAAAATTATAAGAACAATCAAAAGAAAACTAAATCATATTTTGTTGGAGACATGGAGTGCAATCCAGTGCCCAAGAAAGGGACTGTCTAGTTGGCCCGCTATTACTTTAAGAATGCTATTGGAGCTTGCTCGGATACGGTGCAATATGGAGGCCGCTCTCTTTCTCATGATGGCATGAAAGCCATCAATCTTAGCCTCCATAAACATGCTAGACGCACGTTATATCTACTTACGTACGAATAGCAGTTTAGGTAGTATAATTTCATTAAACTTTGAACATTGTCATTAGATTTACACTAATAGGATTTTTTTTAAAAGGAACTCGTGGCTAAGTAATAACAGTCACATGGGTTAATCTACCAGGGTAAGCTACCCTTGCTGGGGTTGGTCCGTGGATGGGTGACTATCTTTACATACCGAGATTCCTCTGTGCCTTGGAAAGCACCTTAAGCCCTTGGTACCAGCTGTCGTTTTCCGATTCGTGGATCTCTGACAGTCGTTAGGGATTGTCAGAGGCCCGAAAGTCTAACAACCAGTCTTACCAAGGGGTATCGTATTACCCAGTTACTGGGTTGTGGAGGTCAGATAGGCAGTCGCTCCATGTAAATAATGGTATTCAGCTGCTTCCGGTTAGCCTGGTAGCTGACCCCAACATAGTTGAGCAAAGGTTATGCAGATTGATTGAGTATTTTTAAAATGTGCAACCTTTAATAAATTTAAATTTTAAATTAATTAATTTTATTTTTTTTATTTGTTTTTATTAAAGAATTTTAATGAAGCAAAAATAATATTTTTATGGATTCTACACAGTACATACTCAGTGTTAGTATCCACCTAACCCGATGGGAAAAGACGTGTCTATTTAAAGGCATTTCAGTCATTGCATTTTAATCATACCAGCTCGCGCTATTAATCATCATCATCATCATTTCAGCCGAAAGACGTCCACTTCTGGACATAGCCCTCCCCCAAAGGGAGGGTTTGCCATAATCGCCACGCTTGGCAGGCGGGTTGGCGATCTCAGTATTGTGTTCAAATGCATAGAGAACGCTGCTGCCCATTCTCTAGTAATTTCCTTAGTCGCCTTTTACGACACCCACGGGAAGAAATAGGAAATGAAATGAAATGAAATGAAATGAAATCAAAATCAAATCAAATAATTATTATAGCGTGTTGTAAGCACGCTGCGTGTATTTGTACCAAAGGGCACAGGTGTAAAGATTCCGGCAGTATCCGTTAAACAGGGTGATTTTCACTTGATTTGAACATTTCGCAAATCTTCGTGCCAGCATATTACTTTTGGCGGCGAGCGAACGTCTTTGTCTTTCAATGTCCTCGTCATCTTTAAGTTTCTCAGTCAGAATATGGCCTAAATATGTGAAACATTTAACAGATTCCAACTTAGCGTTGCATAGAAATATGTCCGGTATATGTAATGTGCTGTTGTCGTAACGAAAACACATTGTTTGGCTCTTTTTAGCATTATACTTAAGACCATGCTTATCTGCATATACCTCACATATTCCTATCAACTTTTGCATTGCCGTGACAGACGGACTGAGCAGAACCATATCGTCGGCGTAACTAAGATTATTTACAGGTACGTTGTTAACTGAACAGCCTACCCCGGCTCTGCTCAGCTCCTCTATCAGGTCATTCACATATAGATTAAATAATATGGGTGATGTTAATCCGCCCTATCTTACGCCCGTTCTGAGAGAATATTCGCTAGACAAGGCCTTCCCCCATTTTACTGCGTTAGCTTGGCCCTCATACCAATACTTCATGACGTAAACAATGTCATGTGGTATACCTGTTTTGAACATTTTATCCCATAACGTGTTATAATTAATTGTATCAAATGCGCGACTTAAATCTAGGAAACATGCGTATACATTTGTTTTTCTGTCTAGATAATATTTAACAGTTTTCTTTAGGGCAAATATAGCTGTGTCAGTTGCATGCTCAGCACGGAAACCAAATTGAGCGTTATTAAGGTTTATATATTTTTGTATTTGAGGTTCTACCAACCTTTCAAATATTTTTGACAACACCGTCGCTAGTGTTATGGGCCTATAATTAGACGTATCTGAAATATCACCTTTCCTATTTTTAACTAATGGCACTACTACTGACTTCATAAAATCTTTAGGTAAAAAAGCATGAGACAAGCAGGCATTATAAAGTATCACTAGTTTTTCTGCTAAACGAGGACCACCCCGGATAACGTGCGTTAAAGTGAGACCATCGTGCCCCGGAGACTTCCCACGTTTCATTTTATGAACACAATCAAGTAACATGTCTAAAGTTATCGTAAAGCAAAGTTCACTCACCTGGACACGATGACCATGCACAAATCCGCCTTCCGCAGTACACAAGCCTCCGGCAGAACCTGTCAATTTAAATTGCGTTGCAAACGCCTCAGCTATCTTTTTGGGGTCCTGTATATTCTTGACACTCGCTGCACGACTCGGTTTATATGATAAGTTATTAGTAGATTTCCAGAATCGCCCAAAATCACCAGAGGCCCTTTGTTTGGCAATAATATCCATTTTTATTTGATTTTGGTTTTGTTGACACCACTTAAGTTTATTTTTAAAGGTCTTTCTAGTAAAACACATATTGTCATAAACGTATCCCTGTGAAGGTCTTCCGTACAGTAACCAGCTCTGAAAGGCGTTCCTCGCGACTTCGTGAAGCGGTTTAATATGGTAGTTCCAACCGGTAACATAATTACACTTTTTGGTTATACGCCTTTCTTCGTCCGTGTTATTGGCAGCTTGTCTCATGGCTTGTATTAAAGCACAGTAATATTTGTCTATTAAATCACAGCATTGCTGATTACTACACGCAAAACCTACACTTTCATGTTTACAATTTAGTGTTAAGTCAACATTGGCTAGGTATTCATCACATAATTGGCGATACTTCATCAATTGAGCATGATTTCTATTATTAAGGCTTAATCTATTCATAGGAGCATCCTGTGCATATGTTTTACGGTTTATGACACTTAAATCGCATTCCACTACGAGTGGATAATGGTCCGACCAGTTCACCTCATTTAACACGTACACACTACGAATTGCATCCCACCCGGACGAAGTGACAACACAATGGTCCAGCCAACTTGTAGTGCCGTGTGCCTCACTTATAAAAGTAAAAGTTTTTGAAGACTCACCCAGAAAATTAATGTCCGCCCAAATCCAATTTTGATCGACACAGTACCTTATCAGATCGTTACCGAACATACTGCCGATATCTGCGTTGAAGTCCCCCATCACAAATACACTTTCGTCATCGCAATCTTCTATTAACGAATTAATTACACTAAGGCACTCCGTAAATAGCGGTAAGTTATCTGTGCACTCAGTGGGCAAATACACAGACATAACTATAACACTTTGCTCCGGTAGCTGCATACGCACAGCAACGATACGCCGCGAGTCACATTTGATCGGCGTGACCTTGCTAAACAAACACTTTCTCCACAGCACGGCTACACCTCCGTACGGCCGACCCCGTAATGGACCCTTCGTAGTGTCAACCGATGATATTCCGTAATATTGAAACTAAGTATCTATTTGGCTTAGGAAATCAATGTCATCTGGTAACAGCCATGTTTCTTGCAGCGCAATAATGTCATACTTTGCACATAATTCTTTCACATATTTAGATGACCTTTTTATACTTTTACAATTGAATGATACAATTTTCACATTATTGTGGTTGTGTAGATCCATTAGAAGTTTTGTTTTTAAAAGTTCTGAATACAATTCCGTCAGGCCAGAAATCTTCACGGAGAATAATCTCTAGACATTTCTTTTCAACCGATATCTTAAACGACTTGAAGTTTGTTGCATTTTTAGGTGTTAACAATTCCACGCTAAATACATTTTGGCTATTATCTTTCATGTAGGTTTCTATATCCTCTTTTGTACAGTCATTCCGAAAGCGCGATACATATATTTGTACTATGTGGTCAGCTGCCTTCAATTTTGAACTCACATTAGTCCCTCTTCTATTCTTAATATTTGTATTATGTTTAGTCAATATATTATTTGTCATTTGTTGTCGCTCGGCAATTCGAGGTCGTTTTCGTGCATAGGAAACTGTCTGGAATCCTTCGTTATCGTCTTCATAGGTACGTTTCTGAGTATCACTATTCCTGTTTGATGCCATGTCTCGGTAGGAAGGCTCAGGTGCGGGTGACGGGTGCAACACAAGCGAGGGGGGCCCGTGCTCGTTTCTCACCCCAGCAAATGTTTTCCTCGTTTCAGGTGTATTAACAGTGCTCGCAGTTGAACCTAAAACGTAGTCCTCAGTCCTAGACCACACCGTTGGTTCGCGCCTCGCAGTCCTCGCAGAAAGTACTCGCCTTTGATGTACCCCCATGTCTTGAGAATTTCGGTTTTTTAGAACAATCATTTCGTCGGTTAATTTGCTGATATTTTCTTGAAATGTACTTTTCATAGTCAGAATTTCCGTTTGTAATGACGCCATTGTTTTTAATGCGCTAGACACATCTAAGTGATCAAAGGCCACGGGGGGTACTTTGCTTAACTCTTTCGCGACGAAACACGGCAATTTATCTTGCTCTGTTTCCTTGATCACCTTTATGACATCGATAATATTGTTAGCATTCTTCTTTTCACCTTTGCGCACGGTTTTCTTAGTGCCAGCTGCCTCATAAAGCAATGACTGCAGTTTCAATTTCTTCTTCCGTGTACCAGGAACAACATATTTTTATCAAACTTAACTCATCCATCAGTTCACATTTTGCTGTTAAGAAAGTCAAAAGTTCGTTGATCACAAGCTTGCAAACACAGGACATTTCGACACTGGAATTCCACACGTATACGGGAAGACCTCTCACGCGCGCGTCGTGCGCCGGCGCCGCTTCGCACCGCACTGGAAATGAAATCGTTTATTCTGTAAATAGGATATTAAAATCACTTTTACACGTCATATAAAAAAAAAAAAATCTAGATGTAGCCGACATTTCCTATCTGACTACCCCTGAGAAGAAATGGCGAAACAAACTCAGGGGCCAAAGTCTCTTTTAAAGTCCAGACATAATCTTGGTCAGATCATGTGAGGACCATGTAGATCCGTGTCTGAAATGGTCTTTTGAGGAAAGAACCACGCAAATTTGAGCGGACCTGACCAATCAGTGTAAGTATTTGTCAGTAATCATGCAGCTCAACTCAAAACTTAAGGAGCTCAACGACTCGACGAACAGTACCAAAAAAAGGACATTTGGGTAGGCCGCATAAAGCGCTCAAAATGTCAGACCATCATTAAAACTTAACTGAGAAAAGAAAGGAAAACATTTAAAGAAAAAAAAAAAATGACCCACATAGTGCTCACATTCACAATAAATTAAAGCAGTAAATATAATACTTTTCAAAGTAAACATTCATGTAAAATTGTATACAATATTCTGCAATGTCAATATGTATATAAAATCATGCATAATAATTAAAATTCAAGTTTTATCACAAGGCTAGCAGAGCGAGCAGCTCAATCCCAAGCTTTTTTGTCCTCTAAATAATCAGAAATCTTATAGTACCCTTTTTTACAAAGTTTAGTTTTAATACAGATTTTAAATCGTTTAATGGGTAAGTTCCGAATGTCAGTAGGAAGTTGGTTGTAAAAGCGTATACATTGACCCATGAAAGAGTTGCCTACTCTGTGGAGGCGAGTGCGATGTACAGCAAGATTGTGTTTATTCCTGGTATTTAAACTATGAATATCGGACATTTTCTTAAAATTTGATTTATTTTTGTGTACATATAATAGATTTTCAAGTATATATTGAGAGGCTACAGTCAGAATATCTATTTCTTTGAATATTTCACGAAGTGAATCTCTTGGACCTAGATTGTAAATGGCTCGAACAGCCCTTTTCTGTAAAATAAAGATATTATTAATGTCCGCACATGTTCCCCAGAGAAGGATCCCATACGACATAAGACTATGAAAATAACTAAAATAAACAATTCTGGCAGTATCCACATCAGTAATCTGTCTAATTTTTTTAACAGCATAGGCGGCCGAACTAAGCCTTCCTGACAATTTTTCTACGTGTGGGCCCCATTGTAATTTACCGTCAATAGTTATTCCAAGAAAAACTGTCGACTCAACAGGGTCCAACTCTATTCCATTAAGTTGAACATTAGTAGTTAGCTGCCTGACATTTGGCATTGAAAATTTAATGAGTTTAGTCTTTTTCTCGTTCAGGAGAAGATTATTTACATTAAACCAATGGACAACTTTAGAGAGTGCATCGTTAACATGTTCAAAATTGACTAGCTGACGTTTGATTTTAAAAATGAGTGAAGTGTCATCTGCGAATAATACAATCTTGTGATTATCCCTTATGTGAAAAGGTAAGTCATTTATATAAATAGGGCATAGGGCGGTGCTATTCTTTATGTCCGGCACTACACAGACTCGCTATTAATAGACAAGTTATTATTATCTACAGAGTACCTGTGTTTAGCGGTATGACGCGAGTAGCCATAGAAATGTCAGCGCGTATTAGCTGGCACGTGGATGCAACTTGCGTATACCTACTTATGCGTGGGTTGTTAAAAGTTCTATCAACAATACGAGTTTGAGTAGTGTATTTTTACTTGTTTCATTTTTTTCAAACGTTCGGACGCCTATATATCATGTCACAGACTACCTACAATACATCATGTCCTGTGTGCCTATGCACATTAAAGAAGTGGACAGACCACAGAGCAAAGAATCTCCGCGCCAGCAGCGTCTAGAGAGGGTGGTAATAAAATTCGTGGTGCTGAAAGTGCGTTGAGCTCACAACTTCCGTCTCGGACGGCATTCCAAGCCGCCATTTGTGTCGTAGTGCAGAAAACGGTGACACGTTTGATTTTTATGGAAAGTGTTGAGCGACCGCTGAGGCGTCTCCCTGCTCTGTGGCATAAACGCTTCTGGTATTTTTTTCATAATTATTGTTTTTTTATCTAGCCTACGCTTTCCGGCTTCTGGGCAAAGACCTCCCTCCACTCATTCTATCTTTCGCAAACCCCCGCATCCCCCACCTGTTTTGATGGAACCTATCTAGCTCGTCCCATCTCCATGGTCTGCCGCGACCCCGGCTTGCTGTCTCAGGGCATCAGTTCTGTGCTGCTCGGGCCCACAATTTGTCCAGCATGCAATAGACATGTCTCATTTTAGTTAGGTAACCTTTTGAACCACGTCAGCGATCTTTGTTTTGGAGCGCAGTATTGTGTTTCGGCCACGATACGTTAATTTAACGCCTAATATACTGCATTTCATTGCTCGTTGGCAGACTTTGAGTTTGGACTTCTGGGTGTTAGTCAAAGACCAAGTCTGTGCAATATAGGTTATGGGTCTGGTAATACTCCTTGTTTTTTTTGGGAGCAGACACAACATAGATTGCTGTCTAAATAATTTTGACAAAGGACCTCGGAATAATTTCTAGAATATAAGTTTAATGATGTTTATTTATCATTTTGTTCACCCAGACGCTCCAATGTGCAAGACGCTGAATGACGGTGAGGTATATGGGGCTCTGAAGATGGAGACAGTCATGCTACAGTGCGTGGTGGATTCCAGTCCACCTCCCACGTACTTCAGCTGGTTCTTCAACAGTTCCGGGGAGCAGACTGAGATATCTCCAAGGTAAAGAATGAAGACAATTTTTTTTATATTTTTTTAACTTTCATAGTACAACTTCGTGTCGTTTTCGATTTACACATTCTGTTTTAACCTGATATTAGTCGATATAACCCGAAAAATGCACGTAAATAAATAGGCACACAAAAAAAAATCATGAAAGTTACGCAAATAAATACTTTATGCAATATGTATCTGTAACAGCGATAGCGAACGTTTATAAACACCTTTGTAAAAAATATATCGCTATTTGCTTCAAAATTGATACAGATTGATAACCCTCTCATATGTCGACTGTTTCAATTTTAAACTGTGGACTAGATAATTGAATTTGCATAGAAATAAAGTCATTTGTGCTAACCAACAATTTGCACGTTGTGTACAATGTTGGTGAATAATTCCATCAGAGTATCAATTTGTCGGCACTGACATTGAGAAGCAATTTGTTCAAAAATGCAGAAATTGACGCTATGGCGAAGTGCGAATATATCAAAATAAATAATTGACAGCTTTTTAACTTTTACCACCATTCTAGAAGCAATATTAACTGTAGTATAAAGAGAACTGAAAACGTTGTAGGCTTGATAGACTATAGCTTTGTAAACCATCTTCTATTTTGTTAAGTACTTGGTACTTGTTGACGGGCCTACACTGTCCTCCCATACCTATTAACACGGTAACTTGAAAACATTGTAAAAGCCCATTATTTTTAAAAGAGTACCTAACTGTGGAGTTCCTTACCGGCTCTTCTCCATAGGAAACGACCAATGGAAACCGTGCACCTAGCTTCCGAAGTTTCATAAGTGCCCATGTAGGTTTATGTGAAATAAAATATTTGGATTTTTTATTTTGTAAAAGTAGTGGAAGCCGACCCCTTGAAAATAGGCTTGGCAGATGATGATAAATGCAGTGGAAACACAGAAACAGAGTTAGAGTTTTAGTAAGCGAGCCTGTTACCATCAACTGGGTACCAATTCAGAATCCAGGCTGATACTGAGAAATTTCTAAAGACACGTACCACCCGATAGCATGAGTAAAATGATTTTGTTATTCTGAAGAGAATAACTAATTTAGTGTCAAGTCTAAAATTATACTGTCGTCTCTCAAACAATCATAATTATATTACAAAATCACTATCTCAAAGGCCTTTGAAATAAACTACTTAACTCTCAAAATATTGATCTCTCAGAAGAACAGATTTTAAACAAACTTAGTTTAACGCCTCTGTCGACCCGGGTTCTTACGTTTATTCTAGTTTATTTCTGACCTGAACTTAAACAAAGCCTGAAAAAGTTTGCTGAATAAAACAGTAATGAAAATCGGCTCAGAGAAGCTCAAGCTTTAAGCTCCTAACGGGTCCGATAGGCAGCTTTTTGGAGGAATTTTGGTCACAAAATACGTCCATACTCGGAGTTCTCATTAGTGCAGTGGCTATGCGCCTGCATTTCAACGCTACGAACCTTTTCTGTGGGTGCTTTCGACGCGGGTCGTGTGAGCGGATAGTTTGTCTATGTGCAGCGTTTGTTTCGCGTACTTTTCCCCGATACTCATGCATATAATTATGTCTTTATGCGGCGACATGGATTCGCGCGTAAATGTGCTGTTTCTACAGCATCTAATGCGGGACGTTTCATAACAGAATCACACTTTGATTCTGTCACTAAACGTTGATTTGTATGAACGAATAGAATGCTAATTATAATAATCCCAATCCTGTTTTGAATGCGACCTGTGAGTGTAACTTTAGAATGCCTACTCGAATACAGAAGAGTGATCTATGACGCCATATCGATATTTTGTATCGATGGTAGTTATTTATGAATGGAAAATAGCGCTTGTCTCAACAATGCAGTAATTCTTATGATATGCGAACTCAGGCCTACAATCCTATACTACATTTGAAATAAGATTAGAAATTTAAATAAGCTTTTTTACAGTCCGTTCAACCGATTTTGACATCTATTCCGTAGGCATAAGGCTGACATTAAAAGCAGAAATGTGGTTACAATACCAACTGTTTATTACAGTTGCCATTTGTCATGCTGCGAACGCAATAGAAATCAAAATGGGCTGAACGGACTGTAATAAAGGTTTATTTAAAAGTCTAATCTTATTTCAAATGGAGTTTAACTAATATTATTAATGCGAAATTGAGTTTATTTGTTCAATTGTTTGTTATCCTTTCACGCTAAAACGGCTGAACGGATTTGGATGGAATTTGGCATATGGGTAGACCATGACCGGGATTAGGACATAGAATACTTTTATCTCGATATTCCTACAGGATCGAGACTTATGCGACTGAAACCACGGGGCGCAGCTAGTACTTCAATAATCAATAAAGGTCTGAAAATACGAAATCTATTATTCTCTAAACGATTGACACACAAAAACAAAACCATTTTTTAATCAAACAAACAGTTAACCTGTACTGTGAACGCAGAACCAAAGTGCATTCACATTGAAGAGCACGCATTCGTCTCGTCAATCGAGGGCGAGCAATCTAGAAATTAGCACCATGCGTTGTGTCAATAAGCCTGCAGCCCAGTCATAGAATAGTAAAGAGCAGAAGGTCAGCTTCATACATCGAGTGAAAACGCACGCACACATAGACACGCGTCTACGTACAGCGAGAGTGCTATTCGTTTGAGATAGCCATTTGTGCGCGTCTATTGTCCGTTCCAAAAGTGTCTGACCAGCACGCTAATTACGTAACACAGTTTGAATCGGAATCGGAATGATTTTGAAGTATATTGCTAATCCATTGCTTCTTATGTTAGAAAAAATTGTCTCCTCAACAACGTAAATAACGCAATGAATGTTGTTGAATTGTCAAATTGAAACCGTTTTCTACTGATAGTGTGTTACGCAATTAATGTTCCTTCAATTTTTACACAATCACTCACTAAAGAGAATTTGTAAGTCATTTAGATGTCTTTAAAGGGTTTCAACTTTATATCTCACCACTTTGTCCAGCAATTATTGTTTAGATAACATTATTAAATTGTAATTGAAAAATCATAGACGAAAATTGAGGTTATACATTATACCTACAATATGTAACAAAAATCCTGTTGTTCCTTCTACCTACGTTTTCAGAATCGGTATACATACGTAATAAAGCAAGTCATTTATAAAAACTGTTCAACAAAAATATTTAAAATAAATATTAATATTTTTAATGTTTAACTGATTTCTTACCTTTTCAGTTCTTTTATTTTGACTTCTCGACCAGACTATTTTTATTTATTTTTAAATTGTAATTCCACCAATGTTGTGCTTGTAGGTTAATGTATACGGCCCTAAAAGGAACAACAGGGTTTTTGTTACATAATCAGTAATCAGTACTTTATTTGCTATGAATGTAGGTACAGGTCTAAGATGTTGTACATAAATTAATGAGATTGGTGGACTGTATATATCAAATCAAATCAAATCATTTATTTCAGATAAATATCCATAGAAAAAAAAAAAAAACTATTTATAAGGTGATTTAAAATTAGAATTTCGGGTTTTAGTTTTCAAATAATCACTACAAGTTGGCATCCACAGGTACGTTATTCTGATCTTTTTGTTTACATTATATTAGATACTTTTGAAACAGACTATAGATAATATAAGGGTGCGTGCATTTTCGGTCGTTGTATGGAGCCGGCCTTCTGCACTTATTTATTTTGTGGTCACAGCCTAGTATAGACCGGAGCTTCGAAACGGACGGTCATGCGCTTTGTCATTGTGCTACTGACTTTGCTGAGCTACGCCTAGTTTAGTTTGGCATTTGAACTTGAATAGAAGCCTTGATTACAGGTTCGAAATACCTCAATCCGAGTCTAGTTATTTTTGGAAATGCTGGTGGTGACTTTATCAATAACAAATCATTATCATTTTCCATTCATCTTTTACTGTATGCTGCCCCGGTCGACGTCATCACGTCAACGCCGGCTATCGCTGAAAACCAGCGCTGGGGCTCTGTCTCGAATAGGGTCGCAGCATTATGCTGAGCGGTGGCCGTCTTGCGTGGATGTGACGCATATTTTTTTCCTACTTGTTCTTTTTACCCGACTACGGCGGAGCAAAAAGGAGGGTTATGATTTTGACCGGTATGTATGTATGTTCATCTGTTCCCTCATTACTTCTAAACTGCTTGATATAATTTGACAAATGAGGTATTGTTAGAAGCGTCTTGATTGTCCGCTAGTTATAAGCTATGTAAGGTTACATTATATTCAATATAGCGCCCTCTAGCGGACATAAAGTCAAAGCCTAAAAACTAAAAAATGTTTATTCATGCCGTGTTGGGTATCAAATGAAAGGTCTTAATTAGCACATTTCTAATATATATATATATTGTCAGCTTTTGCTCATGCCTTTGCTTGCAATCACTCAATAATTAGGTATACCTAATTTATATAATATCACAAGCAACAACAAACATATTTTCTCTCCAAACCTACACAAAATACATAATTATATTATAATAAATACGTATTTCAGTGTGGCCTATTTATAAAAAAAAAACAAAACGTGTGTAATAATAATGACATAAGCTGGGAGTGCCTCCACGCGGTGAAGGCGGTAACAGTCGTATTACTGGCCAATCTAATCCAAAATATACACATCTGTATGAGGAATCTATGAGGCACGCCATCTTACTGGCACAGGGCTTTTACAGACCTGATGGATGTTACCATTAATCCTTACTTGGGCAGTTACTGTGCACAAGTTGCAGGGTTGCACTCTAGATAAAGCGGTAATTGATTTAGGGAAGTCACTATTCGCTAAGGAACAAGTCTATGTTGCCCTCAGCAGACTCAGATCCTTAGACGGATTATTTATTTGTTCCTTTGATCATAAAAAATTGCTGAAACATCCTCATGACTCACGATCTCTTCAGGATTTAGAAAGGTTAAGAAGTCTTTCAAATTTCGAAACATAAACCTATGGTATATGTTTGGTATATACCACAGGTACATATAAAACGCGAGATGCAGTCGAATGAACCAAACCAAAAAAAAAAATTAAAGCGTCTCTGCGAATACTCTATCACGACATTAAAACCCCAAAATAATTTAAATAAAAAATAAGGTCAAAAACTAAAACCCGACTACTGAAAAATCACACTCTAAAAAGTATGAAACAAGAAAATACTCTAATCTGAATTCTGACCACGGCTGTCTTCTGAACATCACTACGAGTATGATTATGTATTAAATACATTAAAATATATTACGTGTAAGTTGTTTATTTAATAGACGATAAATATTGAATAGTTTGTACATACTCGTAATAATTTCAGTATTTTCTTGTTTCATACTTTTTGGAGCCTAATTTTTCAGTAGTCGGGTTTTAGTTTTTGAACTTATTTTTTGTATCTATGTTCTTTCTTTGCATCATGTTTACCGCAAATAAACGTATTTTCTTTATTTTTCTTTTTAGTCAATAGGTAGAGGTCTCACGTTTATTAGTACTTATTAAAATCAAAAGAAACCATGGTGAGCGGCGCAAATACTGTAATCTTATAGGTAACTAAAGTTTTGAGCCGTTTTGGGGTGGAAACGCTCGGGTAATGGGGCCCGAGTACGCGTCTCCTTTGTAAGAAAATTTCTCGCCGACTGATCGAAATTTCACGTGACCAGAGGGCTAGCTCGTTCTTTGGCCAAAGAAGCATTGCCATTCAGCGTGGCAATGCCAGTCTTCTGGGCTTGTTTCCAGATGACAGTGATGCGGACGAGTACTTCGACGCTTCCTTCCTTCCTTCGTGTACTTTTGTATTTTTAACCGACTTCCAAAAAGGAGGAGGTTCTCTATTCGGTGGTATGTTTGTTACGCGATTACTCCGTCAATTATAGACCGATTTTGAAAATTACTTTTGTTTTGAAAGGGTATACTCCCGAGGTGGTCCCATTGCCACCAAATCAGAATCTGATGAGGGAATACCATGGAAATCGAGGGAAACCCTCAAATTGTATGGGCAAACCCATAGCGATTTGGGTATTTTTTATAGTAACTCGTGCCTTTGCTCTTAGAAAGCACCATTTGGTGAAGTGGAACTGATGAAGGAGACCACAGATGGCCACCGGAACAATATAATAATGAGTACCTATTTAACGGGTTACGATTCGATTTGGTACTTTAATGTAGTTGCTAAGCAGTTAGTGCTAGTGCGTGGAGTACGTTCAAAATATTCTAGCACAGCGTTTTCATATCCCTCCTGCTTGGCCGACCTTCCGATGCAGGCTCATGGAATGAACCCCAGGATAGAGTACAGACGTTGTACCATCCGGTTGAAACATGCCCGCCAGCAACTGGTCTTCCGTCGATGAATCGCTGACGATACTCCAATACACATGACACACCATCTCATAGTATTCGCTATTACGGCACGTGACGACATTTTCACGACAATTCCACACCGATCCATTGAATTCACTGATCTGATACACAACTTCACACCGATACGGACAGAGAGCGACTAAAAACACACGCAAAAAATCGGTTATCCTAGCCTACTGTCCTAGTACTAGGGTAGCTGTCCTAATTATTGCTTTCGTAATATTTTCTTTAAAATTAAGTAAATTTACCGACTTTACGACGCCAAACACGTCAGAAGAGGCATCTTTCATGCGTTACACGAAATTGATAAATCCATTTGAAAATTAAGTAGTTTATTTTGAGATGAACAAGTCTTAGTTGCTAAACTTTGCTCAGGTACTTGGATATTGCGGATAATCAGAAAATAAACAAACATTTTGTGCATAAAACATAAGCACTTTGTTTAGGCCGGATATCAAAACAAAAAAATAATTTAATAAAAATCAGAAAAATAAGCGAAGTGCCGAAAATTGCCTCATTGACCCTAAACATCAATGTGTGGGTAACCTTTGTTATCCTACATGATTGTAAAACTACAGAAATTAGGGTTGCGTATTATTAATGTGCAATAATTTCCGTTACTCATGAAGTCCTAGTACTTTAAATAACTTCTCTTGCATATTTGAGACATTCGCTGATTACGGAAAATTTAATCATCGACGAACGGACAACGGGACAACTGTAAACAAAGTGACGTGTTTGGATACATTTCTTTTTAATGTTATTTTATTTACACCGCTAGTAAATTTTTATTGAATAAGTAGTAACATTACTAAAATAAAATTAAGTACTGAACCCTCTGGCATTATTTGTACCAGGACAAACATAAGTTACGTAAGAAAGTTTTCTAGGGTTCATTTTCAAATAAATGAAACCTTTTTATTTGTATTGAGTACTTTTGTAGTTTCCTATTATTGCAATTCACGGTTTTGTCAGCCATTTAGTTACAGTGTCAAAAACACAAAAAACGATGATTATGATGAAGGAGATTTACAGGATTTTTTTTACTATTGCTGAGTTAGAAAATTTATTGAACTTGGATAACGGTTGAGTGTAGTCATTTAATTCATAGAAAATTTGGGCTATAGCGCTTAGTAGTGCCTATTATCTGATATTTAAAGTATGATTTAATGATACTCCTACTGTACTTTTATTTACATACTCGGCGCGCAGCGGTACGTTTTTTTACTAAAAAACAAAAACAATTCCCCAAGGTAAAATAAGGTTTTTGTAGTACTTAACTAATTTGTGTTCAAGTGTTTGATATTTTGTGGATTAAAACTAACATGCGGAACCCATTTTGCAAATAGTACCAGGAGACACAAATCTTTTACAGACTTGTTTCTTTGTGTGTAGTTTATTGACACCGATCAGCTGTCTTGGTCTAGTGATAGAATAGAATAGAATATTAGAATAGAATATTCATTTATTTGCTCAGAACGTAGGTATATACAATAAGGTGGTTACAATAAAATTTAAGCAATCCTTGTACATTCTACCATTTAGGCATGCAAACATTGATGCAGTGCATCATCAAACATGATGTGTAGAATTCAATTGGAAACATTTGATTTAAATTAGTTAAATGTTTCTAACTTTCTAATTATGTAGGTATAGGTATAAAAAAAACGTTGCCATATAGTTTTTTATCACCAAAAGAATCCGTGCCTTTGATATGTATATACCCTTTCCGTAACACGCTGTATAATACGTGATTAAAATAGATAGAAAAGATTCGGATGTCTTACACGTCAACGATAGTCTGGCTGTTCTTTCGAAATGGTTCGCAGCTAATAATCTTTTACTTAATGCGAACAAAACAAAATGTCCTATGTTCTCATTACCAAGTGGGTCTAAATTTAAAACTTGATGGCAAGAAACTAGATGCTATTACGGAAATTGTATTTCTAGGAATTACTCTAGATTCCAAATTGCAATGGGGTGCCCACATTAGAGCTCTTTCAGGTAGATTAAGTTCAGCTGCTTATGCAGTAAGAAAAATAAGGCAGTTGACAGATATAGCCACAGCTAGGTTAGTATACTTTGCTTATTTCCACAGTATTATGTCTTATGGCGTTTTGCTGTGGGGATCGACAGCCGACGTGGATTCAATTTTCATTTTACAAAAGAGGGCAATCCGCGCGGTCTATAGAATGGGTCCTCGTGAGTCCCTTAGAATCAAATTCAAAGAAATTGATGTACTAACTCTGCCTTCTCTTTATATCTTAGAAAGTATTTTATATGTTCGCAAAAACTTAGGCCTTTTTAAAATAAGAAGCGATTTCCATAATATAAATACACGTAGTAAACATGAAATTGTGTTACCCAAATTTAGATTAACTAAAACAAGCAAGTAATTTCTTATTAACAGTATCCGCTTTTATAACAAGTTGCCAAAGTCTGTTACAGAACTTAGCGATGGAAAATTCAAAACCCACATCAAACGTGTCCTTATCAAAAAAGCATATTATAAGATTAAAGACTACGTTGAAGACAAGGAAGTTTGGCATTAATTCCTTCTGTACATGTGGCTTCCCTGGTACCTCATTAACGGCAAAAATATGTAAATGTCTATTAACTGCTCCCAAGTTGCGATGTTTATGTTATTTATTTTTTACATACTTTCTTGACATAATCGATGTTTTTTGATCTCAACAAGGCTCTAACTTTTATTATTTTAGTCATATTTTATATAGTTTTTTTGTTAATGTGAGGACGTTGTAGGCTTAATATACTGTAGATCTGTAGACCATTTTCTATTTTGTTAAGTACCTGGTACTTTTGACGGGTTTACGCTGTCCTCTCATACTTTGAAAATATTGTAAAAGCCAATTTTTTTTAAAAGAGTAACCGTGGAGTTTCTTGCCGGCTCTTCTCCATAGGAAACGACCAATTGGAACCGTGCACCTAGCTTCCGACGTTTCATAAGTGCCCATGTAGGCTTATGTGAAATAAAAATATTTTTGATTTGATTTGATTGTGATTAAAAATTTCAAATCAACCGTACATAAGTCTTTTGACAATTTTAGGTTCAGGATGTCTCCCTCATGAAACTCGGATAGCATAGATTCGCATTTATAATCAGTAGTCCTCGGTTTGATATGATATTTATACATACTGAATCTTCAAAGAACTATTTGGCTTGTAGACTTTAGCTGCTATAATCTTTTCCGTGGGTCAGTTCATCTTATTGACCCGGAAAAGTTATACTGTAGAGTAAATACAAATACTTCTAGCTACAGTGTAAACATTTCCGCTACTTGAACAATGAAACTATATCCGGGATGTTTTTATTTTCTATCCTGTATGCCTGTTTATATTCTAAACTGCTAAAATTTTGAACTCCAAGATACAGACTTAGGGCCATATTACAGAACCTTACTCAAGACTCAAGCATTACTTAAAACTAGTTTCAACCAATACAATGGCTGTAAACGAGTTTTAAGTAATGCTTGAGTTTTGAGTGAGTTCTGTAAATATGGGCCTAATAAGTAAATGCTTTATGTATGTATTTATTTATTGTATCTGAGTACCTGCAGTAATGTCTCTTTGATGCCAAGCAGCCAGCATATGGGTTGAAAAATAATTAGTTCGTGTGCCCACAGCCCGCATCCGAGTCGTCGCTATACGAGGCTGTAGATGACTTCGTGTTGTACTGTACTGACGGGTTGTTATAGATTTACATAACACATTATATGGCATGATAATTTGTATGCATTCTATGTACTTAGCAGTAAAAGTGTTAAAATCCATCCAAAGGTTGTCTGTATAAGATCGCTTTTAGCGTTAAGACCGCCCATTGTGTCAACCTATGAAAAATTTCAACATAATTTTATCTTTAATTTTTTTTTCTTTATTTATCTCTATTTTTTATGGTCTACATATTGAAGAGTGTTCTAATCTATTCTAATTGTGTAGTTTGGGGCTCAATGGAAAATAATACTTTGTTACCTATCTGTAGGTCATATTTTAAGCCACTCATGTCTTCTTAACATATTAACCTGTGAAGCTGCTTACTGTATAACCTGGACAGTAAACTATTTTCTATTTTTTCTATCCCTAGGAAAAAACGCTGAAAAGAAAATAAAAACCACCGTCTACATTTAGCCGTTATAATCTCACAATAACTTTTTTTCACCAGCTTGTACACGGCCTACGGCAACACCTCAACTCTTCGGTACACTCCAACTACTGACATGGACTTTGGCACCGTCCTATGTTCGGCCACCAACTCTGTGGGGAGACAGGAGGCTCCATGCCTGTACAAGCTTGTTGCTGCAGGTAATTCATTATATGACAACCCTTAGAAGTTTACTTAAGAGAATCCTCTTAATGGCTGCTAGATTAGATATTCAGAGAAGATGTGGTTATTAGTCTGGTGGACTATAAGCCCTTTTTTTTGGGTGTGAAATTATCTAATCACTTCCCCCACTCTGGGCGGAGCGTGTCAGACTTTTACTGACTAAAACCCACCCGTGTTCCTTCCGTTGCCTGTGTGCCGGGGCCACGATATCCCTTTCGGACAAATTCGCAACCCTGGCAGGGTGGAGTATAAGCCTAGTGGCTCGCTACAGGAATTAGTGATTGCATCACTATTCTTGAACCTTAGAATAAGGTCAGAAGATTATGGTCAGAAGGAATAGTCATCAGTAGGGAAAACCAACTTCTATTTTTAACCTACTGCAACCTGGACAGTAAAGGTTTTCTTTCTTTTAAAGAAAAACTTTACTGTCATCCTCTAGGTGCTAATGATTACTTTATCCATTTACTGTTTAAGGATAATATTTATAATCACCACGCCTAGCAGACGGATTGGTGATCGCAGTATCTGAAACAATGACTTCAGCACGTCAATATATTTTCTTTTTACATAACTTCTAAATCATCTTTCACAATATCCACATTC